>OX244028.2:108585339-109225794 GCA_945859785.2 Tridacna gigas
TTTAAAAGGGTAGAAAACATTGTGGGAAAAGGAGAAAATGCTGGTTACAAGCATTTTCTCCTTTTCTAACAATGTTTTTAAAATCCCTCCTCAGAGTCATTAAAACCTGCAAATGTGTGGTAAAGGGTTAACTCTTGAAATAAATTTGAAACAGGCAGCTTACACACGGTGGGTAATCTACAAAACAGAGCAGCTGGCTCTGCCGCCAAATTGTGTTGTTCTTCCGGGACACCTGTGCCTCTGAAGTTGTAGCTCATAAACAGCTCGTCTGTCAGGTAGGTGCTCGGTATTCAACCGTTAATATATTTTACCGTTGAAAGCTTTTCATAGACAATCCTAAGAGCTTTGCTCAGTATCCTTTGCGTATTTCAACGGTAAAATACTTTCGCAGTCAAATAGCATTCCATTTTTTCTTATGAATACCATTCAAAGAAGAGAAATAAATCAAAATACAGAGCACCTACCTGACAGACAGGTTGTTTACGAGCTATAACTTCAGAGCCACAGGTGTCCCGGAAGACCAACGCAACATTTAAGTAGCGAAGCCAGTGGCTCCGTTTTGCAGATTACCCACCGTGTTACAATTAAATCCTTGTAAAATATGGATTATCAACACAAGTTACATTTAGTACATAAATACACGTGACAATATTCCAGCAAAAGAAGAAATTAAGGGAAATTTCTTCTATGCTACAATGTTTCAAAATGAGTCCACAAGAGGACAAAAAATTGTCTCCAGAAGCGGCGGTGTTAATGTATGTGCCACGGTGCTAATGAGGTTTTGATGCCTTCCTTTCACTCAATTGTATATTTTTTTAACCCTTAGGCTGCTAATCGCGACCCACAGACCTTTTGCGGACAGTGTAGATCAAGATCAGACTGCACAGAACGTGCAGTCTGATCTTAGATCTACACTGTCCGAGAAGGAGATATTTTCCCAACCTCCATAATTTTGAAAACCAACATACTGGTTCTTACCATCGGCTTGAAAATTTGATTTAAGTTATTCTGCAGGATAAGAGTTAAGCTGTTGAATAAGTGAGTGGTGCTCAGGGTCCATATTCACCAACCATTCTTAAGAATATTCTTGATCTTGTTCTCCAAAATTTTCCAAATTTGAAAGTAACACACCTTCTGATTGGCTAAACCATTTGGTTTAGCCAATCAGAAGTTGTGTTACTTTCAAACTTGGAAAATCTTGAGGAATAAGTCTAAGAACGTTCTTAAGAATGGTTGGTGAATATGGACCCTGGTGGGAGTTAAATGCATCTCCGTGATGCAATATATCAAGCAAGTCATCACATAACTATGGATCCATAAAATCCAGTTTGTCTGATAACCCACTTAATCATGAGGTAGAATGGGTCCTTTGACATAAAGAAAATTTACAAATAGCAAAAGATTCAACCCTTGTCAGCCTGAAGGGACTGCACAGACTAACCTAGGTCGATTCTTTTTGCAGATGCATTAAACCTCTTTTTCACAGAGCATCACCCAAATAGAATTAGCAAAACTTTCCAAATAAACTCTAGCTAATCCAAGGCAATTTGCGCTAGGATATCTCACAAAAAACTGCACATAGTAAATACAATACTTTGCAAGTAGCATAATTAAGAAAGGAGTGGTAGGTTGTCAATACATGTATATCAGTTGTTGTTGAATGATGACCAACAAATGTTGACTTTCAATGATTTTAAATGTTCAAAGCAACTGCTTCCTGACATACAGAATAAATCTCATAGAGGGTACATACTGGAAGGCTAATTACAATTAGAAAATGTGAAATGTGCATATACCCAACTGCAAAATTATGTCTTCCAAAAGTTTGTAACAAATCAATGAAAGTGTATATATATATACCTAACAAATGAGTTTACAAATTACATTTATGAAACATACAGTAGTCCTACACAAATTGAAAACTAAGTAACCATCATCAAAGCCAAACAAGGAATTAACCCTTAACCTACTAAATAAGTTAAGTGAAACTTTCAAATCAACAGTAAAAACCCAAATTTTGCTATTTAAAAGGTATTTTTTGGGGAAAAATATCTCCTTACTTGACACTGTAGACACAAAACTAGACTGCACATAATGTGCAGTCTGATCTTGATCTACACTGTCTGCAAAAGGTCCTTGAGTCGTGCCTTGTAGCCTTAGACTTAAAGTTAGGGTTTTTAATAAATCAATTTTTTTCTAACCTTTAAAATGGTTTCTGAGTAAAATTGAAACTTCAGAAAATATTGCATATGTCTTACTTAACATAGGAAAAAACACTTAAGCACATTTTAACTTGCTTATTTGAAAGAGAGAAAGGGTTTTAATCCCCTATTCAAGACACAAAATATTTACTTCTATTATTCTATTGCATCGCAAATTTTGACTTTTTTTTTAACCCTTTCCCAAACAAGCCCTGGTTTTCATGTGTCTGCAGTACAAGTCTTTTGAAAACAATGTGGGAAAAGGAGAAATTGCTTGTAACGAGCAATTTCTCCTTTTCCCCCAGTGTTTTCTACCCTTTTTGATAACTTTCTGCCATTTACATCAAATTTGAAATTGTCGTCTGCAAACTCTTTCAATTTGGACCAGTCCAAAATTTGTCGTTTGGGAAAGGGTTAAATTTCCAATATGCAATTTCAGTAACCTCTTTCGATTTCTATCTGACCTCAGATGGGCCATGCTTTTTGAAACGGGGCATAATGCATCTGCAAAAAGTACTGAACCAAGCTAACCTGGGCGGAAACTTTTTGCTGTTGATCAATTTTCTGCATATCAAAGGGCCAGTTTACCTCATAATTTAGTCAGCAGTTAGACAAAATTGATATTTTGGATCCCTAATTACAAGATGTCTTGTTCTGTATCATGCACCATGCAGATGCATTAAACCCCCTTTTGCCAGAGCATGGCTTGTAAAACAAAAGCACCGCATGTGGGTGCCAATGCTCAGCTGCAGTTGCTTGATATTCAGTGAAAATTCTAAGTTGAAAAAGGGGCACAACTGTGTCAAAAATACTTTGATGGTTATCTACCCTTGTTGTGTGGATTTCCCTTTTGATAGTTAAAAACTTGTTGGAGTTTGAACTAAATATCTTCAGTAATGACAGAGATATTACAAAATGTCACAGTTTTTGCATGACGACACCACCAAAGCCTCGGCTGTGACAAGACTTCAATGTTTTCTTTGAAAACAACCATGCTAAAAATTCTGTTCTGTTTTGTTTCTTAATGAATGAAAGCACTGCAAATCATGCTCTAGCACAAAGTTATGAACTTTACTTTGCAATATCTAAATTTTCTGATAGCCATATATACCTGATAAAAATTTGTAATTAATCAGATATACCAATACTCTTCAAAATGGAAATCTTTTTTTTATCGGGTATCATGACAGCACACAATATCCCTGAATAAAACTTGCCTTGCAATGTACCTTTTTTTTGGTAAAAATTGTGCCACATGGAAAGACTGCTCATAACAACTGATTGCTTCCTAAGCAAAATGTTTTCAAACACACAAATTGTTAACTCTTTACCAAACGACAAAATTTTAGAGTGGTCCAAATTGAAAGCATTTGCAGACGACAAATTAAATGTGGCTCAAATGATGGAATTTGTGTCCGAAAGAGTAGAAAACATTGTGGGGAAAAGGAGAAAATGCTGGTTACCAGCATTTCCTCCTTTCCCAACAATGTTTTCAAAAGCTTTTTTTCTACAGGGTCGTTCAAAAGTCTGGATTGTGCAGTAAAGGGTGAAACCATGATAACTGTCCTTATTGTACAAGAATGTATTCAAAATCAACAACTGTATCAGGGGTCAATGGGCTGCAAGAAAGCAAGGCAACAAAACCAAATCAGATGGTTGCAGGTTGCATGATGGTCAAAATTAAACACTAAAGTTGGTGGAAAAAATCAACCTATTTAGCTGGAAATCAAGTTGCTAATGAAATACCTTGTCATAAAACAGCACAGGAACCCGACTTTTGTGGTTCTTGCTTTGTTTTAGAGTTTGGGGTTTTACTTGGGGTTTTATTTGTACCGTTCGTCACTGAAACAAGCAGACATATATACCTTGTTTAGAGATTACATGCGTAATTTGTAAACAGCTTCATTGTGTAAAAACCTAACTTTGATTGATTCTACTTTGGCAAATTTGTAAGACTAGCTGAAATTAATATAATTATTCATATAATCCCCCCTCCTTAATCCAGTTAATCTAAAAAACCACTAGTGGCCAAACGTAAAACAATTTCTGAGGTCAAATTAGTGGCAAAATATATTCATACCATTTAACTCTTTACCACACAATCTCGAGTTTTAACCACCCTGAAAAAGGAGGCTTATGAAAACATTGTGGGAAAAGGAGAAAATGCTGGTAACCAGCATTTTCTCCTTTTCCCACAATGTTTTCTACTCTATTGAAGACAGAAATCATCATTTGAGCAAGATTTTAATTTGCAAATGCTTGAATTTGGAACTATTTTCGTTCGCAATGTTCCAGTCAAAGAAGCAAATAGGCTTCAGGTAAATTTCAATACACATGTCCATGTAGGCCTTTGCTTTGACACAAAATGGACTCTACTTCATCGTATACAATTATGAGATAAAAAGAATCTGACATTCATTGGCATTTGAGATATAATTTTATTAGACTCATCAAGAAAAAAATGTTATTTTAAGCTTGCCAAAGGCTCACTTGATAACATTTTTCTAGACTCCTTTAATGAAATTTTATCTCAAATGCCAACTTATGTCAGATCCTATAGTTAAGCATAATGTGCCTAATACAAGAACACCAATTGGTTTTTATAGATTTGTATAATTTTTGTCAGTTTGTTACCGCCTGTAAATGTCTTTTTGTGTCCTGCAGAAGATCTTTTATGAAACACTGTGGCAAAAATGGGGAGAAAATTCCTTTTTAGCCACAATGCTAACCTTTGTAGTCATGAATTAAATTTGATTTAGGTCGATCATCCATGATTAACAATGACATCTTAACTCTTTACCAAACCACAAAATTTAAGATTTGTCTAAATCAAAAGCTTCTGCAGACGGCAAAATAGTCGTGACTCAAAAAATAGAAACTCACTTTCCAAAGGGTAGGAAACATTGGGGGAAAATGAGAAAATGCTGGTTACCAGCATTTTCTCCTTTTCCCACAATGCTGTCAAAAGTCCTTTGGCTAAGAGTCGTTAAAACTCCGGATTGTGTGGTAAAGAGTTAAAAGAGGTCTGCCTCAACTTTTTCTCACACAGTGAAGAATAAAGATCAACTTACCAGGACCTCTTGGAGCTGGTCCAGTAGAGTAACCTCCCCTGCCAGATGAAGGACTACTAGAGTAACCTCCACCATATCCTCCTCCACTGCTCACAGGTCCACTAGAGTAGCCTCCCTTGCCAGATGAAGGACTGTTAGAGTAACCCCTACCACATCCTCCTCCACTGCTCACAGATGGAGAGTCTCCACGACCTTTTGGTTTAGGAGGCTGATACTGCGAAAAAGGAAAAAAAATAGTTCTGCATGCGTATGCCAACTCTCAACTACAGTTACATACTTTTTCAGTGAACATTATGAGTTGAAAAAGAGCACCAGATGTGGGTGGCAATGCTCAGCTGCAGTTGCTTGATTTTCAGTGAAAATTTTACATCAAAAAAAAAAAAGGGCATATATGTGTCAAAAATACTTTGTCGGTTACCTGCCCTTGTTGTTTAGGTTCCCCGTTCGTTAAGAAGTTGTTCAAATTTGAAGTAAATATCTTCAGTAATGATAGAGGTATTATAAAATATGGAAGGCTTTTGTGCGACGACGCAGACAAAAAAGCCAGGGCTACTACGTAATGTGACATTTTCTTCAAAAACAGCCGAGCTAAAAAGGGGCATAAACATGTCAAAATAGTTTGAAATCTATCTGCCCTTCTGGTATGGTCTGCCCTTTGAGAGCTAAGAAATATCCTGTGTTTTCTGTAAATCTGTTCAGTAATAAGATGAAATGAGACGTCAGAAAATGCAGGAAAATGACCAATTATACAACCATAGGGCTATGAAAATACCTCCATGTTTTCTTGGAAACGAGCAGAGCTAAAAATGATGTCAGCAAAAAGCAACATTAACCCTTTACCAATCAGTCCAATGTTTCCAAGACCCTTTTGCACACATCATAGGAAAAAAGCATTTTCTCTTTTATCCCACCATGTTTTCTGCCATTTAACAGAAAAATCCCATCATCTGAGCCACATTTGCCATCTGCACTTGCTTCCAATTTGGATAGGTATTAACTTTTCTTGTAAACAGTTAAAATCTTTTGTACTTTCAGAGACTAGAATAGTTTGTAGAAACAAGAAGTGCAAGAAACCCAGGTATTGTGTGTTGGAGCCCAAGCTCAAAAGAATAAAAGTTTCATTTGGAAAAAAAAACCCAGCACAACTAGAATAATGTCAAGGCTGGGTTTGCCAGAATATGTAAGGTAGCAGACAATGTTAATCAAAGATCAGACATCGTTTTCTGTACTGTCTAACCCCAATGTTCAGTAACAACAAGAGAAACATATAAAGTTATGTTTAGTGCTCTAAGGGTTTTACTCTCTACCGTACAGCATAATTTCACACAAATCCAAATTGAAAGAGTTTGCAGATGACAGATTAGATGTTGCTCAAATGATAAAATTTGTCTTTGACACAATAGATAACAGTGTTGTAAAAATGTTTTCAAAATCCTTGCCCTTCAGGGTTGTTAAAACTTGGGATTGTAAAGAAACATGTTAAAGTTCTAAAAGTTCATACTTTCATCAGACCTCTAGGTAAGAGGGAGTGATAGTATTCTAAATCCATTATTTCTCTTCCAAACCCTATGTTGTGGGTACTCATTAGAATCGTCTCGATGAGACGATTCTAATGAGTACCCATAACATAGCGTTTAGTGGAGAGTGATTAATATTTTCAATTTTGAAATGAAAATCACTCCCTGTCTGGAGTTCTACTCACACTCTTAGCAGCTGCTCTCTTTCTCTCCTGTTCAGTTGGCTGTCTTTTGTTGCCCATCCTCTGTTGCTGTTCCTTACAGAATGATATATGTCTTTCTGCAGCTTTCTCGTTGAACCGTCTTGAACAATATGGGCACTGAACATAGTCTGAAAATAAAGGTCAGATACTTTGTTAACAAAGTCTTTCCCATATAGGCAGCACTGAACATAGTCTGAAATGTACATTGGATACTGTGTTACAGGTCTTCACCTAAAGTCTTTACCAAATTACAGCTATGAACAGTCAGTAAATGTACTTCAGATACTGTGTTACAGTATTCACATTTAGTCTTTACAAGATGATTGCAATGAACATAGTCTGTAAATGTAGTGTCAGATATTGTGTTACAGTATTCACATTTAGTCTTTACAAGATGATTGCAATGAACATAGTCTGTAAATGTAGTTCAGATACTGTGTTACAGTATTCACATTTAGTCTTTACAAGATGATTGCAATGAACATAGTCTGTAAATGTAGTTCAGATACTGTGTTAATCCTTTACCAAACAATCCCAGGGTTTAACGACTCTGTGGAAGAAGCCTTTTGAAAACTTTGTGGGAAAAGGAGAAAATGCTGGAAACCAGCATTTTCTCCTCTTTCCACACTGTTTTCTACCCTATCAAAGCCAAATCGGAACATTTGAGTATCATTTAATTTGTCGTCTGCAAATGCTTTCAATTCGGTCAAGTCCAAAATTTTGTCGTTTGGTAAAGGGTTTAAGTCTTTACATTAAGTCTTTAAGCTATGAACATAGTCTGTAAATGTAGATCAGATAGTGTGTTACAGCCTTCACCTAAAGCCTTTATTAGATTACAGCTATGAACATAGCCTATAAATGTGCTTCAAAATGATATTGTCAGTCTTTACATTAAGTCTTTACATGATGACAGCAATCAATATAGTCTTTAAATGCAGTTCAGATACTGTGTTACACTGTTCAACAAGTCTTTATCAGATGCTGCAGTCTAGGTCTGTATTCACTAACCATCCTTAACTCTTTACCACACAACGAAAATGTATGTTCGTCCAAATTGAAAGCACTTGCAGATGATAAATTAAATGTGACTTAAAAACTGAAATTTGTTATGGGACAAGTAGAAAACATTGTGGGTAAAGGAGAAAATGCTGGTTACCAGCATTTTCTCCTTTTCCCACAATGTTTTCAAAAGGCTTCCTTTTCAGGGTCATTAAAGTCGGGATTGTGTGGTAAAGGGTTAACAATGTCTTTGTCATATTCTCGAGAATTTTCTAAATTTGAAAGTAACACAACTTATGATTGGGTTTAGCCAATTAGAAGATGTGCTACTTTCACATTTAGTAGAACTTAGAGAATAACACTAAGAATGTTCGAAGAAGGGTTGGTAAATACGGACTCTGATCTTGTATCCACATTTTCTGCTACAGAACGCCCTTCTATGACCATAATCATTTTAATCCTTTACCATTGGATAAACTGTTAGACTTGTCCAAATCAAAAGCTTCTTAACCCTTTCCCAAACCACAAATTTTGGACTGGTCCAAATTGGAAGAGTCTGTAGACGACAATTTTAAATTTGATGAAAATGGCAGAAAGTTCTTAAAAAGGGTAGAAAACACTGTGGGAAAAGGAGAAATTGCTCGTTACGAGCAATTTCTCCTTTTCCCACAGTGTTTTCAAAAGACTTGTACTGCAGACACGTGAAAACCAGGGCTTGTTTGGGAAAGGGTTAAACTTCATCATTTGAGCTACATTTTATTTGTCATAAATAAAATGTAGCTCAAATGATGAAGTTTGTCTTTGAAAGGATAAACAATATTGTGGGGACAGGAGAAAGTGCTGGGGACCATCATTTTCTCTTTTTCCCGAAATATTGTTTATCCTATCAAAGACAAACTTTAATTTTTTATTTTGTCATTTGCAAATGCTTTCAATTTGGACAAGTCTAAAACTCTGTCATTTGGTAAAGAGTTAAACTCCAATGGAAATCAACTTCTAACCCTCGAAAAGTGACAAATTTACTTTACTGGCAGCAAAAGATCTCAAACTAAATACCTGGGTTTATGGATGGAGGGGGTGGAGGGGGCAGAGGATCGCCCCTGTCCATGGCTATCTGAGCCCCTTTGGCAGCTCGAATGTTACTGATGAATTCCTGATGTTTAGCTCTCCAGTGAGTTTTTGGTGGTTTCACAACCTTCAGATAAAAAATGGAATTGAAGATGAACTTGTACTCTATTATCATAACAGATAGTTTACATCTTTTCATTAAATGGGCTAAAATCTTAACCCTTAACCCTTTCCCAAACAAGCCCTGGTTTTCACGTGTCTGCAGTACAAGTCTTTTGAAAACACTGTGGGAAAAGGAGAAATTGCTCGTAATGAGCAATTTCTCCTTTTCCCACAGTGTTTTCTACCCTTTTGGAGAACTTTCCGCCATTTTCATCAAATTTAAATTGTCATCTGCAAACTCTTTCAGTTTGGACCAGTCTAAAATTTGTCGCTTGGGAAAGGGTTAACTCTTTACCAAATGACTAGACCAAATTGAAAGCACTGGCAGACAACAAATCAAATGTAGCTCAAATGATGATCTCTGTCTTTGACAGGGTATAAAACATCTTGGAAAAGGAGAAAATGGTGGTTAGCAGCATTTTCTCCTTTTCCCACAATGTTTTCAAAAGACCTCAACTTCAGGGTTGTTTAAACTTGGGATTGTGTGGTAAAGAGTTAATGCACATTTAACAATAAAGTTGCCTTTACAGCCAGTGTAGATCAAGGTCAGGCTGCACAGAGCTTGCAGTCTGATCTTTGATCTAGCATGCCTGACTTGCCAAAACATTCTTGACAAAGGCAACCTTAACATTGCTGATTTTGGCCTAATTACCAGAATCAATATGTCTGATGGGTTTGTTCTTGGTTTATGTCATTAGCTATAATGTTTGTTGCTGATTGGGGTATTGCATGGCTCAGTGGTAAATTGTAGGACTCCTGACCTGGAGGCTTTAGGTTCCAGCCTCACTGGATCCACTGGGTTTTTCTGTGGGAGTGTCCTTTGGCAAGACACTTTAAAGCCCTAGCCTCGTACTGGTGAAACCAAGGAAATATATGAAATGAGCTTTCACTGTGAAATGACTGAAATCAATCAATCAATCATTGTTGCCGCAATAGTTTTAACAGTTTTTAGGTCTAAAAATAGCAACAGCTTTTAGGTCTAAAAGTAGCCTGTATGGTTGGAATTAACCTTGGATTATTTACCTGTGAAACCTTACAGGTGCAAGAAAAGCATTTAAACAAACAGTGTCCATAAACAAGTATTTGGTCATTAGAATATGTAGAGCTTACTAAATACAAAAATAAATTGACCATTTTCATAGTAAAGAGAGGCAACTGCACCAGCATACACATGTGAACCATGCTCTGTGAAAAAGTGGGTTTAACCCTTTCCCAAATGACAAATTTTGGACTGGTCCAAATTGAAAGAGTTTGCAGACGACAATTTTAAAGTTGATGAAAATGGCAGAAAGGTCTCAGAATAGGTAGAAAACACTGTGGGAAAAGGAGAAATTGCTCGTTACGAGCAATTTCTCCTTTTCCCACAGTGTTTTCAAAAGACTTGTACTGCAGACACGTGAAAACCAGGGCTTGTTTGGGAAAGGGTTAATGCATATGAAAAAGTATTGACCCATGTCAACCTGCACATTCCGTGCAGGCTGACATAGGTCGAAACCTTTTGCCATTGGTCAATTTCCTACATGGCATAGGACTATTCTACCTCTAGAACCAGTCAATTGTTAGGAAAAAAAAAAAGAGAGATTGGATCCATAATTATGTGATGACTTGCTTGGTATACTGCATCACGGAGATGCATCAAACCCCCTTTTGCCAGAGCATGACTCATATAATGGCTCAGAAATATTATTCATAAATAAATTTAAACGTTTTGTGGTAACAATTAACCCTTTACAGCACAATGACGCCTTTTGACGCCCCTGAGAAAGAAGCCTTTTGAAAACATTGTGGGAAAAGGAGAAAATGCTGGTAACCAGCATTTTCTCCTTTTCCCACAATGTTTTCTATCCTATCAAAGAAAAGCTGTACCATTTGAGCCACATTGAAATTGTCTTCTGCAAATGCTTTCAATTTGGACAAGGCTATAATTTTGTCGTCTGGTAAATGGTTAAAGAGAACTTATCATCATCATCATCATAGACAAGATTTACTCATACAGCACCATTTTCATCAACATCCCCTCCCTCCTCCTGGGGTCCTGCGTGGCTCAGTGGTAAAGTGTAGGGCTCGTGACCTGGATGCACCAGGTTCTAGCCTCACTGGGTTTTTCATGGGTGTGTCCTTGGGCAAGACACTTCAGAACCGGTGGAACCCAGGAAATACATGAATGTGTGAGCTGTTGCCATGATATGACTGAAATAATGTTGAAAGCAGCATAAAATACCATTCAATCAATCAATCTCTCCCTCTTCCTCATTATACTCTTTATAATTTAATTCCACCCTTGACACCATGAAATATGAGAAGAATAAAGGCAAGCCATGATAGGATACTATACTGTTGTTAAACCCTGTACTAGATGATCCTGTCTTAACCCTTTGCCACACAGCAACATTTTAGAATTTTTCTTATTGAAGAAATTTACAGAGGCTAAAATCAAATATTTTTCAAATGGTGGTATTTGTCCTTAAATAGGTTGAAAACATTGTGGAAAAAGGAGAAAATGCTGGTTACCCGCATTTTCTCCTTTTCCCACAATGTTTTAAAAAGACCTCTTTCTCAGGGTCATTAAAACTCCAGATTGTGTTATAATGGGTTAAAAGAACCTCCTGAAGAAAGGGCTTTTGAAACATTTTTTCACAATGTTTTCTACTATTTCAAAGACCAACCCTGTCATTTGAGCCCCATTGAATTTGTTGCAATCATTTTTCATATTTTAGATAAGTTAAAAATTCTGTTCTTTTGTAAAGAATTAACAAATAGCTTACTGAAATAAAGTTCATTTGGGCATACCTTCTTCTGTGCTGCCTTGATCTGCTTCAAACTCAAGTCTTCAGTGACTCTCTGTTTTGAAGTATCAAAGGGCTTGCGCTTTTTCTGCACTATTTTACATGATTTTTCATGTTTTGCCTGAGATTTTAAAAACAGTGAGTTTAAACAGAACATAGAAACATGACAAATTTGTGATATAGGTATAGACATGAGGGTGAAAAGACACATACCAGGATGTGGTGATTTATAAACTCTGATTTGAAAAAGAGGCTGAAATATTTTAACTCTTTACCACATGATCCTGACTTTTTATGATCCTGAAAAAGAAAGCCCTTGAAAACATTGTGTGAAAAGGAGAAAATGCTGGTAACCAGCATTTTCTCCTTTTCCCACAATGTTTTATACCCTTCCTAAAACAAAATTCAATTTTTGAGTAACATTTATTTTGTCATCTGCAAATGCTTTCAAATTGGACAAGGCTAAAATTTTGTCCTGTGGAAAAGGGTTAAATGAATGGATTCTCTTAACCCTTCATGCAAAAATCTCGTATTTTAATAACCCTGACCAAAAAGCCTTTCGAAAACATTGTGGGAAAAGGAGAAAAAGCTGGCTACCAGCATTTTCTCCCTTTCCCACAATTTTTTCTACCCTTTCAAAGACAAATACCCTACCATCATTTCAGCCACATAAAATTCATCATCTGCAAATGCTTCACTTCGATCAAGCTTACAATTCTGTCCTCTGGTTCAGGGTTAGAAATAATCCTATTAACTCTTTACCACACAATCCCGACCTTTAACGGTCCTGAGAAACCAGCTTTTTGAAAACATTGTGGGAAAAGGAGAAAATGCTGGTAACCAGCATTTTCTCCTTTTCCCACAATGTTTTCTACCCTTCCAAAAACAAATTTCAATTTTTTAGTCACATTTATTTTGTCGTCTGCATCTGCTTTCAATTTGGACCGGTCTAAAATTTTGTCGTTTGATAAAGAGTTAAATATGCATGCTATTCATCTCTAGCCATTACCCTTTTGAAATACGTTTGCTGTAGATTACTTTCAAAGCATTCTTGTAAACAAGGGGTAATAAAATACAGATTTGGGTTTCAAACATGAATTGATTTTCCAAACAAAACAGGTGGCAAAAGTGGCGATATTGCCTGCTTAAAGCAATTTTTTTCTTTTGCCACAAAGTTTTCATAAGTGGTCTACAACACGATAGATTTTTCCAATATTATATATCTTGAATTTGATTAAATATTGTAGTATTCTTCTTAGTTCTTTATCAAGGTTCCGTTTTTTCTATTTTATGTCCAGCCTTTGTTCAAATCAGAGAATTTCTAACCCCTTCCAAAAGCTGTTGGACTTTTCTGAGCTGAAAATGAGCTTTCATATACATTGTAAGTCACTGTGGCATTCTTGTTCATTTTTTCATCATCAGTTTGTGCCAAAAAAAACTATGCAAGCAGGACAAGACATGCACATTACGAGCTAAAGTACAAAAAGACAAATTTGTTAGAAAGTCATTTTAAAAACAAGCTTGAGATTCATAATTTAATGCTAATTATGGATTCCATGACTAGCCACCTGATCAAATTAAAATCTCTTTACCACACAGTCCCGACTTTTAACGACCCTGAGAATGAAACCTTTGGAAAACATTGTGGGAAAAGGAGAAAATGCTGGTCACCAGCATTTTCTCCTTTTCCCACAATGTTTTCTACCCTATCAAAGACAACTTCCACAATTTGAGCAGCATTTAAATTGTCGTCTGCAAATGCCTTCGATTGGGACAAGTCTACATTTTTGTCATGTGGTAAAGAATTAAAAAAAAAAACTGTCTAAGAATTTAGCCAATCAAATGGCTTGCCTTGAATAATGTAGAATAAGAAAAATGTTTAGAATGGTTGGTACATACAGCCCAAGCTTTTGGAAAGGATTTATTTCTTCACACATAGGAAAACAAAGCTTCAAATACAATATATCAACCAATATTCTGCATACCATAACCTCTAAAGACCTTTACAAAGAGATCAGACTAACATTAGTCTCAATCTGATCTCCTCAATGTTGATCTCAAATGGTTACTTGTTTTTTCTTCAAAGCAGCAGGATAATGATAGAAATATACTGGTAACCACCTTTGTTTTGCAGCAAACAATTTGTAGAAAACATTGTGAAAAAAGGAGACCTTGCTCGTATGAGCAATGTTGCTTGTATGAGCAATGTTTCCTTTTGCCACAATGATTTCACATTATATTCATGTAAACTGGATGCTAACTGTACGATGAACATAATTCAAATGGATCTTTTACAAACTGTTTGCTACAAATTTATTTTCCGGAGGTAATAAGTTTTATCTAACTAGCAAACAACAGAGAGTGTAAACCAAGGGTGCAGGGGTTTACAAGGTCATTTCGGGGTTGACCTTAATGGTACCTGTTTCTGGGCTTTCTTTATGTCTCGCACACTCAAATCTTCTGTAGCCCTTTGTTTTGTCATGTCAAAGGGTTTTCGTTTCTTCTGAACAGTTTTACAGACATTCTGATGTTTTACCTAATATGATCAGACAGCATACATAAAATACAAAATAATAAAATCCTGCACTTCATTCATTTTCATGTCCAGGTGCATGGCATTTTCACTGTAACCCTTTACCACACAATCCCCGAGTTTTAACGACCCTAATGAAGAAGGCTTTTGAAAATACTGTAGAAATAACAGAAAAAGCTGGTAACCAGCATTTTCTTCTTTTCCCACAATGTTTTCTACCCTATTAACCCTTTCCCAAATGACAAATTTTGGACTAGTCCAAATTGAAAGAGTTTGCAGACGACAATTTTGAATTTGATGAAAATGGCAGAAAGGTCTCAAAACGGGTAGAAAACACTGTGGGAAAAGGAGAAATTGCTCGTTACGAGCAATTTCTCCCTTTCCCACAGTGTTTTCAAAAGACTTGTACTGCAGACACGTGAAAACCAGGGCTTGTTTGGGAAAGGGTTAAAGACAGAAATTATCACTTGAACTTCATTCAATTTGTCATCTGCAACTGGGACCAGCCTAGAATTTTGTCATGTGGTAAAGAGTTAAAGAGTTTATCTGCAGACGGCATGTTTACCACATGTGTAACATATGCAAATAAGGGTGACCAATTTAGAATCCTGTGCCAGCCTACATCTGTTATGGACAGCAAGTCACAATACAGAGCGATTAGACAAGCCAAACAAATGCCATGAAGGCATCTATCTGGAGCATGTGATTCAGACAAACAGACTAAGGCATCCATCATTTTAATAGAAATGCTTAACCCTTTACCACAAAATGCCGAGTTTTAATGACACTGAGGAAGGAGCCTTTTAAAAACATTGTGGGAAAAGGAGAAAAAGCTGGTAACCAGCATTTTCTCCTTTTCCCACATTGTTTTCTACCCTTCAAAGGCTGAAATCATCATTTGGGCCACATTCAATTTGTCGTCTGCAAATGCTTTCCATTTAGACAAGTCTAAAAGTTTGTTGTCTGGTAAAGGGTTAACCCTTTACCACACAGTCACAAGTTTTAACAACCTTGGGGTAAAATGAGTTTACAGACATTGTGAGAAATGGAGAATATGCTGGTTACCAGCATTTTCACTTTTTTCCCCCAGAATGTTTTCTACTCTTTTGAAAACAAATGTCACCATTTGAGCCGTGTTTAGTTTCTCCTGTAAAAAAAAAAACACTTTCAACATGGATGAGTCTAAGATTTTGTCATGTGAGTTAACCCTTTACCACACAATCCCGACTTTTAACGACCCCAAAAAGGAAGCCTTTTGAAAACATTGTGGGAAAAGGAGAAAATGCTGGTAACCAGCATTTTCTCCTTTTCCCACAATGTTTTCTACCCATCCCAAAACACATTTCAATTTTTAAGTCACATTTAATTTGTCGTCTGCAAATGCTTTCAATTTAGACTAGTCTATAATTTTGTCATGTGGTAAAGAGTTAATGCATCTCCAACATGCATTATCATGTAATTCCGGATCCATAAAATCCATTTTGTCAAACAACCAACGCAACCATAAGGTTCTTTGACATGCAGAAAATTGACCAATAGCAAAAAATTTTGACCCAGGTCAGCCTGCAGCATGCAAAGGCTGACCTGAGTTGGTACTTTTTGCGTATGCATTTTTGAAAAACTCCTTTAACCCTTTACCACACAATTCCATGTTTTAACGACCCTATGGAAGAAGCCTTTTGAAAACATTGTGGGAAAAAGGAGAAAATGCTGATAACCAGCATTTTCTCCTTTTCCCACAATGTTTTCTACCCTATCCAAAACAAAAATCATCATTTGAGCTACATTTACTAGTAATTTGTCGTCTGCAAATCCTTTCAATTTGGACCAGTTTAAAATCTTGTCATTTGGTAAAGACTTAAACAGTGCATCGCTCAATTATGTTTGTTGGGATAGATGCTTTTTTAGTGAAATGTTGAACACCTCAGTCTGCAGTTTTCATACAATGCTCCAACTTAGTAATAATGTCATATCTCAATATATGATCCCTTAACCCTTTGCCATAAAGCAAAATCGTAGGCTTGTCTATAATAACAGCATTTTCAGACAACAAATTAATTATGGCTCATACCATGAAACTTGTCTTCTTCAGAGGAGGAAAACATTATGGGAAAAGGAGAAAATGCTGGTTACCAGCATTATCTCCTTTTCCCATACCATTTTCAAAAGCTCTCTTTCTCAAGGTCGTTCAATCTCAGGATAGTGTGGTAAGGGGTTAAGTACCAAACACATCAATTTGACCTCTTTCGACAACTGAAAAAATAACACAAATCATACAATCCACTGAAAGTCAGAAAGATCCAAGATTATAAATGACTACAGAAGCGGATGCTATAGATTCAAGATCAGGCTGCATATTCTGTGTTGTCTGATATTGATCTATGCTGTACAAAGCATCTGTATTTGCTTGCTAAGGGCACTGACATGGTTGTTATATATGAGCCATGCTCTGGCGAAAGGGGGCATAATGCATCTCCGTGATACATGATGCCAAGCATCTCATTACATACTTAATGTCTATAAATTCCATTTTGTGTAACAACCGACTGATTCATGAGGTTACACTGTCCTTTGATATACAGAAAATTGACCAATAGCGAAAAGTTTTGGCTCAGGTCAGCCTGCGCGGACTGCGCAGGCTGACCTGGGTCGATACTTTTCGCAGATGCATCAAGCCCCCTTTTCATGGAGCATGGCTCATATACATATACAGTTGTCATTCTTAAAACTCATTGGCTGCCAAATAAATAAACTAGACTTTTTAACAGGCAGTAAATATTATTGCACTTCTAATGAAGAGGCATTTTGAGAGTACATTAAAAACCTAATACTGAGAATTAGAAAAATCTATGTAAAAAATACTTTTATTTCATGCTTTTCTGTAGTTTATCGAGATATAATGGTGGATTATGGGTTGATATTTCACGGTTACGACTAGTGAAAAATACCGATTTTATATTTTCTAACTCTTCAGTTGAAGGCGGAAACAGTAGTTCCCGCGCACTTCTTACCTACGTAAACAGTGCTTGCCACTCAACCAGAGGTAAATCTGACGTAATTTACACACATATTTGTCCTATATCTCTTGCACTTTACGTAATATTGTAATGTGCTCTTATGTGGACAGGGTACGCCACGGGGTAACAGCAAAAACAACTGTACCGAAAGTCCCAATAAAAAGGGATTAGAAGCATGAAATAAAAAGAATATTTGTTTTTCTTTCAGCGAAAGATTGAACTTTATTTCATCCCGTGAACATCATCAGTAATATATTCACACATGGCTGCGCCACTTATGAAAATATTACCAATGATGTTCACTTCATGAAATAAATTTTGATCTTTCGCCGAAAAAAAAAATATCCCCTTTTTTTTTTATTCTTACCAAGGACTCTGGGACAAAAGTCCTACCACAATTCTTGCAGGGTCTAAGGTCAAGCTTCACTTTTCCTGCATTTGAAGAAAAAAAAAATTAAAAGCGTACATTATTACAACATTGCACAACTCCAGCTGCTTTTATTGTCAGAGTAGATCAAGATCAGACTCTAAAGAAGTTGAGCTTGATCTTCAATCTACACTGTGAAGTATTTTGTCAGGTAGGATTGAATCTCCTATTATCGTGGTACTAAAACATTCCTCCGTGTGTAGAAAAATTAGCATCTTGCCTGATATTTTTCTGTTGCAAAAAAACATACAATGATATCTCATGTATATTTTACGATAACTGATTTTCTGTTTGTCAGTTAACTATTCTTAGTCAAGGCAAAGCAGGGGCCAACATTGACCAAGTTTCAAAAAGGTTTACTTTCGGTATTATCGTGGCATTGAGATGAGGCTCTGGAAGATGTACATGCTTACCCTATTTATGTTAAAAACTTTGGCAAATGAAAATTCAGTTATTCTCAAAGTGTTGCGATGATTTTATCAAGAATTTTGTGCAACAGATATACGTGAATTCTCCTTGTCATTTTGTAAGCGAGGTTTTATTTTGGGCACCTGTAAAGATGGAGGAAGAAAAGGACGTCTACAGATCTTTGTTTAAAATAGCATCAAATACCCCATTTTGGACCTCTTTTGTGGATAAAAAGTGAATATATAATTTCTAGAGTGTTCTCCCATTTCAATAGATCAGGGAACATACGTACGAAAACAATGCAGTGTCTTGTGAATAAGATTTTTATAATTAGCGAGTCAAAAGTTTCGTCAGGGCCTCTTATATTCATTTCCATATTTGGAAAGGGCTGATGTCATCATTTAATGGTCATCTGAAATTTACATTCCTGTTTCATAAACTTCAGTAACAGGAAAACAAATTTTACAGAATCTTTATACTGATATTGCTTTTGTTATGCTGATAAGGTCATCAACTTCATCTAGGGGATAGAGTGATTTTGCAAAGAGGCAAGTTTTCTTACTATTGGGATGAAAACTTGATTTTACCTACCATTTTCGGAAAATTTGCCGAGATAAGGTTGCAAAGTGTGTTGACTGTATCCGACCTACAAATGCTCACTTGAGGAAATCCACAAGGAGGCGCATTTCAGCCTCACTTTCGGAAATTGTAAATACCACGACATTGAAGAACCCACAATAATACCGGAAGCGACTATACTTGTCAGGCTTCACAGCAATGATAGGAAAAAATTGTCTAGGTGATGAAATAATTGATATTCAAAAAAACTTGTACTAGTATAGTGATGAGTTAACAAAAAGAATCGATTTAACCCTTACCAAGTGGAAAAAACTTTAGATTTGTTCGAAGTCAATTTAACAGCTACAGACGACAATTTTATTGGGGCTCAACTAATATGATTCGTGTGTAAAAGAGTATAAAACGTTGTGGGAAAAGAAGATAATGCTTGTTACCAGAATTTCTCCTTTTCTCACAGTGTTTTCAAGTCTTCTTTCTTCAGGTTGTTAAAAATACAAGACTGTTTGTATAGGCCTCAGCGAAATCTATGGCTTTATGAGCTACAGTCATGCAATAACAAAATGTGTTACTATGATTTTCTCCTTTTCTCACAGTGTTTTCAAAAGTCTTCTTTCTCTAGGCTATTAAAAATACAAGATTGATGGCATAGGTTTCAGCAAATCTATGACTATGAGAACAGTCATGCAATGGAATGACCAAATCCATGCTTCCCAACTATTTCGAACACCAAAGGGGGTTTTCGAGAGTTTCAAAGGGGGAGATCTGGGGTTTCAAGGGGGAGACTTTTTGAGGCGTACTGGAAGATCTCTCTAAAGATCATTTTTAAATTCATTCTAGGCCAAATATCTTTATGACTGAACAAAAGTCTGGTCTATGATTTATTTCTTTTTATTCTTTATTAAATATTATTGTTTATCAAATGTATATGAATATTTAGAGCAAAAACAAAATCTGTCATGACAGTCATGAATATATAGAATGCAGTGACTGTGGTAAAGAAGCACTGTAATGTTTATTATCAAATGCTACTTTGTCCATTGTGTTTTCACTGTTTTGTAAGTATATCATATAATTTTGACTTATTTTTTAAAGATATTCTACCATATTGTTCTCATAATGTTTTAGCTTTAAATGTTGAGTACAGATTACCACATTTTATCCTGACATTATTCATCCTCTTTGGTACTCAATAATTACAAACAGGTGTCTCAAATAAACACCTTCTAATCTAGCTCGAATTACTGGCAACTATCTAAAGGACAAACTGTCATACTGTTTGAAAAAAAAGTTGAGTACCATTGAGTTCTTTTTGAGTATCATTTTTGAAAGCATAAATCAATTCATCAGTAAAATATTTCAAAAGCATGAAGAAATAAAAGAGTAAAAATAAAATACACTTTTCAAATAAAAAAAGAACTCTGGAGGCAAGCTTCACACGAAGGAATTCTGGAAGCAAACGTCAGCATCGGTAGCGCTGGGCTGAGAATTACTGTATTACTTTATCGCCGGTAACCAGTCGAATATTGCTAACGTCACTGTGTTAAATAAAACTACGATCACATGCTGATCTATCTATTTTTATAGACTGGAATTCCAATGGTCAATTTGTACAGTAAGAGTTTAAAACTTCATATTTTTTCATTGTTTTTGTTACTGATTAACTTAATGTTTTTAGTCATTTTTGTCTGCATCCCAGGGACGCAATGAACTTTGGAACTTTGTGTTTATAGAGCTAGATTCTTACAACGTAATTTACGTGTTAACGTCAGGTGAATGACGTTTTGATTTCCACACTGAAAAGTGCCTCGGCCGTTCTCAAATTTGATTGGTTCACGATCATCGATCAATAAATCCCAGTATTTTTATTCCTATTTACAGACAACGAAACTGATTGACCTTGAAATACACACACATATCAACTACTTGTAAACCTCCGATAATATACATGTACCTTGCACCACAAATGTATAACACCCTTTTTACCCTTATGCCGGAAGTTTTCCAAATCGGGTAATTTGTCCTGAATTGGGAGACTCCCGATGAAATCGGGAGAGTTGGAAAGCATGCAAATCCCACTTTACCCGCCAAGTTATTTTTTGACAAGCTGTTGCCATTTGATTCAAGATTGCATTATCCCTTCACCAAACAGCTTTTTGTTTAATAAACCCCCATGATGATGGATTTTGAAACAATGTGGGGAAAAGAAGATGCTAGTAACAAGCTGTTCCTCCTTTTCAAACATTGTTTTCTACCCTTTTCTGACACTTATTTTATCATATGAACCACTTTTGATACACTATCAAGGACAAATTTTGTCATTTGAGCCAGCTTTAATTTGTCGTCTGCAACTGCTTTCAATTTGGACCAGTCTAAATAATTGTCGTTTGGTAAAGGGTTAAGCCCCTTCTCAGTTCAAGGGCCTTCCCTGAGTCCCTTTCTTTTTTATTCTTTCATCCCAATCGTCTGCAATTTTTTTCCACAGTAAATGAGTCCAGACTTCCCTTGTTCGGCAAAGGGTTAACCATAACGTACAAAACAAAATGCAAGAGGCAACATGAAATTCTCATAATCCAAATGCATTAAAATTCATCTTAATCATTAGAAATAAATTTCGTTCGAAATTCCAGCTAAAAAAATATTTCTATTCATCCCTAACTACCGAAGTAAACATTTTTGTTGGATGTCAAAATATTGACAGACAGAGCAAATTGATCAGTCAAACCCAAACTCGCATTTTTATGTTAAAAATCTAAAAAGCTTAAAGGTAAAGTAAAATAACAAGGAATGGATGTTGCTGATTACAACCATTTGAGATGATTTAAGAATAAAAGTAAAAGAGAGACATTGTTTACCTCCGTCCATGTCTGGTTAATATGTCGACTGGTTGCGCTACAGACGAATAATTTTACTTTCACTGCAAAAGCGTTTGCTGGTCTAGATCAGCGGTTTGGATTTGTTGTGATATTTTTCGTTCCTTGCATATTCGTACCCGCTGATTTCGAAGTTTTCATTGTATGGGTTGGAAAAACACCAACGTTTACCTTCAGTTTGTAGCTTTACCATTATTTGTACTATTCTTCTTATTTACTTCAAACATACTCTTTCTATAATGATATTTACACATTCATATATTTTGAGATGGATTGACGAATTGTGCCAAATGCAGTGACGGGAACCAGAAATTTCCGGGTATACTAATTACCGGAATGTTACGGAATGTAGGTGCCTAATTCACGGAATGTAACAAAATGTTACAAAATGTTACGGAATGTAGGTGCCTAATTCATGGAATGTAACAAAATGTTACAAAATGTCACGGAATGTAGATGCCTAATTCACGGAATGTAGAAGCAGAAACAACGGAATGTTACGGAATGTAATATTAAGAGCCTAAATACCGGAATGTAGCTAAATGAAATAGAGATGTAGACAAAATACACACACCCACGCACACACGCTAACAAACAAACAAACAAAAAAAAAAAACCATTGAAATTGCCAGATTTAGAAAATCTTACGGAATGTAGATACCTTATTGACGGAATGTTACAGAATGTGGAAATGGCAACAACGAAATGTTACAAAATGTAATCTCAAAAGTCTAAATACTGGAATGTAAATAAATAAAGAATAAATAAAGATAACACACACACGCGCGCGCACCCGCGCACGCGCGAACGCACGCTCACAAACAGACCCAAAATATACATTTTCATTAATGGAACATTTAGAAAATGTTACGGAATGTAGGAGCCCAATTCACGGAATGTTACGGAATATGGAAACGGCGACAACAAAATGTAACAAAATATAATTTTAAAAGCCTAAGTACCGGAATACAAGTAAAGGAATGTAGATAACACACATACGCGCACTTGCACGGGCGCGGGCACGCACGCACGCACGCGAAACAGACCCGAAATGTAAATTTTCACCAATGAAACATAACGGAATGTGGAAGCGGCATAAACAAAATGTAATAAAATGTAATTTTAAAAGCCTAAATATCGTAATGTAGCTCAATGAAGAATTAATGTAGATAACGCTTATACACGTGCACGAACGCACGCGCGCAAAACAGGCCCGAATTGTAAATTCTCACTAATGAAACATACAGATAGCCAGATTTAGGGGGTAGGCTGGTAGAGGGGGGAAACCATTGTTTACCTTAGCTTCTTTGATTGCGTTGCATTGCCTGGCTTTCATGTAGGCATGACCAATGAATACTGCAGTCATCAACATTATATCTTGTTATAATTTTGTCTATGTGAATTTTGTTAGTAATAAGTTGAAGAAAACATGATGTTATTAGTATTCCTATTTACGGGAGGCTTTGGGTGTGCAGTAAAATGCTATCGGTCCATCACAATGTTCCCAAAAGTCTAAAATTTCAGGAGCAGTAAGGCTTGCTTTTTTACATCATTGGTGTGAGAGGGCGTATACCTATATAAAAACATCGTGGCAGTTGGAGAGGTCGCTCGAGCCGGGGTTTAATTTAATTTTATTAATCCATCGTATGCTTACAGGCGACCTTCTTCTGTAGCCCGACAGACTATTCCTTACAGGACTGTGGCGGAATGGAGAAATTGCTCGCCGTAAGCAGCTTCTCCATTTGCGACAATGCTGTCCCATTCACGTTGATTGTGTTGTATACAGATAGTTTCAAGGTCGTCTGCTGCAAACTTGTTTCAGTTTCTGTATTTGCGATTTCTGTCTCATTCACGTTGACTGTATTATATACGGATAGTTCAAAGCCGCCTGCTGCAATTTTGTTTTATATTGCACCACTTTTGTATTGTTCACCAATACAAGTTTATCTTATAATACGAAGTGTTTCAAAGCCGTCTGCTACATATTAATTTCAGGATGTATTACCCATGTATCAATCACCAATTTATGTTGACTTTCTTATACATGTATACGGATAGTTTCTGAGCCGTCCGCTGCATATTTGTTTCACTATTGTATCACATCAAATCAAAGTAATTTCATGAGTTCTTCATTTATATGTGTGCATGTACTTACAATTAATAGAATGATCGGGCATACATGAATATAAGCGAAGAGTGAGTTATACATAAAAAAAAAAGATTTAATTTTGAAATAAGTAATTAACGTACGTTATTTCCTCAAATCAAATCAAATCGAATTTGATGAAATCCTAGAATTTACACTGAAACGAATCATATCTAAAATTTGATAGAATTTCTCCAGTATATCATGTCACTGTTTCATGTATGCCGTGTTGTTCTTAGTATTGTAACTATGAACTGCTGTGTAGCTCAAGTTCTTGCAATGAATTTTCTATGGTCCATAATTTTGTCTGCGTTGTGAAAAATATGGCCTCAGAGAAAGGTTCGCAAGGTCGGCGCCTTGCATTACTAGGAGTTAGTAATGGCGATCTTCACTTGACCCGGGTCCGAAGCCCGCCATTTCCCTGCGCTTCTTGGCAACTGGCAACTGGTACCAAAGCCTTGTCGTTTGATTGTTCTTTGTCCTTCTTTGCTGGTATTTTTATTGAAAACACTGGATGCTAAACTGCTGATCCGAGAAAGTCAGAGGTTGGTCTCTGCAGCAATCGTCCGGAGATTCTGATCCACATATTCACCGCGCGGAAAAAAATATAAAAATCATGCTGCGCCTGTTCGCTTCCAAAATTTGCCAACTGTCCGTAAAAACGACTGTTTAAAGTGTATGTGTAATGTCACGAAATGAAGGTCCTTCAACACGGGAATGTAGTGAGACGGAAAATACAGGGCACAATGCTGTACAAAAATGTAAATTTTTGTTTTTAATGGAAAATAAAGAAATACCGAAAGTCACTATATATGGAAAACCATTCTTACTATATTTGTTTTCCTTTGATCAAAACTCCTGTTTTGAGCCTGATTTTTTTTTTTTTTTTTTTTTAATTGATTAATAGTAATTCTTTATTTGCTACTGTGACATTCCGTTACTTATAAGCTTTTGAAATTACACTGAAATACATTTCGTAACATATTGTTGTTGAAGCTTCACATCTAAGTGTCCATTTCACAAAAAAAACTATAAATGTCGACGATGATAATTCCACATTTCGATATAGTTTTGCGTGTAAAATCGAGATTTGGGTACATTTTGCAACGTTCCGGTGTTAAGTCACTGCATATATGTAGCTACATTTTCGCCTATCAGGTTGATCAAAATTTTATTCTTCAGTAACCTACATTCCGATATTTAGGCTTTTTCAGTAAAATTTCGTTGTTGCCACCTCCACATTCCGTAACATTCCGTGAATTAGGCATCTACATTCCGTAACATTTTCCAAATGTTCCATTGATGGAAACTTTACATTTTGGGTCCGTTTTCTGAGCGTGCGAGCGTGCATGTGTGCGTGTGTGTTATCAACATTTATTCTTAATTTAGCTACATTCTGGTATGAAGGCTTTTAAAATTACATTTTGTTACATTTTGTTGATGCCGTTTCCACATTCCGTAACATTCCGGTAATTAGGCATCTGCATTCCGTAAACATTTTCTTTCTCTGGCTGTTTAATGTTCCATTGATGAAAATTTACATTTCTGGACTGTTTTTATTAGCGTGTGCGTGTATGTGTGTGTGTGTGAGTGTGTTATCTACATTTAGCTACATTCGGGTATCTAGGCTTTTAAACTACATTTCGTCGTTGCCGCTTCCACATTCCGTAACATGCTAGTAATTAGATATGAGCCATTCTCTGTGAAAAGAGGGCTTGATGCATCTGCCAAAAAAAAAAAAAAAAAAAATCGACCCAGGCAATACGCGCAGGCTGACCTGGGCCGAAATGTTTTGACATGGTCAGTTTTGGTATGCCCAAGGACCATTCTGCCTCATCATTTAGTCTGTTGTAAGACAAAATGGATTATATGGATCCAAAATCATGTGATGACTTGCTAGGTATCATGCATCACGAAGATGCATTAAGCCCTTTTTTGCCAGAGCATGGCTCATATTTATATTCCATAATTAAATCTACATTCCGTAACATTTTCCAAATCTGGTTATTTTAATGTTCCATTTGAGAAAATTCACAATTTTGTATCTGGTTTGGGAGCGTGCGTGTGCGTTACCTACATTTATTCTTTATCTAGTTACATTCTCATAAGGTCTGTTTTTAGCGTGCGTGCGTGTGTGGGCGTGTGTGTTATATACATTTAGCTACATTCCAGTATTTAGGCTTTTAAAAGTACATTTTGTTACATTTCGTTGTTGCTGCTTCCACATTCCGTAACATTCCGTGAATTAGGCATCTACGTTCCGTAACATTTTCCAAGTGTTCCATTGATGGAAAATTTACATTTCGGGTCCGTTTTGTGAGCGTGCGAGCGTGCATGTGTGCATGCGTGCGTGTGTGTTATCTACATTTATTCTTAATTTAGTTCTTAATTTCTTCTGGTATGAAGGCTTTTAAAATTACATTTTGTTACATTTTGTTGATGCCGTTTCCACATTCCGTAACATTCCGGTAATTAGGGATCTACATTCCGTAAACATTTTCTTTCTCTGGCTGTTTGATGTTCCATTGATGAAAATTTACATTTCTGGACTGTTTTTATTAGCGTGCGCGTGTGCATGTGTGTGTGTGTGTGTGTGTGTTATCTACATTTAGCTACATTCGGGTATCTAGGCTTTTAAACTACATTTCGTCGTTGCCGCTTCCACATTCCGTAACATGCTGGTAATTAGATATGAGCCATTCTCTATGAAAAGAGAGCTTGATGCATCTGCCCCCCCCCCAAAAAAAAATCGACCCAGGCAATACGCGCAGGCTGACCTGGGCCGAAATGTTTTGACATGGTCAATTTTGGTATGCCCAAGGACCATTCTGCCTCATCATTAAGTCTGTTGTAAGACAAAATGGATTATATGGATCCAAAATCATGTGATGACTTGCTAGGTATCATGCATCACGAAGATGCATTAAGCCCTTTTTTGCCAGAGCATGGCTCATATTTATATTCCATAATTAAATCTACATTCCGTAACATTTTCCAAATCTGGTTATTTTAATGTTCCATTTGAGAAAATTCACAATTTTGTATCTGGTTTGGGAGCGTGCGTGTGCGTTACCTACATTTATTCTTTATCTAGTTACATTCTCATAAGGTCTGTTTTTAGCGTGCGTGCGTGTGTGGGCGTGTGTGTTATATACATTTAGCTACATTCCAGTATTTAGGCTTTTAAAAGTACATTTTGTTACATTTCGTTGTTGCTGCTTCCACATTCCGTAACATTCCGTGAATTAGGCATCTACGTTCCGTAACATTTTCCAAATGTTCCATTGATGGAAAATTTACATTTCGGGTCCGTTTTGTGAGCGTGCGAGCGTGCATGTGTGCATGCGTGCGTGTGTGTTATCTACATTTATTCTTAATTTAGTTCTTAATTTCTTCTGGTATGAAGGCTTTTAAAATTACATTTTGTTACATTTTGTTGATGCCGTTTCCACATTCCGTAACATTCCGGTAATTAGGGATCTACATTCCGTAAACATTTTCTTTCTCTGGCTGTTTGATGTTCCATTGATGAAAATTTACATTTCTGGACTGTTTTTATTAGCGTGCGCGTGTGCATGTGTGTGTGTGTGTGTGTGTGTTATCTACATTTAGCTACATTCGGGTATCTAGGCTTTTAAACTACATTTCGTCGTTGCCGCTTCCACATTCCGTAACATGCTGGTAATTAGATATGAGCCATTCTCTATGAAAAGAGAGCTTGATGCATCTGCCCCCCCCCCCAAAAAAAAATCGACCCAGGCAATACGCGCAGGCTGACCTGGGCCGAAATGTTTTGACATGGTCAATTTTGGTATGCCCAAGGACCATTCTGCCTCATCATTAAGTCTGTTGTAAGACAAAATGGATTATATGGATCCAAAATCATGTGATGACTTGCTAGGTATCATGCATCACGAAGATGCATTAAGCCCTTTTTTGCCAGAGCATGGCTCATATTTATATTCCATAATTAAATCTACATTCCGTAACATTTTCCAAATCTGGCTATTTTAATGTTCCATTTGAGAAAATTCACAATTTTGTATCTGTTTTGGGAGCGTGCGTGCGTACGTGTGTTTTATACATTTATTCTTTATCTAGTTACATTCTCATAAGGTCTGTTTTTAGCGTGCGTGCGTGTGTGGGCGTGTGTGTTATATACATTTAGCTACATTCCAGTATTTAGGCTTTTAAAAGTACATTTTGTTACATTTCGTTGTTGTTGCTTCCACATTCCGTAACATTCCGTGAATTAGGCATCTACATTCCGTAACATTTTGTAACATTTTGTTACATTCCGTGAATTAGGCATCTACATTCCGTAACATTCCGGTAATTAGGCAAGCCCGAAATTTCTGCAAAGTAGGTGAAATAAACAACAAAATGGCAGCAGTGAGACGTGCATTAATGTTTTCATCTGTAATTCTATATACTTTCCGTGAACTATTTATCTAAACAGTATCCTGTACTAACGACGTTGCAGTATGGTGCGTAAAGAATATATTTATATTTCCTTTTTGCACTGACTAAATGTCACTTCCGCGTTTTCGATCATTTCAACATCTTTCTAAATTAGGCAGAGACTCAGAGGTCATAAATTTCATGCATTATGAAACCTAGCGAAACTACTCGGTGTTCACATAATTGTAGGACAGTAAAGTTTAGATTATTTGAATTTTGCAACTGCATTTGATTTGCAGCCGTGGGAGTTAAAGTAAATGATATTGATCCAACGGACATACATTTTACTTCTGCAAAAATTACTCAGTATTGTTAACCCTTAGGCTGCTAAGGGCGACACACCGACCTTTTGCGGACAGTGTATATTAAGATCGGACTGCACAGATCGAAATGCTTTCAATTTGGAACAGTCTACATACTGTAGTTGTTATGTGGTACAGGGTTAACCCTTTACCAAACAATCTCTTGTTTTAACAACCTTGAGGAAGAAGTCATTTGAAAACAATGTGGGAAAAGTAGAAAATGCTAGTAACCAGTATATTCTCCTTTTCTAACAATGTATTCTATTCTGTCAAAGTCAATCCTAGCAATGTTTAGTTTGTCGTCTGCAAATGCTTTAATTTGGACCAGTCTGAAAGTCAAAACCCATTATTTGACATTATGTGCAGGGATAAATGCTTTCACTTTTGACAAATCTAAACAATTTTTCTTGTGAATTGGGATGAAAGATTAAAAAAGAAAGGGACTCAGGGAAGGCCCTTGAACTGAGAAGGGGCTTAACCCTTTACCAAACAGCAATAATTTAGACTGGCCCAAATTGAAAACAGTTGCAGACGACAAATTAAAGGTGGCTCAAATGACAAAATTTGTCCTTGATAGAGTAGAAAACATTGTGGGAAAAGGAGAAAATGCTGGTTACCAGCATTTTCTCCTTTTCCCACAATAAGCTCAAATGATGAAATTTATCTCCCAAACGGTAGAAAATCTTGCGGTAAAAGGAGAAAATGCTGGTTTCAAAAGCTTTCTTTCCCAGAGTTGTAAAAAGTGGCAATTGTTTGGGAAAGTGATAGCTATTTATCACGCAAGAATATTGTAGACTGGTCCAAATTCAAAGCATTTGCAGACGACAAGTAAAATATGGGTCAAAAGATTGGATTTGTTTCTGAAAGGTTACAAAACATTCTGGGAAAAGGAGAAAATGCAGGTCACCAGCATTTTCTCCTTTTCCCACAATGTTTTCAAAAGTCTAGTGTCCTTGGGTTGTTAAAACTCAGGATTGTCTGGTAATGGGTTTAACAAGGATCAAAGAAAGAATCATCATGATACCCGGTAATTCAGTTTCACTGTTTGTAATCTACCCTGTGGATGCATTTCTGCCTGGCTGAACATTGTAATACATTATTGCTGGCTTAACTCCTTAACATACAACAAAAGTTCAGACTTGCCCAAATTGAAAGTATTTGCAGACGACAAACCAAATGTAGGACCAGAAATCATATTTTTCTTTGAGAGGGTAGAAAACTTTGTGGAAAAAAGGAGAAAATGCTGGATACCAGCATTTTCTCCTTTTCCCACAAAGTTTTCAAAAGCCTTCTTTCTCGAGGTTCTTGAAACTAGCTATTGCATGGTAAAGGGTTGACCCAGACAATCATAGGTTCTTACCTAGTATGTTGAAGAAAAAGTTTTTTGAAAACATTGAAAGGGAAAATGCTGGTAAGCAACCAGCCATTTCTCTTTTTTCCACAATGTCTACTTCCCATTCAAAGATAGAAATTGTTATTTAGGCTGCGTTCTGTTCGTTGTTGGCAAATGTTTTATTTTGGGTAAGTGTAAGATTTTGTCACAAATTCAATAAAGGCACATTCACATCATTAAAGATACATCCTTACAGCCTGAGAGAAAAAAAAAAAAACACTGTTAAAATTTGACAGAATGTAGAACAGTTCAGAATTTATTCAGCTGTGTAAACATAGATAAATTACTGACCTATGGGGTGTATCAAATAAAATTATAAAACCAGAAACCGTACAACAGTGATTTCTTTGATGGCCTTCATAAAATGAAATGCATTTTCTATCGGTCATAATCTATGCAACCTTGCAACCATCAGGGGTAACATTTGACATTAAGATAGATGGTTATGTTGGAAAGCAGCCAGTGGCTTAGAAAGAATATTGTGTGGAGTACTGGTTAAAGAAACTCCAGGAAAGCATTGATAGGTGCACTGGCTGCCATGATACAACTGAAATAATGTTGAAAACGACATTAAACACCATACAATCAATCATTAAGAGACAAGAATGATTATATTTTGATAAAGTAATGATGAAATGGGTTGATAAAAAAAAAAGAACACCAGCTAAGAAGAAGTGATAGTATTCTCTATCCATTATTTCTCTTCCAAACCCTATGTTGTGTGTACTCATTAGAATCGATGAGACAATTCTAATGAATACCCATAACGTAGGGTTTAGTGAAGAATAACTGATATTTTCATTTTTGAAATCCAAATCACTCCATCTATCTGGAACTCTGAAAAAAAATTCATATATTCCTTTTAGGACACGGATACACAACAAGATGTTGTTGACATTGGTCGAGGTATTGGTTTGGTCCTGGACGGGGAAGAAAGAGAGGAGGAGGAGGAGCCACCCAGCCTAAACGGCCAATTGGAACATTTTAGAGAACAATGGAGGCAGGAACTGTATCTGCGGAAAACAAAAACCTCGTCTGAATCAGACAGAGCTAGGCTGCAGGAACAGGTATTGAAAATATTAATTCATACTTATGTAACTCTTTACCGAATGACAAAATTTTTGACTGGTCCAAATTGAAAGCATCTGCAGATGACAAATTAAATATAACTCATCTAAGGTATCTGTCTTTGAAAAGAGTAGAAAACATTTTTGGAAAAGGAGAAAATGCTGGTTACCAGCATTTTCTCCTTTTCCCAAAATGTTTTCAAAAGGCCACTCTGTTGGGGGCATTAAAACACAGGATTGTGTGGCAAAGGGTTAACCAGCATTTTCTCCTTTTTCCGCAATGATGTTTGCCCCTCCAAATGGAAATGTCAATTTGAGTCACAATTATTTTGTTGTCTACAAAAGCTTTCAATTAAAAGTCTAAAATTTTGTCATTTGATAAAAGGTTAAGATGGAGACAGACAGGAAAGCCCTTATAAGTTCAGATGTTACTGTACTCTGTGAGGTAAAATGAATGAACCAGAAAATAAAGTTTTAGACTGGTCCAAGTTTAACGCATTAATAATTTTGTAGACAACAAATTCCATGTGGCCTAACTCTTTACTACACAGTCCCAAGTTTTAATGACCCTGAGGAAGAAGCTTTCTGAAAACATTGTAGGACAAGGAGAAAATGGTGGTAACCAGCATTTTCTCTTTTTCCCACAATATTTTCTGCCCTTTCCAAAACAAATTTCATCTTTTCAGTCACATTTATATTGTTGTTTGCATATGTTTTCAGTTTGGATGAGTCTAGAATTTTGTTGTTTGGTAAAGAGTTAAAAGTCAGATTGGTCCTTAAAGGAAGAGAAAACTTTGTGGGAAAAGGAGGAAATGCTGGTCACCAGGAAGTGTAAGGTAAAGGGTAAAATCAGAGTTAAAACTTGAACTTTGTAAATTCAAATTTATATAACAACAAAATTTTATGTCAGCTGTGTTGAGTAGTGGAAACAGTTTTATAAGCAGGTACTTTATGTTTGCATTAAAACAAAAAAACCAAGGTATTGTCGATTGTGTTGCCTTTATGAAAATTTCAACACTTTATGATATCTCTGTCACTAGTGGAGACATTTACTTCAAACTCAAACTAGCTTTAAGCTCATCTGAACACAAAGTGCTCAAGATGAGCTTTTGTGATCAGGCTCTGTTCTTCGTCTGCCGAGTGTCGTCCATTGTCCGGGTCGTCAACATTTACCTTGTGTACACTTCAGAGGCTACATTTTCAGTCAGATAGTCATACAACTTGGTCATAATGTTTGTCTTGATGGTATCTTGGACAGGTTTGATCTTGGGTAATGCTGGGTCAAAAAGTAGGTCTTAGAAAAACTTTGTGGGCACTCTAGAGGCCACATTTTCAGCCTGGTGCTCTTGAAACTTGGTCAGAATTTTATGTTAATAATGTCTGGAACCAGTTAGAAATTGGGTCATGTCAAGTCAAAAAGTAGATCACTCGGCCAGATCTTAGAAAACCCTTGTGGGCACTCTAGAGGCCACTTTTTTAGCCTGATATTCATGAAATTAGGTCAGATTATTTGTCTTGATATCTTAGACAAGTTTGAAATTGGGTCACGTTGGCTCAAAAAGTAAGCCACTGTGCCAAATCTTAGAAAAACCTTGGGTGCACTCTGATACATTTTTGGTTACTTATGAAACTTGGTCAGAATGGTTGTCTTGATGATATCTTGAACATGATTGAAATTGGGTCATGTCAGGTCAAGAAGTAGGTCACTGGGCCAAATCTTAGAAAAACCTTGCGTACACTCTAGAGGCCACAATTTTAGCCTGATACTCATGAAACTTAGTCAGAATGTTTGTCTTGATGATAGTTTGGACAAGTGTAAAATTGGGTTACATTGGGTCAAAAAGTAGGCCACAGGGCCAAATCTTAAATAAACCTTGTGGGCACCATAGAGGCCACATTTTCAGCCTGATAGTAATGAAACTTGGTCAGAATGTTTGTCTTGATGATATCTTGAACAAGTTTGAAATTTGGCCATGTCAGGTCCAAAAGCAGATTACTTTACACTCATGTGTTTTACATCATTAAAACCAGGATCTCTTCAGCTTTATCAACTGTAGATGACATTACTCAGGTGAGGGCTTTAGGGCCAGTGGCCCTGTTGTTAATTATCTAAATTGGAATCCTTATCGATAGAGCAGTAAACCCTCAAAATAATCTTGTTATGCTGCTTTTTCAACTTAAAACTATCACTGAAAAAGGATGTGTGACCAGATGTTGGCCCTTTAATAGGTTGATATGGTTTTTATCATCATTATTTTTTTTTTCTAGGCTAAGCAGTATTTCATGACTGGCAGTAGGTTGGAACAAGAAGGATCTCTGTTTGAAGGTAAGCAGCATTTTTATTGGACTCTATGAATCTTAACCCTTTACCACACAATCAAATGATATAAAGACCCTGAAGGAGATGCCTATTAAGAACCTTGTGGGAAAAAGAAGAAAATGCTGGTAAACAGCATTTTATCCATTTCTATCAATTTTTCTGCTGTATTGAAGGCAAATCTCATCAGTTGAGCCACTGCAATTTGCAAATGCTTTCAGTTTGGACCAGTTATACTTTTTGTTGTTTGGTAAATAGTTAAGTATTTGGCTTTGTTTGTATTTCTTGATTTTTGATTATATCAGTTTTCCAGCTCAAACATATGCATTGCACATGGAGGAAATTGGACATGGTAGAAAACAAACCCAAATCTACACTGTCAAATATGGTTCCAAATATGGTGGGATGATGTAGTCTCCTATGCAGACCACGTTTTCTGGCCAGATTGGTCAAAATTTTATATTATAATGTTCATCTGCTGTTCATTAACCCTTTACAAGACGACAAAATTTTAGCCTAGTCCAAATTGAAAGCATTTGCAGACGACAATTTCAATGTGGCTCAAATGGTGCAGTGTTTCTTTGATAGGATAGAAAACATTGTGGGAAAAGGAGAAAATGCTGGTTACCAGTATTTTCTCCTTTTCCCACAATGTTTTCAAAAGGCTTCCTTCCCAGGGGCGTTAAAAGGCGTCATCGTGCGTCAAATGGTTAAAAAAACAATTCACCCACAAAATTCACCCACTAAACAAGTACTTGACAAAATCTGTCATTTAACTCTTTACCACACAATCCTGACTTTTGACGACCCTGAGGAAGAATCCTTTGGAAAACATTGTGGGAAAAGGAGAAAATGCTGGTAACTAGCATTTTCTCCTTTTCCCATAATGTTTTCTACCCTTCCCAAAACAAATTTCAATTTTTCAGTCATGTTTATTTTGTCGTCTGCAACTGCTCTCAATTTGGACTAATCCAAAATTTTGTCGTGTTGTAAAGAGTTAAGTAACATTTAATTTGTCGTTTGTAAATGCTTTTGATTTGGGTTTTGCCTGAAGTTTTTTCATCTACTAAGGAGTTGAAAGGAAAGGACATGTAGTGGGAAAAGCAGAAAATGCTGGGGACCAGCATTTTCTGCTTTTCCTACAACATTTTCTAGAGCTGTGGATGAAGGAGAAAATGCTGGTTATTAGCATTTTCTGCTTTTCCTACATTTAACCCTTTGCCACACGATCCCAACTTTCAACGACCCTGAAAAAAGAAGCCTTTTGATAACATTTTGGGAAAAGGAGAAAATGCTGGTAACCAGCATTTTCTCCTTTTCCCACAATGTTTTCTACTCTATCAAAGAGAAACGGTATCATTTGAGCCAAACTGAAATTGTCGTCTGTTGTCTGCAAATGCTTTCAAATTGGAAGGGTCTAAAATTAGTCGTTGGTAAAGAATTAACTGTAACTGTAAATGTTGTGAAAAATTGGCAATGCCACTTACCAGCATTTTCTGCTTTTCCCACAATGTTTCTCAGGTTGTAGTCCTTAGTGTCATAAAACTGTGGGATTGTTTGCTTAAAAGTTAAAAAAGACTTTACCCTTTACCAAACAACAAAATTTCACCCATGCCCAAATTCAAAGCATTTGCAGATGTTCAGTTTTTACTCAAAACATAAATTTTCTGTATTCAAAATGTAGAAAACACTATGAGAAAAGGAGCAAATACTTGTTACCGGCATTTTCTCCTTTCCCTCTAATGTTTCTAATGCTTCTTCCTTTAAGTCGTTAGAAGTCAGGATTGCTTGATAAAGACCCAAAAAGTAAAAAAGTTGGTAAAGAGTTAACCCTTTACCACACAGTCTCAACTTTTAACGACCCTGTGAAAGAAGCCTTTTGAAAACATAGTTGGAAAAGGAGAAAATGATGGTAACTAGCATTTTCTCCTTTTCCCACAATGTTTTCTACCATTCTAAAACTCAAATTTCAAATTTTCAGTCACATTTATTTTGTCTTCTGCAAATGCTTTCAATTTGGACAAGTCTACATTTTTCTTTTGTGGTAAAGGGTTAAAAAATACCCAGTAATGATTGGTTGTTTACAATATTTTAGCAATCCAATTTTACCGACATGCAATGAGACTGGTACCCGACATAGAGAACCTGATACAGCTTGATTTGATTGGTCACAGTCCAAGGGAGAGACAGGCTAGTGAAAGTTCTGTTGAAAGGTTAGAAATTTTCTTTGTCCGTTTAACCTTTACCCAAATGTCCTCTGTTTTCATGACCCTGAGGAAGAACCCTGTAAAAAATATTGCGAAGGAGGGAAAAAGTTCTGTAAAATCCTTTCAAAGTCAAATCCCATGTCTTGAGCTCAGTTTATTTGTTGCCTGTGAAATTTTCTATATGGAAGAGTCTGAAGTTTTGTCATATGGTAGAGACCCTTTACCAAACGACAAATATGTAGATTTGTCCAATTTGAAAGCATTTGCAGAAGAAAGCTCAGAAGACATAATTTGCAAATAAAGCTCAAAAGATGTAATTTGTCCTAAATGGGGTAGAAAACATTGTGGGAAAAGCAGAAAATGCTGGTAACCGGCACTTTCTCCTTTTTCCACAATGTTTTCAAAGGCTTCTTCCACACAATAAAACTTGGACTGTGTGGTAAAGGGTTAAGTTTTGACAGCAATTAGATCCCTGGAAGCTGAGCTGATCACATTGATTTGTCCATGGACAAGGCACTACAGTGCCCCAGCCTGATACTGATGAAACCCAGGAAGACATGAATAAGGGAGCCATCGCCTTATATGAAACCTCACTTAACCCTATACTGCACAGTTCTTTGTTTAAACAACCCTGGAGAAGAATGCTTTTGAAAACATTGTGGGAAAAGGAGGAATTACTTGTAACCAGCATTTGCTCCCTTTCTCCACAGTGTTTTCTACTCTTTCACAGACAAATTCCTTCATTTGAGGTACATTTAACCCTTTACCACACAATCCCGACTTTTAACGACTCTGAGGAAAAAGCCTTTTGAAAACATTGTGGGTAAAGGAGAAAATGCTGGTAACCAGCATTTTCTCCATTTCCCGCAATGTTTTCTACTCTTCCCTAGACAAATTTCAATTTTTGAGTCACTTTTATTTTGTCGTCTGCAAAAGCTTTCAATTTGGACTGGTTTAAAATTTTGTTGTTTGGTAAAGAGTTAATTTGTCATCCTCAAATGCTCTCAATTTAGACAAGTCAAAAATTTTGTCATTGGTAAAGAGTTAACTCTTTACCACACAATCCCGAGTTTTAACGACCCTGAGGAAGGATGCCTTTGAAAACATTGTGGGAAAAGAAGAAAATGCTGGTAACCAGCATTTTCTCCTTTTCTCGCAATGTTTTCTGCAATATCAAAGACAAATCATCATTTGAGTGGCATTTAATGACGTCTGCCAATACTTTCAATATGGTTGAGTCCAAAATTTTGTCATCTGGTAAAGAGTTAAACAAAGCAAAAGTACAAATGAAACAAAGTAGACAATTTGGGTGTGGGGGGGGGCATTAATTTTGAATGATAAGGAAAACATTGTTGTAAACTGAGCAATTGCCCTTAATTCTTTACCACACGACAAAAATTGAGCCTTTACCAAACTGAAAGCACTTGCAGACGATAATTTAAATGTGGCTCAAATGATGGAACTTGTCTTTGATAGGGTAAAAAATATCGTAGTAAAAGGAGAAAATGCTTTTTGCCAGCATTTTCTCCGTTTCCCACAATGTTTTCAATAGCTTTCTTTCTCAGAGTAGGTTAAACTCAGAATTGTGTGGTAAAGGGCTAAAGTCTCTTTCACTATTTTTCATGCCCCCTTTTTGCCAGTGATCCCAAATAGATTGCACAAAACATGAAGTCTGATCTTTTAACTATGCTGTCAACTTTGCCGAGACATTCTTGACAAAAATACCTTGATATCACACCATGCTAGGGTTTTTGCTTTAGACTGAAGATGTGTGTTCGTTCTGTTTGTGGGGTCCTGCGTGGCTCAGTGGTAAAGTGTAGAACTGGTAACCTGGAGGCCCCGGGTTCGAGCCTCACTGGATCCACTGGTTTTTTCGTGGGAGTGTCCTTGGGCAAGACACTTCAGAGCCCTAGCCTAGTACTGGTGAAATCCAGGAAATACATGAATATGTGAGCTGTCGCCGTGATATGACTGAAATATTGTTGAAAGCGGCGTAAAACACCATTCAATCAATCAATCAGTCGTTCAGTTTGGCACTCTTTCTTCCCTAGGGTCATAAAAACTTGGGACTGTATGGTAAAGGTTTAAACAAAAGAAAAGTACAAATAACGCAATGTAGAAATTTTTTACTTTAAATGATAAAAATGTGAAAACTGAGCAATTGTTCTGAACTCTTAACCATATAACAACAATTTAGCCTTTTCCAAACTGAAAGTGCTTGCAGACAACAAATTAAATATGGCTCAGATGGTGATTTTTGTATTTGAAGGGGTAGAAAACATTGTGGGAAAAGAAGAAAATGCTGGCTACCAGCATTTTCTCCTTTTCCCCCAATGTTTTCGAATGTTTTCAATGTTTTCAAAAGCTTTCGCATTCAGCGACGTTAAAACACGGGATTGTGTGGTATGAGTTAACCCTTAATAATTTGCTAATCATATCTCTCTTTCTCTCTTGTTTTCTTTCCCAGTTTTGATGGTGAAATAGCAGAAACTGAGGGAGACTTGGCAACACTATTTCAGGACTTACAGCTAGAAGAAAAAGGATGGTGTGTCCGTGAATTAAATCAAAGAGTACGCCTTTTTATGTTGTCTTAACCTTGTTACCAAATAGTACCAAGTTTTAAGGACCCAGAAGGAAAGGGCTTGTGAAAACATCATAGGAAAAGGAGAAAATCCTCTGTAACCAGCATTTTCTCCTTTTCCCCACAATGTTTTCTATCACAATTTAACCCTTTACCACACAATCCTGAGTTTTAACAACCCTTCTAAAAATGGGTTTCGAAAACATTGTGGGTAAAGGAGAAAAGGCTGTTAACAGCATTTTCTCCCTTCCCCACAGTGTTTTCTTCCCTATCAAAAACAAGTTTCATATTTAAGTCACACATAAATTGTTGTCTGCAAATACTTTCAATTTGGACAAGTCTATATTTTTTGTTGTTTGGTAAGGAATTAATACAGTTTAACTCTTTACCAAATGACGAAATTTTAAACTAGTCCAAATTGAAAGTATTTGCAGACGACAAAATAAATGTGACTGAAAAATTGGAATTTGTTTTGGGAAGGGTAGAAAACATTGTGGGAAAATGCTGGATACCAGCATTTTCTCCTTTTCCCACAATGTTTTCAAAAGGCTTCTTTTTCAGGGTCGTTAAATGTCGGGATTGTGTGGTAAACAGTTAATCAGTCAATATTTGGCAATTCAGGGGCAGTATTCACAAACCATTCTTGCATTCTTAGTGTAACACTAGATTTAGAAAATAAAATAATCTCTGATTGGCTTACCTAAACCTAATTGTGATGAGCCACATTTAAGTTGTCGTCTGCTAATGCTTTCAGGATTAACAAATCTAAAACTTTGCCATTAACTAAAAAGCTAACTCTCTGCCAGACAATGGAATTTTAGACCTGTCCATTTTAAAAACATTTGCAGAAAATAATATAACTCTTTACCAAATGACAAAATTTTAGACCAGTCCAAGTTGAAAGGTTTTGCAGATGACAAAATAAATGTGACTCAAAAATTGAAATTTGTCTTGGAAGGATTGAAAAAATTGTGGGAAAAGGAGAAAATGCTGGTTACCAGCATTTTCTACTTTTCCCAAAATTTTTTCAAAGACCTTCTTCCTAAGTGTTGTTAAAACTTGGGAATGTGTGGCAAAGGGTTATTGCATCTCTATGATGCCTCATACCTACCAAGCAAGTCATCATAATTCCAGATCCATATAATCCATTTTGTCTAACAACCAACTGAATCACGAGGTAGAATTGTCCTTAGACATGCAGAAAATTGACAAACAGCAAAACGTTTTGACCAAGGTCAGTCTATGTGGAGTGTGCGGGCTTACCTGGGTAGGAACTTTATCGCAGGTGCATTAAACCCCCTTTTCACAGAGCATGACTCAAATGTTTGTTTAACCCTTTCCCAAACGACAAATTTTAGACTATTCCAAATTGAAAGAGTTTGCAGACGACAATTTTAGATTTGATAAAAATGGCAGAAAGGTCTCAAAACGGGTAGAAAACACTGTGGGAAAAGGAGAAATTGCTCGTTACGAGCAATTTCTCCTTTTCCCACAGTGTTTTCAAAAGACTTGTACTGCAGACACGTGAAAACCAGGGCTTGTTTGGGATAGGGTTAATACTGATTGCCTGCAAGTAGAAGGTGGCCACTAAGAAAAATTTTACTGTATTTTCAGGCTTGTCATATATCCGCACTTCCAACAGAAGTTATGATTTACATATTGAAATGGGTGATCTCAACACAGTTGGACATGAGGTCATTGGAAAATGTTGCCATGGTAATGCATTATACAATAAATATTTTAGAGGATACCGATGGGTTAGATATTCGTCTTTTAACTGCAAAATTGATATCTATGTATAAATTTACAGCAATATTAGCCAATGTTTCTAGGATGTTCTCATTCTAACCCTTTACCACACAATTACGAGTTTTAACAACCCTGAAGAGAAAGACTTTTGAAAACATTGTGGGAAAAAGAGAAAATGCTGGTAACCAGGATTTTCTACTTTCCCCACAATATCCTATCAAAGAAAGAAATCAACATTTGAGCTACATTTCTTTTTTTCATCTGCAAATGCTTTCAATTTGGTCTAGTCCAAAGGTTTGTCATTTGGTATAGAGTTAAACTCAAAGACCTACAATGTAATTTCCTGACAAATTCAGATACAAAATTGCGATACCCGATCAAGATCAGCCTCTAGGAAACCTGTAGTCTGGTCTTTGATTTATGCCTTTGTAACATTTTGTAAGATTTTAGCTAACACAGCCTTGAAATTGCAATAGAAGGTTATTTTATTTTCCTGACTGAAAACGTCAGAGTTAACCCTTTACTGCACAATGCACCCTTTTAACAACCCTGGGAAAGAAGTCTTTTGAAAACATTGTTGGAAAAAAGGAGAAAATGCTGGTTACCAGCATTTTCTCCTTTTCCCACAATGTTTTCAAAAGGCTTCTTTCCCAGGGGCGTCAAAAGCGTCATTGTGCAGTAAAGGGTTAAAGAATTAGAAAGATAACTTTTGAAAAGACTGTGGGTAAAAATGACTCCCCATTAATTTGTTGTCTGCATATCCTTTGAATTTAGCCTGCAAATGAAATTTCACAGGTATATGGGGGTCTGCATTGCTAACAGTACTTTCCATTTGAGGTATGACAGTGTCGTCTGCTGATATTTTGTTTTGATTAGTCACATAAAGGGTTGAAATGATTCATGTGTTTTGATTATGTTTTTTTTATCTTTTAAAGGTTTGCCGAGGTTTCTATCTGTTTGCAAGAGATGATGAGCTATGGAGACTAGCCTGTTACAGGTAACGCTGTTTGTTTGAGTGGAACGTAACACTTTAACAGTGAGAAAATTTTAGACTTGCCCAAATTAAAAGCATTTGTAGAAGACATATTAACTCTTTACCACACAACAGAATTTTAGACCAGTCCAAATTGAGAGTCTTTGCAGACGACAAATAAAATGGGGTACAAATGACAATATCTGTCTTCGAGATTGTTGAAAACATTTTGGAAAAGAAGAAAACGCTGTTTACCAGCATTTTCTTCTTTTCCCACAATATTTTCAAAAGCCTTCTTCTCCAAGGTCGTTACAACTTGGGATTGTGTGGTAAAGAATTAAGTGTGGTGCTGTTTTTAGATTTTTCAATGAAAGGGTAGAAAACATTGTGGGAACAGGGGAAAATGCTGGTCAGCTGCATTTTCTACTTTTCTTACAATGTTCTTAAAAGCCAGGAGTCCTGAGTGGCACAGTGGTAAAGTGTAGGACTTTTGACCTTGAGGCCCTGGGTTCGAGCCACACTGGGCTTTTTGTGGGAGTGTCCTTGGGCAAGACACTTCAGAGCCCTAGCCTGGTACAGGTGGAACCAGGGAAATACATGAATATGTGAGCTGTTGCTATGATCTGACTGAAATAATGTTGAGAGCGGCTTAAAATGCCATTCAGTCAATCTTAAAAGCCATCTCTCTCAGATTAATTAAAACTTGGGGTTGTGTGGTAAAGAGCTAACCCTTTTCCAAACAATACCGTGTTTTAACAACCCTAAGGATAAAGGCTTCTGTTAAAGGCCTTTGTTTAGAAAAAGGGGAAAATGCTGGTAACTTGCATTCCCTCCAGTTGGTTGTCAGTTTGGTCTGTTTGTCACTGGGCAATATATGGACACTAGTATGACATAGGTTCTTCAAACTTTTTGTAAAAATCACCTTCAGGTCAAGATAATTTCCATTGAATTTGAGGATAACAGGTTTAAGGTCAAGATCGCAATTAGGTCATATGTCAACCACATTTAAATAACAGTATTTATTGACAAGACACTGAGGAAGTAGGCATGATTGTATTTATTTTAGGAATCTTGTTTTTAATCTGTTCAAGTCATGTCTTAACCATATATCAAACAATTCAGAGTTTTCTTGAGCTGAAGGAAGCAGACCTTTGAATGCATTTCCACCAAGGGAGAAAGTGCTGGTTACTACACCAATTCCACCATTTAAATCATTACCAAACGACAAAATTTTGGAGATGTCCAAATTGGAGGTATTTGCAGACAACAAACTAAGTGTGGCTCAAACGATTTTGTTTATCTCTGAAAGGTTAGAAAACATTTTGGGAAAAGAAGAAACTGATGGCTACCAACATTTTCTCCTTTTCCCACAATGTTTTCAAAAGTCAAGGGTTGTTAAAACTCGGGATTGTTTGGTAAAGGGTTAAGCAACATTTGATTTGTTGTCTTCATACACATTCAGTTTTGATGAGTTATAAAATTTGTAATATGGTAAGGAATTTAAAATTCAAAATACACCAAGATTTACGTATTATCAACAGGATTTGGGGTGCTAATACAGGAAAGGTGAAAAAATTTGGAACCTGGAGAAATATGTATATAGAAAGACCGCATCTACAGTTTACAGGTGATCACTTTTTGACCTTTGATGTATGAAAAAGATATAAGCCATGCTCTGTGAAAAAAGGGTTTAATGCATCTGCAAAAAAGTATCCATCCAGGTCAGCCTGCGCAGTCGCGCAGGCTGACCTGGGTACATACTTTTTGCTTTGGGTAAATTTTCTGCATGTCCAAGTACCATTCTTCCTCAGGATTCACTTTGTTGTTAGACAAATGGATTTATTGATCCATAATTCAAATTAAGTGATGACTTGCTTGGTATAATGCATTACGGAGATTCATTAAACCCTATTTTGCCAGAGCATGGCTCATATAGATATATTCTAGCTGTAATAAATTGAAAGTCTTATTTTATATTCAAGAAAAATGATCTGATTGGCTGAGACAATCATGATGACTTGTTTTGAAATTGAGACTTGTTAACTCTTTACCAAAAAACAAAATTTTAGACCAGTCCAAATTGAAAGCATTTGCAGACAACAAATAAAATGCAGACAACAAATAAACAGTATCTGTCTTTGAGATTGTTGAAAACTTTGTTACCAGCATTTTCTTCTTTTCCGAAAATGTTTTCAAAAGCCTTCTTCTTCAGGGTCATTAAAACTCAGGATTGTGTGGTAAAGAGTTAATTAAATTCTTTATCATGGACTCCTAAGGAAGATGATTGATAGATTGTATGATATTTAACCCTTTCCCAAACGACAAATTTTGGACTGGTCCAAATTGAAAGAGTTTGCAGAGGACAATTTTAAATGTGATGAAAATGGCAGAAAGTTCTCAAATAGGGTAGAAAACACTCTGGGAAAAGGAGAAATTGCTCGTTACAAGCAATTTCTCCTTTTCCCACAGTGTTTTCAAAAGACTTGTACTGCAGACACGTGAAAACCAGGGCTTGTTTGGGAAAGAGTTAATGCAGTTTTACCATTATTTCAGTTATATTGCTTCAACCGGTTACCTATTCATGCTTTCCTGGAGTCTCTGTTCCCAGTACTAAGCACAAAATTATTCCCAATTCACTGGCTGCTTTCCCACACAACCATTGACGAAAAACGATCAGTGGTGAAAGAGGAATGCTGCATTTTCAATCATCAGTCCTCGGAAAGAAATCGGCCGAGCTGGGGATTTGAACCATCCACCCAAGTTTTCAAGTCCTGTACACTGCTGACTGCCCTACCAGGGCTTGGTGACCATAAAGAATAGGGCTGCTGAAAACATCCAATGGACAGTCCCAAAGTTGACACTTGGAAATCTCTTTGGACCTCATGGTTGGAGGGTGAATGAGAAAGTAGTGACTGTCTTGGAAAAAAAGATGTCATTACTGGTGTGAGAAAGCCAGGAGACACATGAGTAGGTGCACTGGCTGCCATGATAAGACCTTAGCTGTTAATACAACGTTAAACTCAAATACAAACAAACAAACAAATAAATTGTCATTCACAGAGTGTGCAAATCTGAGGGTGTATGCAAATCTTACTGTACTTTGATTTACTGTTGTAGGATGTTACATCAGTAAGATCACTTATATACGTGAAGGTGAACGAGGGTTTGATCAACATTACACGCCATGGCACTCAGTGGAATACTTCAGATACATTCGATTCTTCTCAGAGGGTAGGTGACTCTTTAGAACTTACTTGTCTTACCTCCCTTCAGAGTTTTCCAAATGATCTTTGGTTAGGGGTCTTTAGCCCCTCACCATACAATAGAATTTTAGTCTCGTCTAAATTGAAAGCATTTGCAGATGACATATTAAAAAGTTTTGAAATGGTGTTACTTAGCTTTGCAGGTGTAGAACACATTTTAGGAAAAGGTGAAAATGCTATTTACCAGATTTTCTTCTTTTCCCACTGTTTTCATTGTCCATTACTCTCAGGGTAAAGGGTTAATGGGTATTGAAACCATCCTAGATTTTACTGACTCTGAAGAAGAAAGGTTTTGAAACATTGTGGGAAAAGGAGAAAATGCTGGTACTATCATTTTAGCCATATTTTGATTTGTCATCTGTACATACATGTACATGCATTTAACTCTTTACCAAACAACAAAATTTTAGACGAGTCCACATAGGAAGCATTTGTAGACAATAAAAAAACTGTGACTGAAAAACTGAATTTTGTTTTGGAAAAGGTAGAAAACATTGTTGCAAAAGGAGAAAAAGCTTGTGACCAGCATTTTCTCCTTTTCCACAGTGTTTTCGAAAGACTTCTTTCTCAGGGCTGTTGAAAGTCAGGTAAAGGGTTAATAAGACGAAGTCTTGAATTTTGTTGTGAGTTGCTTCATTGAACAGTGTAGACCAAGATTAGTCATCTATTTGGCTAAGTGCTTTTTCTCATTAACCACACAATTTTGCCTTTTGACATCCCAGACCAAGAAGCCTTTTGAAAACATTGTGAGAAAAGGAGAAAATGCTAGAAACTAGCATTTTCTCCTTTTCCCACAATGTTTTCTACCATTTGAATGACAAATTTCATGTTTTAAGTAATATTTAATTTGTCGTCTGCGAATGCTTTCAATTTAGACAAGGCTCAAGTTTTTCTCGTCTGGTTAAGCATTAACCCTTCACCGCACAGTGACGAGTTGTAACGACCCTGAGAAAGAACCCTTTTGAAAGCATTGTAGGAAAAGAAGAAAATGTTCTCCTTTTCCCACATTGTTTTTGAACCATTCAGATACAAATCCAATTATTTCATCCACATGTAATTTGTTGTTTGAAAATACTTTCAATTTGGGAAATTCTAAAATTTTGCCATGTGGTAAAGGGTTAATGTACATGTAACCTTAATCGTTTTTTTGCTACCTTCTGCAGGGAAAGTGTTGATGATGACCAGCGCCGATGAACCAGAGTCAGTTCTGCCCAAACTTAGAAGTTTCAACACAGATCTAGTTGGAGTGATGAAAGGCATGTACAAGATATCTGGCAACAGAGTGAGTGATGTTTCTTTAACCCACTACCACACAGTCCCAACTTTTAATGACCTTGAGGCAGAAGGCTTTTTGGAAACACTGTGGGAAAAGGAGAAAATACTTGTAACTAGCATTTCCTCCTTTTGCCATAATGTTATCTACCGTATCTGAAAAAAATCACATCATTTAAACCACACTGAAATTGTCGTTTGTAAATGCTTTCAATTTGGACATGTCTTAAATTTTGTTGTTTGGTAAAGGTTTAACCTTCTATGTTGAAAAATTTACTTTTGCATGATGATTGATTCAACCTTGTGGAACAATAAATTTTTGTGTGCTGGTAGATTTGACCTTGGATGTAGACAGATTTGGCCTTGTTTGTATACAAATTGACCTTGTATGTGGGTAGATTTGACCTTGTGTGCAGGGAAATTTGACCCTGTATAATGGCATATTTGTTCATGTTTGAAGGCAAATTTAACCCTGTAGGCAAATCTGACCTTGAATATAGGCAGGTTTGACCTCGTATATTGGCAGATTTGACCTTGTATGTAGGTAGATTTTACCTTGCATGTAGGCAGGTTTGACCTTGTTGTAGGCAGATTTGACCTCGTATGTAGGCAGAATTTACCACATATTTATGCAGATTTGACCTTGTATGTAGGAAGATTTGAATGTAGGCATAGATGTAGGCATGACCTTGTATGAAGGAAGAATTGACCTTGTATTTCTGCAGATTTGACCTCATAGGCAGATATGACTTTATAAGCAGATCAAAACTACATTGTAGGCAGATTTGACCTTGTATGTAGGAAGATTTGACTCTGAATGTAGGCAGACTTGACCTTGTATGTAGGAAGAATTGACCTCGTATATATGAAGATATGAGCTCATTGGAAGATGTGACCTTGTATGCAGGCAAAAATTGACCATGGATCGGTGGATTTGACCTGATATGAAGGCAGATCAAACCTGGTTTGTAGGTAGATATGACTGTAAGGAAGCAGATTTGACCTGGCTTGTAGGCAGATTTGACCTTTTTTTATGTAAATTTGACTATGTGCATAGGGAGATGAGTTTGTTGGCACATATGCATGTAGGTAAGTTTAAGCTTGTATTTCAGGAAATTTGACTTTTCAGGTAGTGAGATTGTATGTGAGATCGTGTATTTGGGTAGATTTGATATTGTACATAGGCCGACTTGATCTTGTATGCAGGCTGACTTGACCTTGAAAGTGGTCAGATTTGACCTCATATGTAGGCAGATTTGACCTTGTATGCGGTCAGACTTTATTTGTAGACACATTTAAAGTTGTATATAGGCCTATAGATAATGTATGCATACAGGAAGATTTGACATTGTATGTTGTTAGAGTTAACATTACATATAGGCAGTTTTAACATCGTATGTAGGAAAAAAAATTTTTTTTTTCCCAGAGGGCATTAACCCTTTACCAAACGAAAAAATTTTAGACTGGACCAAATTGAATGCATTTGCAGATGACAAATTAACCATTTACCTCATAATCCCAGGTTTTCACGACTCTGGAATAGAAAGCTTTTGAAAACACTGTGGGAAAAGGAGAAAATGCTGGTAACCAGCATTTTCTCCTTTTCCCACATTGTTTTCTACCCTATCAAAGACAGGGATCATTATTTAAGCTACATTTAATTTGTTGTCTACAAATGCTTTCAATTTGGTAGAGTCCAAAGTTTTGGCATTTGGTAGAGAGTTAAGTGTGGCTTAAATAGTGATTTATGTATTGGATAGGGTAGAAAACATTGTGGGAAAAGGAGAAAATGCTGGTCTCCAGCATTTTCTCCTTTTCCCACAATGTTTTCAAAAGGCTTTTTGATCAGGGTTGTTAAAACCCGTGATTGTGTGGTAAAGAGTTAAATGCATTTTTTTTCTCAAAATTAAAAAATGGAGAAGTGAGCAAGAAATAGAGACATACGGCACTAAGACAGGAAGAAGGTGAAAAGTTGTGAAAAGTTGTAAACAAACTGGAAACAGCAACTTGTACAGGCTTGTCTTTGTTTTTATCCCAAATGTAACAGTCAATCAGTTTTCTTTTTTGTTGATAACCAGGTAACTGCTGTTCTGAAGCGACATAAACCAGTGGATACAAGCAGATACAGAAGGAAGAACCAGCCCAAGAAAAATGAACCATCTCATACTTTCCATATGGTATGTCATTACTACCACTACTACTACAGCTGCATATTAATTTACTGGTGTGGTGTCCGTGGTTTTGAGGTGGAGCATCGGTCTTGTAACTGTAAGGTCCTGAGTTTGATACCTGGGAGCAGGTGTTAACTTTGAGACTGCTCATTGGCCCTCTGCATGCTAATTTACCGGTTTGGTGTCTGTGGTTTTGAGGTAGAGCATCAGCCTCATAACCATAAGGTCCCGAGTTTGATACCTGGGAGTAGGTGTTAACTTTGAGACTGCTCATTGGCCGTCTGCATGCTAATTTACTAGTGTGGTGTCCGTAGTTGTGAGGTAGAGCGTCAGCTTTGTAACTGTAAGGTCCCTAGTTTGCTACCTGGGAGTAGGTGTTAACTTCGAGACTGTTCATTGGCCCTCTGCATGCTAATTTACTGGTGTGGTGTCCGTGGTTGTGAGGTAGAGCGTCAGCTTGGTAACCATAAGGTCCCGAGTTTGATACCTGGGAGTAGGTGTTAACTTTGGGACTGCTCATTGACCTGCACATGTGGCATGAATACTAGTGAAGTTTCCAGGAAGCAGAATCGCGAGAGCTCAGTATAAATTGCAAGAACTTGCTTCTCGATGTAATATAAATGAGCCACACTCTGACAAAAGGGGGCTTAATGCATCTCCGTGATGCATTATGACTATTATACCTAACCCATCACATAACTATGGATCAATAATAGCCATGTTTTTTAACAACCTACTGAACCATGAGGTAGACTGGTCCTTGGACATACAGAAAATTGACCAATAGCGAAAAGTATCCGCCTGCGCGGACTGCGGAGGCTGACCCGGGTCGATATATTTTGCAATTGCATTAAGCCCCCTTGTAACAGAGCATGGCTCGAATGTTTAAACTAATTTACTCTGAACCTGTCGCCAATCAATTCCATGTTTTTATAACCCTGAGGAAGAAGGCTTATGAAAACAATAATAAAAGAAGAAAATGCCAGAAATCTACAGACAAATTTTTTGTCTTGAACATCGTCTTTCAAAACATTTTTGAAATTCTAACAAGTTGGTTTTGTCATATCAAGTCTTAATTGTGATATCAGTCCCTGAACAGAGTGTAACATGATTGGTGTACTGTATTATAACTATTTACCAAACACAAAATTATGCACTTGTCCAAATTGAAAGCACTTGCAGACGGAAAATTAAATGTGTCTTCAAGAATGTAATTTGTCTTAGAAAGAGCAGAAAATATTTTGGGAAAAGGAGAAAATGCTGTTTACCAGCATTTTCTCCTTTTCCCAGAATGTTTTCAAAAGCCTTCTGTCTCAAGGTCGTTAAAACACAGAATTGTGTGATAAAAGGATAACATATTCTGATTGACACAGCTGATGTACATGGACAACAAAGCTAAAATCTGACCCTGAAATTTTAGACTTTTAATCGATAATGTTACTGTATTATGAAATCCTTGTTTCGATAGACTCATCATTCAGTAAGTCAGTTTTGCGGGGCAACAGTTGTTTTCAGGGGTCAAAAGGGGGCATTTCAGACTTGTTCTTTGACAAAACAAAGATTCTAGGGTCCAGTGGTAGCCCTGGTGATCAAGGTTTTACTGTGTAAAGTTATAGGAGCCAGTGTAATATTGTCCATTGGCCAACAACTTGTTTATGGTAATTCTTTACCAAATGACAAGATTTTAGACTTGTCCAAATTGAAAGCATTAGCAGTTGACAATAACAAATGTGATTCAAAAATTAGAAAATTGAGAAGGGTAGAAAAAAATGTGGGAAAAGGAGAAAGTGCTGGTTAGCATTTTCTCTTTTCCCACAATGTTTTCGAAAGCTTTCTTTCTTGGGGTCGTTAAAAGTAGGGATAGTGTGGTAAAGAGTTAACTGTGTAGATGAAGATCAGACTGCCTGTTATGGACTGTGTAAATCCAATATTGCATTGAACGTGCAGTCTGATCTTGAATCAATACTGCCAGATATTTTGTGAAATGTTCTTGCAGGAAAACCTCCTTGATGTTGAAATGTTTTGGTCTGTTTTCTGAATTGACAAAGTTTGATTCATCTGTTTTGCACCAGCAAGGGCTAATGCTGCAAATGCTGGTTTTTTTTAACCCTTTACTACATGATCCCAAGTTTCATAACTTTGAGACGGCTTTTGAAAACATGGCGGGGGAAAGGAGAAAATGCTGATAACCAGCATTTTCTCCTTTCCCCACAATGTTTCTACCCTTCTAAAGACAAATTTCTGTTTATGAGTCATAATTTGTTATCTGCAAGTGCTTTCAGTTTGAAAAAATAGACAACTTTGTCATTTAGTAAAGTGTTAACCCAAAGTTTCTTGTGCTTTACAGGATTTAGAAATCAGTAGTGCAGGTAAAAGAAAAGGATGCAAGCTAACCTGGGTACAGTACAGTATAACCACACGTGACAAGTAAGTTGTCAACCTTTAGCCATAAACTGTACACTAGACAGCTAAATTTTATAAGCTTCTTTAGCCCGACTGTTGTCAAAAAAAAAACATTGAGGTATTGTCTTAGCCCTGGTGTCATCTGTGTCATACGAAAACTTTGACATTTTATGATATATCTGTCATTACTGATGATATTTACTTGAAAGTTTGACAAGTTGTTCACTATCAAAAGGGGAACCTATGCAATAAGGCAGGTAATCATCAAAGTATTTCTGACATGGTTATGCCCCTTTTCAAATTAGAATTTTTACTGAAAATCAAGCAATCAAGTCTTGGCACCCTAAAAATCAAGCAACCGCAGCCAAGCAGTGGCACCTATATGCCATGCTCTTATTTATTGAAGGGATTGGCAAGGGTTGAAGTTAACGTGTCTCCAGAGTTGGGATTTGTCTTTCATTGGATGAAAAAAGGGTGGAAAAAGGAGAAAATGCTTTTAATTTGGACAAGTTTAGAATTTCGTAATCTTGTAAAGAGTTAACTCTTTACCAAAAGACAAAATTCTAGAATTGCCCAAATTGAAGGCATTTTCTCCTTTTTCCACTCTTTTTTTATCCAATGAAAGACAAATCTGCAGCTGACAGTGTAACTGAAATGGTGGAATTTGTCTTTCATAGAGTAAAGAACATTGTTGGAAAAGAAGAAAATTTTGTTTTCCAGCATTTTCTTCATTCTCCACAATCTTTCCAAGTGGCATCTTTCTCTGGGTCATTAGCACACAGGATTGTTTGGTAAAGGGATAATATAGAAGCTGTATGAAGAAACTGTGTTCGCATTCATTTTCACACTTTACCACACAGTCCCGACTTTTAATGACCCCTGAGAAAGAAGCCTTTTGAAAACATTGTGGGAAAAGGACAAAATGCTGGTAACCAGCATTTTCTCCTTTTCCCACGTTTTTCAACCCTTCCCAAAACAAATTTCAATTTTTCAGTCACATTTATCTTGTTGTCTGCAACTGCTTACAATTTGGACTGGTATAAAATTTTGTTGTTTGGTAAAGAGTTAATTCTCAACCAAACCAATTATGTATTGTAGATGACAAAGGTGGCAGAATGGTGTCTTTTAAAGGTAAAATACAAAAAGGGAAAATAAAATCAAATGCTTTGTAGTTCTATTTTCAATTCTTTTGCCCCAATATTTTCAAAAATTGTCTTTTTCAAGGACTGTGTTAGACAGAAATGTTTAATTAAGGGTTAAACTTCTCCCTTTTATTTGCAGATCCACAGGGGAGGAAAATGTGAATGAATATGCTCTCAACAACAAGAATTACCCCCCTTTGATATTTTCAAGGGTGAAAAGTTTTGCTTCAATCACAGAGAGCCCAATAACAATGTTAAACTGTGCTTGACTTGTCTTGCGTATTTTAGCCATATTTTTTTTTTATATAGACTTACTGATATTTATTTGTCTTATTTCTTAATTACAGTTGTTTTTAAGTCTTGAAGTGCAGAATCTGGATCTAACTCTTTACCACACAATCCCATGTTTCAACAACCATGAAGAGAAAAGCTTTTGAAAACATTGTGGAAATCAGCATTGTCTCCTTTTCGCACAATGCTTTCTATCCTTTCAAAGATGAATCCCATTAATTGTGCAACATTTACTATGTCATCTGCAACTGCTTTCAATTTGGACCAGTCAAAAATTTTGTTTTGTGGTCAACCCTTTACCACACAATCCAGACTTTTAAAGAGCCTAGGGAAGAAGCCTTTTGAAAACATTGTGGGAAAAGGAGAAAATGCTGGTAACCAGCATTTTCTCCTTTTCCCACATTGTTTTCTACACTTAAGAGTCAAGTTTCATCAAATGAGCCGTATTTAATTTGTCGTTTGCAACAGCTTTGAATTTTGACAAGTGTAAAATTTTGTCGTTTGGTAAAGAGTTGAGAGTTAATTGCTTACGTTGACAGGACAGATCAAGATCAGACTGAACAGAATGTGTGGGAGACAGTTGTGTAGGCTAGAAGTGCAGTTCAACTTAAAATTACAATACTAGACATTTGATAGACAAGGACATTCTTGGCCCATCAAATAGCTACTCTTGGATTTTCAGAATTGAAAATTCAGCATCCTGGTGTTTGTTTGGAATTTCTTACATTTTATGGAAAACATTGTAGATAAATGCTCAGAATGTTTTGATTTTTCTTTGGCACGGACACCACTTAGATTAGATTTATTTGATTCCTTTCATATCAGTATCACTTACCCTGATTCTCAGGGTATGTTATTGGAAAAATTTGTGTCTGGGATTTTTGTCTTTGTATGAATTTTTATCTCATTTTATTTGAAATAATTGTAATTTTGTTATCTCCATCCCCATTTATTGATCATTTTTTTTTATCTCTCCTGGCTGAAGGCCAGGGAGTTCATGTCATGGCCCTGTGTCTGTCTTGAGTCTGTGAGTCTGTCCGTGCATGTGTGTGTTAAGTTTGGTTTCAAACATCTTTTCCTCAGGAGGCAAATTTCACAGAAATTTTAACTCTATGGTGCTCTTCAAAATTCTTTTAGAAAGTTTGATTTGACTGAAAATTGGTAGCTATTGCAATTTAACTTTAAAAAAAAAAGAAGAGAAAATCTCTCACTCTTTACCACACAACAGAAGTTTGGACTTTTACAAATTGAAAGCATTTTGCAGACAACAAAATAAATGCGACTCAAAATTGAAGCTTGTTTTTGGAAGGTTAGAAATTACTGCAGGAAAAGAAGAAAATGTTGGTTTCCAGCTTTCCATGTCTTCAAAGGCTTCCACAGAGTTGTTTAAAAGTCGGGTTTGTTTGGTAAAAGTTAAAAAATCTTCTTCAAAACCACATGTTCGAATTCTCTACCAACTTGTATAAGTGTTTCCTGGGTGGATCAATTTCAGATTTCTTGATATAATTTGATCTGGCAAATAACAGAGCTACTGTGGCCGTGGCTTCAGTTTTAGTTCATGATTGGTTAACCCTTTACCACACAATCCCGACTTTTAACGACCCTAAGAAAACTTTTGAAAACTTTGTGGGAAAAGGAGAAAATGCTGGTAACCAGCATTTTCTCCTTTTCCCACAGTGTTTTCTACCCTTCCCTAAACAATTTCAATTTTTGAGTCATATTTGTCATCTGCAAATGCTTTAAAGTTGGACCATCCTAAAATTTGGTTGTTTGGTAAAGGGTGAAGTTTATATGATGGTAAAGGGAAATAACTTGTTTTACCCATTACATTTACATGTAGTTTGTTACCATTTATCTCCCTTGATTAACAAAACTACTCTAAATAACATGATTGTTCTCATGTCATTCAAGTTTTTTTTTTTTTGATAGAAAATGTTCAGCTCTCAATGATAATGATTTAGTTTTGTGTCTGTAGTTGTTCTCAGATGAGCTGAATTTTCAGGGTGAAGTGAGTTTTTTTCTTTTTATTTTATTCACTTTACCATTTTGCTAGAGTTTTGAAAAACATCTTGCCTTAGTACTTGTTAGAGTTCATTGATATTTGGTATGAATAATACTTGATTAGACCTGCTTTCACTCTTTACTACACAATCCTGACTTTATATGACCTTGAGAAAGAAAGCTTTTGAAAACATTGTGGGAAAAGGAGAAAATGCTGGTAGCCATCATTTTCCCCTTTTCCCACTTTTTCTGTCCTTCCTAAAACAAATTTTAATATTTGAGTAACATTTATTTTGTCATCTGCAAGTGCTTTCAATTTGGTTGAGTCCAAAATTATGTCATTTGGTAAAGATTTTAGGCTAGGCTATTTTCTCTATGAAATTCTATTACCATACAGATTTATTATGGTTTAATGTCTCTGTATATGTCACTTAACCCTTTACCACACAAGGACTCCAAGGAAAAGGACTTTTGAAAACCTTGTTGGAAAAGGAGAAAAATGCTAGTAACCAGAATTTTCTCCTTTTCCCACAGTATTTTCCACTTTTTCAATTAAGATTTCATTATTTGTGAAAGATTAAGTATTGTTGTTTGCAAATGTTTTCAATTTGGACCAGTCAAAAATTTTGTTGTGTGGTAAAGAGTTAAGTGCATGACACATTTACCCAAAAGGCAGTGGAGATATAGGACCATCATGGCCCTCTTTTGTTTTGTTCATAAGTTATACTTTCCATGATTAGTCTAGTTGTTTGTATTGATCTCTAAATGGTTGTTGATGCAGTTTGGATGAAATTTTAATGGAATCCTGTCTGCCATGGTAACTTGTGCATTGGCTATTTTCATTTTGATTGTCTTGACTATTACAAGACTTATTGCCCCTTTAACTCTGTACCACACAATCCTGAGTTTTTATCGACCCTCCCCCCACTCCCCTGCAAGAATCTGTTTGAAAAATGACAGGAAAAAGGCCTTTTTGGGGCAGCATTTAAATTGTTGTCTAAAATTGCTTTCAAATTAACTACTCTGAAATTTCGTTGTTTGGTAAAGAGTTAACAGGAGAAAATGCTGGTTACCAGCATTTTCTTCTTTTCCCACAATGTTTTCAAAAGGCTTTTACCAGAGGGTCATTACAAGTTGGGATTGTGTGGTAAAGGGTTAAATGTATGAGTTATTTAAACTCTACTTGAATAGATCAGCTGTACATGTATTTGATTTTTGCCTTTTGTAGATTTTTTTTTTCTCTCATTTGAGATTTTTCTTTCATACAAGATGGTCATCTTATACACTTACTTTTTTACTCTGTACTAGAGAGTAAAATTCAACCCTATGCCACACAATCCTTGGTAACCAGTATTTTCTTCTTTTTACCACAATGTTTTGTACTCTTTAGATAAAATTTTTTCATCCAATCAGCTGTATTTAACTCTTTATCTAAGGACAAAATTATGGACCTGACCAAACTGAAAGCATATGCACACGACAAAATGAATAAAGCTCAAATGATAATTCCTGTTCTTGATAGGGTAGAAAGCATTGTTTGAAAAGGGGATAAATGCTGGTTACCAGCATTTTCTCCTTTTCGCACAACGTTTTCAAAAGCCTTCCTTCTTTAGCGTGGTTAAAAGTTGGGATCATGTGGTAAAGGGTCATGTTGTTGTCTGCCCGTCCTTTCAATTTTGATAAGTCCAAAATTTTGTTGTGTGATAGAGTTAAGAATGGTCCACACTTAACCTTTTCCCAAACGACAAATTTTGGACTGGTCCAAATTGAAAGAGTTTGCAGACGACAATTTTAAATTTGATGAAAATGGCAGAAAGTTATCAAAAAGGGTAGAAAACACTGTGGGAAAAGGAGAAATTGTTCGTTACGAGCAACTTCTCCTTTTCCCACAGTGTTTTCAAAAGACTTGTACTGCAGATACGTGAAAACCAGGGCTTGTTTGGGAAAGGGTTAAAGCATTTACAAGTGACCAAAAAGGCCAAAAGGATGGGATTTATTTTTTGAAAGATAAAAAAACATAATGGGCAGAGGAGAAAATGCTGGTTACCAGTTTTTCTATTTTCCCTTCAATGCTTCCAAAAGTCCTTTTCCTCAGGGTCATTGGTAAAGGATAAATTATGTAAGAATGAACCAAATTCTACTTGAGCAGATAAACTGTACATTGATTGAGTCATGCTGTTTAACCTTTTACCACACAATCCTGATTTTTAAGGACCCTGAAAAAGAAAAGCCTTTGAGAACAACGTGGTAAATGGAAAAAAATGATGGTTACCAGCATTTTCTCCTTTTCCCACAATATTTTCAGCTCATTTAAAGCCAGATACAATCATTTAACCCTTTACCCTTTACCACACAGTCCCGACTTTTAACGACCCTGGGAAAGAAGCCTCTAGAAAACATTGTGGGAAAAGGAGAAAATGCTGGTAACCAGCATTTTCTCCTTTTCCCACAATGTTTTCTACCCTTCCTGAAATAAATTTCAAATTTTCAGTAACATTTATTTTGTCGTCTGCAACTTCTTTCAATTTGAACTAATCTAAAATTTTGTCGTTTGGTAAAGGGTTAAGCCCAATTTATTATCTGCAAATTCTTTCAGTCTGGGCGAATCTAACATTTTGTCATTTGCTAAAGAGTTCAGAAGGCGGATTGACCCTTTACCTCACAATCCTGGTTTTTAATGACCTAAAAGGATGGGTTTTGAAAAAATTGTTGGAAAAGGAGGAAATGCTGGTTACCAGCATTTTCTCCTTTTTCCAATAATGTTTTCTATCGTATTGAAGACAGAAATCTTCATTTGAAAAACGTTGGATTTATCCTGTGCAAATGCATGGAATTTTGTCGTATCTAAAATTTTGTTGTTTGGTAAAGAGTCAACGCATCTTTGTAATGATCTGTACAAAGCAAGTTGTCACACAAGATTGACCCATTTTACTTAAAAACTGGTTTAACCATGAGGTAGAATGAGATAGTCCTTTAACCCTTTCCCAGACAAGCCCTGGTTTTCACGTGTCTGCAGTACAAGTCTTTTGAAAACACTGTGGGAAAAGGAGAAATTGCTCATAACGTGTTTTCTACCCTTTTGGAGAACCTTCTGTCATTTTCATCAAATTTGAAATTGTTGTCTGCAATTTCTTTGAATTTGGACCAGTCTAAAATTTATCGTTTGGGAAAGAGTTAACCCTTTACCACACAATCCCGAGTTTTAACAACCCTGAGAAAGAAGCCTTTTGAAAACATTGTGGGAAAAGGAGAAAATGCTGGTAACCAGCATTTTCTCCTTTTCCCACAATGTTTTCTACCCTTCCCAAAACAAGTTTTAATTTGTCGTCCGCATTTACCTTGTCGTCTGCAAACGCTTTCAGTTTGGACCAGTCTAAAATGTTGTCATGTGGTAAAGAGTTAACTCTTAGGCTGCTAAGCACGGCTCACAGACCTTTAGCGGACAGTGTTAATCAAGATCAGACTGCACAGAAGGTGCAATCTGATCTTGATTCTACACTGTCTGATAGGGAGATGTTTCTGCAACCCCCGTAACTCTGAAATACCAACATTTTGGTTTTTACTATCAGCTTGAAAGTTTCATGTAAGTTATTTTATTAGCAGGACAATGGTTAACATGCAGAAAATTAACCCATAGCACAAACTTTCGACTCGGGTCAGCCTATGCTGCATCAAACTTCCTTTTCACAGAGCAAGGTGCATTTGATTTTGCCTCATTTGAGATTGTTTTTGACATAATATGTTGATCTAATACACTTACATTTTAACTGACTTGTAAATACACCTGTTTTTATCTTTTGTCTTGATTTGAAAGGAACTGCTAACAAAATGAAAAAGGCATTGACTAAACTAATTTTAGTCTACTCATAAATAAAAATCTTGTCCATCCTGTGATTTCACAGCCATGAGGAAGAAGGCATTTGAAAGCCTTGTGGAAAGAAGAGAAATTACTGTAACCAGCATTTTCTCCTACTTCCACAATGTTTATTCTCTTTAAAGTGGAGTCTTTAAAAATCATCTTTTGTAAACACTGGGAAAAGTTGATAATGCTGGGAACCAGCCTATCACAATTTTTCCCTCCCTGACAAATTCATTTGCTAGAGCAACATTTGTCATTCACATGTGACTTCAATTTGGACCCTGAAATTTTACATTGAGCCATGCTGTGTGAAAAGGGGGCTAAATGCATCTGTGAACAGTATCAACCCAGGTCAGCCTGCGCAGTATGTGCAGGCTGACCTGGGCTGAAACTTTTCACTACTAGTCAATTTTCTGTATGTCAGGACCATTCTAACTCATGATTCAGTGGGCTGTTAGACAAAGTGGACTTAAAGATCCTTGATCATGTGGTGACATGCATCAACAGAGATGCATTAAGCCCCCTTTTGTCAGAGCAGGGCTCAATCTTATTCTCAGGTCATTATAGAAGAAAATCCAAATAATAATATGAAAAAAAGAGACACTTGTAATTTTTTTTTCTCATATATCTTTCTTTGAGACACATTTATACTCGTTTTCAGTCACTTTTTATCCCATTTCATCTTTATTTTATCAAACTATAATCATTCTTGTATCTTCATGCCAGATGTTGCCCCTGACTGTTGCAAGGTTGCATAGATTACAATGAATAGAAAATGCATTTCTTTTCTGGAGGCCATCAAAGAAATGACATATGGTTTTAAATTGAAGATATCCAATACTATGAATTTATCCCTTACAATATATATATAAATCAGAAATTTTTCTATGCTTACACAGCTGAATAACTTTAACAGTGTTTTTTTCTTTCTGGCTGCAAGGATGTATCGTTAATCCTATACCAGACTATAAATTTTAGACTTGTTTGACTTGAAAGCATTTACTATTTAAATTTTTCTCAGAATATGAAATTTACATTTCTAAAAGAAGAAAACAAAAAGGGAAATGGAGAAAATGCTGGTAAGCAGCATTTTCTCCTTTTCCCGCTTTCTTTTCAAGAGCTTACATACCCAGGGTCATTTTAACATGGGATTGTTTGGTAAAGGACTAAAGTCTTGGAGTCTGTATGTGTCAGGTTATTCCACATTTTCTTGATCATTATCCAAGCTTATGTAGATTGATATATCTACTGGATTGTTATGTTTTATATGGTCCAAATAAAAGGTTCTTAAAAATGTATTACTGTTTACTTACGTTGAACCTTCAAACCCATTGAAATGGCAAGCATCAACGAACCCTTTCCCAAATTATAGATTTCAGACTCTTCCAAATTGAAAGCATTAGCAGACAACAAATTTGGAAGTGGTACAGATGAACGCAAGTTCTTTGACAGAGAGGAAAACATTGTGAGAAAAGGGGAAAATGCTGATCAGCAGCATTTTCTCCTTTTCCCACAATGTTTTCAGAAGGTCTCTTCCTCAGGATCGCATTGTCCTCTGTACCAAATAAGCAGGACAGAAAGTAGGCTAGTAGAGAGGCTGGATGAGTTTGAATCAAAAGAGAACCAAGCAGTAAGGAAAGAAGGCTAGTAATGAGGCAGGGTAAGTTTGAATCAAAAGGGTAGGAAAGAAGGTGAATATAGAGGCAGAGTGGGTTTGAATCAAAAGGAAATCAAGCAGGAAGGAAGGAAGGCTAGTAAAGAAGCAGAGTGAGCTTGAATCAAAAGGGAACCAAGCAGAAAGAAAAGAGGGCTAATAGAGAAGCAGTATATCTTTGAATTAAAAGGGGACTAAGCAAGAAGGAAAGAAGGCTAGTAGTGTGGCAGAGTGAGCTTGAATCAAAATGGAGCTGAGATGGAAGGAAAGAAGGCTAGTAGAAAAAAACTGAATGAGCTTGAATCAAAAGGGAACAAAAGGGAACAAAGTAGGTAGGCAAAAGGGCTAGTAGAGAGGCAGTGTGTGTTTGAATTAAAAGGGGACCAAGCAGGAAGGAAAGAAGGCTAGTAATGAGGCTGGGTGAGTTCGAATAAAAAAGGATCAAAGCTGGAAGGAAAGAAGGCTAGTAAAGAAGTAGGGTGAGCTTGAATCAAAAGAGAACCAAGCAGAAACCGAAAAGGGCTAGTAGAGAAGCAGTGTAGGCTTTAATTAAAAGGGGACCAAGCAGGAAGGAAAGAAGGCTAGTAAAGAAGCTGAGTGATCTTGAATCAAAAGGGAACCAAGCAGGAAGGAAAGGGAGCTAGAAGAGAGGCAGAGTGAGTTTGAATCAAAAGGGAACCAAGCAGGAAGGAAAGAGAGCTAGTAGAGAGGCAGAGTGAGTTTGAATCAAAAGGGGACCAGGCAGGAAGGAAAGAAGGCTAGTAAAGAAGCAGGATGAGCTTGAATCAAAAGGGAACCAAGCTGGAAGGAAAGAAGGCTGGTAGAGAAACAGATTGAGTTTAAATCAAAGGGAACAAAGCAGAAGGAAAGTAAGCAGGACACATAGTTTGCTGACAGTGAGGCAGTGTGGATTAGACTAAAAGGGAGGTCAAAAGGGAAAAAAAGACTAGTTCAGAGAGAGGCGAGAAAGAGAAAGGCGAGATGGGTTTTAACTTAGAGAACAAGAGGGCCATGATTGCCCTGTATTGCTCCACTGGCTTATAAATATAAACCATAAATACTAAACATTTCAATTCTGAGCCAAATGGTTTCAAAATGAAGACTTACAAAGTTTTCTCTGTAAAAGCCCATGTGAAAGTTGAGACCCGCAGGGCAAAGCCATTTTTGATCCCAGAGCTATAATTACTTGAACCCTGGTAGAGGTCCACAAGATACAGCTACATGCCAAAATAATACAAGTCTATGCTGTATGGTTATAAATAAGGTGATTTTCAAGTTTCATCCATATGAAGCCTCTGTAAAACATAAGACCCCTGATGCAAGGCTAATTTAAAAAAAAAATCAAAAGTGATCCAGATTTGGTAGCCCTTGGGTTTGCGGTTAGGAGCAAAAAGATTTTTTTAATTTTCATGCTATAAGCACATGTTTATGACCCATGAGATAGGACTAATTTTGACATAACTTGAATAACTTTGGAAGAGGTTATTTAGATTACACTCATACAATATTACAGCTGTAACTCAAGGTAAGGAACAAGAAGACCTTTTAAGTTCTCACTATATTAGCCTATGTAAAGCTTGTGACTTACTGGGTGAAGCAGTTTCAGAGACAATAAGCTTGATGGCCTTAGGCCTGTGGAGCTAAAAAGTAGTATCTCTTTCATGAGCTACAATGATGTTAGTAAATACAAGCTTTTGGAAAAGATTTTTAAAGGTTTTCCAATACTTTACAGTTTTGTAGCCATAGCAACCATAGCTTTTAACAGAACTTAATTCTTTGAAGACATTCTGAAGACCATCATGGCAAGATGATATCTGTAAAGTTTGGTCAAAATTGGAAGAGTGATTTCAATGAAAAAGATGGAACAATCTTGGTAGAAGTCTACAATATGAATCAGCATGCCAAATTTTTATTGCCCTAGGCCTTACAGTAAGGATGAAAAAAGATATCTTAAGTTTTCACTATGTAAGCCTAAAATTTGTGAACCCTTGAGTGGGACAAATTTTGATCCCAAGCCTCAAAACATGCCAAATTTGTTAGTCCTATGCTTTATGGTTAGAAACAAGAAGATTGTCGAGAAGTCTTCACTATATAAGCCCTCATAAAACTTTGACCCCAGGGCTACAGTCGGACTACATGGGGAATATGTGTATTAGAAGAATAACATGCCAAATTTGGGAGTTCTTGGCCTTATGGCTAGTAACAAGACGGTTTCTGAAGTTTTCACTCCATAAACCCATGTAAAACTTGTGACCCCTAGTGCAAGGCCAAACTTGATCCTAGGGCTGTAACTTGGGCCCTCTTTGTAGTTGTCCACTAGATAATGCTATAATTGTGCAAAATTTGGTAGCCCTAAGCCTTATGGCTATTGGCTATGTACACCAAGATTTAAAAGTTTTCCCTACATAAGCCCATGTAAAATCTTGTGAACCCTCCCCCCCCCCCCCAGCATGAGGCCAAATTGACCCCAGGACTGTAATTTGGGCACTTTGGTAGACGCCCACTAGATCAAGCTAAATGCAAAATTTGGTAGCTCTAGGCCTTATGGCTAGGTACAGGAAGATTTCTTAAGTTGTCACTATGTAAGCCCATGTAAAACTTGTGACCCCTGCAGTAGGGCCATTTTGACCCCAGGGCTAAAATTTTGGCCCACTTGGTAGAGGCCCACTAGATATAGCTACATGCAAAATTTGGTAGCTCTAGGCCTTACGGCTAGGTACTGGAAGATTTTTAAAGTTTTCTCTATATAAGCCTATGTAAAACTTGTGACCCCTGGCTATAATTTGACAAAACATGATAGAGGTCTACTACATAAAGCTACATGCCAAATTTGGTAGCCCTATGCCTTATGGTTTCAAACAAGAAGATTTTTAAAGATTTCCAATATTTTTCAGTTTTGTTGCCATGGCAACCAGAGTTTTTGAAGGAATCAAATTCTTTCAAAAAATTCTGAAGAGGACCATGGCAGGATCAATTCTGTGAAGTTTCATGAAAATTGGATGGGTAGTTTCAGAGAAGAAGATGTTTTAAATAAAAGTTATCGCATAGACGGACGGACACACGGATGGACGGACGCACAACAGACTCCGGGCCATGACATAAGCCCGCTGGCCTTTGGCCAGTGGAGCTAAAACCAGGAAGGAATGTAGGACAAAGGAAAGAGGTAGGGTGCTCTTTTATCAGAAGGGAGATATTCAGAAAGGAAAGTAGGCTGGTAAAGATGCAGGATGGACTAGACGGGACATCAACAGGAAGGAAAGTAGGACTGTGGGAAGAGGTAGGGAGCTTCTAAAAGGCGGGTTTTTAACCAATTACCACACAATCTTGAGTTTCAACGACCCTGAGGAAGAAGGCGTTTGAAAACATTGTGGGAAAGGAAGAAAATGCTGGTAACTAGCATTTTCTCCTTATCCTATCACGTTTTCTAACCTTTCGAATACGCTTGAGCCACATTTAATTTGACGTCTGCAAAAGCTTTGAATTTCTACAAGTCAAAAAGGGTTAATCAGAGGAGACGTATGCAGGAAGGAAAGTAGGCTAGTAAATATGTAGGATGGACCGGAAGGAAGAAAAAAACAAAGAGGGCTAGTAGAGAAACTTGGTGGTTGTAGCTGTAAAAAAGTATACAGGTAGGAAAGTAGCCTAGTACGGAGAGAGCCAAACTGGACATAAAGGGTGCTTAGCAGGAGGGAAAGGCTAAAAGAGGGAGAAAGGCCAGGTGGACATATACTTGAGCAACAGGAAAGTAAGAAGGTAAAGAGGTTATCAAAGCCAGGGAGGAAGGTATTCTAGCAAAGGTACGCAGAGTGGCCGAGGCTGGAAGGAGGAATATAGTCAGGAAGGATAGGATGTTGGATGAGATGTGCAATATGGGTCAAGGAAGGCAAGCAAGAAGGAAAATAGGCTAGTAGTGAGGCTGGGTAGATGTGAATCAGAAGGGGAGTAACCAAGAAGTACAGTTTGCTAGTACATATAGAGAGAGAGGTGGTGCGCATAGACTAGTAGGGAGGAAATCAGTAAGGTAAGTCGGCCAACAGAGATGAGCAAAGTGATTGTAAATTGGAAGGGAAGTATGTAGGAAGGACAGTTGCCTAGCAGAGAGGTGGGGTTGACATAGACTAGATGGGATGTAAGTTGGCCTATAGAGGGAGGCCAGCGAGTGTAGACCAGTAGGGAGGTAAGAAGAAAGGATGGTTTGCCAGTACGAGAAGGAAGCGGGATGGACCTAAAGGTGAATTGTGTTGAAGCCAGAAAAGAGGTAATCAGGTAGGAAAGTAGGCTAGGAGAGATGGGCAGGGAAGTTGTAGACCACAAGGTACCGGAAACAGGAAGGGTATTTTGGGAGATGACAGAAAGAGAAGCAAGTCAACAAAGTCTAAACAGGAGTAAAGTAGGAATGAAAGTTGGCTGGTAGAAAGAGGCAGGGTAGGAGAAAATCAGAAGACAGTTAAGTAGGAAGGAAACTGTGGCATAAAAGTAAGGCAGGTTGAACACAGACTCGATGGAAGGTAAGCAGGAAGGAAAGTAGCCTGGTAGAGAGATGCAGGATGGTTGTAACTGGTAGGATGGCCAGGAGGACAGAAGGCTGTAGGGGAAAGAGGCAGGGTGGACTTAGACTAGCAGGGAGATAAGCAGGAAGATAAGTAGGCTTGTGGAGAGAGGTAGTGCGGTTCTGAAAGAAAGATGGATTTAACTCGAAGGGGAGAAAGCAGGAAGGTATGTAGGCTATCAGAGGGGTTGGTGGATCTACAGAAGCGAATGATTTAAAAAAGAAGGGAGGTAAACAGAAAGGAAAGTAGGCTATTGGAGAGGGTAGATGTTCTGTTGAAGAGAAGGGTTAAATGGGAAGGGAGGTAATCAGGAAGGAAAGTAGGATAGTAGGGAGACAGGCTGGGTGGACATAAACTTGAATGGAGGTTAGCAGGACGGAAAGAAGGCTACATGAGAGAGATAGCGTGAACATATAGTTAAATAACGGGAAAGCAGCAAGGGGATAGTAGTCTAGAAAAGTGAAGCTAGAAGGGAAATACTCTGGAAGGAAAGGTGGAAGGCAACCTGGAAGGAAAGGTAAAGCCACAGATAAGTAGGAAGGCAAGCTGAAAGCAGATGTAAGGACAAAGAGAAGATGGAGGAAGGCAAGCTTGGAGAAAAGGTAGCAAAGACAGAGATAAGATTGAGGAAGACAGGCTGGAAGGAAGGTAAAGACAGAGATATGATTGAGGAAGACAAGCTGGCAGGGGAGATAAAGACAGAGAAAAGATAAAGGAAGACAAGGTGGAAGGTAATGGACAGACAGAGATAAGATGAAAGAAGACAAACTGGAAGGAAATTTCAAAGAAAGATAAGATGTAGGAAGACAAGCTGGAAGGAAAGGTGAAGACAGAGAAAGATAGAGGAGGGCAAGCTGAAATGAAATGTAAAGACACGAACAACGGAATGGGGGAGTGCAAGCTGGAAAGAGTGGTAAGACAGAGATAAGATGGGGGAAGGAAAACAGGAAAGATAAGTAATAATAGAGATAAGATGGAGGAAGACAAGCTGGAAGGACAGCTAAAGACAGAGATTGATTGATTGATTTAAAGGTGTTTAATGCCGCTTTCAACATTATTTCAGTCATATCATGGCGACTAGACAGACAAAGATGGAAGAGTGCATGCTGAAATGAAAGGTAGAGAAGTGAACAAGACTGAGGAGGGCAAGCCAGAAGAAAGGTAAAGACAGAGATAAGATGGAAGAAGGCAAGTTGGATTGAAAGGTAAAGATAGAGATAAAAAGATGGAAGACAAGCTGGAAGGAAAATAAAAACAGAGATTAGACTGAGGAATACAAGCTGAAATGTAAAGACAGGGTTAAGATGGACAAACAAAAGGTTTCTGGTAAAAGACAGAAAAAGAATGGAGGCGGGCAAGCTTGAAGAAATAGTGAAGAAGGAGGAGGACAAGCTTGCAGTCAAAGTAAATACAAAGCTAAAACTAACGAAAACAAGCTGGAAGGAAAGGTAAAAACAGAGAAAAGATGGTGGAAGGAAGGCCAGAAGGGAATGTTAAGACAGAGATAAGATCTGAGAAAGCTAAGATGGACTAAAAGGTAAAGACAAACAAGATGAAGTAAGACAAGCTGGGAGGAAAGGTAAAGACAGATATAAAATGAACGAAATCCAGGTGAACAAAAAGTAAAGACAATGGTAAGATGGAGGAGGGAAAGATGGAAGAAAGGTGAAGACAGAGAAAGATGTATAAAGGCAAGATCGAAGGAAAGTGCACAGAGAAAAGATATAGTAGGGCAAGCTGGAAGGAAAGGTACAGACAAGTAAGGTGGAGGAAGAGAAACTTGAAGGAAAGGTTAAGACAGAGATAAGATGGAGGAAGACAAGCTGGAAGGAAATGTTAAGACAGAGAAAGATGGAAAATGGCAAGCTGAAAATAAAGGTAAAAACAATGATAAGTGGAGGGAAAGGTAAAAGGTGGAGGAGGTCAAACTAGAAGAGAAGGCAGAGACAGAGGTAAGATGGAGGAGGACAAGCTGGGAGAGAAGGTAGAGATAGAGATAAGATGGAGGAAGGCAGAGGCTAAGCTGGTTTGTAAGTAGTTTGGCAGCTAAGTTTGTCTGTGGGGTATGTCAGTTTGTTTATCATAAGGTTTCTTGGCAGGTCGAAGGGTCAAATATTGGTCATTTTGACTAAATGAAAAATAATACTGTCAAGGTTAAAAGACTGCAAAAGAAAAAAACGAAAGCTAATTAGTGAGATGTGGAATGATTTAAATTTTTAAAGTACATGCACTTCCATACAAATTTTTTAACCAACACTTTATACTATTTTCCACTAATTTCAAGGCATTTTCTTTTCTTTTTAACCCTTTACCAAACAGCAAAATTTTGGACTCGACCAAATTGAAAGCATTTGCAGATGACAAAATAAATTATGCTCAAATAATGATTTCTGTCTTTGATAGGGTAGAAAACATTGTGGGAAAAGGAGAAAATGCTGGTTACCAGCATTTTCTCCTTTTCCCACAATGTTTTCAAAAGCCCTTTTGTCAGGGCCGTTAAAACTTGGGATTGTGTGGTAAAGGGTTAAGATAAACAAAACAAAATTCAGTGAGTTTGTTAACCTGTGGAAATTCAAGACATTTAACCCTTTACTATACAATCCCCAGTTTCAATGCCCCTGAAAAATGGAGCCTTGCGAAAACATTCTGATAAAAGGAGAAATGCTGGTAACCAGCATTTTCTCCTTTTCCTGCAATGTTTTCTACCCTATGTCCTTTGAGCCTCCTTCATTTTGTCACCTGCATGTGCTTTCAATTTGGAGCAGCCTAGAACTTTGTCACATGGTAAAGAGTTAATTAATTTTCAGCAGTGATTCAGGTCCATTCATAATGGATACATTATTTTTGATAAGGACAAGGGGCATTTTAGACAACACTGACTTTAAAAGACAACAACAAGAACCCAATTTACAAAAATATAAATTTTAATTTCATTTCTATGTAGCGCTGATAACAATTCATGGAGACAATATTGCACAATGATAAAAATGTCACAATCCTAACCCTTACCCACATAATCCAGAGTTTTAACAACCCAGAAGGATAAGACTTTTGAAAACATTGAAAAGAGACATGCTGGTTACCAACTTTTTCTCCTTTTCCCACAAGGTTTTCACCCTTTCAAAGACAAATCCATTTTTTTGAGCCGCATCTAATTTGTTGTCCGCAAGTGGTTTCAACATGTACAAGCCATCACTTTTATTGCCTGTATTAACCCTTTACCAGACGACAAAATTTTAGCCTTGTCCAAATTAGAAGCATTTGCAGACGACAATTTTGATGTGGCTCAAATGGTGCAACTTTTCTTAGATAGGGTAGAAAACATTGTGGGAAAAGGAGAAAATGCTGGTTACCAGCATTTTCTCCTTTTCCCACAATGTTTTCAAAAGGCTTCTTTCCCAGGGGTGTCAAAAGGCAGCATTGTACGGTAAAGGGTTAAACTGCTAAATAAACTGACTGAAAATTTCAAGCCGATGGTAAAAACAAAAGGGCCATTGGCCCTGAAGCGCTCACCTGTGTCAGATCTAGGATTGATAAGGCTGAAAAGATCCTGGTCGTGATGATGTAAAATGCGTGAGTACAGAATTTTGAATCTGGCTCAAAATGTTGCCTCTGCAGTGCACACAAGGTTTTTCTAAGATTTGGCCCAGTGACCTACTTTTTGAACCAATGTGACCCATTTTTGTACTTTTCAGAGAATTCAATTTCAAGCAAGTCCAGTATTTCATCCAGACAGAAATACTGTCTAAGTTCCATGAGTATCAGGCAGAAAATGTAGACTCTGGACTGTACTCAAGGTTTTTGAAGATTTGGCCTCATGACCTACTTTTTAACCCAATGTGACCCAATTCAAAACTTGTCCGAGATTTTATAATGAGAAACATTCTATGTTTTATGGGTTTCTAGCTGAAAATTTGGCCTCTAGAGTGCACACAATGTTTTTCTAAGATTTGTTCTAGTGACCTACTTTTTGACCCGGCATGATCCAATTTCAAACTTGGCCGAAATTTCATCAAGACAAACATTCTGATCAAGTTTCATGAGAATTGGACTAAAAATGCGGCCTCTAGAGTGCACACAAGGTTTTGCTAAATTTTGATCTGGTGACCTACTTTTTGACCAGACATGACCCATTTATGGAGACAAAGTAGGCTTAAATGTTGTGTATCTGAAAGGGTAAAAATTATCTAATTATTTTGGGAAAACAAGAAAAATGCAAACAAAACAAAATTGTGGGAAAACAAGAAAAAAGCTGGTATCAGCATTAATTTTGCATCTTTACTCACAATGTTTTCCAAATCCTTTTTCCTCGATTGTTTGGTAAAGGCTTAAGTATGTCACTGCAAGTATTCTGAACTGCAAGTATTCTGAATATCACTCTGTCTAAAATTTTCAAGTGTTTTGTAAAGAGTATTTCTTAACCAGACTACCATACTGAAAGCATTCAAAGACTTAAAATCAAGTATGATGAAACTGATGGAATTTATCTTTATAGGGAAGAAAACATTGTAGGAAAAGGAGAAATCACCCACATCTTGCATTTTCACTTTTTCAAAAAATCTCATAAAGTAACTGACAGGACAGATCTACAATCAGGCTGCACATTCTGGGCACTCTAATTTTGATCTGCACCGTCTGCAAAGGCAGTTGAAAATTAATCTAACAAGAGGGCCATGATGGCCCTGTATCGCTCCACTGGCTTATAAATATAAACCATAAATACTAAACATTCCAATTCTGAGCCAGATGGTTTCAAAATGAAGACTTACAAAGTTTTCTCTTTAAAAGCCCATGTGAAAGTTGAGACCGGCAGGGCAAAGCCATTTTTGATCCCAGAGCTATAATTACTTGAACCCTGGTAGAGGTCCACAAGATAAAGCCACATGCCAAAATAATACAAGTCTATGCTGTATGGTTATAAATAAGGTGATTTTCAAGTTTTGTCCATATGAAGCCTCTGTAAAACGTAAGACCCCTGATGCAAGGCTAATTTCAAAAAAAAAAAAAAAAAAATCAAAACAGGAAGATTTCTTAAGTTGTCACTATGTAAGCCCATGTAAAACTTGTGACCCTTGCAGCTGGGCCAATTTTGACCTCAGGGCTAAAGTTTTGGCCCGCTTGGTAGAGGCCCACTAGATATAGCTACATGCAAAATTTGGTAGCTCTAGGCCATATGGCTAGGTACAGGAAGATTTTTAAAGTTTTCTCTATATAAGCCTATGTAAAACTTGTGACCCCTGGGGCAGAGCCAATTTTGACCCCAGGGCTATAATTTGAAGAAACTTGGTAGAGGTCTACTACATAAAGCTACATGCCAAATTTGGTAGCCCTATGCCTTATGGTTTCAGACAAGAAGATTTTTAAAGATTTTGAATATTTTTCAGTTTTGTTGCCATGGCAACCAGAGTTTTTGAAGGAATCAAATTCTTTCAAGAAATTCTGAAGAGGACTATGGCAGGATCATTTCTGTGAAGTTTCATGAAAATTGGATGGGTAGTTTCAGAGAAGAAGATATTTGAAATAAAAGTTAACGGACGGACGGACGACGGACACCGGGCCATGACATAAGCCCGCTGGCCTTCGGCCAGTGGAGCTAAAAATGCCTACAAAGACCAAAAGTGATGAGTCATGCTCTTCAGAAAGGGGGCTTAATGTATCTGCAAATAGTATCAAGACAGGTCTGCCTGTGCAGTACACATGGGCTGACATAGGTTGAACTTTTTGCTATTGATCAACTTTCAATTTTATGCATGTCAGAGGACCACATGATTGAGTGGGTTCTTATACAAAATGGATTTTATGGATCCATAATTATGCAATAACTTGGGTATCATGGATCACTGAGATACATTAACTCTTTACCAAACGACAAAATTTTAGCATTTGCAGACGACAAATTAAATGTGACTTGAAAATTGAAATTTGTTATGGGACGGGTAGAAAACATTGTGGGAAAAGGAGAAAGTGCTGGTTACCAGCATTTTCTCCTTTTCCCACAATGTTTTCACAAGGCTTCCTTTCTAGGGTCGTTAAAAGTCGGGATTGTGTGGTAAAAGTTAAACCCCCTTTTGACAGAGCATGGCCCAAATGTGCTTACTTCACTAAGGGTGACATTTCATTTGTAATTCATACCAATCTCCCATGGAACAAAATGGTTAACCTTGAAGAAAAAAGATTTCTGAAAACATGTCACGAAAAAAAGAAAATGCTGGTAATTAGCTTTAACCTCTTTTTCCCACAATGTTTTCCATCCTTCCAGAAGCAAAATTTCATTTTTTAGTCACATTGATTTTGCCTGCAATCGTTTCAATTTGGACTGGTCTAAAATTTTGTTGCTTTGTAACGAGTACACTGAATCCGTCTATGCTATTAAGGCCTAGGAATAAACTGCCTGGCCCACCGACTATTCAAATATAACCCTTTATCACACCATCCCCAATTTAACAAACCTGAAGAAAAAGGCTTTTGAAAACATTATAGTAAAAGGAGAAAATGACTGTTACCAGCATTTTCTTCCTTTCCTACAATGTTTTCTACCATTTCAAAAACGTATTCCATCATTTCAGCCATATTTGTCATCTGCAAAATTAATGTTTTTATTTGGATTTAAGCCTTTACTAGATGACAAAATTTCAGGCTTGCCCATAGTGCAGGTACAGGCAACAATTTCAATATGGCACATAGGATGGGTATTATCTTTGAAGCAGTCAAAAACAATTTGGGAAAAGCTACTGGTCCCTTCTCAAGGGCAAATTTCCACAAACGCTGTATATATTATTTTCACAAATGGAAACTTTTTCGTTCCGCAAATGAAAGAAAAAATTTCCGCAAATGATATGCCATTTTCCGCATATGAAAATCTCCATTTTCCCCACAATGTCTTCTGAAGCTGTTCCTTGCAAGAGCATAGACAGTTGTATTTGAAATGTAATGGGTAATGCATTGGGCTATGGAATATCCTTCCTAGGTCCTTGGTTAGCAAAGTGGATGTTAACCCTTTTCCAAACGACAAATTTTGAACTGGTCCAAATTGAAAGAGTCTGCAGACGACAATTTTAAATTTGATGAAAATGGCAGAAAGTTCTCAAATAGGGTAGAAAACACTATGGGAAAAGGAGAAATTGCTCGTTACGAGCAATTTCTCCTTTTCCCACAGTGTTTTCAAAAGACTTGTACTGCAGACACGTGAAAACCAGGGCTTGTTTGGGAAAGAGTTAGGTCTACCATTTCATAAATAAGTTTGTACACAAAACCTAGTATCACAACATAGTTATACAAGTAAAACTATTAGCATTACAGAAACTATAAATAAATACAACAGATTAAACATCTTTCATTGATTTGACCGATTTGTTGCATGTCAGTTTTAACCCCTAACAATCCTCTGTTTGAATGACACTGAAGAAATAGGCCTTTGAAAGCATTTTGGGAAAAGGAAAAAAGCTGGCAAGCAGCATTTTCTCCTTTTGCCACAATGTTATCTATCCCTTCCCAGAAACAAATCCTATTTTTTCAGCTACATTTAACTGTTGTCTGCAAAGACTTTCCATTTGGATAAGTCTAAAATCTTGTCGTGTAGTAACAGGTTAACCCTTAAGCGCCTTTCACGACTATAGTTGCATTTGCGGCCAGTGTAGATCAAGATCAGAATGCACAAAACGTGCAGCCTGATCTTTGATCTACACTGTCCACTGTGCTGAATCACTGTAGACAAAAGAAACCAGGAAATTGCAATTATTTGGGTACTATTTCTAGGATGAAAATGTCAGACAGGTTTATTCGGCGCTCTAAGGGTTAAAATAAATCCTTTGAGCTCTAAGTACAAACAAGAGCACCACATGCACTTGGCTGTGGATGCTTGATTTCTAAGTCGAAAAAAGGGCATAACTCTGTGAAAATTACTTTCATAATTACCTGCCCTTGTTGTATAGGTTCCCTTTTTGATAATTGACAACTTGTCCAAGTTTGAAGCAAATACCTTCAATATTATAGAGATATGAATACATATCAAAGTTTTTGCATGAAGACACAAACAACGCCAGTGCTACGACAATACCTTGACGTTTTCTTGGAAAACAGCTGTGCTAAAAAAATTTCTGTCACTTGAAAAATAACTGCACCTGGGCGTTTTTCATAACCTATTAACTCTTTACCAAACGACAAAATTTTAGACTGGTCCAAATTGAAAGCAATTGCAGACGGCAAATTAAATGTGACTCAAAAATTGAAATTTGTTTTAGGAAAGGTAGAAACATTGTGGGAAAAGGAGAAAATGCTGGTTAACAGCATTTTCTCCTTTTTCCACAATGTTTTCAAAAGGCCTCTTTCTCAGGGTCATTGAAAGTCGGGATTGTGTGGTAAAGAGTTAAAACCAAAACTGCAGACCCCTGTTCTGTCTTGTTAACCCTTTCCCAAACAAGCCCTGGTTTTTACGTGTCTGCAGGACAAGTCTTTTGAAAACACTGTGGAAAAAGGAGAAATTGCTCATAATGAGCAATTTCTCCTTTTCCCACAGTGTTTTCTACCCTTTTTAAGAACTTTCTGCCATTTTCATCAAATTTAAAATTGTCGTCTGCAAGCTCTTTTAATTTGGACCAGTCTAGAATTTATCGTTTGGGAAAGGGTTAAGAAATATTGAGGCTACATATGTTTGTTCAGAATGAGCAATTTATCATTTTGTCACAATGAATTCACATGCATTTGTGTATCAATCCCTTATCCAAGTTGATTGTCCATATTTTTAACCCTTAATTCCCTTGTTACAACCCTTTACCACACAATGCCACTTTTTACCACCCTAAAAAACAAGGCCTTTGAAAACATTGTGGGAAAAGAAGAAAATGCTGGTAACCAGCATTTTCTTCTTTTCCACACTGTTTTCCATCCTTCCTAAAACTAATTTCAATTTTTGAGTCAAATTTTATTTGTCGTCTGCACATGCTTCCAATTTGGACTAGACTAAAATATTGCTGTGTGGTAAAGGGTTGAAAACCCAGAGGAGGAGGGAGAAATTGCAGGTAACTAGTATCTTCTCCTTTTCCAACAAGGTCTGTTTACCCTATTATACACAATTTCCAGTATCTGAGTCACATTTAACCCTTTACTACACAACAGCCTTGACAAAGAAAGCCTTTGAAAACATTATAGAAAAAGGAGAAATGCTGGTAATCAGCACATTTTCTAACAATGTTTCTACTTTTTCTGATGAAAGTATTACCCTTTGTACAACCTTTGTCATCCACAAATGCTTTCAATTTGGACCAGTCTGAAATTTTGTTGTCTAGTATAGAACTAACCATTTACTGAACAATGACAGGTTTAAATGAGCTTGGGAAAGACGGTCTTTGAAAACATGGGGAAAAGAAGAATGAATGCCATTAAGTAGTATTTTATTTCTTTTTCCACCATATTTTCTACCCCTTCAGACACATCCAATTACTCTTATTTGAGCCACATTTATTTGTTGTCTGCTAATGCTTTTTATATCCGGAAGTCTAAAGTTGTGTCATCTAGTCCATCGTGAACAAAAATCTGAAAATTCCTGGGAGTGTCTTCTCAAAGACAGTGAATATTTCAAGAAATGCATGCATTTGTAAATCAATGTATCAAGCATTTTGATTTTTGAGCATGTAAAAAACTATATATTTGTTTCACTACAGAAAAATATCAAACAATTCTCTACAAAGTTACAAAAAAAAGTCAAGTGAATTAAATTTTTCAAGTCACATCAACAGTTCAAATTCAAATTGGCACAAAATATGACATTTATAAAATATGACATTTACAATACTGACATAGTTGGCTCATTCAGTGCTTACAATTACATGTACAGTGAGCGGCCATAAGTATTTCATCAAAGTCCGAATCCCTGTTGACTCACATGTATTTCCACCTGTACTTTTTAATTCATTGTGGCTTAACCCTTTACCAGAAGACAAAATTTTAGCCTTGTCCAAATTGAAAGCATTTGCAGACGACAATTTCGATGTGGCTCAAATTGCACAATTTTCCTTTGATGGGGTAGAAAACATTTTGGGAAAAGGAGAAAAGGCTGGTTACCAGCATTTTCTCCTTTTCCCACAATGTTTTCAATAGGCTTCTTTCTGACAGGCATTAAAAGGCGACATTGTGTGGTAAAGGGTTAAAGACTGAAGCTAAAGTTATGAAACTAACATAAAATACAGCAAAATGAATTTCACAATGAACTATGTATTTTCAGACTTGATACAACGTAATATCATACAAATGCAGCTGTTTTTTACATAGATATCAGCGGTGAAGTCATCAAAATTTAGCAGAAAAATAACACCACTGTATTTTAGAGAGCTACAACTTTGATGTCGGGCGACAAACACAAATAGCATGTTAATGTAAATAGCTCCAGTAGTCTAGCTTTCTAACAGAATACATGACCGGAAGCAGCATAATTAATTATATCACATAAAACCACCTCCAGCAGTGTATTAAATCCATGACTTATTTTCGATAATACACTTGTGTATTATCGTTTTTTGGGTCCCAGTTCTGTAAAGTCTGTAGATATGAGCGCATGAAGCCAGCAAAACCAACCACAGCATGTGCTGGAATTTGTACCACTTCGCCATTTCGTGGGAAAATGACGTCATTGTTGCTAAGGCATATATGTGTGAAAAGCTTAATGGTTTTCATTTTTAATAACAACAGAAAATGCAGAGAGACGCATCCAAATCCACTAAATTGTGGAAATCTTCCGATCTACTCACTTTATATGGACTGTTTCATTCCGGGCAATTTTCGGTGTACATATCAGATCTATCTTCTTATGTATGTGCACAATTCAAACCGAACTACATTTGTAAACATGGACCCGTGAATGGTATGTAGGCTGAAGGTGATGATGCAGGATACTTATTTGTCTGTCATTCGTTTTATGTGATAAACAGAATCTCACATTTGTGTTTATGTATTATCATTTTTATCACATTCGTTGACTAAAATGTATCTGACGCTCACCAAGGCTCGCATCATACATTTTTAGTCAACTCATTTGGTAAAAGTGATAATACATAAACACTCATGTCAGATCCTCTATTTCTCACACACTGAAAAATACATGTAAGTCAATGGGATTTTTGGAATTTGATGAAATATTTAGGGGCCAGTCCCTGTATATGAAGATTTCTATAGCACTACCACACAAGTGAAAGTTCAAAAAGTATACATATACATGTGATCTACTAAAACAGCATTGTGACATACATTAAAAGTAGAGCAAGCATCTTATTTTGATTTCGAATTAAAACCAATCTTGTAGGTACTTATTCCACTCAGTGCCAGCAACACAGAGTTCAGATGTTTATATAACATGAATCACTTGTTGGACAGTCATTTCCCTTTGTCCAATAAATGAAACAACCAGGGGCATTAGTTAATCTTCTATCACATAATACGGAGTTTTTGTGACCTTGACAGAGAGAACTTATGAAACCTGTGGGAAAAGAAGAAAATGCTGGTAACCAGGATTTTCTGCTTTTCCCACTATGTTTTCTATCCTTTCCGAAACAAGACCCATTGTTTGCGCCACTTATTTGCTGTCTACAAGAGCTTTCAATTCGAACAAGTCTAAAATGTTTGTAATTTAGTAAATAGTTAACATGAGTTGGACTTTATACCTATCTATACGTCCATAGACATACTCTTGACTGAGAGAGGCCAGTTGAAGCCCCCCTCCCCCATTCCAAAAAATCCTGTTTTGTGGCAGTATGAAATCATTTTCTATAGTATTGCTACTGCTGCTGTTATGACAATTATCTAACAACACAATGCTGATGTTGATGATCATTAGGGGATGATGACGATAGTGTTAGATCTAAAACCGTATTGTAACTGATGATAATGATGATGATAACTACTTCTGCTATGATATGTTTGTGATAATGACGGTGTAACCACAATTCTTCAGATATGATAATAACAACCACTGTGGCTTGCAATAATGATGATTGTAATGATGATGATGTCTTCTTCAGATATAATAACTACCTACTGTGGCTTGTGAAAAAGATGATGATGATGATGCTGATGATGATGATGATGATGGTGACTGTTTCAGATAATAATAACAACCTACTGTGGCTGATGATAACCATGAAAACAATGTCAATGATAACTACATCAGATATGATAATTACCCACTGTGGCTTATGATAATCATAATTATGATGATGATAACTGCTTCAGATATGATAATAGCTTACTGTGGCTGATGATAATGGTAATTGTTTCAGGTACGATATAAAGTAAGTTTGGGTGATAATGGTGTTGATAATGCCATTGATAAGTTACTGTTGCAAATGATAATCTCACTTCTGACAATAATTACAAGATGCACAATTAGCTATGATATAATGGCATGTAAAAATCATCATTTTGTACCCGAACTTATACATGTCTCTTTGTTATTTTCATGATTGAAAAACTACAGTAAAGCGATCATCTCAACGATGTTTTCTTTCTAATAATGTAAAAATTTGAGCCATGCTTTGGCAAAAAGGGGTTTGTGCACCTCTGTGATGCATGACACCATGCAAGTCATGACATTACTAAGGATTTTGTGTAATAACTGACTGAATCATGAAGTCCTTTGATATACAGAAAATTGACCAATGGCAAAAAGTTTTGACCCAGGTCAGCCTGCACAGGCTGGGCAGATGCATTAAGCCACTTTTTCACAGAGCATGGCTCATTTAAACAAGAGGGCCATGATGGCCCTGGGTCGCTCACCTTAGTAGAGTGCCTTAAAGGTTTTTCTTTAATTTGACCATGTGACCTAGTCTTTGACCGCAGGTGACCCAATTTCAAACTCATATTTCACGAAGACAAACATTTTGACCAATTTTCAAGTCAATTGAGCAAAAAATGTGGCCTCGAGTGCCCTAAAGATATTTCTTTAATTTGACCTAGTGACCTAGATTATGACCCCTGGTGACCCAAATTTGAACTGGTCATTGACTATATCAAAAGAAACATTTTACCCAATTTTCAAATCAAATGAATAATAAATGTGGCCTCTAGAGTGCCCACTAGCTATTTCTTTAATTTGACCAAGTGACCTAGTTTATGACCCCAGTTGACCCAAATTCAGACTCATGTGAGATTTTACAAAGACAAACATTCTGACCAATTTTCAAGGCAATGAAGCAAAGAATGTGGCCTCGAGAGTGCCCACAAGGTATTTCTTTATTTTGACCTAGTGACCTAGTTTATGGTTCCAGGTGACCCAAATCCAAACTCATCTGGTATTTCATCAAGACAAACATTCTGGCCAAATTTCAGGTCATTTGAGCAATAAATGTGGCCTCCAGAGTGCAAACAAGGTATTTCTTTAATTTGACCCAGTGAACTAGTTTATGACCCAAGTAGACCCAAATTAATCTTATGTGAGACTTTATAAAGACAAACTTTTTAACTAATTTTCAAGGCAATTGAGCAAATAATGTGGCCTCGAGAGTGCCAACAAGGTATTTCTTTAATTTGACCTAATGACCTAGTTTATGACCCAAGATGACCCAATTTTGAACTCAATGAACTTGTTGCGCTTAGATGGGCAAACAAACTTAGAAGAGAATACCAAATATCAAAGCTCTACGCCTTCCAGTTTTAAAGAAGAATTTAAAAGTTTTCCTTCTTTGTTCCTATGTTCGAACTTGTGACCCCACGGGCTGGGCCAGTTTTGACCCAGGGGCATCATATGAACAAACTTGGTAGAGGTCCACTAGGAAATGCTACATACCAAATATCAAAGCTCTACACCTTCCCATTTAAGAGAAAAAGAAATTTAAAGTTTTCCTTCTTTGTTCCTATCTTCAAACTTGTGACCCCCTGGGCCGGGCCAGTTTTGACCCAGGGGCATCATATGAACAAACTTCGTAGAGGTCCACTAGGAGATGCAACATACCAAATATCAAAGCTCCACACCTTTTGGTTTCAGAAAAGAAGAATTTTAAAGTTTTCCTTCTTTGTTCCTATGTTTGAACTTGTGACCCCAGGGGCTGGGCCAGTTTTGACCCAAGCAGCATTCTTGGAACAAACTTGGTACAAGTCCACTAGGAGATGCTACATACCAAATATCAAAGCTCTATGCCTTCCCATTCAAGAGAAAAAAAAATTTAAAGGTTTCCTTCTTTGTTCTTATGTTTGAACTTGTGACCCCAAGGGCGGGCCCAGTTTTGACCCCAGGGACATCATATGAACAAACTTGGTAGAGGTCCACTAGGCGATGCTACATACCAAATATCAAAGCTCTACACCTTCAAGTTTAAGAGAAGAAGATTTTTAAAGTTTTCCTTCTTTGTTACTATGCTCAAACTTGTGACCCCCGGGGCGGGGCCAGTTTTGACCCCAGGGGCATCATATGAACAAACTTGGTAGAGGTCCACTAAGCAATGCTACATACCAAATATCAAAGCTCTACGCCTTCCAGTTTCAGAGAAGATGATTTTTAAAGTTTTCCCTCTTTGTTCCTATGTTCGAACTTGTGACCCCCGGGGAAGGGCCAGTTTTGACCCCAAGGGCATCATATGAACAAACTTGGTAGAGGTCCACTAGGAGATGCTTCATGCCAAATATCAAAGCTCTATGCCTTCTAGTTTTAGAGAAGAAGATTTTTAAAGTTTTCCCTCTTTGTTCCTATGTTGGAAATTGTGACCCCCGGGGCGGGGCCAGTTTTGACCCCGGGGACATCATATGAACAAACTTGGTAGAGGTCCACTAGGAGATGCTACATGCCAAACATCAAAGCTCTACACCTTCAAGTTTTAGAGAAGAAGATTTTTAAAGTTTTTCTTCTTTGTGACTATGCTCAAACTTGTGACCCCTGGGGCTGGGCCAGTTTTGACCCCAGGGGCATCAAATGAACAAACTTGGTAGAGGTCCACTAGGAGATGCTACATACCAAATATCAAAGCTCTGCGCCTTCTAGTTTCAGAGAAGAAGATTTTCAAAGATTTTGCCTTTTTTTCCTTTTTGTTGCCATGGCAACCAGAGTTGTGGGTGGAATTCAATTCTTTGAACAATTTTGGTAGAGCTTCACCCAAGGAACATCCCTGCCAAGTTTCATCAAGATTGGCCCAGTGGTTTAGGAGAAGAAGATGTTTAAAAAAATTGTTGACGGACAACGGACGACGGACGACAGACGACGGACGACGGACGCCGGACATAGGGCGATCACAATAGCTCACCTTTTAGCACGTTGTGCTAAGGTGAGCTAAAAAGATGATAGTCCAGACAACAGTGCAAATGCTGAAGTAAATCATTTTGATCAATCCCATAACCCTTTATCAGACGACAAAATTTTAGCCTTGTCCAAATTGAAAGCATTTGCAGACGACAATTTCAATATGGCTCAAATGGTGCAGTTTTTCTTTGATAGGGTTGAAAACATTGTGGGAAATGGAGAAAATGCTAGTTACCAGCATTTTCTCCTTTTCCAACAATGCTTTCAAAAGGCTTCTTTCCCAGGGGTGTTAAAAGGCGGGATTGTGTGGTAAAGGGTTAACAAGAGAGCCACTTGCCCTAAAGTGTTCACCTGAGTAAATAGGGTTGATAAAGTTGAAGATATCTCGGTTGTGATGATGTAAAATGATATAAAATGTATTCAGTGTGGGTCATGGAAATTAAGTTTTTTCCCAATATAACAAATGCGTGTTTTACACATACTGGTATGAGTGCTGCCCCATCTTTCAAAAATTGACTGAAAATGCGGACTCTTATAGAGTGCACACAAGGTTTTTCTAGAAATTTGTCAAAGTGACCTCCTTTTAGACTCAACATGACCCAATTTGTCCTTCATATCCGCAGAGACAAAAATTCTGACCACTTTTCATGGGTATCGACTGATAACAATGCCTCTAGAGTGCACACAAGGTTTTTCTGAGAATTGTCCCAGTGACCTACCTTTTGACACTACATGACCAAATTTCAAAATCGTCTTGACCAAGACAAAACAGCCTGACCAACTTTCATGAGTATTAGGCTGAAAAAATGGTCTCTAGAGTGCACAAAAGATAATTTTTGACTCCTGTAGAATGGACGCCACACAGAGCATGATCATAAAAGCTCAACATAAGCACTTTGTGCACAATGTAAGCTAGAACAAAAAGGCTACGGTCAACCTTGAAAACATCTAACATAATTATTTGCAAAATGATTGGAAAATTTTATTAGTAAAATCATAAATATAATCTACAGGAAATCAAACTGAAGAAAAAAAAAAAAGAGAAATTCAATATGAAAAATTCCTTTCTTTTTAACTGTTTACCATATGAGGAAAATGTAGACCAGTCCAAACTGAGAGCATTTGCAGACAAAAATTTCAATGTGACTCAAAAGAGGAATTTTGCCTTTCATATGGTGGAAAACATTGTGGAAAACGGAGAAAATGCTGGTTCCCAGCATTTTTTCCTTTTCCCACAATGTTTTCAAAAGGTTTCTTCCTTAGGGTCGTTTAAAGTCAGGACTGTGTGGTAAAAGGTTAACTCTCTTCCAAATGACAAAATGTAATTGTCTCCTTTTCCCCAAATGTTCTCCAACCTTTGAATGACTTATCTCATCATTTTAGCCACTTTAATTTGTCCTGTGCAAATGCTTTTAATACTGATAGTCTAAACTTTTGCCCCCTGATATACATTTAAGGGTAACAATCACAACCATAGTTTTTCTTGGTGGCCAAGAATGTTTCTGTCAGAGTATCTGGCCAAAATGCTGACAGTGTAGATTAACCTTTTACCACACAATACCGAGTTTTAACAACCTTGAAAAAAGGCCTTTAGAAAACATGGTGGGGCAAAAGAGAAAATGCTCATAACCAGCATATTCTCCTTTTCCCACATTGTTTTCTACCCTCCTTAAACAAGTTTCAATTTTTGAGTCATGTTTATTTTGTCATCTGCAAATGTTTTGGATTTGGTCTTATCTGAAATTTTGTCAACTTGTAAAGAATTACGAACTTGATCTACACTGTCTGCATTTGCAACTTAATCTGGGTTCTGCACCCCAAAGGTTACAAAGGAGTCCACTGAGCTACTTGATCTGTCCGCCCATTTGGGGTTGCAGGGGTCGTGGGTGTGCTATCTGACAACAGTGTAACAGCGGTATGTACACTTTGACTGCTCTTACAGTGCGAAGATGGTGCAAGTCCAAGAGACATGGGAGGTGGAGGCGAGTCTTTGCCCTCTTTTTCCTCATTTTGGTTAATATCGTCCGAAGTATCACAGTCATCCGACTTTGGCACTTTATACAATAGTAATGCTAGAAGAAAGAAGAGCGAGGAGAAGAATTTCCCGACTAAGCTCACAGTTAACATATTGTGGCTCATCTGTTGATTGTCATAAAAGAAACATGAGCCTTGCTCGTTACACTTGCTCTGCCAGAGTTTGCATGTGATATCAATAAGTTTCCCGAATAAAATGGGTCCCGGGATTGACCCCAAACAACGGGCAATTATCCATTGTATTCCAAGTGCCAGGGATCTTTGCTGGTTGGGTACACACCTAGAAAGTAAAAATAGTACCCGAGTGATGGGGCCTTAACCCTTTACCGCACAATGGCACCTTTTGACGCCCCTGGGAAAGAAGCCTCTTTAAAACATGGTGGGAAAAGGAGAAAATACTGGTAACCAGTATTTTCTCCTTTTCCCACAATGTTTTCTACCCTATCAAAGAAAAGTTGCACCATTTGCGCAACATTGAAATTGACGTCTGCAAATGCTTTAAATTTAGACAAGGCTAGAATTTTGTCGTCTGGTAAAGGGTTTATGCATCTCTGTGATGCACTGAACCAAGCAAGTCATTACATCATTAAGGATCTATAACATTCAGTTTTGACTAAATAACCAAATCATGAGGTACAGGCTCCTTTGACAACCAGAAAACTAACAAATAACAAAAAGCTTCCACGTGTGTTAGCCTGCCCAGACTGACCCGGGTCTATACTTTTTTTTTTCTCAGATGAATTAACTCTTTATCACAGGCAAAATTTTAGACCTGTCCAAATTGAAAGCATTTGCAGACAACAATTTCAATCTGGCTCAAATAATTTCTTTGACAGGGTAGAAGACATTGTGGGAATAGGAGAAAATGCTGGTTACCAGCATTTTCTCCTTTTCCCACAATGTTTTCAAAAGGCGTCTTCCACAGGGTTGTTAAAAGTCAGCATTGTGTGATAAAGGGTTAAACCCCACTTTCCATCGAGCATGGCTTATTTCATAAGAGCAGTGAGAACATGGGGACCTTCATCACCTTGAACATCTTGTCTGAAATTTCAGTATCTCTGACTCTTTACCACACAATCCCTTGTTTTCAAAACCCTAAGGAAGAAAACTTTTGAAAACATTGTGGGAAAAGGAGTAAATGCTGGTAGCCACCATTAATTTCACATTCTGCAACAATGTTTTCTATCCAGTAAAAGACAAATTTAAATTTTTGAATGACTTTTAAATTGTTGCCTGCAAATGCTTTCAATTTGGACAAGTCCAACAATATGTTGTCTGCTGGTGATCCTACATAAACTCCTTACCAGGTGACAAAATTTTAGTCTTGTGCAGATTGGATGCATTGGCAGATGGCAACTCAAATGTGGTTCAAATCATTCACTTTGTCTTCGATACATTAGAAAACATCATGTGAAAAGGAGAAAATGCTGGTACCAGCATTTTCTCCAATTCACACCTTTCAAAAATCTTTTTATTTTGTGTTGGCAAAAACTCAGGATTGTTTGGTAAAGGGTTAATGCACATTTACTTTCCTCATTCTAATGTTTTCAGACAAAGCTACGTGGTGCTGCATATTTGCATCAGGAACTAAGGAGCCAGATAAGTTATGTCCAATAATTTCATATTAGAAGAAAGGTTGTAAAACAAGAGCAACCCATGCGGATGGCAACACTTCGCTTCAATTGCTTGATTTTCAGTGAAAATTCCAAGTTGAAAAAGGTGCATAACTGAGTCCAAAATACTTTGGTGGTTATCTGCCCTTATTGTATGGTTCCCTTTTTGATAGTTAACAAGTTTGAACATAATATCTTCAATAATAACTGAGATATTATAAAATGACAAGGTTTTATAAAATTATACGCTGAATAAGGGACATAACTGTATCAAAAATATTTTGATGGTTGCCTGTCAAAGTTTTTGCACAACGATGACTATGAAGCAAGGGCTACGACAGTATCTAAATATTTTCTTCGAAAACAGCCAAGCAAAAAAAATGACACAAAATGTAAACAACCAAACTGAAAAGTTCTACATCATTTCAACTAATTTCCTTCAGTTACACTACATTCTTAAACCCTTTACCACACAATCCAGACTTTTAACGACCCTGTAAAAGAAGCCTTTTGAAAACGTTGTGGGAAAAGGAGAAAATGCTGGTAACCAGCATTTTCTCCTTTTCCCACAATGTTTTCTGTCCTTTTACAGACAGATCTCACCATAAGAGCCATATCTAATTTGATGTCTGCAAATGCTTTCAAGTTGGACAAGTGTAAACTTTTGTCGTGTGGTAAAGGTTAAACCTTTACCACACAATCCAAACTTTCAACAACCCTAAGAGAGAAGCATTTTTGAAAACATTGTGGGTAAGAGAAAATGCTGGTAACCGGCATTTTCTCCTTTTCCCACAATGTTTTCAATCCTTCCCGAAACAATTTCAAATTTTTCAGTCACATTTATTCTGTTGTCTGCAAATGCTTTCAGTTTGGACTAGTTTGAAATCTTGTTGTTTGGCAAGTTAGAGTTAATGCCTTGCATGAGTTGGCACTTGCATAATTTTTATGGTTCAAGACTTACCTCAAAGTTGCTGACAGTGCTGGCATGCTCGCCATGAAAGTCATCAACATCAACAGTCCAAATACAGGCATGAATAAAGGGAGGTAATTACAACTACCCGCACATTTCCCTTCAATAGCTTCATATTCTGGAGTGACCAAAGATCTGTTGTATGTAACACAGGAACAGTTACTGTATGCCTGAAAAGGAAAATACATCGTAAGAGACAGTGCTGTAGGGGTAGAGAATTGGCCTCTGACACTGGAAGTTCTGGGTTTGAATCTAGTGGTTTGAACAACAACACAGTGCCAGCTCATTTCCAGGAAATCGGCATACAGTGTGATTATTATATGTGAACAGAACTGGTGCACAATCCATATAGAATAAAATATGAGCAATGCTCTAAAAAAAGAGGGTTTAATGCATTTGTTACAAAGTATCAACCCAGGTCAGCCTGTGCAGGCTTACCCGAGTCAAATCTTTTTACTTTTGGTAAATTTCTGCATGTCTAGCAACCATGCTACTTTATCATTCAGATGGCTGATAGACAACATGGATTTTATGAATGCGTTAGTTTAGTTTAACCCTTTCCCAAACGACAGATTTTGGACTGGTCCAAATTGAAAGAGTTTGCAGACGACAATTTTAAATTTGATGAAAATGGCAGAAAGTTCTCAAAAAGGGTAGAAAACACTGTGGGAAAAGGAGAAATTGCTCGTTACGAGCAATTTCTCCTTTTCCCACAGTGTTTTCAAAAGACTTGTACTGCAGGCACATGAAAACCAGGGCTTGTTTGGGAAAGGGTTAAACATATTTATTTCACATCAATTGAGAAACAAGTTCTTACAACTTATACTAATCTCTCTCGATTCTGCTTCCTGGAAACTACACCAGTACTTGAGCCGAATGTGTGAGCCAATGAACAGTCCCAAAGTTGACATCCGCTCCCGGGTATCGAACTCAGGACCTTTTGATTACGAGGCTGACGCTCTACTTCACAACCACGGACACCATGGATGCGTTATCATGAGATGAATTACTTGTTATGATGCATCACTGAGATGCATATTTCGTGCATTCTGATCTTGATCTACACAGGTGCCAAAAGCAAGTGAAGAAACTTTAGTTTGTTTGGGCAATACCTACTATAGAAATAATGGATAGTGAAAATCTAAAATCAGAGAGTATGTTCTGTGCAATCGGATCTGGATTCATCCAGTTGTAAAAGTAATGCTTTGTTGCCAATGCTAAAAGGTTACGCCTTTACCAAACGAGTAAATATTTAAACTTGTCCAAATAGAGAGCATTTGCAGACAACAACATAAATGTGACACAAAAACTCAAATTTGTTTTTGGAAGGGCAGAAAACATTGTGGAAAAAGGAGAAAATGCTGGTTACCAGCATTTTCTCCTTTTTCCACAATGTTTTCAAAAGTTTTCCTCTTTAGGGCTGTTAAAACTCTGGACTATGTGGTAAAGGGTTGCCATTCATACCTTTTGATCCCCTTCATTTTCTGTAAGACAGCCAGCAAAGCATGGAGAGTAGTACATAATTCCGTCTATCCCACAGACAGGGTTGTAAATGTCCTGACTGCACTGACAGTCTGTGTTACAGTTAGCTGACAAACTTTTGCCTTTAAACATCAGGGTACTGAAAGAAAAGGTCAAATTCATTGGTGTAGAGTTACTTTAACGGCACAGCAGTGGCCAAAAGTAAACACTGTGGGTGTTAAAACGCATTTAGACTGCACCATTTTACTCTTCACCAGACAACAAAATTTCAGACTAGTCTACAGTGAAAGCATCTGCAGACAACAAAATAAATGCGACTCAAAACTTGAGATTTGTTTCAGGGTGGGCAGAAAACATTGTGGGAAAAGGAGAAAATGCTGCCTACCAGCATCTTCTCCTTTTCTCATAATTTTTTCAAAGGCTTCTGTTTTAGGGTTGTTAAAAGTTGGGATTGAGTGGTAAAGGGTTAAAAGTATGGAAACTATTGTGAAGATGAGAATCTGTTGTTGTATAGTTGTCCAAGTGTTAGTCCCTGGCAGAAGAAATGAAATTTAAAACCACGTAAAAAGTGAACACAAGATAGAGGTAGCTGGCAACTTTTGACCTATTTTCATCAAGATTCATTTTTCAGCCAGCAACTACCTCTTGGACCTACTGTACAATAACAGACTGTCACCTTCACAATTATTTCCATGCTTTTAAATGGTATGATTTAGATTTACGTGCATCGTAGCAACAACATCCTTTCCTTGTGGCCACAATTGGACCTCTAAATTTCCATCGCAGTCAAAATCTTAACCCTTTATCACGAAATGTGGTCTTTTAACGACCCTGAGGAAGAAACCTTTTAAAAACATTGTGGTAAAAGGAGAAAATGCTGGCAACCAGCATTTTTTCCTTTTCCCACAGTGTTTTCTATCCTTCCAAAGGTGAATTTTATTTTTGAATAACAATTATTTTGTTGTCTGCAAAAGCTTTCACTTTGGACAGGTCTAAAATTTTGCCATTTGGTAAAGGGTTAATATTCTACTTTGACAGACACTGAAATTCAGTGGGGAGCAAAAGAGGTAACTCTGTCATCTACAAAATACAAACTCAACCTCTTTGGCTGCTGGAAATATAATATATTTATATCTGCTAGGCTTTACCAAGGAAACGAACAATAAGGATCCAAGATCAGAACACATGTTCTGTGCAGTTTGATGCCGATCTTGTCTGTAATAAAGCCCCTGTTCTTGCCTAAGGTGCTTAACCCTTTCCTAAACGACAAATTTTGGACTGGTCCAAATTGAAAGGGTTTGCAGATGACAATTTTAAACTTGATGAAAATGGCAGAAAGGTCTCAAAAAGGGCAGAAAACACTGTAGGAAAAGGAGAAATTGCTCGTTACGAGCAATTTCTCCTTTTCCCAGTGTTTTCAAAAGACTTGTACTACAGACACGTGAAAACCAGGGCTTGTTTGGGAAAGGGTTACACCCTTCACCACACAATCCCGAATTTCAACGACCCTGAAGAGGAAGGCCTTTGAAAAAATTGTTGGAAACACATTTTCTCCTCTTCCCACAATGTTTTCTAGCCTACCAAAGACAGAATTCATCATCTGAGCTACATTTGCTTTGTTGTCTGCAAATGCTTTTAATTTGGAAAATGTTTTCAAAAGGCTTCCTTCACAGGGTCATTAAAAGTCGGGATTGTGTGGTAAAGAGTTAACCCTCATTGAAATACCAGTAAATACTTTTATAATATAAACACTTGTTTAACCCTTTATCACACAATCCTCAGTTTTAAAAACCCTATGAAAAAAAGAAGTTTTTGAAAACATTGTGGGGAAAGGAGAAAATGAATGCTGGTAACCAACATTTTCCCCTTTTCCCCACATTGTTTTCTGCCTTATCAAAGACAGAAATCATCATTTGAGACACAATTATTTTGTCGTCTGCACATACTGTCAATTTGGTTGAGTCTAACATTTTGTCGTTTGGTAAAGAGTTAAGGGTCAAAGGTTAATTTTTGTACTTCCAATAAGTTCTTGATATTCTAAAGGTATGCCCATTAAATTAACAAGGAAAATTCTTTTGAAAGATCTATTTCATCCAAATTACCTTCATTAATCTTTAATCTTGGACCATATTCCTTTGTTAATGTTTTAAGTAAAAACAGATTGGCATGTTATGATTAAAGGCTAAACAACACACCAACATACCATATAGTGTGGATCCAGTGACAGCATATTATGTGCTGTCTGATCTCACTCCACAAAGAAAACAAAAGCAGCAACTGCAATCTCGTTATCTTATATTTAACCCCTCCCCTCCTCCCCTCCCATCTCACTCAAAATATAATACAAAGATTATCACACTATTGCCTATAAATGATATCTAATTAAAACATTTGGAGTATAAATCATTTAGCTATCTCATCAGCACTAAATGATTCATTTTCACATTTCTGACAAAAGTTTTACAAAGGCTTCTCTTCTGTGTTGTTAATACACAGGACTGTTTGGGAAAATAGTTCAGATAGATAGATGACCAATAAGGAATGTTGTATCTCCTTACCAGGTGATAAAATTTTAGACTTGTCCAAAACCAAAGCATATGCAGATACCAAATCAAATGAGGCTAGAGTTATGGAAGCTGTCTATGATAGGGTAGAAAAACATTGTGGGAAAAGGAGAAAATGCTGGTTACCAGCATTTTCTCCTTTTCTCACAATGTATTCAAAAGTCTTGTTTCTCAAGGTCATTAAAATCTGTCATTGTGTGGTAAAGGGTTAAAGTATTTATAGCAGCAGATCTGTATTTTCAGATATGGTAAAAACTGTTCAACATGCACTTCACACTCTATACAGAGACCACTCAGGAGAAGTAGAAAAGTGATCTCTAACAGAAAGAGGAAGTTAGAATGATTTAACCCTTTACCACACAATCCCGACTTTTAATGACCCTGAGGAAAAAGCCTTTTGAAAACATTGTGGGAAAAGGAGGAAATGCTGGTAACCAGCATTTCCTCCTTTTCCCACAATGTTTTCTTCCCTATCAAAGGCAAATTTGATCATTTTAGCCACACTGAAATTGTCGTCTGCAAATGCTTTCAATTTGGACAAGTCTACATTTTTGTCATGTGGTAAAGAGTCAACCCTTTTCCAGACAATGTTTTGGACTATTTCAAATTGAAAGCATGTACATACAATAAAGAAAATATGGCTAAAATGATCAGATTTTCATATGAAAGGTTAGAAAACAGCATTTTCTCATTTGCTCACAATGATCATTTTAAGGGACGGTAACCCTTTACCGTAAAAACATATTTTCAATACCTTGAGAAAAAAGCTCTATAAAACATTGTTGGAAAAGAAGAAACTGCTTCTCAACAATACTTTCTTTTTTTCCAGAAATGTTTTCTACCCTTCCCAATACAAATTTCAATTTTCCAGCCACAATTTAGTTGTGGTCTGCAAATACCTGAACCAGTTCAAATTGTGTTGTTTCGAAAAGAGTCAAAACACAGTTTTGTTTGGTAGAAAGTCAACATGGCTTGTAGTCTAAAAATATTAAGTCTTCTCATGTAGATTGCTGTTTGATGCAGATAGCCTTTCTTACAAGTTTGAGATAGGCTATGACATAAGTTGGCATTTGAGATAAAATTTTATTAAAATTTTATCAAACATAAGTTGGCATTTGAGACAATGTTTTATCAAACGAGTATAGAGAGATGTTGTCAAAGGACCCTTTGGTGAGCTTAACAACATTTTTGTAGATGAAAAATTGATCATACATGTATACCCCATAAATTAAATGAATGAAACCTGATTAACTTCTCTGAAAAAAAGTATGAAAATTTAATGACGTCACTTATGACGTCACATACCAATATTGACTATCTCAAGCATGACTGAGTAAGATAAGAAAATCTGTAATAGGTAGATGTCATCAAAACCAAGGGAGGTTATGTGATAAAAGATTTTGTGATACCATAAGAACATTATCTGTTGTCATTTGTTGAAATATTGTATTTTTGTTATTATTAAAAAAATCAATGTCAAACACAAAGTTTCTGGTCATTTCACTTATGAAACTTGTAATTGTGGAGCTAGGGATGGTAACATTTTCTGATTTAACTCTTAACCAAATGACAAATTTTAGACTGGTCCAACTGAATGCATTTGCAGACGACAAATAAAATGTGGCTCAACAACTGAATTTTGTTTTGTGAAGGGTAGAAAACATTGTGGGAAACGGAGAAAATGCTGGTTACCAGCATTTTCTCCCTTTCCCACAATGTTTTAAAAAGGGTTTTTCTTCAGGGTTGTTAAAAGTCGGGATTGTGTGGTAAAGGGTTAAAGTAAAGTAATTCTAGGCCAGCTTCTACCAAGCTTTTCTAAGTGCTAAAGTACGCTTATATCAAGCAGTGAATGTGCTTACTCGTGAATATGTAGGTTTATTACTAAGATCTAATGTTTTTTCAGTTAATTCTTAACCCTTAAAGCCCTGGAACCGACTTCAGTTGTTTTTGCAGACAGTGTAGATCAAGATCAGACTGCACAGAACGTGCAGTCTGATCTTTGATCTACGATGTCTGCTGCTATGTTTCATATTCTAAAGGAAACAACCTTGAAGCAGCAATAATTCAGGCTGTTTTTCATAATTAAAAAGGTCCAAATCATTAATTCAGCACTTAAAGGGTTAAGATATATTTATGTGATGATAAGAAACTTTTGGAGTTCGAGATAAATTCTTATTGCACTCATCATGACTTGTATAATAAAATTTTATTTCAAATGCAAACTTATGTCAGAGCCTAAATATCCAGTGGTATCAGAAAAATCTGGAAAAGCAGCCGCTGCTTTGTAATCATCGCTCCTTTTCACACATTTCTTTTTTCAAAAGCTTTTCACTGGAGGGGAATTAACCCTTTACTGAACAATCCCAAGTTTTAACGGTCCTCACAAAGAATGCTTGTGAAAACATTATGGGAAAGAGAAAATCCTGGTAGCCAGCATTTACTCCTTTTCCCACATTGTTTTCTACTCTTTTATCTTAACCTAGGCTTTTGTTTGTTTGTTTCATGGGGTTTAACATCATTTTCGACATTATTTCAGTTATACCTCATAGGACAGTGATCCTATCCATACTTTCCGGGGTTCATTTACCTGTACTTAAAATAATATTCTTCCTCAGCCACTGGCCAATGTTCCACTTCATTGAAACAATGGACAGCAGCGAGAGATGAATGGATCATGGTGCAATCAATCATAAGGTATTTTTGAGGGGAAGAAAATCTCCTAATCGGACAGCGTAGATCCAAGATCAGATTTGTAGTCTGATCTTGACCGACACTGTCTGCAAAAGGTCATTGCATCGTGCAGCCAAAGGGTTAATAAATGCTTACCATGCCAGTATAATTCAACAATTTAGCACAGATATTTGAGAGCAGCTAAAAGTACCACAAGTATATCATACTTCAAACACAGCACATACCAACAGCAAAATTTGAGAAACATAAAATTACAATAAACACAATTAATGTCTTTAATCAAAGTATCAAGATAAACCAATTTAGACCAAGGTATTTCGGCTTTTGGCAATCCTTTTTAATCAGCCTGCTGCTTGCACATATCACAACAGAAAAGAGAAAAATTCCAAACCTCCTAGGTATTAATTCTGTACCAAACAACAAAATTTTAGAATGATCCGAATTGAAAGCATTTGCACACGACAAATTAAAGGTGGCCCAAGTGACAAAATCTGTTCTTGATTTCAAATTGAAAGTACTTGCAGACAAAAATTTAAATGTCACCCACATGATGAGATTTGCTATTAAAGGGTGGGAAAAGGAGAAAATGTTGGTAACCTGCATTTTCTCCTTTTCCCACTATGTTTCCAAAAGCCTTCTTTCTCAGGATTGTTAAAAGTCTGGATTGTGTGGTAAGGGTCAAGCCCTTACCGGATTTGAATAACCCTGATAAAGAAGGCCTTTAAAAGCATTGTTGGAAAAGAAGAAACTGCTGGTAACCAGCATTTCCTCCCTTTCCTACAATGTTTTCTACCCTTTTAAAGGTTAACTCTCATCATGTGGTTCACATGTAAAATGTCGTCTGCAAGCACTTTCAATTTGGAACAGTATAAAATTTTGTTGTTTGATAAAGAGTTAACTCTCTAGAACTCTTTACCAAACAACAAAATTTTGGACTGGACCAAATTGAAAGTATTTTGCAGATGACAACGTAAGTGTGGCTTCAATGTTGGAATTTGTCTTTGATAGGGTAGAAAACATTGTGGGAAAAGGAGAAAATGCTGGTTACCAGCATTTTCTCCATTTCCAACAATGTTTTCAGAAGGTTTCGTCCTCGAGGTCGTTAAAACTTGGAATTGTGTGGTAAAGGGTTAAAAAGCCTTTCACAACTATAATTGCCTTCTTAGACAATGTAGATCAAGATCAGACTGCACAAAATGTGCAGTCTGATCTTTGATCTTCATTGTCCACTTTTCCAAGGCACTATGGACAAAAGCTACCTTGAAATTGCAATCATTTAGGGTTTATTTCCAGACTGTCTGTCTGGTTTATTCTGCCCTTTAAGGATTAACCCTTTTCCTGCTAAATCAGTGAAATGAAACTTTCAAACCAACAGTAAAAACCCAAATTTTACTATTTCAAAGGCACTTTTTGGGAAAATATATCTCCTTACTGGACAGTGTACAATGTCATGTAGATACAAGATCAGACTGTACATTCTGGGCAGTCTGATCTTGATCTGCATTGTCCGCAAAAGGTCTGTGAGTCGCCCTTAGCAGCTCTAAGGATTAAGATCAAGTTCAAACAAAAAACACAATTCAAAACATCTGCAGAATTCATTCCTATCTCAGTAAGGTCAAACCATGTTCAGTCTCTAATTACACCAGAAAAATAACTAATAATGAACAAATATATGAGCAGTGCTCTGACAAAAGGGGGCTTAATGCATCTCTGTGATGCACTGTTCCAATCAAGCCATCACATAATTCTGGTTCCATAATAGCTACTTTTTTTAACAACTGACTGAATTATGAGGTACACTGATCCATAGACATACAGAAATTTTACCTATAGCGAAAAGTTTTGGCCCAGGTCAGCGTGCGCAGACTGCACAGGCTGACCTGAGTCGATATTTTTCGCAGATGCATTAAGCCCCCTTTTCATGGAGCATGGCTAATATGTAAAGGTTTTGTCCACAGATATATGTTCTAAAAACACCATGACAAAAGGTGAAATGATTTACCTTGAATCTACTGCAAAACTTAACAAGAGCACCACATGCTGATGCCAATGCTCAGCTGTGGTTGCTTGATTTTCTGTGAAAATTCTAAGTCAAAAAGGGCCATAACTGTCTCAAAATACTTTGATGGTTACTTGTCCTTGTTATATTGGTTTCCCTTTTGATAATTAACAACTTTTCCAAGTTTGAAGCAATTATCTTCAGTAATATCAGAGATATTATAAAATGTCAAAGTTTTCACGTCACAATGCTAATAATGACAATGCATATGCCGACAATGCCATGGCTACGACATTACCTTAACACTTTCTTCGAAAACAGCTGTGCTAACAAGAGAACCATAAGCAAGTGCCAATGGTCACTTGCAAATACATTTTCAGTGAAAATTCAAAGTCAAAAAAGGGGTATAACGGTCAAAATACTTCAGGTTTACCTATCCATGTATGGGATTCCCCTTTGATACTAACTTTTATGATGAAAATAGTAGGGGTGAAACAATACGGTAAAAAGCGTATTGCAATATATTGCAATACGGCTGACCCGTATTGCAATACGTATTGCAATATGCTGTATATGCTGACATTTAGCATATCTGACCACTTGTAGTCACTGTTAGGGTAGCATATGCTCAAAAGGTGATAAAGAAAACTAGTACATGTGCTTGGAACTCTTCCATTCTTTCAAGATAATGAACTAAAAATCAATTGTTTCGCATGAACAAATAAAAACAAACTAAAATTGACTAGTCTTTAACACTCGCTATCTTGACGATTTTCGTCTGCCATTTTTTTTCTTCAAGAGCGTACTTGTTTATATAAAAACCAGCGCTACTATACCGAACTTCGGGACATGGCTCAACAGAGTAGACAGTGCGATGCACTAACTTACTCAGTTGCTTACTGCACTAACACTAATACTTTGCAGCTTAACTACTGGAAAACGCAAAAATAAGTGTGAGCAAAGTTATAAGAAATGAATAACATACAAACTCCATTGATCCAAAAGCATTAAAGCTCGACGTTTATTTGGAGTTCGTGTCGTGAATTTTATGTGGTCATAGTTTTACCTAAACACCGGTGACACCGCCTGTGGAAAAAAATAAACAACTTTCGCTTTCGGAAATCTTTAGAACTGTAAGTTGAAAAACGATCGATTTCTGACAGAATTTTTGGGAAAACCGGACTTTCTGATGCAATTAAGAGAAGTTGACATATTGCAGAAATACCGATACGGTAAAATTCGAACCGGTTTCGGTTTTTTCTTTGAATAGACCGCGGTTAATCGGTTAATCGGTAAACCGTTTCACCACTAGAAAATAGAGAGGTTATTTACGTATAAACTTTATGCACTATACCAAGTACACTACAGGTTCAAGGGCAATTTTGCCTTTTCACGAGATAATGTATATCCATGATCAGGCTGTACATTCTGTGCACTCTGATCTCGGTCTAAACTGTTTGCAAAAGGCAGTTTGATCTTCAACTACTCTGTCTATAAAAACAAATGAGCCATGCTCTGGCAAAAAAGGGGCTTAATGCATCTCTGTGATGCATGATACCAAGCAAGTCATCACATAATTATGGATCCATAAAATCCATCTTGTCCAACAACCGACTGAATCATGAGGTAGAACGGTCCTTTGACATACAGAAAAATTGACCAATAGTGAAGTTTCAGAATAGGTCAATCTGCGCGGACTGTGCTGGCTGATCTGGGTCGATACGTTTTGCAGATGCATTAAGCCCCCTTTTCACAGAGCATGGCTCAAATATACTTGTGCTTGGCCATCTAACAGCTATCTGAACACACAACTAACCTGTTTTCTGCAATGTTTCCATACTCTGTGTTGACCCCTGCAAATGGCCTGTTGTCACAATGTATCAGAAACACCAAACTGGTGAACAGTACAGTCGATGTAAGCCCGAGACACAGTTTAATGATCCCCTTGACCCGTAAGTCAAACCTTTTCACAAGGTAACCACCAAGAAAGGTCCCACCTCCACCTGCTGGTATTGCTGCATAACCTGGAAGGCAAGATATTTGGTTAGAGCCAGTAAAAGTACTTTAATCCTATACCAAATGACTGTGTTTCCTTCTACAACCCTGGGGAAGTAGGCTTTTCACAATGCATTCAAACGTCTTCTTGGCCAGAGTTATTAACCCTTTACCAAACGAAAAATTTTTAGACTTGTCCAAACTGAAATCATTTGCAGACGACAATATAAATGTTACCAAAAGATGGAAGTTTGGTTTGGGAAGGGCAGAAAACATTGTGGGAAAAGGAGAAAATGCTGGTTTCCAGCATTTTCTCCTTTCCCACAATGTTTTCAAAAGGCTTCTTTCTCAGGGTCGTTAAAGGTCGGGACTGTGTGGTAAAGGGTTAAAACATGGGACTGTGTGGTAAAGGGTTAGGGCTAACAATTCGGGCTAGAACTTGAACAACCATGGAAGGGGCCTATCTAGAAAAAATGATTTTGTTTGTATTGAAATCAAACACCATTCTAACAGCCTAAGTTGTATCATGGCAGTCAGTGCACCTACACATGTGTTTCCTGGCTTTCTCATACTAGTACTAACACAACTTTTTTTCCAAGTCACTGACTGCTTTTCTCTCATACATCAGAGAGGAGAGCTGAAAAATTTTTTGGCTCAAATGGGTATCAAACCTGCAACCATCCGGTCATGAGTCAGATAGGCTAACCACTGAGCTACATGGCCGGCAATGGAAGAGGCCTATCTAGCAGTAATAATACTAAGTTATCTAAGATCAAGGCCTGATGGTTTGGGATAGGAAAGACATTGCTCATGATATCTCTCTTGAACTGTCTGCAAAACATCTGACCCACCAACCTACGAAAGCAGGACCCATAGCTCTTTACCACACTTTGTCTTTGATAGGCTAGAAAACATTGTGGGGGAAAAGGAGAAAATGCTGGTAACCAGGATTTTCTCCTTTTCTAACATCCTTTCCAAAGACAATTGGCATCATTTAAATGAAATTAGTCATTTGCATATGCCCTCAGTTTGGCCTGGTCTAAAAGGTTCTTGTTCGGTAAGGAATTAAAGCACCATTAAAACCAACTTGAAGGAAAAGACTTGGTCTATGAGCAATGCTCTGTCAAATGGGGTTTAATGCATCAGCAAAAAACTATCGACCCAGGTCAGCTTGCGCAGTCCAAGCAAGCTGCCCTGGTTCAAAACCTTTTGCTGTTAGTCAATTTCCCGTATGTCAAAGGACCAGTCTACCTTCTGATACAGTTGGTTTTAAGACAAAATAGATTTTCTGGATCCATAACTATGTAATGACTAGCGTGGTATAACACTTTACGGAAATGCAATCAATCCCCATTTCACAGAGCATGACTCGTACCATTTTTTTAAACCAGTTGGAAAATTTCGTGGAAAAAAGAGCAATTGCTTGTCTCAAGCATTGCTCCTTTTCCCAAAATGGTTCCCAAAGTCTTCAAAAACAGGAACATAAAAAGTAAAACATGAATAGTCATAGACAAAAAAAAAAAAAAAAAAAAATGAGCCATGCTCTGTGAAAAAGGGGCTTAATGCATTTGTGAAAAGTATTGACCCATGTCAGCCTGCACATGGGTCAAAATATTTCACTATCTTTAAATTTTCTGCATGTGAAATGATTATTCTACCTCATGCAGTAGTCATTTGTTTGTCAAAATGGATTTTATGCATCCATAATTAGATATTGTCTTGCTTGTTATAAAGTATTACATACATGCATTAAGCCCCTTTTTACCACAGCATGGCTCAAACTTGGACAAATAAAGAAATGAACTGAGCATACCAACGTATTGTGCTGCTGTTGATGCTTGAAGAGCAAATTGGGCTTCAATAAATTTGGGTGTGAAGGTTGCGAACCCACTCAACAAATTTCCTGAAAAATAAAATAAGATGACATACAATGAACTTTTAATCAGATTTTTCTATTGTTATTTAACCCTTTACCACACAATGTCAAGTTTTAATGACCTGGGAAGAAGCATTTTGAAAACCTTGTGGGAAAAGGAGAAAATGCTGGTAACCAGCATTTTCTCCTTTTCCCACAAGGTTTTCTATCCTTTGAAAGACAAACTTCATCATCTGATTCACATTTCTTTTAGGTTCTACAAATTTAAAAAAAATCAGTGGTATTTCCTTTATGTGCTATGTAGCCTCTTAACCTTTTACCAAACAATCCCAGGTTTTTGCGACCCTGGGAAAGAAGCCTTCTGAAAACACTGTGGGAAAAGGAGAAAATGCTGGTAACCAGCATTTTCTCCTTTTTCCACCATGTTTTCTACTCTTTCCAAAACAAATTTCAATTTTTGAGTCACATTTAATTTCTCGTCTGCTGAAGCTTTCAATTTGGACATTTCAATTTTGTCATTTAGTAAAGGGTTAAGGTATTAGCATAGTTACTGTAATACCAAGTGGAAACAGACTGTGGTCATACCATGAGAGCATTACAAAAGACCATGCTGGTTCTATCAAACCCAAATGGATATTTTCAACACCTTAAATAACAAAGTCGGTTAACCATTTACCTCATAAGCCAAGTCTACAAGCACTTACAGCACACAACTTTTGAAAACACTAAATGAACTTGGGGGATGCTTGAAATGAAACATTAATTTTTTCACAAATTTTTATAGCATCTTTTTTTCTCCCGATAGTATTATTACTCCCCTGCCATCCCTATAAGTAAGTTACGGTCACCTTGCTTCAGAACAAACCATGAAAAGCCCTATCAAACTTAGATATATTTGGTCATTGTTTGTTTAACATTATAAGTTTCTATAATGCCTGTAAACACTTCTACATAGCTTAGATGACCCTATGCTGACCCAAAACAAACTTTGTTGCAAATTTGGCAAGAGTTTTTTGTAACATTTTTAACAGCCTGTGGAATTACTTTCCCTCAATGTAACAACAGCTTGGCAAAACATCCAATATACACACAGGAAGGGGCTGTCAGTCAAACCCCTTGGGTCAATAGTAACCATATTACCATGTTATATAAGCAGCATTCTAGAGTTAGTTACCCATGAATAACTTCAACCCTTTAACAATCCACAATATTTTAAAATCCTGTATGTTGAAAGCATTTGCAGACAATAAATCAAATATGGTTTAAATGAAACAATTTAGTTGTAAAACGAGAGCACCTCATGCAGGTGCCAATGCTGGGCTGTGGATGCTTGCTTTTCAATGAAAAATTTAAGCTGCAAAAGGGGCATAACTCTGTCAAAAATACCTTGATGGTTACCTGCTCTTGTTGTATAGGTTCCCCTTTGGTTAGTTAACAAGTTGTCCATGTTTGAAACAAATTTCCTCAATAATAACAGAGATATTGTAAAATGTCAAAGTTTCTGCATGATGACACTGACGACTACCATGCAAACAATGACGATGCCAGGGCTAAGATAAACAGCCTAAAAATGTTAAAAATGCCTAAAGTAAGAAATTGCAAAGACCCGGACAGACAGATGGACAACCATGTCAACGACGACGTATGACCCTCTTGGCCCTTACTCACCATGAAACAGGTTACTTAACTTTACCAAACAATCCGAAGTTTGAACAAACCTTATGTACAAGCCTTTTGAAAACATTATGGGAAAAGGAGAAAATGCTGATAACCAACATTGTCTCCTTTTCCCCAAATGTTTTCTATCCTTCCACTCACAAAATTCAAATTTTGAGTCACATTTATTTTGTTGCCTGCCAATGCTTCAAATTTGGACAGGCCCAAAATTTTTTGGGTGGTAAAGAGTTAACTATTTAACATACACAAAGATTTTAGATGACAGCAAAAGCAGGCATCATATCAAATGTGGCTCAAATTATGAAAATTAACCGAGAAAGGGTAATATTGTCAGAAAAGGAGAAAATGCTGGTTTCGATTATTTTCTCCTTCTTCTAAAATGTTTTTAAAAGCCTTCTTATCCAAGGTTGTTAAAACTCTTATCCAAGGTTGTTAAAACTTCAGACTATGTGGAAACGGGTTAACTCCTTATCTGATACAAAAATTTGTAACTTAGTTAAACATCTAAATAACAAGACGTATCACCGAGAAGTGACTGATGCCCTCCAAAATACATATGACCTTTACCCTACGGACATGACTCTTGCGCACGACACATCATTTCAATGTGGTTTTGAAATTAAAGTGAAAAAAGTTATGGCCCGGACACAAAAACAGCTACCCCACCTAACACAGTTGACCTTGCTGTGACCTTGACCTTTAATTCACGGACATGACTCTTGCACATGACACTGTCTTTTATGTAGTTAACAATTCTGCAAACTAAAACTGTAATTCATTCATAATTCATAAAGTTACAAGCCTGATATGAATACTATACCCACACACACATGACTTTGCTGTGACCTTGACCTTTTATCTATAGACGTATCATCTCAATGTGGTTGACATTTGTGCAAAGTTATTTTGAAATTGGGTTAAAGGGAAAAAAGTTATGGCCCTGACACCTTGCTAGGACTTTGACCTTTTAATCTATGGATATGACTCTTGTGCATGACACATTGTCTTTATGTAGTTAACAATTCTGCAAAGTAATAATTCATTCATAATTAAAATTGTTACAGGCTGGACATGAACAATACCCCCCCCCCCCCCCCAAAAAAAAAAAAACACTGTTACCTTGACCTTTACCCTATGGGCATATATCTTTGGCATGACAAATCGTCTTGATAATGTTAACATTTGTGCAAAGTTTTACTGAAATTAAACACTATGGAAAAATATTATGGCCTGGATACCAAAACAACCCAGCCCAAAACTTATTTGACTTTTCTGTGGCCTTGACCTTTCATCCAGGGACATAACTCTTGTGCATGACACATCATCTTTATGCGCTAAACAATTCTGCTAAGTAATACTGAAAATCCATTCATAATTAAAAAGGCCGGACACGAATACTAACCCCCAAATGCATTTGACCTTGCTGTGACCTTGACCTTTACCTTATGAGCATATATCTTGCACATGACACATCATCTCAATGTGGTTAACATTTCTGCCTAGTGATACTGTTATTGAAAATTTGGGAAAAAAATTATGGCCCGGACAAGAAAACGAGCCCCCCCCCCCCCCCAAAAAAAAAACCACACACTTAAAAACATTTGACCTTGCTGTGACCTTGACCTTTAATCCACAGACATGACTCTTGCACATGACACATCCTCTTTATGTGCTTAACAATTACTGAAATTCATTCATAAATAAAAAAAGTAACAGGCCAGACACGAATACTACCCCCCAAACACATTTGACCTTGCTGTGACCTTGACCTTTACCCTACTGACATCACTCTTGTGCATGACACATTGTCTCGACGTGATAAACATTTGTACCAAGTTATATTGCAACTGAACTATAGGGAAAAATTTATGGCCCGGAAATGAAAAGTGTACGACAAACGAACAGACTAAACAAAAACTATATGGCCCGACAAATAAAATTCGGGGGCATAAAAATTGAAAAAAAAAAATTGCTCATTTCTTCTTTAGTCACAGTATTTTAATAAGGAATCAGCTGGAAGAAGAAGGAAAGTGGCCTTCAGGTGCTAATGTGTTAACCCATAAAGTGCTTTTCACCACCATAGTCCCCTCTGCAACCAGTGTAGATCAAGATCAGACTGCACAAAATGTGCAGTCACATCTTGATCTAAACTATCCGCTTATATGAAACACTGGAAGACAAAAGCAACCATGAAATTCCAGTTATTTTGGTCGTATTTCTAAACTGAAAATTTCCGATGGGTTTTTCTGGCACTTGAAGAATTAAAGTAGCTCCTACAGACTGATGTTGACACTTTAACCCTTTCCCAAACGACAAATTTTGGACTGGTCCAAACTGAAAGAGTTTGCAGACAACATTTTTAAATTTGATGAAAATGGCAGAAAGTTATCAAAAAGGGTAGAAAACACTATGGGAAAAGGAGAAATTGCTCGTTACGAGCAATTTCTCCTTTTCCCACAGTGTTTTCAAAAGACTTGTACTGCAGACACGTGAAAAGCAGGGCTTGTTTGGGAAAGGGTTAATATACAACAGCTGACCTCCCCAGCTGACCCAAAATAAACCATGCTACATATTTGGCCAGGCATTTTTAACCCTTTCCCAAACAAGCCCTGCTTTTCACGTGTCTGCAGTACAAGTCTTTTGAAAACACTGTGGGAAAAGGAGAAATTGCTCGTTTCCCATAGTGTTTTCAACCCTTTTGGAGACCTTTCTGCCATTTTCATCAAATTTAAAATTGTCGTCTGCAAACTCTTTCAATTTGGACCCGTCCAAAATTTGTCGTTTGGGAAAGGGTTAACAGGAAGAGGGATTATATCAGTCAGTATAAAAAAAACCTATCAAATTACACAATCTCCCAAAATCCTAGCTAAAGCTTATTAGGCTTGCATGATTTGAATTATACTTAACCCTCAGACTGTTAAGTGCGACTCACTGACCTTTTGTGGACAGCGTAGATCAAGATCAGACTCACAGTATGTGCGGTCTGATCTTAAATCTACACTGTCCGATAAAGAGATATCTTTCCTACAAAAATTTCTTTGAAGTGGGAGAAGCTAGGTTTATACTATCGGTTTGGAGGTTTCATTTATTTTATTTGGCAAGATAACAGTTAATGGAGAAAGAAATGCAGGGTTAACATTTAATATCCTGAAATGAAAAGTTTTCAATTGTTTGATTCAGTAATTGGTTTATTGCTAGACAGAACATTTTTCAACAAATGGCCAACTTTTCATTACAATATGGGTAACCAGCATTTTCTCCATTTCCCACAATATTTTCTACTTTTTCAAAGACAAATTTCTTTCATTTCAGCCACATCAAATTTGTTTGCAAAAGGATTCAATGTGCGAAAGTCTTAAATTCTGTTGAATGATAAAGAATCCATCTTCTACAGGGTGGAAAATCTTGTTGGAAAAGGATAAAATACTGATTACCAGCATTTTCTACTTTACCACAATATTCTGAAAAGCCTTCTCTTTTAGGGTTCTTGAAACTTAGAACAGTGTAGTAATTAGTTAAACTTAAGTCTCACACAGTATCAAAAAGATCTAAGATAAGACTACTCATTCTTTTAAGTTTGATCTTGATGTACGTTGTTTGCCAAACCAATTTGGCTGCCCTTGGCAGCCACCAGGTTCAGCAGGATTCTATGGTAATCAGAAAAAAGCAAAAACAAGTCTTACCTTCACAAGCTGCTGCCAAATTAAGAAACATAAAAGTTGGATTTAACAACAACACTTTAATAGACTTCAGAATCTGTTTGAAGTTGAAGGCTGTTTCCTTGACAACAGTTTCCTCTATCTCTGTTGCCTTGACCTTTTTATTATTGTAGACTTCTTGTTCCCTTTCTCTTTTGTATTTCTCTTGACCTGGTAGTTTCTTTGGGAATCCTCCAAGGGGTAAGGCGACAATGAAAGCGAGGGCTCCACTGATTAGAAATCCAATCCACCATGCACCAACCCATCTGGGGTTATCTGAGGTCAAGGTCACACTGTAAATAGATACGGATAAAGATATCACCTTGGAATATTTTCATTTGTACTTAAACCTTTCCAAAACTATCAATTCTACACTTTTCCAAATTGAGAGCATCTGCAAGTGAGAAATTTTAAAGTCGTGCTAATGAACATAACTTCTTTGACAAGGTAACACATTGTGAGAAAAACGGAAATGCTTTTTACCAGCACAATTTTACCCACAATGTTTTCAAAAGGCCTATTCCTCAGGGTCATGAAATCATCTGATTGTTGGTAAAGGGTTCACAGATTGGACTGGAGTTTTCAAAATTTAGATTTAGGCGGTCGGGGGATGGGGTGGGGGGGGTATTTGGACATTACATCGCTCTAGGACAACCAAATCCTCTTGAATGGAGGAAAGCTAAGTCCCTGATATGGCAGCGTAAGGATTACCACTCTCTTTAACCATCTACCAATCAATCCACAGTTTTAATGACCCTGAGAAAGAAGCTTTTTGAAAACATTACATGAAAAGGAGAAAATGCCAGTAAACAGCATTTTCTCCTTTGCAAGCCATGTTTTCTTCCTATCAAAGACAATTTCTGCTATTTAAACCACATTTAAAATATCATCTGCAAATTCTTTTAATTTAGACAAGTCTACACTGATGTTGTTTGGTATAGAGTTGAGAGGTAAAATACACTAACTTTTGACCCCTGAAGCTGACCCTCTTTGCCTATTTCTTGTTTATTTTACACCACTTTTCAACAGCATTTCTTTCATACCATGGCAACAGCTATACTATTTATGTCTTACCTGACTTTCAGCAATCTAGGCTGGGGTTTCAGGAGTGCCTTATCAAAGGGCAATCCTATATGACCAAACACACCAGCTCCAGCTGTTTCATCTATATACCTCCATGAAATTTCTATACAGGTGTTTGAGAAAATCTTATCAAGATATACAGTATATCACTTATTTTGCACCTATTATTTGTCGCAAAAATATTCAATTGTTGCATTCCTGCCAAACCTTGGCATTTATCTTTGAAAATAGAGCTGTTTCCTAAATCTAATTCTTTCCTTTGACACAGTTACCACTGATGAATCCTTTTTTACACTTGCAGCAAACCTAGTGGCAACAGAAGAAACTTCTCATTACAAGCAAGATTTCCTTGTGCCACAATGCTTTGATGTTAACCCATATAGTTTGGCCTCTAATTCATGCCAATAGGCCCTATTTAACCCTTCCATGTTTTCATGACCCTAAGGAAAAAGGCTTTTGAAAATATCATGGACAAGACAAAGGACCAGCAACCCTTGAATGACTAGCCCTGCATGTAACCACTTGGCTCCTGTGGCTTGGCTTTAACTGATATCAAGTCTTAGAACTTCACTCACTAGATTACAAGCCTTGATGAGGCATTATAGTGAGAGCAACCATTCTAGTTCAGCCAATTCTACATCATAAGCCCACACAAACAGCATGCTTAACCCTAGGGCACTAAATAAACCCAACATACATATTCTGACAAGGAATAACACTCACTTCACTGCAATTTGATGGTTGGTTTTGTCGACAGTGTTTAAGCTAAGTGGACAGTGCTGATCAAAGATCAGACTACACATTTTGTGCAGTTTGATCTGGATCTAAGCTGGCCACGAAGGCAACTATAGCTGTGAAAGGCACTTTAAGGATCAAATCTTTGTAGATGACAAAATTTTTTACTTAAAAGTGTTTGTATGCATCATATGAAATGAGGCTCAAATGATGAAAAATGACTGCAAATACTTTCATAATGAATAGATCTATGTCTATAATTTTGTTGAGTCGTAAAGGATTGCACAGCACAATTATTTGGTATCAGGTTAATACCTCACTACAGTTTTTGTTGATAGTTTGATAAAGAGAGGGAGAAAAATCTATTTTTACCTTTTTGCATGTGGTGAATAAATATCAACATAGAGATCTAGGAATGCTCCCCCTGCCAGGTAGCCAATGGCTGGTCCAACAATTGCTAATGCATAGAAAATACCTGAAAAATATAATGTTCTAACCCTCAGAACTAGAATTATTAGGTGTTTTTTTAAGTGTTATGTGTATGGACCAATGTACAATGATACACACTGTACAACTCATTCATACAATGATACACACTGCAGAACTCCCTAAAATAATGGTACACATTGTGCAATCACATACATTGATACACATTGTACAACTCCCTCGTACAATGATACACATTGTACAACTCTCTCATACAATGATACACACTGTACAACTCCTTTATACAATGATACACACTGTACAACTCCCTCATACAATGATACACATTATGCAACACTGTCATACAATGATACGCATTGTACAACTCCCTCATACAATGATACAAATTGTACAACTCCCTCATACGATGATAGGCATTGTACAACTCCCTCATACAATGATACACAATGTACAACTCCCTCATACAATGATACACACTGTACAACTCCCTCATACAATGATACACACTGTACAACTCCCTCATACAATGATACACACTGTACAACTCCCTCATACAATGATACACATTGTACAACTCCCTCATACAATGACACACTGTACAACTCCCTTATACAATGATACACACTGTACAACTCCCTCATACAATGATACCCAATTTGCAACTCCTTCATACAATGATATGCATTGTATAACTCCCTCATACAATGATACACATTGTACAACTCCCTCATACAATGAAACAGATTGTACAACTCCCTCATACAATGGTACACATTGTACAACTCCCTCTTACAATGGTACAGATTGTACAGCTTTCTCATACACTGATACAAACTGTTCAACTCTCTCATACCTCATACAGTGATACACACTGTACAACTCCCTCATACAATGATACACACTGTACAACTTCCTCATACAATGATAAACACTGTACAACTCCCTCATACAATGATATGCCTTGCACAACTCCCTCATACAATGATACACACTGTACAGCTTCCTCATACAATGATACACATTGTACAACTCCCTCATACAATGATATGCATTGCACAACTCCCTCATACAATGATACACACTGTACAGCTTCCTCATACAATGATACACATTGTACAACTCCCTCATACAATGATATGCATTGCACAACTCCCTCATACAATGATACACACTGTACAGCTTCCTCATACATTGATACACACACACTGTACAACTTCCCAAATATCAGAAGACAAAACACCTCAATCAAAACAGAATCATTAAAATGTTATGAGTGCCAAATAAACACAGGGGTCATTTCTATCTAGAAACAAGCATTCTGATAGTATTGCATAGCAATACACAGTCCCCTACCGGCCGTATGTATCACTGGAATGTCAGTGAAATTTTTAAAGTCCAAGGCATGTAAATGTGTCAAAAAGCAGTGGAGCGGGACGAAACTCGAACTTGATGTGTAAGTCATGGTGGTTGATGTACACACCAAAAATCAGCTCTATATGTAGCAGCGTTTAGAAATAAAGTGCAGAAAAATGTTTTATCAGTGAAATTTTGTAAGTCCAAGGCCCGTAAATGCGTGAAAAAGCAATGGAGCGGGACGAAACTCGAACTTGATCTGTAAGTAATGGTGGTTGACTTACACAGCAAAAGTCAGGTGAATATCTACCAGCATTTAGAAAAAAAAGTCCGGAAAACTGATTTATCAGTGAAATTTTGTAAGTCCAAGGCCCGTAAATCCGTGAAAAACCAGTGGAGCGGGACGAAACTCGAACTTGATCTGTAAGTAATGGTGGTTGACTTACACAGCAAAAGTCAGGTGAATATCTACCAGCATTTAGAAAAAAAAGTCTGGAAAACTGATTAAACAGTGAAATTTTGTAAGTCCAAGGCCCGTAAATCCGTGAAAAACCAGTGGACTGGAACGACTTGATCTGTAAGTCATGGTGGTTGAGTTACAAATCTGAGATCAATACCTACCAGCGTTTAAGAAAAAAGTCCGGAAAACTGATTTATCAGTGAAATTTTGTAAGTCCAAGGCCCGTAAATCTGTGAAACACCAGTGGACCGGAACGAAAGTCGAACTTGATCTGTAAGTGATGGTGGGTGACTTACACACCAAAACTCAGCTCAATATGTACCAGTGTTTAGAAAAAAAGTCCGGAAACTGAATTGCCGGACTGACGGACAGACGGACAGAAGGACAGACGGACAGACGGAGTGCAAACCTAAAGTCCCCTTCGGCTTTGCCGGTAGGGGACTAATAATACTCAAATAATTCCAAAGTCAGGGTTGTTTTTGTTCAGAATAGCTCAGCAAAGTGGACAGTGTGCATCAAAGATCAGACTTCAAATTTTGTGCAGTCTGATCTTGCTCTACCCCGGCTTCAAGTGCGCAACTTAAGTTGTGAAATGTGCTTTGGGGGTTGTGTATCCATTTATCTAGCCCTTAACCAAGCAACAAAAATTGAGACAAGTCTAAATTGAAAGAATTTACAGACAACAAATTAAAGGTGGCTCAAATAATGAAATTTGTCCTTAATAGGGTAGAAAACATTGTGGGAAAAGGAGAAAATGCTGGTTACCAGCATTTTTTCCTTTTCCCACAATGTTTTCAAAAGGCTTCTTCCTCAGGGTCGTTAAACATCAGGATTGTGTGGTAAAGAATTTAAGGTTTTTTGGTTTTTTATATATTTTATCACCTATAAATAACAGAGTAACATCCTAAACAAATTTGCAGCTGGCTATTTTGCAAACATCCTTGTAAAATATAAATTATCAACAAGTAAGTTCAATACATCAATACATTTTTAATTATTTTAGCACAAGGGATAACAGGGCCATTATAGCCCTGTATCACTCATTAGGAATGAAAACTGAACATTTTTAACATGAAAAATTTGAAAGTATACAAACCTAACCATCTTGCAATTTAGTATAATCATGGGAGATAAATGGAGATAAACACATGTCATAAAAGGTATTGCAGGGGTGTGGAAATACTATGCCCGACTTGTCCGACTTGGGAAAATTCAGCGTCGGACAAGTGACTTTTTTCAGTCTAGTTGTCCACGGACAAGTAGAAAATATGAGAAAAATTTTGAAACAAAAATCTGTTGTACATACATTTCTAGTGAAATACATCATGCTCTCACTTCGTACAAAATGACATTTCGAATGATAAACAGTGTCTTGAGATGATCCCTGATTTCTGGAAACCCAAAATACACATTTGGTCCACTTCTGCTTTCACCGCATATGACAAGGTCACATTCGGCATACCTCAGGTGATCCGGTGATCAAATGTGATAGCAATCTCCGAGCAGAGTTGTCGTTCGTTACTCTCACCATACATCTGTGCAATGGGCTAAATGACAAGAATCTTGTCAAACCGAGGAAAACATGTTTTGTTACTGTTTAACTGTTTCATGTGTAACATAATAAAGTAGACAAAGGAAATATGATTCCGGATACATTATAGGTGCACTCAAACTGATGAATTTGCCTGTATACAATGGAACTATTTTCAAGCTTCTTTACTGATCAGAATCTTACGCCAATTGTAAAGAGCTTCGCAGAGTGGCGCATATAAGCCCGAAGGGGCTTGTCAGTGAAATGAGTTGAAATGAAGGATGGGCCATGAATGAAGAGTAGTTATTCTCCATGATAAAGAAAGTAAGTCTTGATTGTTATACAAGCATTGTATCAGACTGCACTTAAATACCTGAACAAACAAGCTGGAGACAATTTCATAGATCAAAATCATAGCTTTTATAATTTAGAAATTATGGCCTAGACGAAAATTCAAAGTGAAAACTAACAAAGGGCAATAACTCAAAAAGAAGGATGGCAGAGTTATGGTTCTTGTGCAATGCACTTCTTCATAATGTGTTCTATTACTCTTTGAAGTTTCAAGATGATGGATTTTAAAGTTTGGAACTTATGGCCTGGACAAAAATTCAAACTGAAAATTAACAAAGGGCAATAACTCAAATAATGTGTTCTATCAGTGTATGAAGTTCCAAGTTAATAGCTTTTATAGTTTGGAAGTTATGGCCTGGACAAAAATTCAAATATAAAATTAACAAAGGGCAATAACTCAAAAAACAAGAGAGCAGAGTTATGGTTCTTGTGCACTGCTTTTCTCCATAATGTGTTCTATCAGTGTATGTAGTTTCAAGTTGATACCTTTTATGGTATGGAAGTTATGGCCTGAACAAAAATTCAAAGTGAAAAGTTGGTTATTTCAGAAATGAAGGGCAGATAATTTTAGAACGCAAACAGCGATCCAAATTCCAAGAGTCAGGTGCACAACTAGACATCATGGAGATTCACTGTGACAAGTTTCAAATAATTCCGATGGAAACTGTAGGAGGAGTTGCGCACACAAGAAATTGCTAACGAACGGACGGACGGACGGACAGACGACTGGGGGTATAACATAATACGACCCTTCGGGCGTTTAAAAAATTGGCTGCGCCCATGAATGATGACAATTTAACACACCGATGGATCTAAGTTTGTAAGATTAAAAAACAAGTTATCGTCCTTTAAAAGACATTTAAGATTTTCAGAAAATCCCCCTTTCTCACATTTCCTACCAGTAAGTCTGATTGGCTATATGCTGTTTGAACAGCACACAAAACAATCTATTGGTCTTTCTTTCACCGGCGTTTGTGTCACCATTTTGAGTTATGGTCACGTGACAAAAATATCACGTGATGACGGACTACTTTCTGAGCCAACTACAGAGGTGAGTGGGAATGATCCGTAGTGCAAGCGAGTGATGTGATAGATGTAGGTACGGAATCGGCCGAGTTGTGACGAGTGACAAGATCAGTGAAATATGCGGCTGTGTTTGTATGTCAATTTTTTTTGAAAATGTGTAAACACCATCAAGATCATCATTATGGATTAAAATAATTTTATTAGTATCATTTTAATACCGATTCAGAGATCTTTGATGACAATGTCGCACACATGAAAATTTTAGCCTTTAATCTGATTTTAAACAGCTTTGGTGCGAAATGGGCCGTGATTTAACACCTCTGCCGGAAGCTGTCTCAACATCCAAAAGTTTTCGATTCAGCGATCAATTGGTGCGTAAAATCAGAGAAAATGTTTTTTTTTATTATCAAAATTTGTGATGCAAATGGAAGTGGGAAGTCTGAGAACTCCGAACCATTTGGCAGCTCCAAACGTAAAACGGACCATGACAAGAAATATGACAAAACTTTTTTTTTTTAAACGAGGCGTACTTGAAAGAATTCCCGTGGTTGAATGCAGACGATCATAACAATCATTTTTAAGTTTCTCGAGAGTATCCCCATGTCTCTTTATGTATACCTTTTAACATTGTTTTGTTTTGGACAAGTGAGCCACACTGGCCGACAAGTAGATTTTTGTAATTTACTTGTCCGCGGACAAGTAGAAATTTCGAAGATTTCCACACCCCTATATTGTTTCCCTTTGACCATTATACACATGCTATTTTGGGAAACAAATCCAAGCCCATTCAGCAAAGTTCATTTATTGATAAAACTCAAGAATTTTGTAAGAGGTCCACCAAAGAACTGTTTATGCGAAATTGCAGAAAACTCTAAAAGGAAAGTTTGCAGAGACGATCCTAATGAGTGCCCACAACATAGGGTTTGGAAGAGAAATAATGGATTTAGAATACCATTACTCTCTTTTATCTGGAGATCTGGTGGAGCTAAAAGTCGCTTTTTTATCCATATTGTATTAGATCCTTGCAAAATCAGCTTGAAATAATTGGATTTTTTTTTTCAAATACTTCTTGAAATTCCAGAAGAAAAAATCCTTATAAAACCTTGAAATGTTAATAAATCAAAATTAATAAAGGTTAAATACACAAAAATGCAAACGAAACAACTGTTGCAGAAAAAGAAAGTGCCCATTAAGCTATAGGCCTGCTGACTTATTTTTTGTAGATTCGTCTATTCATCTGCAAGAATAGCTTTGCAAACTTATTATTAAATGAAGAATATTTCTTGAGATCTGGATCCATATTCACCAATCATTCTTAAGAATCTTCTTAGTCTTGTTCTCCAAGATTTTCTACATTTGAAAGTAACACAACTTCTGATTGGCTAAACCAAATGGTATAGCCAATCAGAAGTTATGTTACTTTCAAATGTAGAAAATTCTGAAGAACAAGACAAAGAACGTTCTTAAGAATGGTTGGTGAATACGGACCCTGAGCAACCAAAGTTATTAATGCAATTTACCTTTAATTGGTTGCTACTGGTTAAGTTCTTTACAACTGAAACGTCATCAGAATCTTTAACTCTTTCTGTGTTATAGGTTACTAAAGTCCTTACCAGAAACAAAATGAGCCATGCTCTGTGAAAAGGGGGCTTAATGCATTTGCGAAAAGTATCAATCCATGTCAGCCTGAGCATTCCGCGCAGGCTGACATGGGCTGAAAATTTTCACTATCTTTAAATTTTCAGCATGTCAAGGGATAATTCTACCCCGGGGTTCAGTCGGCTGTTTGTCAAAATTCATTTTATGGATCCATATTTAGGTGATGTGTTGCTTGGTATAATGCATTACAAGTCCTAGTTGACCCAGTTTGCAGATGACAATGTGTTTCAAACAATGGGACTGGTCTTCGAATGGGTGAAAAAATTGTGTAAAAAGCAGAAATTTTAGTTAATGCATGTTCTCAAAGATGCAGGATTGTTTAAATTGAATTTGCAGCAGACAACTTAAAAGTTATCGTAAAATTGTCATGAAATGCAAATTTTATACATACGAGGGCTGTTTGATAAATTCCTGGAATTTTCTTGTTAAAACCATGTTTCTTACTATTTTAAGCTAAAACTTTTGCAATAAAACAAACTTGATACAGAAAATTCGCAGTTTCAAAATATTTCAAACACAAAATATTCATAACCATAGTAACCCATGTAATTTGCGTTACTAGGTCAAATTTTCTCCCAATTCGAAACGCAATTTTGTATAAAATGTACATTCAGGAATGTGTAAAAATGCTGCCAATTGTAGAAATGATGAAATAGCATCAAAATGGCATTTCTGTAAAATTTCATTGATGTGGCACTTCAGGTTACTGTAATAACATAGTTTTAGTTTTGTCAGTGCAAGGCAATTTTTGATGCACTGACATCTTGGATGTTAAATTTCACACATTAATAAAATCTTGTGCTGGACTCAGCAAATTACCAAAACAGACCATACAACTGAGTTAGGAGTCAACATTTTCAAGTTCCAGTAGTATTTTATTCGTCTAAAAGTGACATGAGCGATTAAGGAATGATTCTGAACATCACTTACAGATGATCCTCTTGAAGGATGAAGGAAGCGCAACGGCATCAATTTTGGCAACTGTGCATGACAAGGTAAATAATGATAGGCCGGTTACAGCGCATGTCATATTGGACAACTAAGGTGTGTCTTGTTCCACAATACAAGTAATTCCTTTACGTTTACATATGTTTTGTAATTCTCTGTTGAAAATGTATTTCTCTATGAATTTGTATGAAATTTGGAGGATGTTTCAGGTATAGATTGTTTGATGTGTATGCTGAAAATGATCTTAATTGGCATCCTTGTTTTACTTTTGCAACAAAATTCCATGAATTTATCGAACAGCCCTCGTATTCATTGTTTTTGTTTTATGAACACAAAAAGTGTTTCAATTACCAAGCATTCTAAAGTGTTAGCTCTTTACCAGACAACAAAACCGTAGACCTTATTGATGGCAATTCAAATTGTAGCTCAAATAATCCAATTTGTATTTGAAAGAATAAAAAAATTGTCAAAAAGGAGCAAATGGTGGCCACAAGCATTTTCTTCTTTTAATGCAATCTAAAGCCATCTTTCTCAGGGTCATTAAAACTTGGATTTGTTTAATAAAGGGTTAAATGAAACAGAAAATAGACACTAATTTCAAACACAACTACTTACCTATATAAAATGATGATGATCTTAAAGGTAAATTTTCATCTAAATATGTGACTCCCAGGGTGTAGAGAGGAGAGGCACCCGCACCATGTAAAAGCTGCCCAAGAAAAAATACATATTTGTAATTTGACAGACTCGCCAGAGCTGTGTCCTTATCACAAACCAGTGAGTCATTTGACGTCCCCCTACAAGTCATATGTAAACCATTCTCATCTGCCTCGTAAAGTCCTGTCGTGAACTGGGGCAGTGAAAACACAAAGGACCCAATGCCCATGACCAGAACCCCAATGCCAAGATAACGGGGTTTACAGCCCAGTCCTCCAAAATAGCTGACAGGGATGAGGCACAGAACTGAGGCGATATCATAACAGCTGGCGATAGTTCCCGACACTGTTGAGCTGAAATCGTAGCGTTTTTCTATGTTGGATATGACAACATTGAGAAATCCATTCACAACCATGCCCTGAAATGAGAAAAAACAGCATTGGAAGTCTCTGTGTTTGGATGGTACTATAGTCACAACCACTTCCTCTGCAAAAAAAGATTGACAAACTTCTACCAATACAGTAGAATATCTATATCTTGAAGTTCATGGGACCTACGAAAAAACTTCAAGTTATAGAATGTTCGAATAACAGAGATTCCGACCTTTCAAGCATGTGGACGAATCAAGTCGGTGGCGAACTACCAGAAGTAAACAAGGCAACGTTTCATTAGTATCCTACAGACCAATCGAACACAAATATAACAAAATGTTAAATATTTTATTTTTTAATACTGATATGCATTTGATACATGAACTTTTGCTTCGTATTTAGTGTCAATTGTGTGATGTGTCAATTTTCTTTTCTTTACTGCCGTACCACGTTTGACAGCCGACCCAAGTATCCCCCCGGATTGGTTACCGGGTCCTTCCTTGGGCACGTCATGTCGGGCGGAGTTGCTGGCTATCCCCCCGGGTTGACCGGGTCCTTCACCAAACAAGTCCTGCGTGGAATTAGCATTTGATAATTCTGTTGTCATTGTAAATTACAAATGTAACACTAACCCCACTTTTCCAATCATTTTTATTTCAAAACAAGTAATCACTCAAAATGTGACATTCTCACCTCAGAGACAAACAATCAAGTGAAATTGGACAAACAATGAAAAACCAATACTGCAAAACGGTTGTTAATTACCCGGGTAGACAACTCGAAACGTGTGAAAAACTGGATTGATTGCAAACACCATGCTTTAAAATTTCACCTCGAGTTAAAGAGGTGTGAATGTGTTCAAACAATGGTGAGCGGACTTGAAAATTACCTCGAGTTATAGATAAGTTTCGAGTTACAGATTACGACTTAGGGAGGGTGAAATATATAGAAATAAAGAGCATTGAGATTGGGACTTGAAAAATACTTCGAATAAGAGAGAGTTTCGAGTTATGGATGTTCGAGATATAGATATTTGACTGTACATTTGTTTGTGTCTCATCCTGTTCTCAAGACAGTGTAGATCAAGATCATACTGAACAGAATGTGCAGTCTGACCTTAAATCTATAATTTCCACTATTTTCTGTTATACTCTAATAAAAGGCTGGAAATTGCTATCTTTAGACTGTTTTAGCTATCCAATATAGAAAAAGATTTTTTTTACAGCATCATTCCAGTCAAGGATTAATCCATAAAGGACTCTTTCATAATTTTTGTTGCCCTTGCGGCCAATTTAGATCAAGATCAGACTGCACACAATATAGACACCGACCACTTTCCTAAGACATTCAGGAGAAGAGCAACCTTGAAATTGTATTTACACCTTATTTTGGTCTTATTTCTGGATAGAAAATCTATGTTAGATTTATTCAGCACTCTTGGGATTAAGGAAAGAGCCAGCTTTATTTTTCTTGTGGCTCTGCTTCAACAAAACATCCATTTTACAAACTTTTTATCTAAATTATATGGCAGGTCTAGAGTTCAGAAAGGTTCAAAAAGGTTCACAAGGCACCAAGCATCTGTGTAACCATGATTCTTCCAGAATCAAAGCACTTGAAGACCTTGAATAATTCTCCCACGATTCAACATTTGTTTTCAACCATTGAGGAAGATTAAATTTTAATTTTATGAAATTGAGAAGCAGGCTATTAATTCTATGGAGCAGACAATTAAGTTGGCAGCAACTTTAGGACATAATAATTTATTATAATTACAGGATGATTTAAAAGCTGGGTGCTGTCTACCCTCTTCCTTTCTTTGCTCAATATATTCAACCCTTTACAAAAGCCTAATCCAGAGTATTTCTGCCAGTCCGAAGACAAATCCAATCACTTAACTCTTTACCATACAATCACCAGTTTTAAAGACCCTGAAGAAGAAGGCTTTTGAAAACAATGTGGGAAAAGAAGAAAATGCTGGTAACCAGCATTTTCTCCTTTTGCCACAATGTTTTCTACCCTTTCAAAAATGAATTTCAATTTTTCAGTCACATTTATTTTGTCGTCTGCAACTGCTTTCAATTTGGACTAGTCTAAAATCTTGTTATTTGTTAAAGGGTAAAGACATCTAATTTGTTGTCTACAAATCCTTTCAATTTGGACAAATCTAAAGGTTTTTGTTTCAGTACAAAGTAAACCCTTTTTCCTTACAATCTGAGCTTTTATGACCTTGAGAAAGAAGGCTTTTGAAAACATTGTGGGAAAAAGGAGAAAATACTGGCAACTAGCATATTCTCCTTTTTCCTCAATATTTTCTATCCTTCCACAATCAAATTTCCATTTTTCAGTCACATTTATGATACTGTCTACAAATGCTATAAAACTTTGTTGTTTGGTAAAAAGTTAATTCAACGAAAAAAAGAGGCAAGGAAATATAAAGATAAACTTCATGGTTCCTCTCCTCTAATCCAATGCCTCAATTAAAATAATGAAAATTTAATGCTGGAAACCATAAAATTTAACATCTAAGCCAAGCCACTGATTCTTTTGATGTTAAGCTGATTTGTGTAAAACCTTTGTGAACTTTTTATACTGATTCTGTATGACCATCCAATGTTTTGTCTGAAGCTAACAAATAATCAATTGCCATATGGCCTGCAACATGCAAAATGAGACCTTCAGACATTTGCATAAAGCGTCGTCTCGGATTAGCCTGCGCAGTCTGCACAGGCTAATCCAAGACGGCACTTTACAACTACATGAGATTTTTTTCATACAGTAGACTTTCGTGAAACAGAAAATGGCAACAAAAACGGGAAGTGTCGTCTCGGATTAGTCACTGACTGTACAGGCTGATCTGGGACGACACACTTTTACGCATATGTCCAAAGGCCCCTTTTCGTGTGTTGCACACCATATTATAATTTAAATGATACTACCTTCTCTTGGATCTATCATTTTATACAATACCACATAATCTTTATTTGGTATTAAAGCTGCATTATGCCAGATTTCCCAAGTTTTCTGGAAAATCCTAAGAAAGACAGCCAATGTGCATTTGCATGGCTTTAGAAGTAAAACAAAGATAGATTGATTGAATTGTGTTTTACACCACTTTTAACATTATTTTAGTCATCACAGCTACAGCTCAGATATTCAAACATTTTCTTGGTTCCACCAATACTAAACTAGGGCTCTGAAGTGTCTTGCCCAAGGACAATCCCACAAAAAACCCAGTATGCCCAGTGAGGCTCCAACCTTAGGCCTCCAGGTCACGAGTCCTACACTCCAACACTGAGTCACCAGGACCCCCAAAAACAATGATAGAAATACATGCAGAAAACACAGCATGTATGTACACACTACTAGAAAACATGGTGGAAAAGGATTAAATGCTAGTTGCCAGCATTTTCTACATTCACCACAAAGTTTTCAAAAAGTTTTTTTTACTTCAGATAGTTAATTTGTTTGTAAGTCGTTCAACTCTGTTTTCAGCATTATTTCAGTTGTATCATGGGGGCCAGTGAACCTATCCATACTTTTATGGAGTTTCTTTACCAGTACTTCCAAAGCCACTGGCTGCTTTCCCACATAACCACAATCGATACAATGGTTAGCATAATGAGAAGAATGAATCCTGTTGCAACTAAAACTGTCGTAAAGTGGAAAAATACCCCCACCAGCTCCTTGTCACTGAAGCAGCACAATCAGAAAATGGAAATGATTTTCAAAATTAAGTCCACATGTGACCTTGACCTTTGACCCACATGACCCCAAAACGATAGGGCATCTCATTGGGTCATGAGCAACACTTGTATAAAATTTCAGGGTCCTAGGTCAAACGGCTATTGATTTAGAGCGTGGAAATGATTTTCAAACCAAGTTCACCTGTGACCTTGACCTTTGACCCAAAAAGAGATAGGGCACATTCTTGGGTATTGAGTAACACTTTTATAAAGTTTCAGGGTCCTAGCTCAAACAGCTTTGGAGTTAGAGCATGGAAACGAAAACATGGACGGATTGATGGACAGACAGATATGGCAAAACCAGTATACCCTACTCTACTTCCTAGATGGAGGGTATAATGACTTATTATCAATCCTCTGAAAGAAATTCGTCAAGTTTGGTATTCCAAGTAGCCAACCTCTAGCTAAAGTCCTGTACACTACCGTCTATATACGCTACCTGGCTTGGCTTCAGGTTGTTGGGACTTGGGGTATTGTGTGATAAAGTGTTTAGAGGATTCAACCCCTTACCACACAATCCAAAGTTCTGATGACTTTTAGAAAGAAGCTTTTAGAAAACATTGTGTGAAAAGGCGAAAATGCCGGTAAACAGCATTTTCTCCTTTTCCCACAATGTTTTCTACCCTATCTAAAACAATTCGCATCATTTGAGCATATTAAAATTGTTGTCTGTAAATGTTTTCAATTTGGATTTGTGTAAGATTTTTTCGTGTGGTAAAAGAGTTAATACACAACAGTCTATCCTTGTAAAGAGGTCTTTGGCCGGACAGCAGGCATTGTATAATGCAAGATGATGGAATTTTTAGGCATGTAACACAAATTGTTCGGTAGTTTGAATTGTGACATGTGAATAGAAAGTGACACTCGTCCTCTATTTCCAGACAGAGAATTTCTCGGATGTCATGTACCTGTCCAAGGTTATAACCTTTCATCATTTTACTGACATTATTTACAAATTTTCTGATGATATGACCATCAGCTGATAACAAAGGCAGGCATCAATTTGTTTAACCCTTTACCAAACAATCCCAACTTTAAATAGCCCTGAGGAAGGAAGTTTCTGAAAACACTGTGGGAAAAGGAGAAAAAACCTGGTCCTTTTCCTACAATGTTTTCTATCCTTTCTAGGACAATTTTCATTCTTTGAAAGCTTTATTCACAAACAAATTATTCTAAATTCAAGTTAAACTCTACATTCCAAGACTAGCCATTTGATTGGCTGAAAGAAGTAATATCAGCAATATTTAAAACAAGAAAGCCATAAATGGCCCCAATTTGCTCACCTGCACCTGTGTACTTTACACAGCGTATTGCGAGATACAGTCAATGTTTTTCTCTAATATGACCCATTAACCTAGTTTTTTTTTACCCGAGCTGACTCAGTTTCAAAATTCTTTCTGATGCTATTGAGGCAAACATTCCGTCCAAGTTTTCAAATATGCGGTTGGGCAGCATCGCCATTGTGTAGAAGTCGGTGGTGAATATTTTGAGAAAGAATGATGTTGAGGTCATTCGAGTTATTCATAATGTGAGCTGTACCGGTGCACATAATACGTGGTCATATTTGTTATTTTCTGTTTATTGTATCATCCAGCAATTTGTGAATATCAGAAAAACAATCAGTGAAGCTCAAACAGAGTTGTTTTGAGGGCCTTTGTCCACTAACTTTTGGCTATACCTTCGTGAACAAGCCCTGGTTTTCAGGTGTCTGCAGTACAAGTCTTTTGAAAACACTGTGGGAAAAGGAGAAATTGCTCGTAACGAGCAATTTCTCCTTTTCCCACAGTGTTTTCTATCCTTTTTGATAACTTTCTGCCATTTTCATCAAATTTGAAATTGTCGTCTGCAAACTCTTTCAATTTGGACCAGTCCAAAATTTGTCATTTGGGAAAGGATTAATGATTTGTCCCATTGACTTACTTTTAAACATGACTTGACCAACTTTCCAACTAGTGTGAGACATCATCAAGATAAACATTCTGACCAACTTTTATGAGTAAAAATGTGACCTGTAAAGTGTACACAAGATTTTTCTTAGATTTGTCCCAGTGACCTACTTTTTTTGACCCAATGTAACAATTTTTGCATTCCTAAAAGACATCATCAAGATAAACATTTTGACCACTTTTAAAAGTATTGGACTGAAAATGTGGCTTCTAAAGTGTACATGAGTTTATTCTAATATTTGTCTCAGTGACCTACTTTAACATCATACTGCTTTTCATGAATACTGGAGTGAAAATGTGGTAAGGCAAAGGTCGTTGATGGATGATGTTTGAGGCACAACAGACAACATGATCACAAAAGCTAACCTTGAGCAGTTTGTGCTAAGACAAGCTAAAAGGAAAATACAAGCCATGAATGTTTTTCAATCAATATTGAAAACAAAACACTCACTATTCAAAATTGAATCTTCATTCTAATTTTAAAGGTTAGCCATGTCATTGGCTGAGACTATGTCTCAGTGAATCGGGGTCCGTATTCACCAACCATTCTTAAGCACGTTCTTAGACTTATTCTTCAAGATTTTCCAAGTTTGAAAGCAACATAACTTCTGATTGGCTAAACCATACAGTTTAGCCAATCAGAAGGTGTGTTACTTTCAAATTTGGAAAATTTTGAAGAACAAGACCAAGAATGTTCTTAAGAATGGTTGGTGAATACGGACCCTGATGGCTGGTCTTGGGAATTCTGAGTTAACTCTTTACCAAACAGCAAAATTTTTGACACGACCAAATTGAAAGCATTTGCAGACGACAAATTGAATGTAGTCCAAATCATGATATTTTTTTTTTATTTGATTGGGTAGAAAACATTGTGGGAAAAAGGAGAAAATGCTGGTTACCAGCATTCTCTCCTTTTCCTATAATGTTTTCAAGAGCCTTATTCTTCAGGGTCATTAAAACTTGGAATTGTGTGGTACAGGATTAATTACAAGCAAAGGAAAGTTTTTCTTGGGTCAACATGAACAGTGTCCAGCTATCACAAGGACACCAAAATTCTGGAAGGGACACCTGAAACTGAGCATCCTACTGAGTGAGGTGTCCAAATTTGGGAAAGTATTTACGGCTTTCGGAAACCTGCCCTAATAATCTGTGTCAATTCCCTGATTTGAAAAGCAGCATGTAAGACAAAACACTAGGAATTGACCTTTCTTTCACATTATTACTGTCTATAGATTCCTTGGCAGATAGTAAAACATATCTTTCAAGGTAATGCATACTCACTGGGGGAAGAGATTATCGCATTCCTCTAAGAAAGTGGCTTTGAACAGCTCTAATAAGAAAGGCTTTCGGAAGCCTTGGGGCAAATTTGCACAGAAATTCTCCTTTTTTTTCCCCACAATCTTTTGTTTACTGCATATAGCGATCTAAATTAACAGGTAAAGATAATAAAATAACAAGTTAAACAATTATCTAATTAACAGAATGCATATGAGCCTTAACTTCTATATAAGATTTTAACCCTGCTTAGCGCGTCACTCACCTTTTGCGGACAGTATAGATCAAGATCAGACTGCACAGAATGTGCAGTCTGATCTTGGATCTACGCTGTCCAGTAAGGAGATATCTTTACTCCAAAAATACTTTTGAAATAGGAATTTACTATCAGTTCCACTTCTTTTATTTAGCAGGGTAAGGGTTAAAGTAGGTACAAGCTATGTATCAGTGTATAGGTTCAAAGACCAAGAAAGGTCACAAAAAGCCAGTTCATGGCAGGTGAGACAGTTCTGAAACATTACAGCATTGGAAACAAAACATAAAATTATCAGCTATTACGTAGTAATCACGTCAGGGCTTATCAGTAACCTTATCTAACAGAGTATTTACAGCTGTCCAGCTGTGTTTTTACTACAATTCTATTATCTTCTGCATCTGAATAGGGTTCATTTGCATGAGAACAGTAGTGCTTTAGTGTACAAAATAGGATTTAAATCTTTGTCACATAATCCCAACTTTTAACAACCTAGAGAAAGAAGGCTTTGAAAACATTGCGGAAAAAGGAGAAAAATGCTGGTAACCAGCATTTTCTCCATTTTTGTAACCAACATTTTCTCCTTTTCCCACAATGTTTTCTACTTTATCAAGGTCCACTTTCATTATTTTGGTAAGCTTTGTTACCTCCAAATGCTTTCAATTTGGACCAGTCTACAATTTCGTCGTTTGATAAGGAGTTAACTCTTTACCACACGACAAAATTTTTTATCGAACCAAACTTAAAGCATTTGCAGACTACAAATTAATTGTTGCTACAATGATGATTTCTGTCTTTGATAGGGTAGAAAACATTGTTGGAAAAGGAGAAAATGCTGGTTACCAGCATTTTCTCCTTTTCCCACAATGTTTTCCAAAGCCTTCTCTTTCAGGGTCGTTAAAAGTCGGGATTGTGTGGTAAAGGGTTAACTCTTTACCAAACAATACAATCTTAGACTTGTCAAAACTGAAAGCATTTGCATGCGACAAATTACAGATGACTCAAACAATGAGACTTCTGTTTGGAGGGGTAGAAAACATCGTGGGAAAAGGAGAAAATGCTGGTTACAAGCATTTTCTCCTTTTTCCCTGATGTTTCAATAGAGTTCTTCCACAGGGTCAATAAAAGTCGAGAATGTGTGGTAAAGGGTTAACCGATTACTTAACAATTCTGTGTTTTAACAATCCTGCAGATGAAAGCTTGTGAAAATTTTGTGAGGAGAGAAGAAAATGTTCTTTTGTCAGATCCAAGATTAAACAGCACATTCTGTACAGTATGATCTTGATATGTGCTTTTGGCAAAATATCCTATTTTCAGTGCTGTAATGGGTAACCCAGTTTTGCGGGTATCTTGTCAGAATCAAACAGCTTTATTTCTCTCGACCAATTAGATTCTATCTTTGTCAATCTCCATCAAAAAGCTTTCACTATAAATAAATATTATCAATGCAATTTTGAAGCAATGATTATTCTATTTTGATGGTTTTCATATTTCATCTGATGCTCTTTCTATTTTATGAGTAACAACTCTCAGACGTTTTGATGGCTTCCAAGAAAATATCATTGCTATCTTGACATTGGCATACTATCTCTGATGCTATAATTGCAAACCATAATGTCAAACAAGTTAAAACGACCTAAAACTCTTTACCAAACAACCACATGACCAGCCCACATAGCTCAAATGGTAGATCGTAGGACTTGTAAACATCAAGTCTTGGGTCACTCGAGGCTGTGGGTTTGAGCCACAGCTATCCTCCGTAACAAAACTAACAGCCTTCAGGAGGCGTTACCCAAATGGGCAACTGCTGGTGACGATAAATAAATGTAGATTCAATCAAACAACCAAGTATCTGAATTGTCTAAGTTCAAAGCAATTGCAGACAAGAAGTTACATATGGCTCAAATTGTGGGGTTTTTCTATATAAAGGCAGAAAACATTGCATAATGAAATCATAAAAACACTGGATTGTGTGGTAAAGGATTAATTAAATCAAACTTTGGAATCAAATTCTTTTAGGATGCCTCGAGACCTGACTGCCAGAATGTTCTTTCACTACCAGTTGTCAGTAAGAAGCCAAATGGGGCAATAAAAAGGGCCCTGCTGATATTTAATGACAGAGTTAAGATGTTACACCCACTTTACAGAGGTAATCAACTTTAAACATTGATAAAAAAGCTAGCATCTTTTTTTTCCATTCTACAGTGTCAACTCTGTACAAAATGAAAAAAACTTAAGACTGGTAAATGTTTTCTACCCTATCAAAGGTATTTGCTCCATCTTTTGTGCCACTTTGATTTGTCCTCTGCAAATATTTTCAATTTTTTACCTGCCCAAAATTTCTCAGTTTTGGAACAAGCAAAATTAAGAATGGCTCAGGTTTCCGCACCCCCCCTTGCAGTATGCAAAAGTTATCAAAATACAGAGAAAAAAATGGAAATGAGTCATGCTCTGTGAAAAGACAGTTTAACCCTTTACCACACAATCCCGACTTTTAACGACCCTGAGAAAGAAGCCTTTGAAAACATTGTAGGAAAAGGTGAAAATGCTGGTAACCAGCATTTTCTCCTTTTCCCACAATGTTTTCTATCTTTCCCAAAACAAATTTCAATTTTTTGAGTCACATTTAATTTGTCGTCTGCAGTTCCTTTCAATTTCAACAGGTCTAAAATTTTGTCGTTCGGTAAAGAGCTGATGCTTTTTCAAAAAGTATGGGCCCAATCCAGCCTGACCTGGGTTGAATTTTTTTGTTTTAGGGTCAAATTTCTGCATGTCCAAGAATCAACTGGTTGATAGACAAAATGGATTTTATGGATTCATAATCATGTGTTAACTTGGTAGGTAGAGAGCATTAAATGCCCTTTTCCCAGAGCATAGCTCAACTGTAATTATTGGCCATTTCTACAGTTGCTATTTTGTTTTAACCCTTTACCACACAATCCTGAGTTTTAACGACCCTGAAGAAGAAGGCTTTTGAAAACATTGTGGGAAAAGGAGAAAATGCTGGTAACCAGCATTTTCTCCTTTTCCCACAATGTTTTCTACCCTTTCCAAAATGAATTTCAATTTTTCAGTCACATTTGTTTTGTCGTCTGCAAATGCTTTCAATTTGGACCAGTCTAAAATTTTGTTGTTTGGTAAAGGGTTAAGTAGCAAGTGTGTCCACGAATGCAGTAACTCTAGACAGAAATGGATAAAAGCAATGAACTAAGATAAAACTCTTTTAGAAAAAACATTGAATGTTTCTTTTACAACTTTGAATAGTTTTTCTAATCTTCTGTTATCAGTCTCGCATTCTCATTACCCAATATTCTTTGATAAACATGCTCACATTTTTCAACCTGGTATTTCTCATAGAGATTAAAAAGAAAATATCTGTGTAACTGAATCATTTTAAAAATCGATAACCATATAAATTTAACAAATGCTCCAGTGTTTTAATGACCCTGATGGAGAAGGCTTTTGAAAACATTGTGAGAAAAGAAGATAATAATGCTGGTACACAGGATTTTATCCTTTTCCCACAATGCTTTATACCCTTTCGAAGACAAATCCTTTCATTTTAACTATATCTGATTTGTCCTCTGCCAATGTTTTCAAATTGGACATTCATCTTAACTCTTAACCACACAATCGCGGGTTTTAACGACAAAATAAATGTGACTCAAAAATTGAAATTTGATTTGGAAAGGGTAGAAAACATTGTGGGAAAAGGAGAAAATGCTGGCATTTTCTCCTTTTCCCACAATGTTTTCAAGACTTCTTTTACAGGGCTGTTAACCCTTTACCACACAATCACAACTTTTAACGACCCTGAGAAAGAAGCCTTTTGAAAACATTGTGGGAAAAGGAGAAAATGCTGGTAGCCAGCATTTTCTCCTTTTCCCACCATGTTTTCTGCCCTTCCCAAAACAAACTTCCATTTTTCGGTAACATTTATAATGTCGTCTGCAAATGCTTTCAATTTGGACCGATCCAAAATTTTGTCGTTTGGTAAAGGGTTAAAACATGGGATTGTTTGGTTTAGGGGATGTCAAAAAAGTCATTTTGTCTGGTAAAGGGTTAATCCTTTACCACACAATCCTGACTTGTAACAAACCGAGGAAAAAGTCTTTTGAAAACATTGTGGGAAAAGGAGAAAATGCTGGTAACCAGCATTTTCTCCTCTTCCCACAATGTTTTCTACCCTTCCCAGAACAAATTTCAATTTTTCAGATGCATTTACTTTGTCTTCTGCAAATGTTTTCAATTTCGACCAGTCTAAACTTTTGTTGTTTGGTAAAGGGTTAAGGTAATGTTTTATTTTTTATCAGCAGGAAGCTATTCTGAGAGACAGGCCAGACTTATGTTCCAAAAAACTGACACACTAAATGCTTATCCTTTCATCACCAAATAAAAACTCACATTCTTTTTATCTTTAAACCTTTACAAAACGACAACATTTTTGACTCGACCAAATTCAAAATATTTGCAGATGACAAATTAAATCTAGCTCAAATGATAATTCCTGTCTTTCACAGGGTAGAAAACATTGTGGAAACAAGGGGGCCATTGGCCCTAAAGCACTCACCTGAATAAAGTCATCTACAGTCGATAAAGCTGAAGAGAGATCCTGGTTTTAACAATGTACAAGAGAGCCATTGGCCCTAAAGCACTCACCTGAGTAAAGCCATCCACGGTTGATAAAGCTGAAGAGAGCCTGGTTTTCAAGATGAAAAACAAAATTTAATGCTTTTAAGTGACCTACTTTTTTAATCAATATGACCCAATTTCACACTTGTCCAAGATATCACTAAAATAAACATTCTGACCAAGTTTCATGAGTATCAGGCCGAAATGTGGCCTCTGCGGTGCACACAAGGTTTATCTATGATTTGGTCCAGTGACCTACTTTTTGACCAGATGTGACCCACTTTGGAAGATGACCAAGATATCACAAACTTTCTGACCAAGTTTCATGAGCATCAGGTTGAAAATGTGGCCCCTAGAGTGCACACAAGGTTTGTCTAAGATTTTTCCCAGTAACCTACTTTTTGACCAGACATGACCCAATTTCGAACCTGTCCAAGATATCATCAAGACAAACATTCTGACCATGTTTCAAGAGTATAAGCCTGAAAGACCATGCTTCAAGAGTATAAGCCTGAAAATATGGCCTCTAGAGTGCACACAAGGTGACCTACTTTTTTGACCCAACATGACCCAATTTTGAACTTGTCCAAGGTATCATCAAGACAGACAATCCTACCTAATTTCATGAGCATCCGACTAAAACTGTGGCCTCTAGAGTGCACCCAAAGTTTTTCTAAGATTTTGCCCAGTGACCTACTTTTTGACCCAACATGACCCAATTTCGAAGTTGTCATCAAACATTTTACCCAACTTTCATGAGTTTCAGGCTGAAAATGTGGCCCCTAGAGTGTGCACAAGATTTTTCTATGATTTTGCCCAGTGCCCTACTTTCTGACCCGACATGACCCAATTTTGAACTTGTCCAAGACGTTATCAAAACAAACATTCTGACCACGTTTCAAGAGCATCAGGCTGAAAATATGGCCTCTAGTGTGCACATAAGGTATTTCTTAGATTTAGCCCAGTGACCTACTTTTTGATCCAACATGACCCAGTTTCACATTTGTCCCAGATATCAACAAGACAAACATTCTAACCAACTTTCATGAGTTTCAGGCTGAAAATGTGGCCTCTACAGTGCATGCAAGGTTTTTCTAAGATTTAGCTCAGGGACCTGCTTTTTGACCCGACATGACCAAATTTCGAATATGTCCCAGATATTATCAAGACAAACATTCTAACCAACTTTCATAAGTTTCAGGCTACAAATGTGGTCTCTAGAGTGCATGCAAGTTTTTTCTAAGATATAGTGACCTACTTTTTGACCCCACAGGACCCAATTTCGAACTTGTTTAACATATCATCAAGACATATATTCTGACCAAGTTTCAAGAGTATCAGGCTTAAAATATGCCTGACATAACCCAATTTCGAACTTGTCTGAGATATCAAGACAAACATTCTACCCAACTTTTATGAGTTTAAGGCTGAAAATATGGCCTCTACAATGCACACAAGGTAAAATGTTGACGCTGCATGACAGACAACAGACGCCTGACACAGTATGATCACAATAGCTCACCTTGAGCACTTCGTGCTCAGGTGAGCTAAAAACAGAGAGAGTGTGTTACAAAGACCTAGCAGACTAAGAGTTAAGACACCAAGCACACTTTAATTTTCTTTTGTAAACAATGTTTACCCAGAACTGCATATGGTACAGACTGCTCTTCCATACTGTGTGATATATTTTGATCAATCTGGGCTTTTTCTACTGACTTATTTTTATTTTGCAAACTGAACATTTATCTTGCAAGTCTAGTCCTTTTATTACACATATATTAGCATTTTTCCCTTTTCCAACAATGTTTTCTACTCTTTCTGATAAAAGTCCCATCCTTTGAGCCACATGAAATTTGTCATCTGCAAGTCCAAAATATTGTTGTGTGGTAAAGAGTTACCCTTTACCAAATGATAAAATTTCCGACTTGTCCAAATTGAAAGCATTTGCAGACAACAAATTAAACGTAACTGAAATGATGGTAACTTCAGGCTACATCAGTTCACAAAGTGTAGAACACCTCAATGTTTTTAAAAAGCTTCTTCCTCAGGGTGGTTATAACTTGGGATGAACTGGTAAAAGGTTTAGATCATAACTGTAATTTACAGTTTTATCTCCACCATCATTCATAATGTTCTAGGGGTGGAGAGATCAGATTGATCCAGATTTGTCTGGAAATCTGATGTGGGGATTAGTTTCAAGCATGAAATTGCAATAACCCTTTCCCAAACAAGCCCTGGTTTTCACGTGTCTGCAGTACAAGTCTTTTTAAAACACTGTGGGAAAAGGAGAAATTGCCTTTTCCCACAGTGTTTTCTACCCTTTTTTTATAACTTTTTGCCATTTTCATCAAATTTAAAATTATTGTCTGCAAACTCTTTCAATTTGGACCAGTCCAAAATTTGTCATTTGGCAAAGGGTTAAAACCCTTTCTTCAACCCTTTACCATACAATCCCTTGTTTTAATTATTCTGTGATAGAAGGCTTATAAATGCTGGTAATTAGCATTTTCTCCTTTTTCTGAAATGTTTTCTACCCATTTGATAAGAATTCCTACTCTTTAACCCTTTATCAAACTACAAAATTTCAGACTTGTCCAAATTCAAAGCATATGCAGACAACAAACTAAATGTAACTCAAAAACTGAAATTTACTTTCGGAAGGGTAGAAAACATTGTGGGAAAAGAAGAAAATGCTGGTTACCAGCATTTTCTCCTTTTCCCACAATATTTTCAAAAGCCTTCTCTTTCAGGGTCATTAAAATTTGAGATTGTGTGGTAAAGGGTTAAGTCAAATTTTAACTGTCCTCTGCAGATGTTTTCCATTTGAACAAGGCTAAAATTTTGTCATTCGGTTAAGAGTTAATGTGAATGCTTAACAGAAATATAGACTGCTAGAAAACATTTATGAAGACATCATGATAAATGGACAAATTATTTATAATGGACAATTTTTTAGTTTGACACAAAGTTTGTTGATTTCAAATGCTACCCAATCTTCAAATTGTGAAATTTTGCAAAATTTCTTCATTTAAAAGGTCATTTTCTTTCAAGGAAGCAAAGTATTACATAGTAATGAAGTATACAGAAAATTAATGATTTCAATGAGAAATTCAGCTGTACCCAACAGATTTTCCATGATAGGGTAGTCTGAGCATTTCTGTTTTTTTTCCCCACAAACCATAATTATTATCCCATTACCAAACAATCCTGTGCTTTAAGAACCCTTAAGAAAAAAGCTTTAGAAAACACTGTAGGAAAAGGAGCAAATGCCCCTAAGAAGCATTTTCTCCTTTGCAAACATTTTCTTCCATTTCAAACATAAATTCTATCATTTGAGCAGCATGTATCATCCGCAAATTCTTTGATTTCATAAAGTCTGAAATTTTGTTGTCTGGCAATGAGCAAAATTCAATCTTAACCCAAATTTTGCTATATAGGGTATCTGATTGGTAGAATATCATAACCTTTTTTGTCAATAGCCCCTTGCCCAGCCCCTAAAATTTCATACACAAGGCCTCACACAAGATTGCCCTGGATAACTCAAACCCCTTTTGCCACCCAGTGAGCCCCGCTCATATGTCTTGACCAGAAAACTTTATATACAATATCTGACAGTGTAGATCCAAAACCAGAACAAAAAAATCATGTCTCAATACCTTAATCTTAACTAAAACTGTGCTTAGCTTTCTGTGGTGTCCATGGGTGTGAGGTAGAGTGTCTGTTTAGCCTTGAAACCAGAAGGTCCTGCGCTCGATACGCGGGAGTGAGTGTCAAATTTGGAACTGTTCATTGGCCCACACACTCGGAGCAAAGTACTGGTGTAGTTTCCAGAAAGCAGAATCAAGAGATTTACTCGGCTTTGGTTGCTTGATTTTTAGTGAAAATTCCAAGTCGGAGAGGGGCATAATTGTTGTCAAAAATACTTTGATGGCTATACCTCCAACCTGATAACCTTTCATTAACAGTTAATATTATTGTTTGTTTTTTGGGAATACTTGTTTAAAACCACGAACAATGATTAGGTAAAACAAACATTATCAAGTTGGGTTTATAAATTATCATGTCTCGGTATGTGATTTTAAACCTGTTATCCTAAACATAAACAATAACATAAACTGATAATGAAACGTTTATCAAGTAAGCGCTATACCTGCCCAGTTGGATGGGTTCCCTTTTGATAATTGACAACTTGTCCAAGTTTAAAACAAATATCTTCAGTAGGAACATAGATATAAAATACCAAAATTTATTTGCAAAACAACACAGACGATGACAATGCAATGGCTATGACAATACCTTGACATTTTGTTCGAAAACAGCCGAGCTAATAAGTTATGCTGACAATTTAACATGCTCACAAAGGGTTAGTGATCTTGTTCTCTTATGTGACCTAACATATCATCAATCATTTACAGCAATAATAAATACATAACCTCTGATTCTTCCTCCAGATTTTTCCCCATACTTCAACCTAGATATTGTGTCACTTGTTTATTAAAAAAAAAAAATGACAAAATAGAACAGGTATTTTACATTTCAAAATGATAATATTTTTATTATGTACATTTAGGAATGTAATTCATTGTTTAAGTTTTATTTTATGGATTTACTACATTAATCCTTTACCAAACAATCCTGAGTTTTAACGACCCTTAGAAACAGGCCTTTTGAAAACATTATGGGAAACAGAGAAAATGCTGGTAACCAGCATTTTTCCATGATGCTTTCTACTCAATTACAGACCAATCTCATAATTTGAGCTACCTCTGATTTGTCGTCTGCAATTGCTTTGAATTTGGACAAGTTTAAAATTGTGTTGAGTGGTAAAGAGTTAAGACCAATTGGTTTACCCTTTACCACACAATCCCAATTTTTAATGAGCCCCAAGGAAAAAGGCTTTTGAAAACATTGTGGAAAAAAGAGATAATGCTGGTAACCAGCATTTTCTCCTTTTCCCTCAAAGTTTCCTACATATCAAAGAGAGAAATCATCATTTTAGCAACATATAATTTGTCGTCTGCACATGCTTTCAAATTGGGTTGGGTCCAAAATTTTGTTGTTTAGTACAGAGTTCACCATTACAAAGTGACACACTATCGCTGTTATACTATACAATAAATATTATCATTATTGCACTTTGGCCAATAGTTAGAGGGCAAATAAATATTTAGGGAGAAAGAGTAAATCACCCTTAAAGTACTTTGGACATCTTTACTAAATTTTCTGTGGACTGCAGTACAGTGCGAGACATTACCAACTTGCAGAAAGTTTTTTGAGAACTTTGTTACAAACGGAGAAAATGTCACTTTGTTGGAGAAAATAGGAAAAATATATTTACAATTTACAGCATTTACAGTCTATTCAGTTGCATTAAGCCCGACTAAAAGTGGGAATCAGTCAATTTGTTGCTCTTTGAATACTGTTTGTCTGATTTTCTAGGTACTAATCATTCCCTAGCTGCTAGGAGCAACGCTTATATTTGTAGCAGTCAGTAAGCCCATTGGTCCCCGTCGAAAAATTGGATTGTATGGTTGATTGATTGTATGGTGTTTAATGCCGTTTTCAACATTATTTCAGTTATATCACAGCGGCCAGTGCACCTATCTATGCTTTCCCGGAGTTTCTTTTTACCAGTACTCCGCACAATATTCTTTCCAAGCCACTGGCTGCTTTCCCACATATGGTCAGCGGTGAGAGAGGAATGAATCCTGTCGCGAAGACTATCATCCATCCTCGTAAAGAAATTGGCCAAGCCGGGGATCGAACCAGCGACCTCCTGTTCTCATGTCCTGTTCTCAAGTCCTGTACTCAAAAATTGGAGAGGGATTTTGGTTAAAACAGTCTGGGTCTACTATCACCAATCATACTATTCATTGTTGTAGACTAGCCGTCTGATTGGCTAAGACAGTTACAGCCAATCAGATGGCTAGTCCTGATTGTGGAAATAGAGGTGAATTTTTACTGGTAGGTGGTTTAATGGATCTGCAAAAAGAATGATTTCATGTTAGTATGCGCAGCCAACGGCAAATTTTCTTTCCAGTGATTTTTCACCTCTCACCATGTGAGAAAAGTAGTCAGTAACTTTGATGCATGTGAGGAAAGTAGTCAGTAACTTTGACAGAAAGTTTTGTCAGTACTGGTGTGGAAAAGCCAGGAAACACTTGGGCAGGTGCCATGACCGCCATGATATGACCTAAGCTGTTAACCCTTTCCCAGACAAGCCCTTGTTTTCACGTGTCTGCAGTACAAGTCTTTTGAAAACACTGTGGGAAAAGGAGAAATTGCTCGTAATGAGCAATTTCTCCTTTTCCCACAGTGTTTTCTACCCTTTTTGAGAACTTCCTGCCATTTTCATCAAATTTAAAATTGTCGTCTGCAAACTCTTTCAATTTGGACCAGTCCAAAATGTCGTTTGGGAAAGGGTTAAACTACAATACAAACAAACTAACAAAAAGCCCTTTTCTCACAGTGCAGCTCACAAATCTATCCTTCGGTAATCCCCTTCATTCAGTTTTCCTGCTACTAGCATAATTTATAAGTTTTTGACCTTTGCCTGACTCTTTGTCTAGCCTCGATGTTTATTGACAGAAATTTGGCTTCAAGATACACCGAAAACTTTACAATAGCAGGAGCTCTTCCAATCAATTTCATTCAAGTTCTCCTGGTATCACATATTTCGCCAGCTGACCCTTGCCAGACTCTGAACTATGACAGAAAATTGGCCTCCAGTACTCTGGTTTGATATACTGAAAACCTTACAACGGCCAGTACTAATTTATAATGTTCTCTTAAATCTGTACCACACAACAAAATTTTAGACTCGTCCAAATTGGAAGCATTTGCAGCCGGCAAAATAAATGTGACTGAAAAATTGAATTTTGTTTTGGGAAGGGTAGAAAACATTGTGGGACAAGGAGAAAATGCTGGTTACTAGCATTTTCTCCTTTTCCCACAATGTTTTCAAAAGGGTTCTTTCACAGGGTCATTAAAAGTAGGGATTGCGCGATAAAGGGTTAAAACACTTACATTCAGGTTTGTCAAATATGATTTTCAACATTTTACCAAAGAACAAAATTTTACATTCATCTTTATTCACTCTTTACAAAACAATAAAATTCTAGACTTTTCCAAATTGAAAGGATTTGCAGACGGAGAAGAAATTGTGGGAAAAGGAGAAAATGCATGGTACCAGCATTTTCTCCTTTTCCCACAATGTTTTTAGAAACCGTTTTAATCAGCGTCGTTAAAAACTTGGGAATATTTGGTAAAGAGTTAAAAGCATCTGCAGTGCACAAATAGAATGTGAATCAAGTGATTCAATTTGTCTCTGAACAGGTAAGAAACGCTGTGGGAAAATTAGAACATGCAGGTTACCAGTATTTTCTCCTTTTCCCACCGTATTTTCTATGGCTGTTTTTCCCATGGCAGTGAAAACATGGGACTATTTCATTAACCCTTTACCACACAACAAAATTTTGTTCTTAACCAAATTAGAAGCATTTGCAGACAAGAAATTAAGTGTAGGTAACATGATGTCTTCTGCCTTTAAACGGGTAGAAAACACTGTGGGAATAGGAGAAAATGCTAGTTTAGTAACCAGCCTTTTCTCCTTTTCCCACCATGTTTTGTTCAGCCTGATCTTGATCTACACTGGCCCCAAAGGCTACTATAGTTGTGAAAGATGCTTAAAGGGTTAATTTACTTGGGCGCTTTTTATCTTGTAATTTGTTACTTTCATGAATATGTCTGACCAGTTATATTTATTGTTCTATCCTAATTATTTTAATCTTTTCTCTAAGATACTAGTATATATTTATTTGAATTTATTACCTCCTCAAACAAACTTGTCCCGCTAAGACACATTAAACCTTTACTACACAATCTCAAGTTTTTACGACCCTGAAGAAGAGGGCTTTTGAAAACCCTGAAGAAGAGGGTTGAAAGATCAGGCTGCATGTTTTGTTCTGCCTGATCTTGATCTTCACTGGCCCCAAAGGCTACTATAGTCATGAAAGATGCTTAACCCTTTCCCAAACAAGCCCTGGTTTTCACGTGTCTGCAGTACAAGTCTTTTGAAAACACTGTGGGAAAAGGAGAAATTGCTCGTAACGAGCAATTTCTCCTTTTCCCACAGTGTTTTCTACCCTTTTTGACAACTTTCTGCCATTTTCATCAAATTTAAAATTGTCGTCTGCAAACTCTTTCAATTTGGACCAGTCCAAAATATGTCGTTTGGGAAAGGGTTAAAAGGTTAATTTACTTGGGCGCTTATTATCTTGTAATTTGTTCCTTTGAATAAACCTGTCCTGCAGCCTGATCTTTCATCTACTCAGTCTGCTTTGATGAAACTGTAGACAAAAGCAACCATGAAATTGGAATTATTTCAGGCGTATTTCTAGGATGAAAATGTCTGATGAGTTTATTCCTCACTTTCACTCTTTACCAAACAACAAAATTTTAGATTTGTCCAAATTGAAAGCATTAGCAGATGACATATTCATTGTTACTCAAAACAGGCAATTTTTCCTTTACAGGGTAAAAACATTGTGGGAAAAGGAGTAAATGCTGGTAACCAGCATTTACTCCTATTCCCACAACATTTTCAAAAGCCCTTTTCCTTGGGGGTCATTAAAAGTCGGGATTTTGTGGTATAGGGTTAACCCTAACCCTGCTAAATAACTAAAATGCAACTTTCAAGCCAATAGTAAAACACCAGAATAATGCTGTTACATTTTGGTGAGAATTATCACCTTATCAGACATTGTAGATCCAAGATCAGATTGCACATTCTGTGCAGTCTAACCTTGATCTATACTGTCCGCAACAGATCTGTGAGTCGCGTTTAGCAGCCCAAGGGTTAAAAGGTACAAATTGCAAGATAAAAGCACCCATGTTTATTGGTTATATTGGCTAGAAATGTGTCTCTTGAACTCACAAATTAACGCCATTTCCAGTTTATCTAATGAATGAATTATTTATCCTTATGGCACCTTTCACAACTTTAGATGCCTTTGTGCCAGTGCAGATCAAGATCAGATTGAATAAAAAAATGTGCAGTCTGATCTTACATCTACACAATCTGCTTTGCTGAGACATTCTGGACAAAAGCAGCCTTGAAATTGCACCAAATGTTTACAAGTTTTATAGTCTGAAAACCTCTAAACTTTACCTAGCACTCACAACACTAACACTTGAAAACTTTACAGCATTTTTACACTAATGCTATAATTGTTTTATTTCCCTTCAAGGGACAGCTGCTTTTGTAAACATTATTTTGACAAGGACCAATAGTATACTACACTATCAACATAACAACAATACATTGCTCCTTTACCAACAATCACAGTTTTCTGCCTTTGAAACAAAAGAATAATAGCCTCATAACAGGAATTAGAGAGAGAAATGGTAAATTTTATCTAAGTTAGAGAGAGAAACGGTAAATTTTGTCTAATTAAGACATTAATGCACATGTATAACCTTAGGCTGATCAGCAATACTTAATGAGCTATTGTAGATCAAGATCATACTGTAAGTTAAAGAATTTATCTTTCTTAGGGTAGAAAACATACTAAGAAATGGAGAAAATGCCAGTTCCCAGCATTTTCTCCTTTTCCCACAATGTTTTCAAATTCTCTCTACCTCAGGTCATTAAAACTTGAGAATTTTTTGGAAAAGGGCTTCAGATACCCAATTCTACTGGAAGAATTTGGGGGAAAAAATTCTTTATTGCATCAAAAATTGAGGCAATTTATCTGCATTCACTATCAAATTACCCATTAACTCCAAACAGCAACATGTCAATTCCTTTTTTCACTGTTTTTCAAGCTAGTTTTTGTTTCAGGATTAAATTTCTAGGAAAAAAAAAATTGCCTCAATTAATTGGTAAAGCACCTTTCACAACTTCTGTTGCCTTTGCAGCCAGTGTAGATCAAGATCAGACTGCACAAAACATGCAGTCTGATTTGTGATCTACACTGCCCACTTTGCTGAGACATTCTGGACAATAATGACCTTGGCAATGCAATTATAAGGGTCTCATTTTAGAAAGTGAAAGTGCTCCTTGGGTTTATTTGGGGCTGTAAGGGTCAAGTTGCAATTACCTGAGACAGGGACAGAACAATGAACTTCCAGGAAATGTTTTTGTACAGATAAGCTCTCTTGAACCCATTACCTCAGAAATATGATAGTGGTATCTGTGATCATGAGATAAAGCGCTGGCCTCGCAACCCTCAGGTCCTGAGTTTGATTCCCAGAACAGGGTGTCAAATTTTGGGATTGTTCATTGACCCACATATTGAGCATGTGTACTGATGTGGTTTCCAGGGGCGGAATAAATATTGAGAGCCATCAGTGTAAGCTGCAAGAACTTACTTCTCAATGGATGTAAACTAAAAATGAGCCATGCTCTGGCAAAATGGGGCTAAATCCATCTACGTGATGAAACCAATCACCAAAGTAATCACATGATTATGGCTCTATAATAGCCATTTCTTTAACCCTTAAAGTGCTGGAACCAACTTAACTTGTTTTTGCTGACAGTGTAGATCAAGATCAGACTGCGACTGCACAGAACATGCAGTCTGATCTTTGATCTACTCTGTCAGCTACTTCAATCCACCTTCTGGCTAAAACAACCTTGAAATGACAATATTTCGGATGTTTTTCTTCACTGAAAAGGTTTATTTCATAAATTCAGCGCTCTAAGGGTTAAATAACCAACCTAATCAAGAGGCAAACTGGTCCCTGGACATACAGAAAATTGACTAACAGCGAAAAGTTTCGGCCCAGGTCAGCATGCGCAGACTGCACAGGCTGACCTGGGTAAATACTTTTTGCAGATGCATTAAGCCCCCTTTTCACAGAGCATGGCTCAAGTAGTAAAGGGTTAACTCTTTAACCAGATGACAAAATTTTTGACTGTTCTAAATTTGAAGCATTTGCAGATGACAATATTATCAAATGTGATCAAAATGATCAGGTTTGGCTTTTACAGTGTGCAAAACAAAGTGGGAAAAGGAGAAAATGCTGCTTAAATGCTGCTTACTAGCATTTTCTCCCTTTCCAACAATTTTTTTAAAAGCCCTCTATATCAGGGTTGTCATATCTCGGAACTGTTTGGTAATGGGTTAATTTAAAAAAAAAATTCTTGTTCAAACCAAAGCAATAATTCAAAACTAATAGTGAGACTGAGTAACATTTTTGCGGCAACCCAATTTTTGAAATTTATTTTTCATTTCATTTTTGCTGCGAGTATGATGAATAGATCAAATTTCATACACCGAGTTACATTTATCTTTATTCAATCAAGTAATCTTATCACTCATTTACTTATCTGATTTCTATCATTTTAAGTTTATCATCATCAGTCTATCATCATAAATTTCTTATTATCCAATTACAGAACAGGCTATTTTTAAACCCACCAAATATTATTACTTACACAAGTTAACTCTTATCCTGCTAAATAAATTAAATAAAACTTTGAAGCTAATAGTATAAAACCGAATAATGTCATTTCAAAAATATTTTTTGGAGAAAAATATCTCCTTGTCGGACAGTATACATCCAAGATCAGACTGCACATTCTGTGCAGTCCGATCTGAGATCTTCACTGTCCGCAAAAGGTCAGCGAGTCATGCTTAGCAGCTAAAGGGTTAAGACAGAACAAGTACTCTGATCTTGAACCCATATCATCTGCTTGTTTATGCAAACCTGCATGATAAAAATCTTTCTAACATTCAGGTAACTGGGTTTTTTTTCAGCATCTGAAAGAGGTGAACTTGTATACATTTGGCACGGACAGACTTGCCTTTTTCCCAGATGACAAAGCTCTAGACTCGTACACATTGAAAGTATCTGCACACAGCAATCCAAAGAAGTGACATGGTTGATGGTCATTGGCTGCTAATGGGCACGTAATTATAGATAGCTAGCAGGATTTTTCTCTTTTTGTGAATGAGTGGGTTAAGTGGTACTGGTAAAGGAAAACAGGAATGCATAGATAGGTGCACTTGCCACTGTGATATAACCCTGAAACTTCAACCAAACCCTTTACCAAGGCATCTTTCCTCAGGGTATCATTAAAACTCAGGAATATTTGGTGAAGGGTTTGGTTGAAGTTTCAGGGTTATATCACAGTGGCAAGTCCACCTATATATGCATTGCTGTTTTCCTTTACCAGTACCACTTAACCCTTTACCATACATTCCCAGGTTTTAACAACCCTTATGTAAAAGGTGTCTGAAAACACTGGGAAAACGAGAAAATGCTGGTTACCAGCATTTTCTCTTTTTCCCCCACAATGTTTTCTACCCATTCTGATACAAATCCCATCATTAATTTTGAGAATCATTTTAATTGAGGTCTGAAAATGCTTTGAATTTGGCCCAGTCTAAAGTTTTCTCATTTGGTAAAGTTAACCCGTAAGAGCGCCAAAAAAACCCAGAGACGATTTCAGTCTAGAAGTAAGACCTGAAGTGGCATCTCCATGGTTGTTTTTGTCTGTAAGTTTCAGCAAAGCAGACAATGTAGATAAAAGATCAGACTGCAAATTTTGTGCAGTCTGATCTTGATCTACACTGGCTGCAAAGGCAACGATAGTTCTGAAAGGTCTTTAAAGATTAAATACACTCCCAGCCACTCATCTTTCCAACAAATTTCTATGTACATCAATTCCGATTCCATTCCTCAAAGTACTGCTTATTTCTTCATTTTGAAATGCAAACTCTTTTCAACTCATGTACAGTTATGTTTAACTCTTTACCACAAAATCCCGACTTTTAACGACCCCTGAGAAAGACGCCTTTTAAAAACATTGTGGGAAAAGGAGAAAATGCTGGTAACCAGCATTTTCTCCTTTTCCCACAATGTCTTCTACTCTTATCAAGAACAAATTTCGTCATTCCGGCCACCTGGAATGTGTCGTCTGCAAATGCTTTGAATTTGGACCAGGCTAAATTTTTGTCGTTTGGTAAAGAGTTAATAATCATTTTCTATGAAATATGTCCATCTCCTTGTCACTATTGCCTCATTATGACCACCTGGGTTGCTGATGCGGCAACATAATCTGTGGGGCCCATTAGGGAGTTTATGTGTTTGGATGAAGTCTATATGTCAAACAGTTAAACAAATGAGAGAGTTATGAATGAATCTTGTTGCTATGATTTTCAGCAATCCTATGAAAGAATCTGGCAAAGCCCCTAGGAAGAAAATGGATTTGGCATTCCTATAAAATATACTAAACAAGTTTCACTGGTCTTATAATATAACTATAGGTTTACCTTATACATGATTAGCCCTAGTGATGGGACATCGGTTAGAAATCATAATCGATCATTGGTTGGAATCGGTTGCTGCTACCGATGCGATTCTTCCGATTATAATCGGTTCCTCATAAATTTGCATGTTTCATTGTAAACCCTTGTATCATTTATGTATTATGCTGTTGTTTGTGTTGCAGATTGACTTTTTGTAGTTTTACCTTTGCACCTGCTTTCTATACACCTTTTGGTTTTTAACCACCTCTGCTTTGTGCTATTTGGCTTTGTAACACAGAAGTATTTCGGCTGATTGTTGTTGTTATCAAGGGAGTTGTTGTTACCGTGGGAGTGATAAAACCCAGTTAACACAGCGTTTTTTCTCATAGTTTTGGGAACGGGCCCGAAACCAGGCAAATTGGGAAAAATGCGTCGTTTTCTATAAAATTAGTAAGAGGGAATATGGTAGAGGGACTGGGTTCTGGTAGATGGTCTATTTTAGAGGCAAACAGAGTTTCATTACTGACAGTGGGATCAGGGTGGCAGGTAGATTCACACTGAATGGCAGACATAGCAAAACTTGAGCCTGCTGTGAACGGGATAACTTGGTTACATCTTGTACTTGAAGTGTTTTGATCTCGATCTACGATTGCAGACGAGCGCTTACTTTCACTTTCACTCAACCTCTTGGCTAGAATTATGACTTGGCCTCTTACAGATAAAGTCTGTTAACCTTTTACACCCCGTTGGTTTTAACTTTTTTCGGTAATATTTGCTGTTGTGGCTCATTTTCACGTTAATTTACCGTTCTCGTCTCTCCGCGAAATCACATGTCAGACCGAGCGGGGAAAATCGCAAGTTTTTGGCGCCACAGAAACGAAGCGCCGTTCATTACCGAGTTCTCCGAACTAAATACACTGGACCCCGGCTTATATTAATAATAGAGAGCACACTCCGGGACCAGTTGATCTAAAAAAAAAGGAAGTGCATGTGTTTGGGAAATTCACCTTTTTTTGACCAATGACATCGCTGATAATTGGAATATCTATATATAGCTATGGGAAATCCAAAAAATAGCCGACGACTTGGGGTCTTTCGTTTTGGGAATTTCTTAAACTGGATTTTGGGAAAAAAGGTCATTTTTTGGCATAGGGAACTGGTCCGTTTTACGGACCGTTCATAGAAGGAAAAAAAACGCTGTACCAGACACCGGTATATAAAATCGGGTACCCGACCGACGGTGCAGACTTCCTGCCGATCATCGATTATGACAAAGTTCAATCGATAATCGACATCGGGAGCTTCCAACACGCCGCTAATCGATACTTGCCGATTATCGGTACACCACTAATTAGCCCTTTACCAAACAACACATTTTTTGACTCAACCAAATTGAAACCATTTGCAGACAACAAATTCAAATGTGGCTCAAATGATGACTTTTGTCTGTTATAGGTAGGGTAGAAAACATTGTGGGAAAAGGACAAAATGCTGGTTACCAGCATTCTCTCCTTTTTCCCACAATGTTTTGGAAAGGCCTCTATCTCAGGATCGTTCAAACCCAGGATTAGTTTGGTACAGGCTTAAGAAAATAACTTAAAATACAATTTAGGTCAAGATTAGAGTACTTAGATCATGTAGTCTGATCTTGGTTCTACACTGCCGAATGATTTCAGAGATGTTCACAGGCCCATGGGAAGAATTTTCTCTTTTTTCCCCATATGTTTTTTATCCTTTTATAGACAAAATCCATTATTTCCAAAATGCTCAATTTTTCATCTGCAATAATGCTCTCAATTTGAACAAGTCTATGTTTTTGTCAAGTGGACATGAGTTAACTCTTTACCAAGCGACAAAATTTTGGACACATCCAAATTGAAAGCATTTTGTAGACAACAAATTAAATGTTCCACAAATTATGAAATTTGTCTTTGAAAGGGTAAAAAACATTGTGTAAAAAGGAGAAAATGCTGGTTACCAGCAATATCTCCTTTTCCCAAAATGTTTTCAAAAGTCTTTTCTTCGGGATCGTTGAAACTCGGGATTGTGTGGTACTATTACAGTACCAAAATAAACCCAACAAACATTTCAAGTGTAGGAATACAACACCGAAAAAAATGCAGTTTCACGCTTGCTTTTGTCTATATTGTTACAACAAAGATGACGGTGAAGATCAAAGTTCAGACTCAGCGCACGTTTTGTGCAGTCCGATCTTGATCTAGAGTGCCCGTGAAGGCAACTAAAGTTGTGAAAGATGCTTTAACCTTTTACCACACAATCCCGATTTTTAAAGACCCTGTACAAAATGGCTTTTGAAAACATTGTGGGAAAAGGAGAAAATGCTAGTAAGTAACCAGCATTTTCTTCTTTTCCCCAAGTGTTTTTTACCCTTTCAAAGAGAGAAAGCATCATTTTAGCAACATATATTTTGATTTGTCGTCTGCAAATGCTTTCAATTTGGACAAGACCAAAATTTCGTCATTTGGTAAAGCGTTAAGGGTTAACTTGCTGGGAGTTGAATATGGTTTCACTTACATAATACTCACACTTAACTACCTAATTTAATTATTCAACATGATTTACTCTAACTCAACTCGTCATTAACTTTTTCATTTCCAACTTCAGAAATTCAACTTCTTCCTGAGGTCTTATCGTAAATTTCTGCTGCTATTCAAGACAATGAAAATTATTATCATACTCTAGTACAAGGTAGTGGAAAGTGTAAATCTAAGAGCAGACTGCACATTTTCTGCAGTCTGATCTTGATCTACATCATCCACAAAAGGTAACTAATAGTTGTCATTGGTAATGAAACAGTCTAATTGGTTTATGTAACAATGAGGGATCCTGCATGGCTCTGAGTGATACAGTGTAAGTCTAGTAATCTGGAGGTTCAGGGTTTGATCCTCACAGGAAGCACTGGGTTTTCTGTGGGAGTGTCTTTGGGCAAGACAGTCTCCAGAACCTTAGCCTATTACTGGTGAAACCCCAGACATAAATGTGAGCTGTTGCCATGGTATCACTGCAACAATGTTGAAAGCGGTGTGAAACAACATTCAATCAATCAATATAATGTTCAATAATTTGATTCTTGCTCTGTGAAAATGGGGTTTAACTTTCTACCAAACAACAAACTTTCTACTCATTATTTTGCAGATGATGAAATCCACTGTAACTCAAAAACACTATAGGAAAAGAAGAAAAGACTTGTTACCATTATTTTCTCCTTTTCCAACATAGTTTTCAAAAACCTTCTTCTTCATGGCTGTTAAAACTCAGGAGTGTGTGGAAACTTGCTATTGGTCAATTTTCTATATGTCAAAGGACCAGTGTACCTCATGATTCAGTCAGTTGTTAGACAAAATGGATTTTATGGATCCATAATTATGTTCTGACTTGCTTTGTACAATACATCATTGAGATGAATTCAACCCTCTTTTGCCAGAGTGCCACTCATTTCTATAGTATGTAAGAATTTAACTTTTAAAGTGCTTTTCACTAATGCAGTTACCTTGGTACCCAACATAGCTTAAGATCAGACTCAAAAAAAAAAAAACATGTAGTCTGATCTTTGATCTACACTGTCCACTTAGCTGAAGCAGTTACTAGACCACAAATATGATGAAATGACAATTTTAGTCATAAGGTTTTACCTACAATTTATCTTTCATCTTATTTCCAACTCTTTATCACACAATCCTGTATTTTAACGGCCTTGAGGAAGAAGCCTTTTGAAAACATTGTGGGAAAAGGAGAAAATGCTGGTAACCAGCATTTTCTCCTTTCCCAACAATGTTTTCTATTCTTTCTGATACAAATCCAAACATTTGATTATTACTTTATTTGTAGTCTGAAAACCCTTTGAATTTAGACATGTTTACATTTCTGTTTTTCGTGTAAAGAGTTAAGGGATAACTTAGGCTGCTTTTGCAGACAGTAGAGATCAAGATTGATTGCTTGTGGTTGATTGACTGATTGTGCTTGATTGACTGATTGCATGGTGTTAAACACCATCTGTGACATTATTTCAATTATATCACAGTGGGTCAAATTCTGAACTAGATATGTCTGTCCATGTATTTGGTGCACTAGAGGTTAGGAATTACACTGTGGATAAGGGACTGATTGAACTGTGATTTATGCCACTGTCAACATTTCTTTGGTCATATCACAATGACACCCAACATTATCATGTGTATCCTGGGTTTCACCAACACTAGGCTAGGACTCCAAAGCATCTTGCCCAAGGACACGCCTATGCAAAACTAAGTGCTTCCAGTGAGGCTTGAACCCAGGAGCTCCAGGTTCAGAGTTCTATACTTCACCATTAAGCTAAGAAGGACCCACATCCAGAAATTTCTCCTTTTCCCATAATGTTTTCAAAAGTCTATTTCTTCAGGGTTGTTAAAACATGGGGTTGTTAACCCTTTTCGCACGATGCCGCCTTTTGACGCCCCCGGGAAAGACACCTTTTGAAAACATTGTTGGAAAAAGAGAAAATGCTGGTAACCAGCATTTTCTCCTTTTCCCACAATGTCTTCTACCCTATCAAAGAAAAATTGCACCATGTGAGCCACATAGAAATTGTCGTCTGCAAATGCTTTCAATTTGGACAAGGCTAAAATTTTGTCGTCTGGTAAAGAGTTAAGCAATGGGCTAACTAAAATCAGATAAAACTTTTAAAAGTTTTCCAACATTTATTTCTGGTAATGAATCTCTGGAGTAAGTTGGTGACCAAATTTCAACGGAATGTGAAAAAATTGATGTCTTGGCACTGATTCATAATAACTGCCTGACAAAAATAACACTTCTATTGGCTCTTTCATTCAGTGACAAAGTGCTTTTACATCATTCACATAGTTATAACTTACTTTTTCAAATTATTTTTTAACTGTTTTCCTGACACAATGAAATTTTAAGACTTGACAAACTTTAAAGCATTTACAGATGCAAAGTTAAATGTTGTCCAAATGATAATTTCTCTTTGATAGGGTAGAAAACATTGTAGGGAAAGGAGAAAATGCTGGTTACCAGCATTTTCTCCTTTTCCTACAATATTTTCAAAAGCCTTCTTCCTTCGGGTCATTTAAAGTTCGGATTATGTGGTCAAGGGTTAAATAAATAATTCAGAACTGTGCAGAACACTTATGATATCACTTGACAATTTTTTTTAATCTTTTCTCAGACAAAATCAATTTTTAGACTCTATTGAAGTTTTTACAGACAAATAAAATCAAATATTGATAAAACTTATTGGAATTTTCCTAGAAAGGGTTGAAAATATTATGGGAAAAAATGATATTACTAATTACCAGCAATTTCTCCTTTACCAACAATGTTTTCAAGAGCCTTCTTTATTAGGGTCATAAGGGAGGCTTCTCATGGCTTTCTGTTAAATTGCACTCAGTGATTTCTGTGAATAGCTCAGAAATGTAATATAATGCATCATGTAGGATAATTCAAAGGGCCGTAACTCTGAGGCAATTTATCAGACTCAAAAGGTTCTGATAATATGCTCGTCACTTGTTTGTACTGAAGATTTCCACGATGTGTCATTGAATTTAATTGAGTGATTGATAAGAAATAGTGCAGAAACAAAAAGCAACCAAAATAGATGGGGAAAAACTAAAGGGCCATAAATCAAGAATACTCATTAACCCAAACATGCCTATATATTTTTCAAAATTACAATGTTAATGGAAATCATTGTAAGAAAAGGAGCAGTTGCTGCTGATAATGATTTCTAAAAATACAAGTACATGCACTGTAATAGGTTATGGAAATGCTTAACCCTTTAACACACAGCAAAATTTTAGAGTCCTCCATTATGAAAGAATTCACAGACATTAATTCAAATACTTTTCAAACGACAGTATTTGGCCTTGAAAAGGTAAAAAAAAATTGTGGGGAAAAAGGAGAAAATGCTTGTTACCAGCATTTTCTCCTTTTCCCCACAATGTTTTCAAAAGCCTTCTTTCTCAGGTTTGTTAGGAGTAGGGATGGTTTGGTAAAGGGCTAAAGATTAAAAAAAAAAAGGCAACCAGCACAACAAAAAGATATGTATCACATTCATTTGCTGTTTGTGAGTAAGCTTAGGGCCCCCTAGTACAGATAACTGTCCCGGAAAGTGATGTTAGTTTTTGATTGGTCGCCTCCGGCTACAGAGATGATCGTGAATAAAACAGTTGAAATCTGCGCACAGATTTTGTGCACACTTTGAATCTCTCTTCACAAATTGATGACAAAGCTAGAATTTGAGCATACCTGTTGCTTAAGTATGTATTCAATAATCCTTCATTTCAAATACAAATATTTTCAATTTAAATGCTAAACATATGAAAAAAAGTTAAATTTGTCTGTTACTTCAAGTATTTACGTTCCCCAAAATACACACAAAATGCTTGCCAAACACGATAAGTTTCGTTCGTTCTTTTCGAGATTTACATGTTATAAAAAACTTCTATGAGTGCTCTAGGTTACAAAACATTTAATAATTTGTCCTTTATCACGTGTGTCACTAAAGATTAATTGTATTTCGCTGCAATACAGATTAAACCGATGAAACAGAAAGCGGTACAGTGCTGCAGCTTTACTTCTGGAAATTTCACGATGGACTTGAGACGGTGCACAGTAAATATCCAAATAAGAAAGGAAGCACTGCAACTGTCTCATTATTGAGACTAACGCCCCCCCGCCCCCCTTTTCCAGGATATGAATTGGCTGTAACAATGCTTATAAATGGGTATCATAATGTGCACGAAAATAGGCCAGCAGGGGCATGCAAAATATGCATGTCTACATCTTTGACCTATCGCACTTAAAAATCTATTCATTTGAGTGGATCATTATACCAAGTAGTTAGTAGCCAGCCTTTTCTGCTACACTGATAAATACCAGAAAAGGATGCTCTGGATGCCATGAAATAACTTAAAAACACTTTTGAAAATACCAGAAACCAACCCATTGCTTATAGGCATGGAGTTGGTTAAACAAAGCACAGATCCAGTGGCAGTTAGAAGATGCCTGAACTAGGATAATGATTGATTGGTTTTTGATGATTTTTCATCAGATTTTCTGGTTTACTGACCAAGCTGATAAGCTAATGATACCATTTATCCCCCCCCCTTTTTTTTCCAACCCTTTGAGTGATAAACAAATAAGATAGCCATTATCTGTTTGTAAAATGCAAGCCAGAAATTGTCATGATAATCCTTAGACTGCTAAGCACAAATCAAGGAACTTTTGTGGACAGTGTTGATCAACATCAGACGGGACAGAATATGCAGTCTGATCTTATATCTACACTGTCCAGTCAGGAGATATTTATATCCTAGTAATAACTTTAAAACAGCAACATTTTTGTTGATACTATCGGCTTGAAAGTTTCCTTTAAATCATTTAGCCTGTTAGCCAAGCCTCTGTAGCTCAGTCGGTAGCGTACAGGACTTGAGAACAGGGGGTCACTGGTCTGATCCCCAGCTTGGCCAATTTCTTTCCGAGGATTGATGATAGTCATCGCGACAGGATTCATTCCTCTCTCACCGCTGACCATTGTTTCGATGATCGTTATGTGGGAGAGCAGCCAGTGGCTTTGAAAGAAAATTATTCGGAGTACTGGTAAAAGAAACTCCAGGAAAGCATGGATAGGTGCACTGGCCGCCGTGATATAACTGAAATAATGTTGAAAACGGTGTTAAACACCATACAATCAATCAATCATTTAGCCGGTTAAGAATTAAGGTTGTTTTTTTGTCTGAAATGTAACCTTCCATGACAATCCCGAGTTTTGACAAACCTGAGCATGGATACTTTTGAAAACCTTGTGGGACAAAGGGGAAACTGCAGGTAACCAGCATTCTCTCCTTTTCCTACAATGTTTTCTACCCTTACAAGGACAATTTGTACAAGGCATTATTAACTTTAAGTCTGCAAATACTCCCAATTTAAACATGTCTAAATTTTTGTTATCTGGTGAAGAGTTAAGCAGTATAGAACTAACAATATATAATTTTGAGCCATGAAAAAGGGGCTTAATGCATCTGCAAAAAGTATCAGCCCAGGTAAGCCTGCAGGCTGATCTGGGCCAAAACTTTTCACTACTGGTAAATTTTCTGTATGTCAAATGACCAGTATACTTCATGATTCTGTCGGTTGTCAGATTAACTCTTTACCACACAATCCCTGAAGAAGAAAGCTTTTGAAAACATTGTGGGAAAAGAAGAAAATGCTGGTAACCAGCATTTTCTCCTTTCCCCACAGTGTTTTCTACCCTTCTCAAAACAAGCTTTAATTTTTGAGTCACATTTATTTTGTCGTCTGCAAATGCTTTCAATTTGGACTAGTCTAAAATTTTGTCGTTTGGTAAAGAGTTAAATGGACACAACAGATCCATTGATCATGTGATGACTTGCTTGGTAACATGCATCACAGGGATACACCAAGCCACCTTTTGCCAGAGCAGGGCTCATATAAATGAGCCTTCTTTGCAGTCTGATCTTAATCTACACAAACGACAAAATCAACTCAGGCTGTCTTGATTATCCTACAGGTATACATCTGTACCTTTCTTTACAACTTGCTTTCTTTATACAATGAGTGCTGACAGCCAAAAATGGTTCATCAGTGAAAAAATAAGCTCTGGGTGGTGAAACAAAAAAATATGCAGTCAACAAATTTGGCAGACCGTGCATGGGAAAAAAGTCGTCTATGATAAATACCAGGAAAAAGATAGAATTTTCTGACAGTTGCCTAGTCATAACACCCTTATTCATCAAAACTCAAGTATAGCTATCAACACTTAACCCTTTCCCAAACGACAAATTTTGGACTGGTCCAAATTGAAAGAGTTTGCAGACAACAATTTTAAATTTGACGAAAATGGCAGAAAGTTATCAAAATGGGTAAAAAACACTGTGGGAAAAGGAGAAATTGTTCGTTACGAGCAATTTCTCCTTTTCCCCCCGAGTATTTTCAAAAGACTTGTACTGCAGACACGTGAAAACCAGGGCTTGTTTGGGAAAGGGTTAACTATATGGAGCATGGCTAAGTGAGACTCACAAATTTATGGCTGCAAATTCAATATTTTAGAAAATTTCTTTCTGCTTCAACCCTTTACCACAAATCCCAGGTTTTAATGACCCTGACAGAGAAGGCTGTTGAAAAGCTTGTGGGAAAAGAAGAAAATGCTGGTTACCAACATTTTCACATTTTCCCACAATATTTTCTACCTTTTCAAAAACAAGCCACATTCAAAGTGTTGTCTGCAAATGCTTTCAATTTGGACAACTCTCTGTTTTGGTTGTATGGTAAAGACTTAACTCTTTACCAAATGACACCATTTTAGACTTGGCCAAATTGAAAGCATTTGCAGACGACAAAATAAATGTGACCCAAAAGTTGAAATTTGTGTTGGGAAGGGTAGAAAACATTGTGGGAAATGGAGAAAATGCTGGTTACCAGCATTTTCTCCTTTTCCCACAATGTTTTGAAAAGGCTTTTTGTTCTGGGTCATTAAAACCCGTGATTGTGTGGTAAAGGGTTAAAGGATTGGATTTATCTTTGAAAGGGTAGGAAGACTGTGGTAAAAGGAGGAAATTGCTGGTTACTAGCATTTTTCTTTTATCCAGCAATATTTTCAAAAGCCTTCCTCAGGGTGGTGAAAATTCATAATCTTCTGCTTTATTCTGTAGAAAGGACTACATTACACATGGAGTATTTTTCAAATCAAAAGGCAAATGATATCAAGTATCTCAAAGAAAATTTATTTAAAAGTACCTATATTAACTGTTTCATCTAGAGAGCTATATAATGAGTGCCTACAAACTCGGTTTTGGTTAACACTTAGTACATTATTATTTCAATTATTATTTTATGGTGTTTAACATTGTTTTCAACATTATTTCAGTCATATCAAGGTGACCAGTGCACCTATCCATGCTTTTCTCAAGTTTCTTTCACCAGTACTCCCAAAAACATTTTTTCAAAGCCACTAGCTGCTATCCATGCTTTTCTCGAGTTTCTTTCACCAGTACTCCCAAAAACATTTTTTCAAAGCCACTAGCTGCTTTCCCACATAACTAATGTAGAAACAACAGTCTGCGGTGGGAGAGGAATGAATCCTGTCGCAATGATTATCATCAATCCGCAGAGAGAAATTGGCCAAGCCAGTGACCTCCTATTTTCAAGTCCTGTACATTAACGACTGAGCTACCATGGCTTGCTGGCTAAGAACTAATATTCTTGCAACAGGAAAACCCTACTAACCCTGAAACACTTGATTATTAAAAAATAAATAAGATTTGTTTTTTTTTCTTTAGTCAGTGCACTGGTGGGTGAGCACCTTTCTTATCTAAGGTAATCTAAAATTTACACCTGTGTCCAGATCAGATGCACTTGACTGATAAGCCCAAAGTGGCTGGATAATGAATGTCAGAGGCAATTTGAGTACTGTATAAATCCATGCTTGCTTGATTGAATATCTGAAGGTGGCCATATCATCTTTATCTCTCCCATTAAAAATGCTTAAACTGTGCCAACAGATGAGTAAATATTTTTTCCTATGTACCCTTTACCAAACAATCCTGTAATTCAGTGGCCCTGAGGAAGATGGCTTTGGAAAACATTGTGGGAAAAGGAGAAAATGCTGGTGACCAGCATTTTCTCCTTCTCCCACAATGTTTTCTATCCTTTCACAGTAAAGTCCTAACATTTTAGCAGTATTTTATTTGTTGCTTGCAAATGGTTTCAATATGGACAAGCCTGAATTTTGTCAGCTGGAAAAGTGCAAATCCTTTTAATGGATTTCAGAAGATATTTGCAGTCTGAAATAAGAGTTCAAGATGCTGAATTTCCTATAGACTTTCAGTGGGTTGTGTTTTTCCTGAATTGCCCCACTGGCTGTTACTGGGCAGTGTAATTACTGAATTTTCCTACATGTCTTACTGGCCAATGCACTTTACTGCCTATGTTTTACTGTTTTTAAGTTCTGTCACTGGCCACAGTGTGACTTTCTGGATTCCCCCACTGATTGCTATTGGCCTGTATGATTTACTGAAATGCCATATTGACCTTTACTGGCTAAGCTGCTGCCCAACGGCTGTATCTTGGCAGTGTAATTTACTGAATTACCCAAATGGCTGTATCTTGGAAGTGAAATTTTCTGAATTGCCCAAGTGGCTGTATCTTGGTAGGGTGATTTCCTGAACTGCCCAACTGGCTGTATCTGGGAAGTGTAATTTCCTGAACTGCCCCACTGGCTGTATCTTGGCAGTGTAATTTTCTGAATTGCCCCACTGACTGTATCTTGGCAATCTAATTCCCTGAATTGCCCCACAGAATAATGCTGGCCTGTATGATTTATTGAATTGCTCTACTGACCTTTACTGGCTGAGGTGCCACACTCAGGCTGCATCTTGGCAGTGAAATTTGCTGAACTGCCCTACTGGCTGTATCTTGGCAGTGTTATTTCCTAAACTGCCCCACTTGCTGTATCTTGGCAGAGAAATTTCTTGACTTACCCCACTGACTAACAGAGACCTGTATAATTCATTCAATTTCCTTTATGAGTCTCACTTGCCACCGTAGACCAATTTCCCCTTTTGGCTATTACTGGACAGTCTAATATTCTGAATTGTCCCACAGACTCAAATAATTCATTACACTGTAATGCTTGCCTGTGTGATTTTCTAAATTGTCATACTGACTGTAAATAGCCACTATAATCTATTCAACATTTTTTAGGTCCTGCATGGCTCAATTGCAAAGTGTCAGACTTGTAATCTGGAGGCCCCTGTTTGAGCCTCACTGGAAGTTCTGGGTTTTATATGGAGTGTCCTTGGGTGAGACAGGACCCTAGCCTAGTAATGCTGAAAACCAGGACACACATGGATATGCAAGCTGTTGTCATGGTATGACTGAAATAATGCCAAAAGTGGTTTATAACGTCCGTATGTCCGTCTGTCCATCCATATTTTGTTTCCTGTCATTTTGACTATTGTATCGCATATCTAACAAGAGCACTGCATAAAAGTGTCAATACTCCCATGCAGTTGCTTTATGTGAAAATTGCCGAGTCGAAAAAAAGGGGCCTAATTGTCAAAAAATATTCTGATGGTTAACTGTCCCTGGTGTATGGGTTCCCCTTTAGATAGTTAAGAACTAGTCTAAGTTTGAAGTGAATATCTTCTGTAAGTAATGACAGGTTTTATAAAATGTCAAACTTTTGAAAATTTCAATTCGAAATAGGAGCATATCTGTGTCAAAACTATTTTCACAGTTACCTGCCCCTGTTGTATGGGTTTCCTTTAGATAGTTAACACAAAGATTGAGTTTCAAGTGAATATCTTCAGTAATAACAGAGATGAAATGTCAAAGTTTTTGCAAGATGATGATGCCAGGGCTATGACAATACCTCAACATTTTCTTTGTAAACAGCCAAGCTAAAAATGTACTGCATAACAGCTCAAGCCATCAAATTTTAAAGGTTCCAAAATTTTGGTCATAATATAGCTGCACCTGGTTTTCCTCTATGTATTCTTATCAAATCTGTAATCTTTAACTCACGACTTTACAGAAGGAAAAAATTTTAGATTGGTCAATTTTAAAAGCACTGGCAGACAACAAATGAATGTAGTTCAAACGATGAGATTTGTCTTCGAAATGTTAGGGGAAAAAAAGTGAGAAAAGGAGAAAATGCCAGTTACCAGCATTTTCTCCTTTTTACAGAAGCTTTCTTCCTCATGGTTGTTACAACCTGTGGCTGTTTGGTGAAGGGTTAAAGCACCATCTGTAGAACATAAAACTTCTGCAATTCAACCTTATCAGACGCTCACTCCTGAATGTGTTCCACGTGCTTGTGTTATCGTGAATAACACAATTAAAACTGAATTTAATATTTTTTTCTGCAAAAAACTTAGATGCAGGTTCACATGTTATATTGCTCATCCTATGTCTGTCTGTAGTGCTATTTGTCAGTGCCAATGGAGTCATCTCTTTACATTATGAACAGCATTCTTTCATGAGTGGGTCAAAGCACTGACAGTACTGAAAACATTGGGCTTTATCTTTAGAAAGGTAAAGAACATTGTGGGAAACAAGTTATAAGCTGTTTCTCTTTTTTTGAAAATGTTTTTCTGATATGTTCATAAGCATTCTTCCTATGGGTTGTTAAAATACAAGGTTATTTCATCAAGGGTTAATTTACCTGTTATCTATCTGAAATTTGAAAGGATACATGCAGAGTTTTTGATGATTCCACCAAACTTCTATAAATATTGTTGCACTTATGTGAGAGGAACAAAGTTAAGAGAAAACAACAATCTAACAAATAATACGGTATTTCCTTTCTTCTGCACCAGGTGACAGCACTTTAGACTTGTCCAAATTGAAAGCATTTGCAAACAATATATCAAATGTGGATTAACTGATGGAATTTATCTGTGAAAGGATAGAAAATTGCGGAAAAAGGAGAAAATATTGGTTTCCAGGACAAAATATCATTATGTCCATGAATGTCTTGTTGAATTAAAAGAAAGGTTGCAAGCATATCTAGTCAGCTCAGCTTCAAAGCTCTATCTGTGCCTCTTACCTCAATCTCCAATACAAAAGACATCCGTTCATTCCAAATATTCAGACATAAGGAAAGAAATTACAAAACATGGTATAAACATGAACGAACATTAAACGAAATTCTTACAAACAACACTGCTGGCTACCAGCTTAACCCTTTACCACAAAATCCTGACTTTTAACGACCCTGCAAAAGAAGCCTTTTGAAAACATTGTGGGAAAAGGAGAAAATGCTGGTAACCAGTATGTTCTCCTTTTCCCACAATGTTTTCTACCCTTCCCCAAACAAACTTCAATTTTTCAGCCACATTTATTTGGTCGTCTGCAAATGCTTTCAATTTGGTCTCGTCTAAAATTTTGTTGTTTGGTAAAGAGTTAAATAAGACATGTTGGGCACAAAACATGTTCACTGTCTTATTTTCTTTTTGATCAGCTTCATGACTGTTGTTCAACTTTACCAAAGATATGCTTAATAATTGTTTTACTCATCTGTTATCACATACTTAAAGATGGCGCCAGGAATTACAGGCTTGTAATCCCAACAGTACTTGAAAACAGAGTTCTTATCAACAGGGCCCATTGAATGCTACCTCTCCTTAGGTCTCCTCAAAGAGCAGATCACTTATTAACCCTTAAACTATAAAATAAATGAAATGACAATTTCTGCTCAACAGTAAAACCCGTAATATTGTGATCTCAAAGTCAATTTCCCTTGAAAGAAAATGCCATATTGGACACTTTTTGTGCATTCTGATCTTGATTTACACTGTCCACAACAGCACTACAGGTCACACTCGGCACCTTAAGAGTTTATGAAACAACAAAATTTAGACTAGTTCAAATTAAAAGCATTTGCAGACAACAAATTACAGGTGGCCCAAAATTATGAATTTTGTCTTTGATTGGGTAGAAAACATTGTGGGAAGAGGAGAAAATGTTGGTTACTAGTATTTTCTTCTTACCTACAATGTTTTCAGAAGCCTAATCTCCTTCAGGGTTGTTAAAATTCTGTTAAGCTTGTGTGGTAAAGAGTTAATCCTTAACCAGCCTTGAAATAGCAACATTTTTGCTGATTTTCCTTTTGGAAAAAATTAATGCCATTTCATTCATCAGAAAACTCGAAATTGCAAATATTTCAGCTGTTCTCCAACTTGAAAGGGTCCATTTTATTGATTCTGCACCAACACCTAAAGTAACAACAGCTGTCAAAAGTAAACAAAGAGGGTGTCAAAATGCATTTAAGTCATATCATTTTAAAGCATTTAAATTATTGTTAACATGACAATCTATTATTGTACAGTTGGTTCAAGTGTTAATTTCTGGCAGGGAAATCAATTTCAAAACTAGGTTAAGTGTTACCAGGTCCCTCTGTAAAAGGTAAGAAAACACTGTGGGAAAAGGAGAAAATGCTGGTAACCAGCATTTTCTCCTTTTCCCACCATGTTTTCAAGAGACTTCTTTGTAAAGGTCGTTAATGGTCGTGATTGTGTGGTAAAGGGTTAAAATGCCCCACAAGGGTAGGGGTCATTTTCCGAGGGGGGGGGGGGGGGTGATTAACAGAGATAAAACGACATAGAATTTTCCAAGGATGATGGTAACATTACTGCCCCCTCCCTCCGGTTTTAGTTAGCAGAATATTGATTTTACCGCTGATAATGATTCATTTGGAATTTAAATTGCATTCATGCTTAATTTATGACATTGATAGTCGATACTTTCGCTTTCTTAAAGTTGTTCTAAGTTAACACTTTATGTTACCAGAGGTTTAAAATGTTATTGGAAGTGCATGTATATTTGGATAGTCACGTGATCATAACACTGATTTGTGAAGTAATTAGGATTATGTGGATGCTGTAAGTGTATTCCAGCCCTTTATTTTTTTTTTCAACTTTATCACATGAACTAGCAGTCTGGTAAGCTTACTTTTAATTAGAAAAATGCCAAGCCCCCGTACCTCAGTTGGTTGCATACAGGACTTGAGAACAGGAGACTGCGGATTCGATCCCCGGCTTGGCCAATTTCTTTCCGAGGGTTGACGAAAGTCATCGCAACAGGATTCATTCCTCTCTAACCGCTGACCATTGTTTCGACGATGGTTATGTGGGAAAGCAGCCAGTGGCTTGGAGAGAATATTGTGTGGTGTACTGGTAAAAAGAAACTCCAGGAAAGCACGGATAGGTGCACTGGCACTGGCCACCATGGTACAAGAGAAATAATGTTAAAAAACGGCATTAAACACCATACAATCAATCAATAGAAAAAAGCTGGGGGGGGGGGGGGCCCCCCCGCACTAATTAGAGGAGGAGCAATAATAAGGGATAATGCGGTAATTATGCCCCAGGCTATCTTGACCTGGATGAGTTTACCAGAGCATTTTTCTCTTTAACCCTCTGACACGCACTCCCAAAGTTTAATGACCCTCGGGAAGAAGCCTTTTGAAAACATTGGGGGAAAAGAAGAAAATGCTGGTTACCACAATGTTCTTTTCCCGCAAAGTTTCTTACCCTTCCATAGCTGTATATCAACATTTAAGGTATTTTTCATTTGTTGTCTGCAAATGCTTTCAACTCGGACGTGTCCGAAATTTGTTGTTTGGTAAATAGTTAAGAGGGGAAGCAAAAACTTTAGAAGGGTTCTCAAGTGATCCACTGATTATTTCCAGAAATTAGAAAGATCATCAGATAACATGTCAAAGAACTCTAATGTTGTGTACTCTCAACATTGTGCTTTTTTTTTTACTTGTTCCTTGTTTGTTCTAAACAAATGAAGCAATAAGTGTAGACAACTAAGAATTGGCCAAGACAAGAACACGTTAAAGGCAAAAAAGAAAAATAGTCTTTTCTGCAAGAATTTCTCAAAAAAGCTACAATGCCCAAGAACTGCATAATTATATGCATGGAAAATCTGCATAACACTGAAAATACCAAAGTGGTATCCTCCATCAACACACAGTTTTTGCATACATGTTATTCAAGTGGTAGATTTTTCTTTGACAAAGTTGAAAACATTGCACAAACAGGATAAAATCCTGGTTGGCATAATTTTCTCCTTTTCCACTTTGTTTTCAAAAGCCCTCTTGCACTCTTGCACAGGATTGCAAAAATATGGGATGGTGTGGTACAGAGATAAAGGGTGCTGTGATGTGCTGATTAGCAGAAGAGGTAACAAATTACTAATAACAGTAAACATATTGCGGTCTGGGTCAGGTGCAAAAACCGTAACCCCTAACCCTTTACCGCACCACAGAATCTAGCCATGTCCAAATTGAAAGCAACTGCAGACGACAAATTAGAAAGTGGTACAAATGAACTGAAGTTCTTTGACTGGGTAGAAAGCATTGTGGGAAAAGGAGAAAATGCTGGTTACCAGCATTTTCTCCTTTTCCAACAATGTTTTCAAAAGCTTTCTTTCTCAGGGTCGTTAAACCTGTGTTGCACAGGGTTAAACTGTCTGGGGGCCATATTTTTTTTTAACTGAAAAGTACATTTACTATGATCATAATTATTACTACATCTAACCCCAATGAATCATATTCGCTGAATGCTAAATGTTTTCACCTGTATAATAAAGATATACTGAAAATAGGGAAAGGAGATAAATTAACTCAAATCGCCAGAAAGTGAAGTGATCTAAATATTGCCATTGTTCAAAGTATCGCAAATGTATATAATAAACAGCTGCAGTGTTTAAACCCACAACCACTGCCACAGCTGCAATTTTAATCTTGCAGGTTTTTATTCAGATCTTTCCCTGATTATATCATACACTGCCAGAAGAGGGTATTGTTGTTTTTGTAAGATTTGGCGTAACAAAAAACCCTAGCAATATTATGTCAAATAACCTACAATAGAAATATGTCATGCTCTGTGAAAAAGAGGGCTTAATGCATCTCTTTAATGCATTGTATCAAGCAGGACTTTACCTCATTGCGGATCCATAAAATCCATTTTGTAAAACAACTGACCTAATCATGAGGTACACTGGCCCTTTGAAATGCACAAAATTGACCATTAGCAAAAAGTAACGAATCAGGTCAGCCTGTGCAGACCGCGAAGGCTGACAAAGGTCGATACTTTTTGCAAATCCATTAAGCCTCCTTTTCACAGAACATGGCTCAAATGTTTTAGTGTCAGTAGTCACCAATGTAACTTTTTACCGCCAGTAAACAACTTTTTGTTGAGCTCCCTTGCTTGATCGAGACACAGTCACACAGTCTTCGCAACTTTTGTTTGACATATGTGCTTAACCGGTGTATGTGTGTAACTGTGTGCCTGCATAAGTGTGTATGTGCATCTGTCTAGTTAAACCCATTACCCAACAGTCTCGAGTTTCAACAACCCTAAGAAAGATAACTTCTGAATATATTGTGGGAAGAAAATAAAATGCTGGTTCCCTCCTCCTTTTCCCACAATATTTAGAAAAGCCTTTTTAAAGATGATTTCAAATGTTAGAGCTATATTGAGTTTGTTGTCTGCCAATGGTTGGAATTAGGAAAAGTCCAAAATTTGGTCATTTGGTAAAGAGTAAAATGTTTTCTGTACAGTTCAAGCAATTGTGAAAGTACACTAATTTCAAACATCTTTGATTTTTGTGGCATTTGTCGAAGACAATGCCACTATGAGTTCAATACAGTATTTTGAAAGTCATGTATTGTTGTTTGTGCAAAACCGATAGAAGTAAACCCAATTAAACTCAATTTTTCCAAGACAAATAAGTGTTTCGATTGCATCCAGAGATGAATTTGAAAATGGCCTATTAAAATAAAATGGATTAGGCCATTGATCGTGAAAATACTTCTTTATTTATCGAAAATAGCAGTATCCGCTATGGCCTTCTATTGGCGTAATGATACACACAATCTTTGTCTCCCAATTCCGTGCTCGTTCGTTCCAAAACCGGTTCATTCCTGAGCTTATTCGTCCCTGGGCTTGTTCGCCCGGACTTGTTCGTCCCACAGGACTGCGCACTACTCTATCAGATTGTGCATGACTATATGGTAGGCTGACTTTTGAGCGAATATTTTGAAACTATTTCTATTGTTTATTTTTTAAATTACTAATTCCACACAATGGATCCCTTGACAAATGCCACACTAGTGCTTTCAACACTTTGATTTATGTTACCAGCTGATTTCTAAACTGTTCCAATCAGTCATTCTACTCATAAAAACCTTCCATTTTTGCCATCATGTCTGTTCATGCAATTCAGGTTTTTTTTTCTGTATCTCCATGTAAAAATTTTTATCTAGTATCATTATCTTACCTACAAGCAAATTTAATAAACAGCCATGTAAACAAGCCAAGATGGTCTCTAAACTCTTTAAGCACCTTTCACAACTATTGTTGTCTTTGTGGCTGGCATAGATCAAGATCAGACTGCACAAAACGTGCAGTCTGATCTCTGATCTACACTGTCCGCTTTCCCATGACAATGTTTACTAAAACAACTGCAAAATTACATTTATTTGGATTTTATTTCTTGGCTGAAAATGTCTCTAGGGTTTATTCTGCATGGCAGCTTATCTCCTGAATCACAACAATGTGCTGTGAATGGAACAATGTTGAGGGGACATCAGGTTGAACTGTAGGAAACTATAAATCGGGTGATACGAGGTGAGTTTTACGGTTGAACTTGGACTTTTTCTGTTCCAGGTTCAAATATCAAAAATCAGAGAATGTCAGTATGAATGTAACCTAACCCTTTATTCGTTTTCCTTCAAACATGATGCTCATTCGAAGCCAGAGTAGGAAAGATACAACAGAAATCCATTTTTTCCCAGAGCAAGGGTATGTCATTTGGATTCACATTCTTGAAGTCGCCAAGTGCAAATGGTTCCACCCATCAGTGTATATTATAAGGTCTCTCAGTTTATTGTAATTTACTACCAAAACTATATTCCCTTACTGTCCTTCTGAAAAAAATGTCAATAAGGCTTACATCATCAAAAGTGACCCCAAAGAATGGTATTTTATACAAACTGTTAACTCTTTACCAAACAACAAAATTTTAGACTGGACCAAACGAAAGCATTTGCAGACGACAAATCAAATGTAGCTCAAGTGATTATTTCTGTCTTCGATGGGGTAGAAAACATTGTGGGAAAAGGACAAAATGCTGATTACCAGCAGCTCCTTTTCGCACAATGTTTTCAATGGGCTTTTTCCACAGGGTCATTAAAAGGCCGCATTGCATGGTAAAGGGTTAAGGTCATGAAGAGGGAAAAAGTTTAAAAAATTTCCAGAATCTTCATGGAATGCAACTGAGAAAAAAGGTTAACCCTCTACCATGCAAATCCCACGTTTTAACAGTCATGTGGAATAAGCCTTTTGAAAACGCTGTGGAAAAAGAAGGAAATGCTGGTGACCAGTATTTTTTTTCCTTTTACCACAATGTGTTCTACACTCTAAGACAAAAAAAATCCATCATTTCAGCCACATTATGTTGTCTTCCAATGCTTTCAATTTGAATCAGTCTTAAATTTCGTCAGTTGGTATAGAGTTGATCTAATAATATCATGAAATAGTCTAAACTCAGCCTTCTGACAGCAGTAATGGCTGCCATGAAATATTACCAGATCCCCCTCTCACAACACATCAAACTGCTTAGCTTGTTACAGAGACTTATGGTTTATAGTTCTGCTAAATTAGATCTTAATTAATCTGGGTGGCTTTGTTTTATTTTCTGACAATCATGCTGTGGCTTAGATATGTAGCCATGACCTAATAATTACAAGTTTTGTCGATCCAGGTAACAGAGATATCTTTGAAAGAAGAAACTGCTTTCCAAAGGTATTTTCCTCTTCTTAAAGTACTATTGTTTTGCATCACATGCTAGTGAAAGTTCTTTGCAGATCTGCTATTTTTCTATGGCATTAACTCTTCACCATATGAAACAAGAGCTTTGCAGAGCGGCGCATATACGCCCGAAGGGGCTTGTCAGTGAAATGAGTTGAAATGAAGGATGGGCCGTGAATGAAGAGTAGTTATTCTCCATGATGGTTCTTGTGCATGACACTTCTCCATAATGTGTTCTGTCAGTGTATGAAGTTTCAAGTTGATAGCTTTTCTAGTTCGGAAGATGTAGCCAGGACAAAAATTCAAAATGAAGTTATTAAAGGGCAATTACTCAAAAACTTAGGATGACAGAGTTATGGTTCTTTTTACTGCACTTTTCCACAGTCTGTTCTATCAGTGTATACTGTTTCAAGTTGATAGCTTTTATAGTTTGGAAGATCTGGCCCAAACAAAAATCTAATTTGAAAAATATTAAAGGGCAATAACTAAAAAAATAAGGGTGGCACAGTTACAATTTTTGTGAATTGCTCTTCTCCACAAGGTGTTCTATCAGTCTTTGAAGGTTCAAGATCATAGCTTTTATAATTTAGAAATTATGGCCTAGACGAAAATTCAAAGTGAAAACTAACAAAGGGCAATAACTCAAAAAGAAGGATGGCAGAGTTATGGTTCTTGTGCAATGCACTTCTTCATAATGTGTTCTATTAGTCTTTGAAGTTTCAAGATGATGGATTTTAAAGTTTGGAAGTTATGGCCTGGACAAAAATTCAAACTGAAAATTAACAAAGGGTGATAACTCAAAAAACAAAGGTGGCAGAGTTATGGTTCATGTGCACTGCACTTCTCCATAATGTGTTCTATCAGTGTATGAAGTTCCAAGTTAATAGCTTTTATAGTTTGGAAGTTATGGCCTGGACAAAAATTCAAATTGAAAATTAACAAAGGGCAATAACTCAAAAAACAAGAGCAGCAGAGTTATGGTTCTTGTGCACTGCTTTTCTCCATAATGCGTTCTATCAGTGTATGTAGTTTCAAGTTGATACCTTTTATGGTATGGAAGTTATGGCCTGAACAAAAATTCAAAGTGAAAAGTTGGTTATTTCAGAAATCAAGGGCAGATAATTTTAGAACGCAAACAGCGATCCAAATTCTAAGAGTCAGGTGCACAACTAGACATCATGGAGATTCATTGTGGCAAGTTTCAAATAATTCCGATGGAAACTGTAGGAGGAGTTGTGCACACAAGAAATTGCTAACGGACGGACGGACGACCGGGGGTGTAACATAATACGACCCTTCGGGCGTATAAAAATTCTGGACACATCCGAATTGAAAGCATAAGCTGACGTCAAATCAAATGTGGCTCAAATGATGAAATATGTCTATGGAAGGATAGATGCTCGTTACCGCCATCTTCTCCTTTTCCTACAATGTTTTCAAAAGCTTTCTTCCTCAAGGTGTTAAAACTCTGGATTGTGTGGTAATGGGTCAACAGACAACACTTCCTTTTAACATTTTCTAGACCATTTGTCAAGTTGTCCCATTTTCTTTAAACCCTGATGAAGAAGGCTTTTGGAAACATGCTAGAAAATGGAGAAATGGTACCAACATTTTCTCCTTTTCCCACAATGTTTTCAAAAACCCTTTAGCTTAGGGTCGTTAAAACTCGGGATTATGTGCTAAAGGGTTAAATGCTTCAGGTGTTGCATAATTATGTGATCAAGAGATCAAGGTCCCCCGAATGTGATGTTCACATCTGAGTGTCCTTAAGCAAGGCACTGCAAAGCCCAAGCTTTGGGCTGTAAAAGACTATCAATGTTTATTTACCTAATACTCCAAGTCAACACACACTGTCAGCCATAAAGGTTCATTGACAATATCAACAAAAATATTATTCGTAACACAATATGGGCTAATTAAAGAAAGATGGGTAACAAAACATATGAGGCATGCTCTGTGAAAACAGGATTTAATGCATCTGCAAAAAGTATCGACCCAAGTCAGCCTGCTTGAGTCGAAGCATTTTGCTATCGGCCAATTTCCTGCAAGTCAAAGGACCAGTCTACCAAATAATTTGGTCGTCGTTAGACAAAATGATCTTTATGGATCCTTAATTATGTGATGACTTGGTTGGTACACTTAACCCTTTACCAGACGACAAAATTTAGCCTTGTCCAAATTGAAAGCATTCGCAGACGACAATTTCAGTGTGGCTCAAATGGTGCAATTTTTCTTTGATAGGGTAGAAAACATTGTTGGAAAAGGAGAAAATGCTGGTTACCAGCATTTTCTCCTTTTCCCACAATGTTTTCAAAAGGCTTCTTTTCCAGGGCGTCAAAAGGCGGCATTGTGCGGTAAAGGGTTAATCACTGAGATGCTTTAATGCATTACAGCACAATCTCAAGTTTTAATGACTGTGAGGAAGAAGGCTTTTGAAAACATTTGGGGAAAAGGAGAAAATGCTGGTAAGCAGCATTTTCTCCAAAACGTTTTTCTACTCTTTTACGAACAAATTCCATCATTTCAGCCACATTTTATTTGTCGTCTGCAAATGCTTTCAGTTTGGACTAGATTAAAATTTTGTCATTTGGTATAGAGTTAAAACCCCCTTTTGCCAGAGCACAGCTCACATCTAGCAGCCTCACTACGACAGGATCATTACATGTAAGTAATAGATGGGTGAGGTTAGGAAAACTGGATATAAATGTCTGAGGAGCATATATCATCTGAATTACTTGTAATCAGTGTAAACTGTTATGACTTTCCTGAAGAGAATGTCAGGGTGGTCCAACTTTTTACTCCAAACATCATAGAATACCATGATTTTTTACATCCCTGCAAGACAATACCTTTGAAAACATTATTTTACAAGGAAAAATTGCATGTAACGAGCAACTGCTTTTTTTTTCCCTCAATTATTTCCATACTAGAGAGAAAAAGACATGTCACTGACAAGTGACTGATTCCCCCCAAATAGTTACCTTTTCTTTTGAGCTTTGCAACACATGGTCTTTTGATGTTGTTGACCATTCTGCACAGCTATATTGACATTAATCATTACCTTTCAACATGACTGCTGCACAAGACAAATCATCTTTATATAGTTGGCAATTCTACACAGTTGTATTAGAATTCATTGATAACAAGAGATGTTTGTAAAACATGTATGCCCCCCTAATGGCATCCAATTCTAAATATAACATGTGATTATAAACTGTTAAGTTCAAAGTGTAAAAACGAACAAAGGGTAATTACTCAAAAATTATTAATGATAAATTAACAATTCTTGGGCACTGCACTTCCCATTTATGTGAACTATCAACTTATAAGGTTTCATGATTTTACTTCACATACTTTTTTGAGTTATGCTCCGGAAAAAAATTAAGTACGAAAATCAACAAAGGGCAATAACTGCAAAAATATAATGGGCAGAGTTATGGTTCTTGTGCAATGCACTTCTCCTGAATAAGATCTATCCACATGTAAAGTTTCAAGATGATATCTGAAAAACCTTTTGAGTTATGCTCCGGACAAAAATTAAGTATGAAAATCAACAAAGGGCAATAACTCCAAAAATATGATGGGCAGAGTTATGGTTCTTGTGCACTGCACTTCTCCTTAATAAGATTAATCCACCTATGAGGTTTCAAGGTGATATCTGAAATACTTTTTGAGTTATGCTCCGGACAAAAATTAAGTATGAAAATCAACAAAGGGCAATAACTCCAAAAATATGATGGGCAGAGTTATGGTACTTGTGCACTGCACTTCTCCTTAATGACATCTATCCACGTATGAGGTTTCAAGATGATACCTGAAATACTTTTAGAGTTATGCTCCGGACAAAAATTAAGTATGAAAATCAACAAAGGGCAATAACTCCATAAATATGATGGGCAGAGTTATGATTCTTGTGCACTGCACTTCTCCTTAATGAGATCTATCCACCTATGTAGTTTCAAGATGATACCTGAAATACTTTTTGAGTTATGCTCCGGACAAAAATGTGGTCTACGGACCGACCGACGGACGGACCGACCGACAAGTGCAAAGCAATATACCCCCGCTTCTTCGAAGGGGGGCATAATTAAAAATTTTGTAGGCCGGACACAAATACCACATGACCCCCCCCATTTGTTGTGATTTTGACCTTTAACCCTTGGACGTGACTCTTGAACATGACACATCCTCTCAATGTGGTAAACTTTTGTGCAAAGTTATTTTGAAATCAAGTCATAGGGAAAAAAGTTATGGCCTGGACACAAATACTGCTACCCTTTCTAGCCACATCTGACCTTGCTGTGACCTTGACCTTAAAGTCATGAATATGACCCTTGCGCATGACACTTTGTCTTTATGTGGTTAACAATAATTCTGCAAAGTAATGCTGAGATTCATTCATAATTAAATAGGTTAAACAAGTTACAGGCCAGACACAAATACTATGCCCCCCCTCTCCCCCCAAAAAACAAAACAAAACAAAGAAACACACATTTGACCTTACTGTAACCTTGACCTTTAAGATATGGACATGACTCTTGCACATGACATATGGTCTCAATGTGGTTAACATTTGCAAAGTTATTCTGAAATCAAGTAAAAGGGAAAAAAGTTATGGCCCACCCATGAAAATGGCTACCTATCCTAAACACATTTGACCTCGCTGTGACCTTTAACCCATGGACAAAACTCTTGCGTATGAAACATCATCTTTATGTGGCTAACGATCTGCAAAGTAATACTGAATTCATTCATAATTTAAAAAGTTACAGGCCTGACATGAATACTACCCTCTCAAAACACATTTGACCATGCTTTGACCTTGACCTTTAACCTATGGACATGAATCTTGTGCATGAGACATTGTCTTGATGTGGTTAACATTTGTGCCAAGTTATATTGAATTTGAAAAATAGGGACAAAAGTTATGGCATGGACACAAAAATGGACAGACGGATGGACAGTCAGAGTAAACAAAAAGTATATAATTAAATTCGGAAATGTGATTCCTCAGTGGAGCATCATCAGCTTTTTAACACTTTCCCCAAAGACAAAATTTTGTCCAAATTGAAAGCATTTACAGAAAACAAAATTTGAAACCAGGCTAAAATGATGGGAAATGTCTTTGAAAGGGTAGAAAAGACTGTGGGAAAAGGAGAAACGGCTGATCATCAGCATTTTCTCATTTTAGAATATTGGATTGTTTGGTAAATTATTCATAATGAGACATTCCTCATTTTGCAGCAAAATCTTAAAATCAGTCTGCTGCTAGACAAACAATAGCACGGTGTGCAGGTGCCAGGTGCTGGCTGCAGTTGCCTTTTCATTGTAAATTCTAAACTGAATCAAGGGCCTCAAAGTCCAGAAAAGCAGATTTGTGGCACAGTATTAAGCTATGAAAAGGTGTAATGAAAAATAAAATTTCCATTACATGTGGTACACGTGCATGTAGATGTAATGAGTTTGTGAAATTACCAAGGGCAAAGAAAGTCAGTTATTCTGCCAAGGGCGATGTGCAGAAACTGGTATTTTATTACAGTTGGATGCCGTTTTCTGCTGGTATAAGATTAAGGACTGTATGATGTATGATACATGTAGGACTGTATATACAGAGGTAACAAAAACAAGGTCGGCGTGTACTAGCTAAAATAGAAAGTAGAATGTGTTGAGCCAAAGTATGTATGGCAGTATTTGGTTCAGGTCAAACTGATAACATTGTACAGACTAGCTATTCAAAACTGGAAGCGAGCATACATGCATTGTTACTTATGATGTATTTGGTTCCAGCCAGTTTGATCACAGTAAGCGGATTTGCTTTACAAATCTGCAGAGGGGTATAACTGTGTCAAATGAACTGCAGGGTTACCTGCCCTTTTAGTATGTTAGGTCCCCCACTGACCGTTAACAACTAGCCCAAGTTTGAAATAAATATCTTCAGTAATGCCAGAGGTAAGAAGAAATAAGTTTCCACAAGGCCATGATGCAGACAAAAGGGCTAATTCACAATACCTCAGGTTTCTCTAGCCAAGCCCTGGTAGCTCAGTCAGTGGCATACAGTACTTGAGAACAGGGGGTTGCTCTTTGGATCCCCTACTCAGCCAATTTCTTTCCAAGGATTGACGATAGTAATTGCAACAGGATTCATTCTTCTCTCCATCCCTGACCATTGTTTCGACAATGGTTATGTGGGAAAGCAGCCAGTAGCATGGAAATAATATTGTGCATAGCACTGCTAAAAGGAACTCCAGGAAAGCAAAGATAGGTGCACTGGCTGCCGCATTATAACTGAAATAATGTTGAAAATGGTATTTAACACCATAAAATCAATCAATCAATTAATCAATCAATCCGATTTACCACACAATCTCTGGTTCAAACGACCCTGAGGAAAACTGCCTCTGAAAATATTGTGGGATAAGGAGAAAATGCTGGTAAGCAGCATTTTCTCCTTTTCCCGACATATTTTCTTCCCTATGAGACAAATATCATCTTTTGAGTCATATTTAATTTTTTGTCAGCAAATGCTCTCATGTTTGACAAAGCTGAAATTATGTTGTGTGGTGAAGGGTTAAAGAGTCACTCAAAAACAACAACACTGTTAGATAGCAAAGTATTAACCCTTAGAGCGCTGAATTTATGAAATAAACCTTTTCAGTGAAGAAAAACATCCGAAATATTGTCATTTCAAGGTTGTTTCAGCCAGAAGGTGGATTGAAGTAGCTGACAGTGTAGATCAAAGATCAGACTGCACGTTCTGTGCAGTCTGATCTTGATCTACACTGTCAGCAAAAACAATTTAAGTTGGTTCCAGCACTTTAACGGTTAAAGTTTAAAAGACAACAAAAACCCTTGCTTATCAGTGAACCCACATTTTGCTGATTTATGTATTGTTTGATCTAACATGTTTGTAGTCTGACATGCTGTTTATATATCATAAACATCATGGAGTAGGGACAAGATTTATAACAGAAACACAAAGAACAAATATTATCAATCAGATCTTCTCCACTTCAGGTCTATGAAGGGGTAGAGATAAGGTACGCTTGTTTGAGGTAATTATCTCCCAGTTCTTTCTTGAATTCTTTATTGTGGGTACTCATTAGAATTATCTCAATGAGCCAATTCTAATGAGTACCCACAATCTAGGTTTTAGTGAAGACATAATATTTTAACCTTTAGGCTGCAAAGCACGACCCAAGGACCTTTCGCCGACAGTGTAGATCAAGATCAGACTGCACAGAACTATCCGATAAGGAGATATCTCTTTCCCCAAAATACCTCCAAAATGGTGGAATTTGGGTTTTTACTGTCGGCTTGAAAGTTTCGTTTATTTCACTTATATAGCATGATAAAGATTAAGACTTGGTTCACCTTTTATATGGATCTCTGCCTTTACCGTCACTTGATTTCTACACTTAACTCTTTACCACACGACATAATTTTAGACCTGTCCAAATTGAAAGCATTTGCAGAGGACAATTTCAGTGTGACTCAAATGATGTGATTTGTCTGTGATAGGGTAGAAAACATTGTGGGAAAAGGAGAAACTGCTGGTAACCAGCATTTTCTCCTTTTCCCACAATGTTTTCAAAAGGCTTCAATATCAGGGTCGTTAAAAGTCGGGATTGTACGGTAAGGGGTTAAACATACATCTATACTCATTTTAAGCCAGTTTTTAACTCATTTAATCTTTTATTTTATCAAACTATACTCATTCTTGTATCTCCATGCCAAATATTGCCCCTGACAGCTGCAAGGTTGCACAAATTTCAACTGATAGAAAATGCATTTCATTTTTCAGCAGCCTTCAAAGAAATCATTCTTGTTGTTTCCGGTTTTATAATGAGGACAAATCCCTCGAGTTTCTCTAGCCCTTATACCATATGTATTGGTGATTTATCTACGTTTCACAGCTGACTGAAATCTAAACCATTCTACCGACATAAAATTTTAACACCATTTTTTTTCTGTCTGGCTATAAGGATGTATCTTTGATCATTAGACTTAGAGTATCAAAAATTTAAAATTGAACTTGCTTCTTTAGTGTAGCAAGAAGACCCAACAACCAGTTTTTCAATGCAACTTTAGACCAAAGTGTTTATAAATGCCAAGCAGACAGTGTAGATCTAATACAAAACTACAGTTAGATTTTCTGCTGCTTGATCTTGATCTACATTGGTTGCAAAAGCAACTATAAGTGTCAGCACTTTACCACATAATCCAATATATAATACAGAGGCAGAAGACTGATGAAAACCTTGTGGGAGAAGAAAATGCTGGTAACCAGCATTTTCTCCATTTCCCACAATGTTTTCTGAACATTCAATGACAAATCACACCATTAACTTTTGAGTTATATTCGATTTGTCGGACAAGTCTAAAATTTTGTCTTTGGGTAAAGAGTTAGGATACTGAGGACAACTATCAAAGCCTGTGGGGACGGCAGATCACAACCAGACTGCTTTTTTCATATACAAGACTACAAGGAACATGCAGTCTGATCTTTGATGTATAATGGCCAACTTTTTCATGATGATAAGTTCTTCAGGTCAAACTGTTCTGAGCCGTCTGATGTTAATCTATAATGTTTGCAAAATCAAGTTGAGCTGTGCTGAGCGGCCTAAGGGTTTGTGAAAACTATGTAGCCCTCCAACAGTTAACTCTTTACCACATGACAAAATTTTAGACTGGTCCATACTGAAAGCATTTGCAGATGACGAATCAAATGCAACTCAAGAAGGGAAATTGTTTTTGGAAGGGTAGAAAACATCGTGGGAAAAGGAGAAAATGCTGGTGACCAGCATTTTCTCCTTTTCCCACTATGTTTTCAAAAGGCTTCTTTCCAAGGGTTGTTAAAAGTTGGGATTGTGTGGTAAAGGGTTAAACCTTTATCACACAGTCCTGACTTTTAACAACCCTGAAAAAGAAGAGCTCTGAAAAGATTAAAGGAAAAGGAGAAAATATTGGTATCCAGCATTTTCTCCTTTTCTTACAATATTTTTTACTCCATCAAAGACAACTTTTGCAATTTTAGCCACATTTTATTTGCTGTCTGCATACACTTTGGGTTTCGACAAGTCTAAAATCTTGTTGTGTGGTAAAGGGTTAATCCTTTAACTACTCTGACAAAGGAGGCTTATGAAAACCTGGCAGAAAAAGGAGAAAAAGCTGGAGACCAACATTTTCTCCTTTTCCCACAATGTTTTCTATGCTGTCAAAGAACTTCAGTTCATCTGTCTTACTTTTGATTTTGTCCTCTGCTAGTTTTCAATCTGGAAGAGTCTAAAATTGTTGTTTGGTATAGAGTTAACTATTTTACCATATGATCCCGAGTTTTAACAACCCTGAAAGAGATGGCTTTTGAAAACATTGTGGGTAAAGAAGAAAATGCTGCTGACAAGCATTTTCTCCATTTCCCACAATGTTTTCTACCATATTAAAGACAGAAATCACCATTTGAGCTTTATTTGATTTGTCGTCTGCAAATGCTTTAAGTTTGGTCCAGTACAAAATTCTGTCGTTTGGTTAAGAGTAAACTCTTTACCTGGGGAGAAGAAGAAAAGGTAAAACATAGGTAAAATATAAGCTTACCTGTATGCCTCCAGCCCAACACAACCAAAATAACACCCATTTTGGGTCCCTAAATCTCTGCAAAACTCTGGGGACAAATGGCCCCCAACCACACCTTTCATCTTCTCCATCTTCTGTCTTATATTCCTGTGCTGTAGCTGTGTCCACGTAAGTCTGGGTAACAATGTGGGAGCCCCCATTTTTTGTGGGCTCTCTCATGACTGTCATACCATCCTGAGGCATAGCGGTGTAGTCCGTACTGATGGGAGCTTTACGTGTAGGCATTGTGGCAATTTGATTGGTTGACAAAGCTCTCACTCAACCCTGAAGTTTAAATATATGTTTCAGTAAGTATAAAATATATGTTTAAATGAAAATATATTGTTAACCCTTAGAGCATCAAATAAACCAGATATTTTCAGTTTTGAAATAACAAGCCAACTATTGCAATTTCTTAGTTGCACTTTTCTATAGTGTTTCAGCAGAGAAGATGGAGTAGATTAAAGATCAGACTGCACAAAGCATGCAGTCTCATCTTTCATCTGTACTGACCACAATGGTAACAACCCTTTACCACACAATGCCGCCTTTTAACGACCTTGGGAAAGCAGCGTTTAAAAAACATTGTGGGAAAAGGAGAAAATGCTGGTAACCAGCATTTTCTCCTTTTTTCCACAACATTTTCTACCCAATCAAAGAAAAATTCCACCATTTAAGCCACATTGAAATTGTCATCTGCAAGTGCTTTCAATTTGGACAAATCTAAAATTTTGTCATCTGGTAAAGAGTTAACACTTAAGCTTGTTGAATAAATGAAGCACAAATTTCTATTCAATACAAAGAGCCCAAATATTGCGGTTTCAAAGTTGATTTCACTGGAAAGAAAATACCGTATCGGACAGTGGAGATCAAAGATCAAACTGCACGTTCTGTGCAGTTTGATCTTGATCTACACTGTCCACAACAGGTCAGTGGGTCACGATTAGCAGCTTAAGAGTTAAATCTTTACCAGATGACAATACTTTTCCAAATTTATGGTGTTTGCCAATGACAAATCAGTTGGGGTTCAAATGATAGGAGAGATTCTTGAAAGGGCAGAAGACATTTTAATGGAGAGGAGAAAATCCTGCTGTTTCCCAGCATTTTCTCCTTTTCCCACAAAGTTTCCATAAGCCTTCCTCAGGGTCATTAATATATAGAATTGTTTGGTACAGGGTTTGCTAAAACATTTCTTTCTCTCAAGTTGTACACACCTTTACTTGACCTTTAGGCAAGCAATCCAATATTTAATGATTATGAGATAGGGGCCATTAAGAAACATTGCAGGAGAAGGAGTATATTCTGGTAACCAGCATTTTCTCCTTTTCCATCTATGTTTTCAACCCTTTCAAAGAAAATTCATATTGTTCTCTCAGCCAACTAATTTCATTTGAACAGATATTTGTCACTGGCAAATGCTTTGGAAATCTCTGAAATTTTGTAGTGGGGTAAGAATTAATTACATGACAAAAGAGCTCAAGACTTGCCACAACTCTACAGCAGAACGTGTGCACTATAAAAACTTGGGCTGTTTATTAACCCTTATCCTGCTAAACAAAATGAATGAAACTTTCAAACCGATACTATAAACATAACTTTTCCTACTTAAAAGAAATTTTCTGAGATAAATATCTCCTTAACTCTTTACCACACAATCCCGACTTTTAACAACCCTGATAAAGAAGGCTTTTGAAAACATTGTGGGAAAAGGAGAAAATGCTGGTAACCAGCATTTTCTCCTTTTCCCACAATGTTTTCTAATCTATCAAGGGCAGATTTCATCATTTGGGCTACCTTTGTCGTCTGCAAATGCTTTCAATTTGGACCAGTCTAAAATTTTGTTGTTTGGTAAAGGGTTAAAGGTCAGTGTAGATTCAAGATCAGACTGCACAGAATGTGCAGTCTGACCTTTATCTACACTGTCTTCAAAAGGTCAGTGAGTCACGCTTAGCAGTCTGAGGGTTGGTTAAGTTTCCCATATAAATTGAACAGACTGAATGAAATTCCTGGGCATTGTACCAAATACAACACTCCTACACCACCACGTCTGCAAACTGTTCTTGGCAGGTTGTATCACACAAAAAACTAGTAATTCTGAAATATACATCTAATTAAAAATTCCACTTTGCAACAAAATGAAAAACAATGAGGAAAAAGAGGCAATTGCTGTTGAGGTTAGTTTTTTTTACTATTTTCCTTCATACTGAATCACACAAAAAAACAGAGTTTAACCCTTTACCAAATGACAAAATATTAGACTAAAGCAGTTGCAGACGACGATTTAAATGTGGCTAAAATGATGGAATTTGTCTTTGATATTGTAGAAAAATGTGGTGGGAAAAGGAGGAAATGCTGTACCAGCATTTTCTCCTTTTTCCACAATGTTTTCAAAATGCTTAGATCATTAAAACCCAGGATTATGTGGTACAGGGTTAAATATTCAATTTCCAATTCCTCTTACCTTGTTTTTCTTTTTCTTATGATATTTCTTATTCCATCTCAGCCCAAGAAATTCTATTTGAAACTGTTACCAAAGTGCACAATATTATCAAGTATTTTAGAAAACTGTGCTAAAAGCAAACTTTCAATTATATGAAAGCAGCCAGTGGCTTGGAAAGAATATTGTACAGAGTACTGGTAAAAGAAACTCCAGGAAAGCATGGATAGGTGCACTAGCCACCGCGATATAACTGAAATAATATTGAAAATGGCGTTAAACACCATAAAATCACAATCAATCATTCAATTAAATGAATGTATCGGGTTTCTGACTGTTTTTGACATTATTTTAGTCATACTATTGCAATAGCTCACTATTCTATGTATCCAAAATTCTATCAGTCCCAGGTTGAGGCTCTAAAGTGTCTTGCCCAAGGACACTCCAATGAAAAACCCAGAGCCTCTTGTGAAGAACCTGAGACCTTCAGGTTGCAGATCTTACACCTTCACACCTGAGCCAGCGACACAGAACCTCTATCAAGTTTTGTTGAAGTCTGTGATGTACTCACACACAAATCGTGTCTAGAGTGAACACGGGATATCCAGGCTTATCATGGAAATGGATGAATAAACACATAAACAAGCAGAACATTATTCATTAAAGGACAATTGATCTACAAACACAGAAAATTTATTTACCCAGCTTTTTAAATTGTAACCCTTGAAGCAATAACCCTTTCCCAAACAAGCCCTGGTTTTCACGTGTCTGTAGTACAAGTCTTTTGAAAACACTGTGGGAAAAGGAGAAATTGCTCGTAATGAGCAATTTCTCCTTTTCCCACAGTGTTTTCTACCCTCTTTGAGACCTTTCTGCCATTTTCATCAAATTTAAAATTGTTGTCTGCAAACTCTTTCAATTAGGACCAGTCCAAAATTTGTCGTGTGGGAAAGGGTTAAGTGGTATTTCAGTTGCTTCGAGGAAAGTGTAATCCTGTGATGAGTAGGGATAAACTTTCAGAACTACCCACATCATGGTACAGATCCAAGACATTTCATTGAAAACCACATTTGTCGAAAATGATCCCTTACACTAACCCAGACAAGTTGTGGCTCAAATCTTCCTCTCGGAGCTTTTCATGAGGTAACTGTAGGAATTTAGCAATCAGTATTTTAAAACATACATGGATTTCGACGAAACACCCTTTCAACGAAATGTCGTGCACCACATGGCAACAGTACTGATTATGGTTTCCAGGAAGCAATCATTGAGAGTGGTTTATATAAGTTGTGAGAATTTCTTTCACAATCAGTGCATGATAAATACTGTATATTCAACCTTTACCAAACAATCCTGTGTTTAAAAATTTAATGCCCTTAAAGATACATCCTTACAGCCAGAGAGAAAAAAACAGTGTTAACCTAGATAGTGTGTAGAATGGCTAAGAATTTAGCCAGTTGTATAAACATAGATAAATTACTGATATTTATGGTGTAAGGGACAGAGAAACCCAGAAACTCAAGAGATTTGTCCTTCTTTACAACTGGAAATGATAACAGCAATTTCTTTGAAGGCCTCCAGAAAATGAAATGCATTTTCTATTCATAGTAATCTGCGCAACCTTGCAACCTTCAGGGGCAACATTTGGCATGAAGATACAAGAATAATCAAAGTTTCATAAAATAAAGATGAAATGGGTTAAAAAACTGGCTGAAAATGAGTGTAGATGTATCTTTAATGAGGAAATCTTTTGAATACATTAAGGAAATGAAGAAAATGCTTTCTTCCCTTTTGAGCCTGAAAATACTTCCATTTGGATTTAATACAAAATGTCGTCTGGTAAAGAGTTAACCCTTTCCCAAACAAGCCCTGGTTTTCACGTGTCTGTAGTACAAGTCTTTTGAAAACACTGTGGGAAAAGGAGAAATTGCTCGTAACAAGCAATTTCTCCTTTTCCCACAGTGTTTTCTACCTTTTTGGAGAACTTTCTGTCATTTTCATCAAATTTAAAATTGTCGTCTGCAAACTTTTTCAATTTGGACCAGTCTAAAATTTATCGTTTGGGAAAGGGTTGAACTGACCCTTCTAGTGTTAAATGCATGAAATGAACATTCTCAGTCAGTTATACAGATACAGAAATTTCATTTTAACCCTTACCAGACAACATAATTTAAGCCTTGTCCAAATTGAAAGCATTGGCAGACCAAAATTTCAATATGGCTCAAATGGTACAATTTTTCTTTGATACGGTAAAAAACATTGTGGGAAAAGGAGAAAATGCTGGTTACCAGCATTCTCTCCTCTTCCAACAATGTTTTCAAAAGGCCTCTTTCCTAAGGTCATTAAAGGTGGCATTGTACGGTAATGGGTTAAAGATGTTTTTGTCAACATATCTGGCAAAGATGCAGACAGTGTAATTCAAAGATCAAGCTGCATGTTCTATGGAGTCTGATCTTGATCTACACTCTCTTCAAAAGCAAATAAATCTGTTCAGTGCTGCAAAGGGTTAAGTTTGGCTGAAGTTAATTAAATATAGAAATAGAACAAATAAAGATTCTTTATAACAAACAGCAGAGAAATATTTGGCAGGCAAGGAAAAATTCATGCAATAAAAGAATTCTAACCCTCAAAGTGCCAAACAAACAAAATCAGAATTTTAAGTCAAGACATTCAGATAATTAATTGTTCCAATTTTCTTTGGCCAGAATGTCTTTGCATAGCTAACACTGGAGATCCAAGATTAGACTGCACATTTTGGTACACCTGTTCTTGAATCTACACTGTTTGCAAAAGCACCAACAGATATGAAAATCACTTTCAGGGTTTATTTCATCTGGTTTGTTATCAGTTTTTGCTAATCATCTGTTTATATTTTTGGTCTGGAACATATAAATAATCCTGTCATTGTTTACAAGGTGCTTTCTTTCATTCTAAATCCCTGTAAAGACTCACAATTATCCAATTAACCCTTAACCATGTGATCCCTTGTTTTAGCAACTCCAATTGAAAATGCTGTTTGAAAACATCAAAGGAAAAGTAAACAAGAGGGCCAGTGGCCCTGAAGCTCTCACCTGAGTAACGTCATCTACAGCTGATAAAGCTGAAAAGATCCTGGTCTTGATTGATGTAAAACACGAGTGAAAGTGACCTAATTTTTGACCTGATATGGCCCAATTTTGAACTTGTCCAAGATATCATCAAGACAAACATTCTGACCAAGTTGCATGAGTATCAGGCTGAAAATGTGGCCTCTAAAGTGCACACAGGTTTTTCTAAGATATGGTCCAGTGACTTATCTTGATCTGATGTGACCCAATATCCAACTTGTCCAAGATATCATCAAGACAAACTTTCAGACAAGGTTTCACCAGTATCAGGCTGAAAATGTGACTTCTGTGGTCCTCAGAAAGTTCTTTGTATGATTTGGCCAAGTGACCTACTTTTTTGTGGCCTCTACAGTGTACACAAAGTTTTGCTAAGATTTTGCCCAGTAACCTACTTTTTGACCTGACATGACCCAATTTCAATCCTGTCCAAGATACCATCAAGACAAACATTCAGAACAAGTTTCAAGAGTATCAGGCTGGAAAATGTGGTCTCTAGAGTACACACAATGTTTTCCTGAAGATTTAGCCAAGTGGCCTACTTTTTGACCCGAAATGACCCAATTTCAACCTTCTCTGAGACAAATATCATCGAGACAAATACATGTACTTCACAAAACGTTTTTCCAAACCAGTGGCTGTTTAAATATCATCAAAGCAGCGTTCAGCAGTGACAGAGGATGAGTCCTGTTACAAATAATATCCAGCCTCAGAAAGAATTTGGCCAAGCTGGGAATCAAACCAGCTGCCCTGGGTTTCAAGCCATGTGTACAAATGGACTGAGCTACCAGGCTCAGCTTTTGTGTGTGTGTGTGTGTGGGGGGGGGGGGCCCATTTACCAGCATTTTCTCCTTTTCCCACAATGTTTTCAAAAGCTTTCTTTCCAAGCCTAGTTAAAACTCGAGATCGTGTGGTAAAGGGATAGAGAGGAACAACTGGGCTTTTTCTACAGACTGAAAACACTCATTTCATTCAATTAGCAATGAAAGGGTTATTTGTCTATACATCAGTTCTTTCATACTGACCTTAGAATAAGGACCCCATTGATTACTTTTGAGATTCCCACAGTAATGACTAGTGGTGAAACGGTTTACCGATTAACCGATTAACCGCGGTCTATTCAAAGAAAAAACCGAAACCGGTTCGAATTTTACCGTATCGGTATTTCTGCAGTATGTCAACTTCTCTTAATTGCATCAGAAAGTCCGGTTTTCCCAAAAATTCTGTCAGAAATCGATCGTTTTTCAACTTACAGTTCTAAAGATTTCCGAAAGCGAAAGTTGTTTATTTTTTTCCACAGGCGGTGTCACCGGTGTTTAGGTAAAACTATGACCACATAAAATTCACGACATGAACTCCAAATAAACGTCGAGCTTTAATGCTTTTGGATCAATGGAGTTTGTATGTTATTCATTTCTTATAACTTTGCTCACACTTATTTTTGCGTTTTCCAGTAGTTAAGCGGCAAAGTATTAGTGTTAGTGCAGTAAGCAACTGAGTAAGTTAGTGCATCGCACTGTCTACTCTGTTGAGCCATGTCCCGAAGTTCGGTATAGTAGCGCTGGTTTTTATATAAACAAGTACGCTCTTGAAGAAAAAAAATGGCAGACGAAAATCGTCAAGATAGCGAGTGTTAAAGACTAGTCAGTTTCAGTTTGTTTTTATTTGTTCATGCAAAAGAACTGCTTTTTAGTTCATTATCTTGAAAGAATGGAAGAGTTCCAAGCACATGTACTAGTTTTCTTTATCACCTTTTGAGCATATGCTACCCTAGCAGTGACTACAAGTGGTCAGATATGCTAAATGTCAGCATATACAGCATATTGCAATACGTATTGCAATACGGGTTAGCCGTATTGCAATATATTGCAATACGCTTTTTACCGTATTGTTTCACCCCTAGTAATGACCTTACTGGGGTCACACAACAAAGATAAACCTTTTACCACACAATCCCAGAGTTTTCATGACCCTAAGAAAAAAGACTTTTGAAAAAATAATGGGAAAAGGAGAAAATGCTGGTAAACCGCATTTTCTCCTTTTCTCAGTATGTTTTCTACCACATCATAGACCAAAAACCATCATTTGACCCACATTTATTTTAGTTGTCTGCAAATGCATTCAATTTGGACAAGACTATAATTTTGTATTGGTATAGAGTTAACCCTTTCAAAAACAACAAATTATAGACTTTTCCAAACTCAAAACATCTGCAGACAACAAATTCACGATAAGTGAAAAGAGTTGTAGTTCTCTGATAGGGTAGACAATATTGAGGGTAAAGGAGAAAATACTGGTTACCAGAATTTTCTCTTTTCTACTCAATGTGTTCAAAAGCTTTCTTGCCAAGCAACCATAGCTCAGTCGGTAGGGTACAGGACTTGAGAACAGGAGGTCACTGGTTCGATCCCCGGCTTGGCCAATTTCTTTCCGAGGTTGATGATAGTCATTGCAACAGGAATCATTCCTCTCTCACCGCTGACCATTGACGATGGTTATGTGGGAAAGCAGCCAGTGGCTTGTGCGTAGTACTGGTAAAAGAAACTCCAGGAAGGCATGGATAGGTGCACTGGCCTCTGCGATATAACTAAAATAATCTTGAAAACGGCATTAAACACCATACAATCAATCAATCAATCAAAAGCTTTCTCACACAAGGTCTTCAAAAGCCATGATTGTTTGATAAAAGGTAAAGTATTAACACTTTAACCCTTTACCACACAATCACGAGTTTTATCGACCATAAAAAAAAAAAGAGTCCTTTGAAAACATAATGGGAAAAGGAGACAAGAGGGCCATGATGGCCCTGGATCGCTCACCTGAGTCAATAGGCCAAATTTCACTCCAGGGTCATAACGACCCAATTTAAAACTCATCTGAGATATTATCAGACAAACATTCTGACCAATTGTCCGGTCAATTGACCTGAAAATGTGGCCTCCGGAGTGTCCAAAATGTATTCTTCAATTTGACCTAGTTTATGACCCTATGTGACCATATTTCAAACTCATCCGAGATATTATGAAGACAAACACGCTGACCAATTTTCAGGGCAATTGAGCAAGAATTGTGGCCACTAGAGTGCCCACAAGATATTTCTTTAAATCTGACCTAGTGACCTAGTTTATGACCCTATGTGACCCAATTTTGAACTCAACCAGGATTTTATTAAGGCAAACGTGCTGATCAATTTTCAGGTCAATTGAGTAAGAATTGTAGCCCCTAGAGCACTCACAAAAAATTCTTTTAGTTGACCAAGTGACCTAGTTAATGACCCAAGGTGACCAAAATTCAAACTCGTCTAAAATTTCATCAAGAAAAACATTCTGACCAATTTTTAAGTCAATTCAGCAATAAATGTGGCCTCTAAAGTGCCCTGAAGGTATTTCTTTAATTTGACCTTGTGACCTAGTTTATGACCCAAAGTATCCCAAATTCAAACTCATCTGAGATTTTATTTAGACAAAGATTCTGACCAATTTTCAAGACAATTGAGCAATAAATGTGGCCTCTAGACTGCCCACAAGGTATTTCTTTAATTTGACCTAGTGACTTAGATTATGTCCCCAGGTGACCCAATTTTAAAGTTGTCCAAGATTTCATCAAGACAAACATTCTGACCGATTTTCGGGTCAATTGAGCAATAAATGTGGCCTCTAGAGTGCCCACAAGGTATTTCTTTAATTTGACCTAGTGACCTAGTTTATGACCCTAACTCGTCCGAGATTTAATTAAGACAAACATTCTGACCAATTTTCAGGTCAATTGGGCAAACAATGTGGCCTCTAAAATGTCCACATGGTATTTCTTTGATTCGACCTAGTGACCTAGTTTATGACCCCAAGTGACCCAATTTCAAACTCATCCAAAATTTAATTAAGACAAACATTCTGACCAATTTTCAAGTCAATTGAGCAAAAATGTGGCCTCTAGAGTGCCCACAAGGTATTTCTTGAATTTGACCTAGTGACCTACTTTATGACCTCAGATGACCCAATTTCAAAGTCATCTGAGATTTAATTAAGACAAACATTGACCAATTTTCAAGTCAATGGAGTGGAAAATGTGGCTTCTAGAGTGCCCACAAGGTATTTCTTTAATTTGACCTAATGACCTAGTTCTTGACTCCACATGACCCAATTTCGAACTCATCCGAGTTTTTATCAAGACAAACATTCTGACCAAGTTTCATGAATATCAGACTGAAAATGTATCCTCTAGAGCGCACACATGGTTTTCCTAAGATTTGACCTGATGACCTAGTTTTTGAACTGAGGTGACCCAGTTTCCAACTATTCCAAGATATCATCAAGACAAAGATTCTGACTTAGTTTTATTAGTATGGGACTGAAAATGTGGCCTATAGAGTGCACACAAGGTTTTTCTAAGATTTGACCTAGTGACCTAGTTTTTGACCCCACATGACCCAATTTTAAACTCGTCCGCGATTTTATCAAGACAAACATTCTGACCAAGTTTCATGAGGATCGGACTGAAAATGTGGCCTCTAGAGCGTACACAAGGTTTTTCTAAGATTTGACCTAGTGACCTAGTTTTGACCCCACATGACCCAATTTCAGCTCATCCGAGATTTTATCAAGACAAACATTCTGACCAAGTTTCATGAGGATCGGACTGAAATTGTGGCCTCTAGAGGGTACACAAGGTTTTTCTAAGATTTAACCTAGTGACCTAGTTTTTGACCCCACATGACCCAATTTCAAACTCAGCCGAGATTTCATCAAGACAAACATTCTGACCAAGTTTCATGAGGATCGCACTGAAAATGTGGCCTCTAGAGCGTACACAAGGTAAAAAGTTGACGACGGACGACGCATGACGGACGACGGACACAGCACAATCACAATAGCTTACCATGAGCACTTTGTGCTCAGGTGAGCTAAAAATGCTGGTAACCGGCAGTTTCTCGTTTTCCCACCATGTTTTCTACCCTGTCAAAGAAAAATTGCACCATTGGAGCCACACTGAAAATGTCTTCTGCAAATACTTTGAATTTGGACAAGGCTAAAATTTTGTTGTCTGGTAAAGGGTTAAAGATATAAAGTTATCACTTTTAGATCACCCATAACCAAGCCAACAGCCAGGGGTCAAGTTACTGGGTGGGCATAGTCTTTTGTAAGCACTCTCACAGTTCTCAGAACTTCAAGAAGCCAGATGCCCACCAAGACACAAACAAATACTTCAAGGGGAAAGTTGATTATGCATCTCTTTGTAACCGACTTGCCATTTAAACCAAAAGGAAGATGAAAAAAGTTGTATTTAAAACATTAAGTGCTACAGACAGTTATTTACTTATCCATATCAATAGTATTTGTAAATAAAGAATTTGGCCTCACTCTTTACCAAACAACAAAATATATACTTGTCCAAATTGAAAGCATTGGCAGGTGACAATTCAAATGTTGGAATTTATCTTTGATAAGGTAGAAAATATTGTGGGAAAAGGAGAAAATGCTGGTTACCAGCATTTTCTCCTTTTCTCACAATGTTTTCAAAAGACTTCTTCCTATGGGTCATTAAAACTCGGAATTGGGTGGTACAGGGTTAAATGACAGGATTTATGTCTGACAGGGTAGGTACATGGAGTCTGCTTGTATGTAAGGTGTTTTACTCCAGAGTGTTGACATGTGCAGCCTATGAGTCTCGTCACAAAAGTTTGCCGATTTCTGACATCAAGGGCATGTAACTCTTGAAAACCATAATGTCCAATACAAACATTCTAGGTACATGATGACATGTGGTAAGGATACCTTGTGGCAAGTTTCAAGAAATCCGAAAGAAAAATCACATCCTAATTTGATGTTTGTGAACTGAAAGTTTGGTGGACCAGAGTCTGTATCCACCAACGATTCCTAAGAGCGTTCTCAGTCTAATCCTCCAGTATTTTCTAAATTTGCAAACGCAACTTCTGATTGGCTAAACCATTTGGTTAGCCAATCAGAAGTTGTGTTACATTCAAATTTAGAAAATCTTAGAGTGTAAGACTAAGAATGTTCTTAATAATGGTTGATGAATACAGACCCAGGACACCAACACTGAACAAAGCAGGCAATCAGCAAGGTCTGTATTCACCAACCATTCTTAAGAACATTCTTAGTCTTATTCTCCAACATTTGCTAGATTTGAAAGTAATACAACCATTTGGTTTAGCCAATCAGAAGTTGTGTTACTTTCAAATTTGGACAACCTTGGGGAACAAGACTAAGAATATTCTTAAGAATGGTTGGTGAATACGGCCCAGAAGATTGGCTTGTGAACTGTAAACCATCACATGACTGGATCAGCTTACAGCATGATACAAACAAGCATAACATCCAGTGTCACAAAGTATTGAAGAATGGAGATTGGAGACAAACTAGGATTGTATGAGAAGGGTTTTCTGTTGATGTCCGTTCATAAAAGATTTGTTATAAATACACACAATTTATCACTAAGTGCTCTCATTCATACTATGTTTTGTCCTCCTTCCCTAGTGTTCATCACCAGTTTTCCCCTTATATGATTACAGAAGTTTTGTATCACTGCAGTATCTTGGTTTGTTTCAGTAACTACTTGTCTACTTCAGTCGCCTTTGCAGTCAGTGTAGATCAGGATCAGACTGCATAAAACATGCAGGCTGATCTGTGATCTACACTGCCTGCTTTTCTTAAACACTAAAGACAAAAGAAACAATATTCCATTGCAATTATTTGGGTTTTATTTCTAGACAGAACAAGAGGGCCATGATGGCCCTGTATCGCTCCACTGGCTTATAAATATAAACCATAAATACTACACATTTCAATTCTGAGCCAAATGGTTTCAAAATGAAGACTTACAAAGTTTTCTCTGTAAAAGCCCATGTGAAAGTTGAGACCCACAGGGCAAAGCCATTTTTGATCCCAGAGCTATAATTACTTGAACCCTGGTAGAGGTCCACAAGATAAAGCCACATGCCAAAATAATACAAGTCTATGCTGTATGGTTATAAATAAGGTGATTTTCAAGTTTTGTCCATATGAAGCCTCTGTAAAACATAAGACCCCTGATGCAAGGCTAATTTAAAAAAAAAAAAATCAAAACAGGAAGATTTCTTAAGTTGTCACTATGTAAGCCCATGTAAAACTTGTGACCCCTGCGGCGGGGCCAATTTTGACCCCAGGGCTAAAATTTTGGCCCACTTGGTAGAGGCCCACTAGATATAGCTACATGCAAAATTTGGTAGCTCTAGGCCTTATGGCTAGGTACAGGAAGATTTTTAAAGTTTTCCCTATATAAGCCTATGTAAAACTTGTGACCCCTGGGGCAGAGCCAATTTTGACCCCAGGGCTATAATTTGAAGAAAGTTGATAGAGGTCTACTACATAAAGCTACATGCCAAATTTGGTAGCCCTATGCCTTATGGTTTCAGACAAGAAGATTTTTAAAGATTTCCAATATTTTTCAGTTTTGTTGCCATGGCAACCAGAGTTTTTGAAGGAATCAAATTCTTTCAAGAAATTCTGAAGAGGACCATGGCAGGATAATTTCTGTGAAGTTTCATGAAAATTGGATGGGTAGTTTCAGAGAAGAAGATGTTTGAAATAAAAGTTAACGAACGCATGCACGCACGCATGGCGGACACCGTGCCATGACATAAGCCCGCTGGCCTTTGGCCAGTGGAGCTAAAAATTGTCAATTGGGTTTATGCAGCAATCTATGGTTTAACATTGCAGAAAGTGATACACGTAAAATGTAGTGTTACTGGATCTAGCAGACGGAGTAGATTCAGATCAAACTGCACAGAACATGCGCATTGGTCATAGATCTACAGTGTCTGAAAAATATTATGAAATCAGCTTCTTGGTTACCAATGTCAGATTTATAGAACTAGGGCAATCTGGAAAAGTTGTTTTGTTTTTGAGTGGTAAACAGCCTGTGGGAGCAATATAATAGAATTGAAATTGCTTGCAGTAAAAAATCATTGCCTATATATCTGACAATTTATAACTTTTCTGTCCAATAAAATCCACAAAAAAATTAGTTTTGGGTGCCTGAAATAGATACAGTTTTATCTCATTACTTCCTGAGCCAAAATCAGCCGAGCCCCTGTAGCGCAGTTGGTAGCATACATGACTTGAGAACATTGAATCGCTTGTTCAAATCCCAAGCTTTGCCTTCCTTCCAAGGATTCATGATAGTCATTGCGACAGGATTCATTTCTCTCTCACCGCTGACCATTGTTTCGATATGGTTACGTGGGAAAGCAACCAGCAGCTTGGGAAGAATATTGTGCAAAGTACTGGTAACAGAAACTCCTGCAAAGCATGGATGGATGAACTGGCCACCATGATATAACTGAAATAATGTTTGAAACTGCTTTGAACACCATATAATCAATCAACCTGAACATTGAATAACTTTGAAAATATCCTTGTAAAATATGCTGATCATTTTTTTGTTATACCGTAATGGCTGCGGGAGGAATATTGTACAAAGTACGGCCTTAAAGCAACTCCTGGAAAGCATGGGTAAGTGCACTGGCCACTGTGATACCTGAAACAATGTTGGAAACTGCGATAACACCATACAATCAACCTTGTAAATATGGCAATTAATGGTCCATAGTTGAATGCCTGAAGAGAAAGTGTGGACTCATGATCTTAACCCATAAAGCCATTATTACTCCTATAATTTCCGACAAGAGGGTCATGATGGCCCTGTATTGCTCCAATTGCTAATATGTACACTCCATACATACCAAACATTACAATTTTAGGCCAAATGGTTTTGAACAAGAAGACTTATAAAGTTTCCCTACAAAAGCCTATGTGAGAGTTGTGACCCCAGGGCTTCACCGCTTTTGACCACAGAACCACATACCAAATAATACAAGTCTAGGCCCTATGGTTATAAACAAGAATATTTCCAAAGTTTCCTTGATATAATAATGCCCCTGTAAATCACGAGACACCTGAGGGAGGGTAATTTCAATCCCAGGGCTAATTTGAACAAATTAAGAAGTGATCCACAAGATGAAGCTTTATGCCAATTTTGGTAGCCCAAGGATTTATGGTTAGGAGCAAGAAGACTAAGAATTTTCACTCTATAAGCACAAGTTAAAGCTATGACCCATGAAGTTGGGCAAATTTTGACACCAGGGCTTTAATTTGAAAAACTTTTGGAGGAGGCCTCCTAGGTTAACTAGATAAAGCTACGTGCAAAATTTGGTAGTCCTAGGCTTCATGGTTAGGAATGATAAGATTTTTAAAGTTTTCACAATATAAGCCCATGTAAAATTTGTAACCCCCTGGGCAGGGCCAATCGCGACCCTAGGGCTAAAATTTTGAAAAATTTGGAGGTCCATAAGATGAAGCTACATGCCAAATTTGGTAACCCTAGGCTATATGGTGTACAACCTGAACATTTTTAAAGTTTACACTATATAAGCCTATGTAAAACTTGTGACCCCTTGGGCTGGGCCAATTTTAACCCAAGGACTATAATTTGAAGAAACTTGGTATGACGTCCATTAGATGAAGCTGTATGCCAAATTTGGTAGCCCTAGGCCTTATTGTTTTGGACAAGAAGATTTTCAAAGATTATCAATATTTTTGAGTTGTTGCCATGCCAACCAGTTTTTACAGGAATAAAATTGTTTCAAGAAATTCTGATGAGGACTCTGGTAGGATCATTCCTGTGAAGTTTGGTCAAAACTGGGTATGTAGTTTCTGGAAAGAAGATGTTTGAAATAAAAGTTAGCGCATGGATGGATGGACAAACGAAAGGGCGTATGTATGCATGCACGATGGGCACAGGGCCATGACATTAGCTCCCTGGCCTTTGGCCAGTGGTGCTAAAAAAGGGGGTGATAAATAGAGGTAAAATGACAAGAGAATTTTCAGATGACAACAATACCATTACTGTGTTGGCAAAGCCATTGCCATTTAAGCTGTATTTGATGTAAAATATAGGTTTTACTGCTGATCATGGTTCATTTGGACAATAAATAGCATTCATGATTAATACTGGATGCTGGTCTTTGATTCTTTCACATTCTTAAAGTTTTTCCAACTTACTTGACAAATTTTGTGATGCCAGAAGTTTATAATGTTAACAACTGTGTAAGTGTATTTGGATAGTTAGGTGATGATGACATCAATTGTTGAAGTACCAGTATTTTAGATTATGTTGATGCTACAAAGTTTATTCCAGCTAATTTATTTCAATTTTTACCATTTTTAGTTAGGTAAAAGCTGTGGGAGCGTTAAGTAGAGGGGCAGTGTTAATAAGGGATATCATATTTAAATCTTAGTGTGTCAAATAAAACCCAACACCTATTTTCAGTCAAAAAACAAGACATAAATAACTGCAGTTCCAAGGTTGCAATGTCATTTGTCATTCAGTTAGTAGAAAACAATGAGGGAAAAGGAAAAAATACTGGTAAGCAGCATTTTCTCCTTTTCCCACAATGTTTTCCAAAGTTGTCTTCATTAGGGTAGTTAAAAGTCAGGATTGTATGGTAAAGGGTTAAGGGTTAACATTTTCTTTCATCTAAAGGTTAATGAACTGATTTTTCAGGAAGTAAATAAATAAAGTCCCCACCCAAAATATCAACTTAAATAACGGAAAAAAAAAAACCTCTAAGAATTAAGTGAATGTGGTAAATTACCAGCAGGGCGGAGATGAAATCCGAGTTCATTGTGCAGCACAATGTTCATACTATGCTTCACTAAACAGTTTACCAGACAAAATTTTATATTTATTCAACCAGTAAAATGGGACCGACATTGTTGAGATTTTTGCCTTAGATTGCCAATCAAAAGATTGTGGGAACAGAAAATGCTGGTTACCTGAGCATTCTCTCCTTTACCCATGATGTTTTCAAAGCCCTCCTTCCTCTGGGTACTAAAAGCATGGTACAGTGTAGTAAAGCATTAAAGTGCAAAATGCACTTAACTCTTTACCACATGACAAAATTAGGACTTGACCAAACTGAAAGCATTTGCAGGTAACAAATGTAGTGCAAATAATGATTTCTGTCTTTGATAGGACAGAAAACATTGTGGGAAAAGAAGAAAATGCTGGTTATCAGCATTTTCTCCTTTTCCCACAATGTTTTCAAAAGCCTTCTTCATCAGGGTCGTTAAAACTCGGGATTCTGTAGTACAGGGTTAACTAACCAACAAAATTGTAGACTTCTCTGTATTGAAAACAGTTGCCACACAACAGATCAAAATTAATGTCTCAAATGCTAAGATTAGTAAAACATTGAGGGAAAAGGAGAAAATGCTGGTTACCACAATGTTGTCATAAGCCTTCTTCCCCTGGGTCATAAAAGAATGGGGGTTGTATGATAAAGCTTAACCTTTTACCACACAATCCCAAGTTTAAACAACCCTGAGGAAAGACAGATTTGAAAACATTGTGGGAAAAGGAGAAAATGCTGGTAACCAGCATTTTCTCCTTTTCCCACAATGTTTTCTACCCTATCAAAGACAGAAATCATCATTTAAGTTACAATTATTTTGTCATCTGAAAATGATTTTAATTTGGTCGAGTCTAAAATATTGTCATGTGGTTAAGACTTAATCTACTAAATGCACTTAACTCTTTACCAGATTCCAATACTTTCTCCTTATTCAAGGTCAAATCTGTTGCAGACGACAAACTGAATATGGCTCAATTGATGAATTTTGTCTCTAAAGGATAGAAAACATTGTAGGAAAAGGAGAAATGCTGGTTACCAGTATTTTCTCCTTTTCCCATGTTTTCAAAAGCCTTCTCTGTTAGGGTCTTTAAAACTCAGGATTGTGTGGTAAAGGGTTAAAAAATGAAGGAGTTGGATTATAAATCTGTTTCTTCATGCCAGCTGAAACTCGGAGTACCTTTACCTTTTCATTGCTTCAAGATGACTCTTTGCACTTTTACTAATTTCTTTGGTGTTAAACACCATGTCCAAAATTATTTCAGTCATATCACAGAAATCACTGCAGACAGGCCCCTGTAGCTCAGATAGTAGTGTATAGGACTTGGGAACAGGAGGTCGTTGGGTTGATCGCTACTCAGCCAGTTTCTTTTCCAGGATTGATAAAAGGGATTCATTCCTCTCTCACTGCTGACCATTGTTTTGATGATGGTTATGTGGAAAAGCAGCCAGTGGCTTGAAAAGAATATTGTGCCTAGTACTGGTAAAAGAAACTCCAGGAAAGCATGGATAGGTGCACTGGCCATTGCAATATAAATGAAATAATCTTGAAAATGGCATTAAACACTACACAATCAATCAATCACTGCAACTATGCTTGCTTTCCTGGAGTTCCTTTTACCGCTATATCACACAATATTCCTCCCTAATCACTACCGACTTTTCCACACAGACATCACAAACTCTTTAGTTACACAGTACAGACAAAGATGGGACTGTATGTGCTGCACTGCATAATTCACCAACTGGTAAAAGAAACTTCAAGACTGTATGAATAGGTACACTGGCTGCTTTGATAAACTGAAATGGTCTTAACCCTTTACAACACAATCCAGAGTCTTAACAACCATGTGGAAGAAGGCTTTTGAAAACATTTCAGAAAAAAAGAGAAACTGCTGGTAACCAGTATTTTCTCCTTTTCCAAAAATGTTTTCTACCCTTTCAGAAGGCTGTTGAAAACATTTGGGGAAAAGGAGAAAATGCTGGTAACCAGCATTTTCTTCTTTGCCAAAAATGTTTTCTACCCTTTCAACCACAAATTAAAACGTTTGAGACACATTTAATTTATTGTTTGTGAATGCTGTCAGTTTGGCCAGATCTAAAATGTTGTCATGTGGTAAAGAGTTAAACAACAAACAGACAAATGATAAACAAATTTTATCACTTGGTAGTGCATTATGCCTTTATCACAAAATCTGTATATTTAACTCTTTACCAAACGACAAATTTTTAGACTACTCTAAATTGAAAGAATTTGCAGACGACAAAATAAATAAACGAAAATTGGGATTTATTTTGGGAAGGCTAGAGAACATGGTGGGAAAAGGAGAAAATGCTGGTAACCAGCATTTTCTCCTTTTCCCATGATGTTTTCAAAAGGCTTCTCTCTCAGGGTTGCTGAAAGTTGGGATTGTGAGGTAAAGGATTAAAGACCCTAGCAGAGAAGGTTTTTCCAAACACTGTAGGAAGAGAAAATACTGGTAACCAGCATTTTCTTCAATTCCCACTATCTTTTGGAATGTTTCCTTTCTCAGTGTCATTAAAACTTGTGATTGTGTGGTAAACAGTTAACCCTTTACCAAACCACAAAATTTTAGACTTGTCAAAATTCAAAGCAATTGTAGACGACAAAATAATTGTGACTCAAAAATAGAAGTTTGTTCTGGGATGGGTAGAAAACATTGTGGGAAATGGAGAAAATGCTGGTTACCAGCATTTTCTCCTTTTCCCACTATGTTTTCAAAAGGTCTCTTTCTCAGGGACGTTAAAAGTCGAGATTGTGTGGTAAAGAGTTAAGGGAGATGACTTTGACAGAGCACAGTCTGGCCAATAATAATTTTTGCAATTTATGGTATCCATGCTATATATGGTATACAACCAATCCAGGCAAGCAAAGGAGTTTTATCTGCAAGAGTTACATACCTTACATCATGTGACAATGTTGATACAAAAAAGAAAATGTGCCTTGCATTGTGACAACAGGGTTTAATACATCAACAAAAAGTATAAACTTAGGTAAGCCTCTGCATTCTCTGCAAGCTGTCAAAACTTTGCTTTTGGTTACTTTTCTGCTTGTCCAAGGACCATTCTACCTCCTAATTCAGTTTGCTGTTATACCCCTGTTACAGCGAACTTGCATTCACTACGTTCCAAAAATTGTTGTCAAACGGATTCAAACTATCTTCGAACAGAGTGGGCATAGTAGCAACATTTTATCATCTGTTTGCCACGGGCTAGGATGGGAAGGGTGCTCCAGAACTTTGAGCCTGCTCAAACTTTGTTGCCATCTATCCTGTCTTATAATTAGATGGAGTAACAATTACTTAAAACAAGATGGACATACTCCAAATGGACCTGTCATACTTCAATCCTATCAGGGACTTGTAACGATGTGGTGCAGTGGGCATTCAACTGGCAGTATGCTTGCAAACTGGCTGAAATTACACATTTCCCCCCAACTGAACCCGTTCTATGATTTTTTAGGACAGGACAAGACGTTCTGAGAACTTGTTCTGTGTAACTGGGGCCTCTGCCATAATTAGGCTGAAATTACACATCCTACCCTGAGCACAACCTGTTTAACAATTTGTTAGGAGAGGGTAAGACGTCCGAAGAACTAGTTTGGTGTGACAGAGACTTTTAGACAAAACGGATGTTATGGATCCATAATTAATGATCATTTACTTGCTATAATGCATCACAGAGATTCATTAACCCTTTCCCAAACAATAAAATTTAGACTGGTCCAACTTAAAAGAGGTTGCAGACGACAATTTCAAATTTGATGAAAATGACAGAAAGTTCTCCAAAAGGGTAGAAAACACTGTGGGAAAAGGAGAAATTGCTCGTTACGAGCAATTTCTCCTTTTCCCACAGTGTTTTCAAAAGACTTGTACTGCAGACACGTGAAAACCAGGGCTTGTTTGGGAAAGGGTTAAACTCCCATCTGCCAGAGCATGACTCAGATTACCTTAGATCAAAGTTCTTTTCACTCATACTGCCACTACAGTTTTTGGAAACATTGTGGGGAAAAGGATCAACCGCTTTCAACGATGCTATACCTCTATTTCACAATAAAATTTTGCATGTCATTAGAAAGATATTTCTTTCTGACAAATTATTCTCCTTTATAGAAGACCTGAAAATACCCAGTAGTTTTGGCAAGCTTTCCACCAGTATTCTATTTACGTCAAAGCGGCCAGTCCACCTAGCTGTATATTCCTAACCTTTCCTTATCTATGCTACATCCAATGCTAATTCCTTCACTATTGGCTGCTTAACTCTTTACAGAACAACAAAATTTTGTACTCGACCAAATTCAAAGCACTTGCAGATAACATATTGAATGTAGCTCAAATGATGATTTCTGTCTTTGATAGGGTAGAAAACATTATGGAAAAAGGAGAAAATGCTTGTAGCCAGCATTTTCTCCTTTTCCAACAATGCTTTCAAAAGCCTTCTTCTTCAGGGTCATTAAAACTTGGGATTATGTGGTAAAGGGTTCAACTGAAAACCCTTAGATGAACCCTTACACAGCTGAACCCAGATTTAAATGCTTTTGCTTATGCCATCAGTGTAGATAAAGATCAGAATGCAGTTTGATCTGGGATCTATATTGTCTAATTCCTTGCCAGATATTAAGCTCAAAACACTTTGAAATGCAAATTTCTGTATCTTGCAGGAACAATTGAGAATGTCCACTTTATTTATTTTAAATTGATTGATTGATTGACTGATTGATTGATTGAATGAATTGAACTGTCTGACTGACTTACCGATTGCATGGTGTCTTTAACATTCATTTCAATTATATCACAGTTGCCAACACACCTATCCATGCTTTCCTGGAGTTACTTTTACCAGTACTTTGCACTATATTTTTCCCAAGCCACTGGCTAATTTCCCACATAATAATCATCGAAACAATCCTCAGCAGTGACAGAAGAATGTATCCTGTCAAAATTTCTAGTGTCAATCCTCCAAAAGAAATTGGCCAAGCTGGGGATTCAAACCAGTAACCCCCTTAATAATTCTCAAGTTCATTATGTTACCAACTACACTACAGGGCCTCAGCTATTTAGAACTACAACATTCAATAGCATCACATGAATGATACCAAAAAGCTACCAAGGCTCTGTGCCTGAGACAGCACTACTATTCTTTTGCCTAGGTGTAGGCCAATAAAAGGGGCACTGCTATAAGGCAAGGGTCAAAATAAAACATAACATAAGTGAACCCCATTAATTCAATGTCATAGTTTTGTTACAAAATGGATCAAGCTGACAGTCTGTTGGGTCACAAAAAAGTGAAGTCTTTGAATTTCGTAAAGTAGACAACTTAATTAGCAGAAAAATAATATGATAGGAGTTGGCCTTTTGGTCAAAGGTCATATGATCCTATATAATGGGGAGTAAACTGAGAAATCATTTATTTATTCTGTTTTACAAGTTTTTACCATTACCCTTATATAAAGTTTTTTTAGCCGCATCCAATAGCAATGATAACTGTAGACAGTGCAACAGTTGGAAAAGAAATTTGTGCATGATGAGCACTATTTAACCTTTTCCTGTAAAACAAATTTTATACTCTCCCAAATTTAAAACATTTGCAGATGAAAAGTTCAAAATTAATACTCATGAGCTTAAGGTCTTTGCATTGAAAGAAAATATTGTGGGAAAAGGAGAAAATGCTGGTAACCAGCATTTTCTCCTTTTCCCACAATGTTTTCCAAAGGCTTCTTCCCCAGGGTTGTTAGAACATGGGATTGCTTAGTATAGAGTTAATCAGTATTGTGTGCTAACCCTCACAGAGCCAAATAAATAAAATGCATGTTTGTGTTCAAGATAAAAAGAATAAGCTTATATTGCAATTTCAAGGCTTGAGAAGAAGCAGACTAATTTTAACAAAGCTGACAGTCATTGTTCTGCCAGGATTATCCAGAGAGAGTACAACTGTTCCACAAACTTGCAGAAAACTGGGGACATTTACAAATTTGGTGAAACAAAAGCACTCAAAACTAATTCCCAAATAAACTTCAAAGGAACAAAATCCCACCTGTGTGCATCATAGGGTTGGAACTTCTTTTTAACCCTTAAAGCACCTTTCACGACTATAGTTGCTTTTGCGGCCAGTGTAGATCAAGATCAGGCTGCACAAAACATGCAGCCTGATCTTTGATCTACACTGTCTGCTTTGCTGAACCACTGTAGACAAAAGCAACCATGAAATTCCAATTATTTGGGTTGTATTTCTAGGACAAGAATGCCTGATAGGTTTATTCGGTGCTCTAAGGGTTAATCCTGTGAGACAATGTCTCAGTATTTCCCCCATGGCAGAATACAGGACCCTGTAGATGTGGGGGATATTGACTGGCCGATTGATTTATTGATTGATTTGTTGACTGATTAATTGACTGACTGGTGTTTTATGCTGCTTTCAACATGATTTCAGTTACATTTTCATGGATTTCCTGGGTTCCATCAGTACTAAGCAAGGCCTCTAAAGTGTCATGCCCAAAGACACTCCCATGAAAAGCCCAGTGGATCCAGTGAGGCTTGAACCTTGGGCCTCCAGGTCATGAGTCCTACACTTTACCACTGAGCCACACAAGGACCCATGATGTAGGAAAGGAAAGGTGAACTACTACAAGTTGTACGGACAAAGCCCAATATCATAAAGGGTAAAGAGATTACAGCTCAAGTGTTTTTTTAGAATTTTAATGAGACGTAAAATTGTGACTTTATGGCAATCATTACCGTAAACCCTTTACCAAACTATCCTGTGTTTTAAAGTCCCTGAAGAAGTAGGCTTTTGAAAACAATGTGGGAAAAGGAGAAAATGCTAGTAACCAGCCTTGTCATTTTCTTCTCTGTCACAGACACATTCTACCATATGAGTTACATTTAATTTATTGTCTGACAATGCTTTCATTTTGGAAAAGTGTAAAAATTTTTTGTTTGGCAAGGGGTAAACCTAAAATCGTAACTATCTTCTTCCCTATAGTATTTTTGATGATACAGGGTGACTCAGGTTTTAAGGCTGGGCTCAAGTTTTAGTGGGGTTCATTCCCTACTAAACAATCCCATGTTTCCATGACCCTTTTGGTAAGGCTTTTAATCCTTAAAACAGCGAATAAACCCAACAGGCATTTTCAATCAAGAATTAAGGCCCAAATAGTTGCAACATCATAACTGTTTTAGTTGAGAATGTTTCAGCTAAGCCGACAGTATAGATCAAAGATCAGAATGCATGTTTTGTGTAATCTGATCTTGACCTGCACTCACCGCATTTTAAGGCAACTATAGTTTTGAAAGGTACGGTAAGAGTTAACGATATTATGGAAATAAGAAAAATGCTTGTAACCAGCATTTTTTCCTTTGCCCACAAGATTTCAACATAGAATCCCTACATATTTTGGCAGTCAGGATTTTCTCCTTTCCCTACAAAGAATTAAACACACAACCCCTAGATATTAGTAAGCAGCATATTTTCCTTTTTCCACATAGATTAAATAAAAAACACCTAAATTACTATGACATAAAAAATCAGGCCACTTAAATCTTAAAAACATTGTAACTTCAAGAGATATTGCAAATTATCCCTTTGCCATGGTATTCAATGTATATAATGTATTTATGGATGTTTTAGAAGTCTTTTACCTTCACTCATTACCCAACAAACAATCCTGTGGGTTGATTGATTGATTGTGTGGTGTTTAATGCTGTTTTCAACATTATTTCAGTCATATCGCAGTGGCCACTGCACCTATCCATACTTTCCTAGCGCTTCTGTTACCAGTACTCTGCACAATATTCTTTGCAAGCCACTAGCTCTCCCACATAATCATCCTTGAAACAGTGGTCAGCGATGAGAGGAAAGAAAAGCTGTCGCAATGACTATCATCAATCCTCGGAAAGAAATTGGCCGAGCCAGGGATCGAACCATTGACCTCCTGTTCTCAAGTTCTGTACGCTGTAACCGACTGAGCTACAGGGGCTTGGCAAGATCCTGTGCGAAAAGGCTTTTGACAGCATTGTGGGAAAAGGAGGAAATGCCCACAATGTTTTCTATGCCTTCAACATTATTTCAGTCATATTACAGTGGCCAATGCACCTATCCATGCTTTCTTGGAGCTTCTGTTATCAGTACTCCGCACAATATTCTTTCCAAGCCACTAATGCCCACAATGTTTTTTTTTACGCCTTCAAAAAATATCCAATCATTTCAGACAAATCTGATGTACAGTCTGCAAAATTTGTGCAAACTGACAAGCCTAATCATTTTAGTCTGGTACAGAGTTAACTCATTACCAAACAATCCTGGGTTTTCACCACCCTCAGGAAGAGGCCTTTTGAAAACATTGTGGGAAAAGAAGAAAATGCTGGTAACCAGCATTTTCTCCTCCCACAATTTTTCCTATCCTGTCAAAAAACATAAGCCATTCGTACCACTTTCGAATTTGTTGTCTGCTGATTGCTTTCAATTTTGAGGGGTCTAAAATTTGTTGTTTGGTAAAGTCAGTTAAGGGGGAAGTGCCAAAAAAATCTGGCAATCTTTAACCCTCAAAATCAATTACCTGGAAAGAGTAATTTTCCAAATCACTTGCATGTCAAAACATTGTTTTTGACCCGAAGAGTAAAACAATTCTAGCTATGTCTGTGGAGACAGTAGGCAGGGGCATAGCTAGCCTTCTATTCATGTGAATTTACAATTGTGCCATGATTGACTGAATGGTGTTTTACGCCACTTTCAACATTATTTCACACATATCACAGTGACAGCACACAAATTCATGTATTCCCTGGGCTTCATCAGTACTAAGCTATGGCTGTTAAGTATCTTGCCCAAGGACACTCCCATGAAAAACCCAGTGGATCCAGTGACGCTCCAACCTGAGGCATCCTGGTCACAAGTCCAATACTTTACCACTGAGCCATGCTGGAGCCTAATTGTACCGTGGAAGGGGATGTCATTCTCCAGGGATCATTTTGAGAACAATATTGCATTAGGCTGCACTCAAGGTTTTCTGAAGGCAATCTGAGATACTTTATTTTGTACAAAATTTCCTCCTTTCTGCCTGTCTTTACCACATTTTCGAGTTGTCCAAATTGAAAATATTTGCAGACGACAAAATGAATGCATGTGACTTAAAAATTGAAAAGTGTTCTTGAAAGAGTACTGACTACTTTTCTCACATGCATCAAAGGTGAGAGGCAAAAAATTGTTGGAAAGAAAGTTTGCCTCAACTGTGTATCAAACCAGCAACCACCTCAGGTCACGAGTCTGATGAGCTAAAAATTGCATCCTGGGTAGTGAGTAAAACTTTCACTTCAGATAGTCTGACACCTAGAAGCCTCTGTAAAATTCTAACTATGCAGAGTGCCTTGAAAATGTCTGCCAACAATGATAAATGAGCAGATAATCACTTTTCTAAGCTGCTCTTGTTTGAATTTATGGGTTAGATTTTCATTTTTAAAAAAAAGAAAATTCTGTGTTTTCATGTCCCTAAAGAACAAGGCTTTCAACAATCTTTTTGCTTTTTCCAGAAAGTTTTCAATCATTTCAAAGACAATTCCCAACATCTGAGTCACATCAAATTTGTTTTCTGCGAGGCGTAAGAAAACATTCAGCTTGTTAACCCATAAGCGCTGGAACTGACTTAACTTGTCTTTGTGGACAGTGTAGATCAAGATCAGACTGCTAGTGGTGTACCGATAATCGGCAAGTACCAATTAGTGGCGTGTTGGAAGCTCCCGATTTCGATTATCGATTGAACTTTGTCATAATCGATGATCGGCAGGAAGTCTGCACCGTCGGTTGGGTACCGGATTTTATATACCGTGTCTGTTACCGGGTTTTATCACTCCCGCGATAACAACACAGAGCTTTAGTTAGACCCGTAAACCCAGGTTTTGACGCACAAAAATCTTCCAATACCCTGTTTTGACGCACAGAAAATTCCAACAAGGGGTCATTTTGACCCCCCAAAATTTTAAGAGGTGCATCAAAAAATATATAAAACAACAATTAATGAATCATATCAAAAGATAATCATGTTAAAGGTGTGAAATCATCAGAATGGTGTTAAACATCAATTAAACTGCTGCATATAATCAGCGAAGTGTGACAGGAGGTGTTAATTGACTTGTTACCTATGATAATTGTAGATTTACAACTGGCACTGACCTTGCTAAAAGTGATAGACTGGGCAATAAATTCAATATTGGTGTATCCTTTTGAAGTTTAACCACTGATGTATGGATACTGTAAAACATCTTCAATCGCAGATGTCAACCATTTTGCTCAACATTTGTACCCAATAATGATCGTACTTTGAATTTTATTAAAAACAGTAAGTTGAAAAAAATTAACCTATGAAACATATATCTGCATCTCATTTCACATAAAAATATACTTTAAACTGTCTTTATGAATGAAAATAATTTTAATTATTAAGGCCCCCCAAAAAATTGTAACACTTCACATATTTCTGGATGGTACTAGAAATTGGATAAATAAATCTTACCTTTATTTCAGCAAAATTTTAAAAAGGAGTTCTGAGTGAAATTTATTAACCATAATTTTCTTATTGATTGCTTAGGTCGACAAGGTTTTAACCTTAGCCTCCTTGAACATATTGTGTGTGGGGGAGAAGGGGGGGGGGGGGGGGGGTCCTCTTTGAAATGTAAAATTTTACAAATCAATTATTAACTTCACATCTTTATTGCAATATTAATAATAAATTCAACAACAATAAATTGTTGACTAAAGATTGTTAAATTTTCCATTTTGACTCTTGAATTTTTTTTGGTTTGACTCTTGAAAAATTAGATAAGACCCCTAAAATTTTAGGGTCAAGACTCCTGATTTTCAGAGGCTAGCTAAAGCCCTGCTGAACAACTCCCTTGATAACAACAACAATCAGCCGAAATACTTATGTGTTACAAAGCCAACTAGCACAAAGCAGAGGTGGTTAAAAACCAAAAGGTGTATAGAAAGCAGGTGCAAAGAAAAAACTACAAAAAGTCTATGTACAACACAAACAACAGCATAATACATAAATGATACAAGGGTTTACAATGAAACATGCATGTAAGAGCAAATTTATGAGGAACCGATTATAATCGGAAGAATCGCATCAGTAGCAGCAACCGATTCCAACCGATGATCGATTATGATTTCTAACCGATGTCCCATCACTACAAACTGCACAGAACATGCTGTCTTATCTTGGATCTACACTGTCCACTAATTTTTTGCATATTCTGGCCAAAACAACCTAGAAACCTAGAAATGCTATTTCAAATGATATTTCCTGTTTAAAAAAGGTCCATTTCACTAATTCAGCATTCTAAGAGATAAGAGGGGTCCTGCATGGCTCAGTGGTAAAATGTGGGACTCGTAACCTGGAGGCCCTGGGTTCGAGCCCTACCTGATCCACTGGGTTTTTCATAGGTGTGTCCTTGGGCAAGACACTTCAGAGCCCCAGCCTAGTACTGGTAAAACCCAGGAAATCACATGAATATCTGAGCTGTCGCCGTGATATGACTGAAATAATGTTGAAAGCGGCATAAAACACCATTCAATCAATCAATCAATCTAAGAGATAAGAAAAGACAAGGAATTGCTAAATGAAGATTCACTGGCCAGAGTACCAGATTGTCTCCATTTAATGCCTTCGGCTTTTAGTCAGTTTAAATCAGTACCCACTGCACCATTTGAGAAACCCACCATATAAATTTAGAATATGGATTTTATCAACAATCATGATTCATTTTGAAATTAAATAGTTTTCACAATCAATGTTGGACACTGGTCTTCGATACTTTTGCTGTCTTAAAGTTTTTCCGACTTAGTTGACAAATTATGAGTTGCCGGAAGTTTAAAACATTATTGGAAGTGTACTTATATTTGGATAGTCAGGTGTTACTAACATCAATTTGTGAAATAATTAGGATTACGTTGAAGCCCTAAGTTTGTTCCAGCTGATTTATTTAAACTTTAGTGATGGATTGGCTGTGCTGTAAGCCCATTTTGGGTTAGGAAAAAGCTGCGGGCATTAATTAGAGGGGGGGTGATAATAAGAGACATTAAGGTATGTAATTTGAGCTTAAGAAAAAAATTAAGCGAAAAAGTCTTCAGTCAGTAAAAAAAACCCGCGTATTTTTCATATCAAGGTTGCCATCAGGTGAGTATCTGGGTATAACAGACTGAGTAGCATTTGCAGACAACAAATTATGGTGGCTCAAATGTTGAGATTTATCTTTGACATGACAGAAAACATTGTGGGAAAAGGCTTTTTTTTTGTTAGAGTGCCTGGAAAAAAAGTTGGTGGTGTAGATCCCAAAATCAGACTGCACATTCTAAACTCTTTACCAAACAACCAAATTTTACACTTGTCCAACTTCAAAGCATTTGCAGATGACAAATTAAGGTGGCTTAAATGTTGAGATTTATCTTTGACAAGGCAGAAAACATTGTGGGAAAAGGAGAAAATACTGGTTACCAGCATTTTCTCCTTTTCCCATAATGTTTAAAACGGGCTTGTGTGATAAAGCATTATACAAGGGTCAGCACTACATGACTTACCCCTTTACAACACAACCCCAAGTTATAACAACCCTGAGGTAAAAGGCTTTTGAAAACATTGTGGGAAAAGGAGAAAATGGTGGTAATTAGCATTTTCTCCCTTCCCACAATGTTTTCTACCGTTTTAGGGCAAATTTTGTATGTTGTCTGCAACAGCTTTGAACTTTGGACAAGTCTGAAATTTTGTTGTTTTGGTAAAGAGCTAAATACACAGAACTGAGTGCATTTCGTAGAAGCTGCAGAATGACTGATTGTGCTACAGAAAAAACAAAAAACTCAGCATGATAAATGCATGGGTAGATGCCTGACATAGTAACATCATTTGTCACTTTGTATTTGCGCTTAAAGATGGATCCTAACAACCAGAGATAAAACAATGCTGTTCAAATTTGTGCAAGTTGAATGGCTCAGAATTTGGTCATCTGTGGAAACTGAGATAAACAAGTTGGCTTCTTTAAAAAAGGAGCCAGGATAGGTTGGCATCAATGTTTTCAAATAGTTTATTGGCTTTTAATTTCAATATATTTTGGTAGATGTAAACAAACAAGTTAGGCATTAAATGAATGAGAAAAAAACATGTTTTTTTTTTTTCAATTTTGCTGGTGTAAAGGCACAAAACAGTACATGTTCCACACTGTTATAAAATCCTAGGAACAAGAGGCCTATACGGGCTAAAAACAGCTCTACTGGCATTTAAATACAGGCTCGGGTTTTTACAAAGAGTTGTAGAGGTATAATGAAACTGAGAGCTGATATGAGCAAAGCTATTCTTTTTCATGTTAGTTTCCAAAAATACATGCGGTAAGCTCTTGACAATCCCAAAATGCATTTTTTAAATTTAAGGGCAAGGAATTTCTCACCCAATAATCCAGTGGTTTGCAAAAGAATCCCGCTCTCATGAATATCTATAAACTGAGGGTTTTATGAACATAGAAAGTAAGGTGAAGGCTGTAAGCTGTTCACAAGCTAAAAATTGTGTTTTTTCTTTAATTCAAGAGCATGTACTCTGTGACTCCATGACCCGCTTTTGCTCAATTTTGAAAGGAACCAAGCTCTCATAAATACCTTAACAAGGCGAGTTTGGTAAAGATTTGACGAAATTGTGGGCCATATGCTATTAACATGCTCAGAAATGCATCTTAAGGACACAAAACTCAAGATGGTGATCCAATTTGGCTCGTTTTCAAAAGGAACAAACCTCTAATGAATGTTTGTAATGAGTGCTCAGATAAGCCAAAATATTTTTGGAAAGGAAAAATTGTTCAATTAAGATTTAATACAATTCGCTAATTCCACTTAATAGGCAAGAATCTTACCTGATGACAATAAATAAAGGTGGCCTATACATAATACTAGGACCCGACATGTTAAAAAAATATGTAACATTTTTTAATCTTTTAACAAACAGCAATTTTTGGACTGTTCCAAACAGAAAGAGCTTGCAGAAGACAATTCAAACCTTGATAATTAATGTGGAAGATGGTGCTTTGATGTGATGGAAACCATTGTGACAAAAGGAGAAATTGCAGTAACTAGCAGTTTCTCCTCTTCCCACAGTATTTTGAAAAGTTGTCTGCTGCAGACATATAGAATGAAGAGGCTGTTTGTCTAAACATTAAAAATTTAAGAAATTAGATAAATGAGCCATGCTCTGAGATAAAGGCGCTTAATGCAAAAAGCATCGACCCATGTCAACCTACGCAATCCGCCCAAAACCAAAGGACCACAGACTCTTTTGAGGTGTGCGGTACGTATGGAGAAGAGGCATACTTTTTTTGCGCTCATAAGTTAATTTTCACGGGATTCTCACAATCCTGCATCCTAGAAGCAACTCATCAAATCTATATCATTATAAATCCATAGATTTTTTTGTATAAAACTGAGAAAAATGCTATCATCTAGTCAGTTTTGAAAAATAAAACTTGAAAACATACTGATCAACCTATTTATATCTATCTTTGGGGTACGAGTTCTTGAGAGAACTCGTGCTCTCGAGATTAGGGTACGAGTTCTCCAGAGTACGAGTTCTCCACATAGTATAATAAATATTTTTGGAAATCCATCATATAAAAAAAACATGTTTATTTCCAATTTCAGTTTTTTGATTTTGGTTTGTTTATAAAACCATGACGAAATAGACTGTGTATCAGAACAATTTCACAAAAATAAATGGGATTTAGACAGCGATTTCTGTGGCAGTCTGCCTTTTAAACTCACCACTGTTGGAGAGGTCTGATGACCTCTCCAATTACCGATACATATAACACGGTGAGGAAACTACATAGACGGAGCCATTGGCTCTGTTAAGGAAATCTTGTGTGGGTTTTTACGGTCACGTGCGGCGCCGTCAATATCGGCTGTTTCGGTGGACACGAAAACGTAAGTCTCCCATTTATTGTCAAAATTTGATTTTATACTGAACACTAGCGAGAAAAGTGGAATTGTATGAGGGACCTATGACTTTCAACTTACTTCCTTGTCCGTTGCGAGTTCCAAGTCGGCGCGGTTTTGTCTGAAACACTTTTGCCGTGAGCCACGGTGAGGTAAACAAAGGTCATTTTCTATAATGACCACAGGCTTTCTATTGCTCTTTCTGCATAAAAATTACTTATCTAAATGTTTACACCGTCCGAATGTATGAATTGATTATCTAATCCTTCCCCACTCACGAAAAACAAAATTTGAATCAAAATAAAAAAAATTGAGAAAAAATAAACAATGGCTCTGTCCATATCGGCCGGCTCTGTCTATATCGGCTGGCTCCGCTGTATGAGGGCGAGTTTTAGAAGCGATAGGTTTTTTTCGCTATTGGGTTTACCAGTCAAAAGTTAGATTTTTTGAAAGTTATTTTTGGAATGGTGATGCTTTTCTCGAACCATCTATCATTTCAAAAAGGGCGGTCACGTGGTTGAGTGGTTAAAGTGGTTGACTTCAGTGCTCTTGATCATTCGACCATATCACCCTGTGGGTACAGGGCACTCTCGGACAACGTGGACAAGCCAAGTTCTGCTTGCGGGTGTGTCGGGTGTTTTTCCCGGGATACTCCCGGGGTACTCCCGTTTCCTCCCACTTACCGATCCATTCGTCTCAATACCAGTTTAACAGCTTGGGGGACGCAAAACTGAATAAAACCAATATTTGAGAATAACCTTTGTAAAAGTTTTGCAGGTATGTCTGAAGTGTGTGTATGAGTTTTGTTTCAATTGTGCATATACGTCGCTTCTAAAACTCACCCTCATACAGCGGAGCCAGCCGATATAGACAGAGCCGGCCGATATGGACGGAGCCATTGTTTATTTTTTCTCAATTTTTTTTATTTTGATTCAAATTTTGTTTTTCGTGAGTGGGGAAGGATTAGATAATCACTTCATACATTCGGACGGTGTAAACATTTAGATAAGTAATATTTATGCAGAAAGAGCAATAGAAAGCCTGTGGTCATTATAGAAAATGACCTTTGTTTACCTCGCCGTGGCTCACGGCAAAAGTGTTTCAGACAAAACCGCGCCGACTTGGAACTCCCTACGGACAAGGAAGTAAGTTGAAAGTCATGGGCCCCTCATACAATTCCCCTTTTCTCGCTAGTGTTCAGTATAAAATCAAATTTTGACAATAAATGGAAAACTTACGTTTCCGTGTCCACCGAAACAGCCGATATTGACGGCGCCGCACGTGACCGGAAAAACCCACACAAGATTTCCTTAACAGAGCCAATGGCTCCGTCTATGTAGTTTCCTCACCGTGTATAATGTAAGGGATAGAGAAACTCAAGGGATTTGTCCTCATTTAAAACTGGAAAGTTAACAGTGATTTCTTTGGTATACATTTTCTAAGTGTCGAAATCTGTGCAACCTTGCAGCTGTCAAGGGCAACATTTGGAATGAAGATACGAGAATACTTATTGTTTCATAAAATACAAATGAAATGGGTTAAAATTGGCTGAAAACAAGTATAGAATTCTAATCTTTACTGAACAATCCCAAGTTTTAACAACCTTGAGGAAGAAAGCTTTTGGAAACATTTTGAAAACACTGCGGGAAAAGCAAAAAATGCTGTTAATATTTACTCATTTTCCCACAACATGGTTACCAGCACTTCCTCCTTTTCACTCAATATTTTCGAAAGGCCTCTGTCTCAGGGACGTTCAAACTAAGTATAGTGTGGTAAAGGGTTAATGTCTTTCTTTTGAAATGCTACTATGCAAGAGCTATCAAAATCTTAACAAATATTGTGATTTGTATGTTTCATTAGAGTTTTACATCACTTTTGGCCAAGTTGTGGGTCTGGAGTGCCTTGCTACAGGCCATTCCTACATACTCCAGTAACCCTTTACCACAAAATCCTAATTTTTAATGACTCTAATGGAGGTTTTGGAAAATATTGCGTGAAAAGGAGAAAATGTTGGTTACCAGTATCTTATCCTTCGTTAAAAACATTGTGGGAAAAGAAAGAAATGCTGGTTGTTAGTATCTTATCCTTAACCCAAAACAGTTTCAAAGGCTTTCTTTCTCAGTTTCATTTAAATCGGATTGTGTGGTAAAGGTTTAACCCTTTACCACACAATCCCGAGTTTTAACGACTCTTGGAAAGAAAGCTTTTGAAAACATTGTGGAAAAGGAGAAAATGCTGGTAACCAGCATTTTCTCCTTTTCCAACAATATTTTCTACTCGATCAAAAGCAGGTTTCATTATCTGAGCCACCTTTGATATGTCGTCTGCAAATGCTTTGAAACTGGACAAGTCTAAAATTTTGGAATGTGGTAAAGAGTTATAAATAGACCCAGGACTTCCCAAATTACAAATTAAATAAACTCCCCCTCCCTTACTTACTTGGAGAATTTCTCTTGGAGGGTAAGATTTCTGCTAAAATTCTGTAGATTTCTTGTTATGTTTCTCCATCAACACATCCCCAATAAAACTGCCAAACTGGAAAACATAAGACCATTTCATGTTCATTCTTTACCAATGATCCCAAGGTTTTAAGCATTAGGCTCATAAGTGCCACTCAAAACCTTATTCGGACAGTGTGGATCCATGATCAGACTGCACAGAACGTGCAGTCTGATCTTGGATCTACACTGTCCGAAAAGGAGGTATCTTTCTCCAAAATGTACCTTTGCAATAGCAAAATCTTTGTTTTAACCCTTTCCCACTCAATCCCTGGTTTTAACGACCCTGAGAAAGAAGCTTTTTGAAAACATTGTAGGAAACGGAGAAAATGCTGGTAACCAGCATTTTCTCCTTTTCGCACAATGTTTTCTGCCCTTCCAAAAATGAAATTCAGTTTTTGATTTACATTTAATTTGTCGCCTGCCAATGCTTTCAATCTGGACTGGTCCAAAATTTTGCCATTTGGTAAAGAGTTAACTAATGGCTTGAAAGTTTCATTTCACTTTTTCAGCAGCTTGACCCTTAAAGTGCCTTTCACAACTATGGTAATGTATTCAGAGCCCTTATTTCTCAGGGCTGCAACAATCCAGACTATTTGAAAGAGGGGTGCCTCTTACATTGCTTAATAAATTAATCAACATCATGAAGTCAAGGAAAAGAATCCTTCAAAAGTGTAATTCAAGGCTATTTCAGACATTTAATATCAAGGATCAGACTGTGTATTCTACATGGTCTGATCTCAATCTACACTGTCTACAAATTTGCCTGAAAATAGGGACTTTAGATGTAACCCCTCCCCCCAAGAACCAATCTTAACCCTTTACTGCACAATGCCGACATAATGACCCTGAGAAAGAAGTCTTCTGACAACATTATGGGAAAAGGAGAAAATGTTGGTGACCAGCATTTTCTCCTTTTCCCACAATCTTTTCTTTCCTTGCCAAAACAAACATCAACTTTTCAGTCACATTTAATATGTTGTCTGCAAATGCTTTCAATTTGATCCAGTCCATAATTTTGTCATTTGGTAAAGAGTTAACCCCTAGAGCACACAAAAAACCCCAATTGACTCTTTCAGACTGGAAATAAAACCCATATTTGCAATGTCAACGTTACTTTTGCCTAGGATGTTTCAGTAAAGGGCACAATGTAGATCAAACATCAGACTGCACATTTGTGCAGGCTGACCCTTGATCTGCCAAATTAACTATGGTTGTGAAAGACGCTCAAAGGGTTAAGTTGTGCACAGATTAACTCTTTACCAAACGACAAAATTTCAGACTGGTCCAAATTGAAAGCATTTGCAGGTGACATATTAAATGTGATTGAAAAATTGTAATTTGTTTTGGGAAGGGTAGAAAACATTGTGGGAAAAGGAGAAAACGCTGGTTACCAGCATTTTCTCCTTTTCCCACAATGCTTTCAAAAGGCTTCTTTCTCAGGGTCAGTAAAAGGCGGGATTGTGTGGTAAACGGTTATTATACAGATTAACCCCTTACCAGATTACAAAATTTTGGAGTCATCCAAATTTGAACCAGTTGCAGATAATAATTAACATGACCTGTCATCACTAATAAGTGGAATTTGTTTTTTGATATGTTGGAAAACATTGTGGAAAATGGAGAAAATAATGGTTACCAGCATTTTATCCTTTTCCTGCAATGTTTCCAAAAGCCTTCTTGCTTAGAGACTTTGAAACTATGGACTGTTAAGTAAAAGGTTAACCCTTGAGCTGCCAAGCGCCACTCACTGACCTCTGGCGGACAGTGTAGATCAAGATCAGACTGCACAGAATATGCAGTCTGATCTTGATCACTGTCTGGTTAGGAGATATTTTTCTTTACAAAATAAGGTGGAAATAGTCTTATCCTGATTCTCTACTATGGGCCCGGAAGTTTCACTTAACTCTTTACCAAACAACAAAATTTTGGACTTGACCAAATTGAAAGCATTTGCAGATGACAAATAAAATGATACTCAAATGTTCGGATTTGTCTTTGATAGGGTAGGAAACATTGTGGGAAAAGGAGAAAATGCCTGTTTCCAGCATTTCCTCCTTTTCCCACAATGTTTTCAAAAGGCTTCTTCCACAGGGTCATTAAAACCTGGGATTGTGTGGTAAAGGGTTAACTTATTTAGCAGGATGAAGGTTAACTCTTAACCACATGACAAAATTTTACACTGGTCCAAATTGAAAGCGTTTGCAGGCCACAAAATAAATTCGAATGAAAAATTAAAACTTGTTTTGGGAAGGGTAGAAAACATTGTGGGAAAAGGAGAAAATGCTGGTTACCAGCATTTTCTCCTTTTCCCACAATGTTTTCAAAAGGCATCTTTCTCAGGGTCGTTAAAACTCGGGATTCTGTGGTAAAGGGTTAAAATGACAACATGACAGTTTATGCTCATTATCTCATAAAAATCTTTCCACAATTTGCATCAATGAATTTAAATTTTGAATCCTCCCTTCCTAATTTAAAATTTATTTTTTCCCCAACTCCTCTTTAGATATTTTCAGATTACCCCACCTCATCAGTATTCCACTGATATCTTTTTTTTTCCAGAATGGGGCCAATTATCCCATGAACTTGCAAACATAGGGGACACTTTCAAAATAAACGAGACAATGAACTCAAGGCTAGCTATCAAATGAATAAGAGCCATACTCTGTGAAAACAGGGTTTAATGCATCTGAAAAGAGTATCAACCCATGTTAACCTGCACAGTCCACAGGCTGACATGGTTTTGTTTGGTTTGTTCTGGAGTTTAGCGCAATTTTAACAACTCAGGTCATATCATTGCTATCAGTGACGCACCCATGTGTTTCCTGGCTTTCTCACATTAGTACTGACACAACTTCCTTTCCAAAGCCACTGACTACTTTTCTCACGTGCATCAAAAATCGCGGAAAAGAAAGTTTGCCTCAATCGTGTATCAAACTCTCAACCACCAGGTAATGAGTCAGATACGCTAACCACTGAGCTACCCGAGTGGGCTAGACAAAATGGGTTTAACCCTTTACCACACAATCCCGACTTTTAACGACCCTGGGAAAGAGGACTTTGGAAAACCTTGTGGGAAAAGGAGAAAATGCTGGTAACCTGAGCATTTTCTCCTTTTCCCACAAGGTTTTCTAACCTATCAAAGAGAGGTATCATCATTTTAACAACAATGATTTTGTCATATGCAAATGCTTTCAATTCGGTCTATTCCAAAGTTTTGTCGTTTGGTAAAGAGTTAATGGATCCACGATAATGTGATGACTTGCTTGGTAAAACGCATCGTAAAGATGCATTAAACCCCCATTTCTCAGAGTGTTGCTCATATGAAAGAGAAAAAGCTTTTTCTCCTTTTCCTGCAATGTTTTCAAAAGCTTTCTCCTCTAGGACCATTGATTCTTTACCAAACAACTAAATTTTACACAAGTTCAAATTGAAAGCATTTGAAGATGACAAATGTTGCTAAAATGATGATTTCTGTCTTAGGGTAGAAAACATTGTGGGAAAAGGAGAAAATGCTGGTTACCAGCATTTTCACCTTTTCCTACAATGTTTTCAAAAGCCTTCTTTCTCAGGGTTGTTAAGAGTCGGGATTGTGTGGTAAAGGGTTAACACAAGAAATTCTTTGGTAAAGGGTTAATACAGGGTTGCCTGGACATGAATATTGAGAAGCTATTCTTTTATCTAAATGTAAGGCTTTTGCAATGGACTGGTTCACCAATCTAAAGTTCAAACATCAGCACATTATATTTTTAGCAGACTGGCTATCAAACAGGTAGGTCTGGGGTGTCAACTTTTCAACACCCATGTCCATTAACCAGGTATTTTAGTACCCATTATCTTGTTCAGAAACTGATTTATCTACCAAATATTCCAGTGCTACATCTTAAACCTAGTCATGCAAATTTGCAGCTAACCCCTTTACATGCATCCTTGTAAAAGTCTGATGCATGAACACAGAAAAAACAACGCAGCAAAAGCAGATGGTTGTTGCCCATTAAACTGTCTCTTAGCTATACTATTAATTATGAAAAACAGGACTTCCAAGGGCACCATATACAAATTCTCAGTCAAAAAGGGGCATAACTGTGTCAAGAATATTTCAATAGTTCCCCTTTTGATATTTAACCTTTATCCTGGTAAATAAGTTAAATGAAACTTTCAAGCCCGTAATAAAAAGCCAAAAAATGTTATTTCAAACTTGGGTTTTTTTTAAAGAAAAATATCTCCTTATCAGACAATGTAGATCTAAGATCAGACTGCATGTTCTGTGCAGTCTGATCTTGATCTGCACTGTCCGCAGAAGGTCAGTGGGTCGCGCTTAGCAGCCTAAGGGTTAACAACTAATGCACAATGACACAGACGACAACAGGGCCATGACAATACTTCAATACTTTCTTTGAAAACAGCTGAGCTAAAAAATGAAGAAATCAATAAATAAAATACTAATACACAGACAATCAAGAAAACATGGTTAACAAGAGCACTGCATGCGGGTTCCAACATTCTGTCGCAGTTGCTTTTTTATTCTAAGTCAAAAACGGGGCATAACTGTGTCAAAAATATTTCAATGGCTACCTGCCCCTATTGTGTGGGTTCCTTTTAGAAAGTTAGCAACTAGTCCAAGTTTGAAGTAAATATCTTTTGGGATGACAAAGACATTAGAAAATGTCAAGAAGTTATATATGTCTATTGAAAATTCTAAGACAAAAAGGGGCATAACTGTGTAAAGAATATTTTGATGGTTACCTGCCCTTGTTGTATGGGTTCCCCTTTTGATTGTTAACAACCAGTCTGAGCTTAAAGCTAATATCTTCGGTAATGAATGACAAAGATATTATAAATTGTTAAAGTTTTTGCACAATGACCTAGACGATGACAGGGCTATGACAATACCACTATATTTTCTTCCAAAACAGCAGATCTAAGAAGAAATCAATCAATAAAATACTAACACACAAACCCTTTTGATAGTTAACAACTAGCGCAAGTTTGAAGTAAATATCTTCAGTAATGACAGAGATAATCATAAAAAGAGTTGTTTGCACATCACAGACAACAGGAACAATTATGCAGACAATGATGCTGGGGCTATGACTATACCTCAACATTTTCTTTGAAAATAGCTGAGAAAGAAATGGACAGGCTCACTATAAGCCACATCTACATTTGTCATATAGTTTTTCCAAAAGGATCTCAACTTGGGACAAGGGATAATGTGTCTGTGGAAATACTAGAGTCAGATATCCCTCATTTGCCTGTCAGATTAAAAGAGAAGGAAACATTTTATAGTCATTCTGATAGTAGATGAATTATTCCTAAAATAAATCGACCAATTCTGTCAGTAATTTCTCTTAACATCACAATCAATTAACCCTTAATATGCTACGTGTGACTCACTGACCTTTTGTGGATAGTGTAGATCAAGATCAGACTGCACAGAATGTGCAGTCTGGTCTTGGATCTATACTGTCCGATGCAGAGATATTTTTCTTAAAAAAAAAGTTTGAAATAAACTTATTCAGGTTTTTATAACTGAAAGTTTCATTTAACTTATTTAGCAGGACAAGGGTTAACCCTTTACCACACAACCCCAACTTTTAACGACCCTGAGAGAGAAGGCTATAAAGGACAAATTTTGTCATTCAAGCTACCTTTAATTTGTCACCTGCAGGTCCTTTAAATTTGGACAAGTCTAAAATTTCATCCCGTGTTAAAAAGGTTACCCTTTACTGCATAATCCTGGGTACATACTGTTATTTTTCTCCTTTCCCCTGTTGTACTGAAAATCTTTCTCCCAAAGGATTCTAAACACCAGTATTTTCTCCTTTTCTCACAATGGTTTCCAAAAGACCCTTCCCTGGGTTGGTAAGACACAGGATTATGTGGTAAGTAGTTAATAATGAGAAAAATGGAACATGATCCATTCCCAAATACTTCAGTTAGATATATCTCTAGCCTGTCAGTTGAAAACAGGAGGAAACATTCTCTAAAATGCTAAAATGCTGATAAAAGATCAGCTATTTTTCAGTCTGTAAAGCTTCATCCATAATCCACCTTTGCTTCCATTATTCTTTTTTTTTTCTCTCTAAATTTTAGACTGGACCAAATTGAAAGCATTTGCAGATGACAAATTGAATCTTGCTAAAATGATGATTTCTCTCTATGATAGGGTAGAAAGCATTGTGGGGAAAGAAGAAAATGTTGGAAACCACAATCTTTTCCAAATTCTAATCCACCGGGGTCATTAAAACTCTGGATTGTATGGAAATGGGTTAAATGAAAAAAGAAAAATTTAAAATGAAAGCCTTTCCCACCACTATCCCACCTGTCCCTTACCCATAATTAGCAATTTTGGAAACATTGTGGCAAACAGACTGATTGCTTGCAATGAGCAATTGCTCCTTTTGTCACAATATTATCAGATTCTGTACATTTTCCTTACCAAGAAAAAAATTCTTCTTCATTTCAATGTGAAATAATGGGTGGTTGATTGATTGATTGATTGATTGAATGGTGTTTAATGCCACTTTCAACTTTATTTCAGTCATCTCAGTCCTAGGTTTCAACAGTACTAGCCTAGGGCTCTGAGATGTCTTGCCCAAGGACATTCACACAAAAAAATGAATTAACCTGTACAGTGCTGAACAACTCACATGGACATTAATTTTTATTCTAGAAAAAAGACCTTCATAAGCACAACTTTAAGGCTGCTTGTGTCCAGAATGTCTAAGCAAAGTGGACAGTGTAGATCAGAGATCAGACAGCATATTTTGTGCAGTCTGATCTTGATCTACACTGGCTGCAAAGGCAACTAGCTGTGAAAGGCACACCTCTTTACCACACAAAAAAATTTTGGACTAGTTTCAATACAAAGCATTTGCTGAAGAAACATTAACACTGGCCAAAATTACAAAATTTATTCCATAGGGTAGAAAACATTGTGGGAAAAGGGGAAAATGCTGGTTACCAGCATTTTCTCCTTTTTCCACAATGTTTTCAAAAGCCTCCTTCATTAGGATCAGGATTGTATGGTAAAGGGTTAACCATGGTGAAATAGCCACATACTTTTGGAAACCTCATTAAGAGCATGTCTATCAGCACAGCTTCTGGTTTGGTCATTTCCTGAAAAGCAATCATTAGCCAGCCAGTGGGAGAAATTGGGCTGGTGGCATTTTGCATTATTCTGGCCAAAAAAGTGGTCAGTGTCCAAGATCTGGTTTATTTACAGTTGCTATACCAAAATAAGCTTTTAGTTAAGCACTACACTTAATCCCAGCACTTGCCCAACATCAAAGTTGCTTTTCCACTTTAAATTGAAAAAGTGAAAAACGTTGCTGTCTAGTAAAAAAAATTAACCTTTTCCCAAATGAAGAATTTTTTTACTCTTCCAAATTCAAAGCATCTGCAGGCAACAAATTTAAAATCAGCACATTTATGAGCTAAAGTCCCATAATAGGGTGGAAAACATTGTGGAAAAAGGAAACAAAGTGAAATAACTTTTGTGTGTTAATTTGCTAATCAGTCACCTGCCAATGCTTTCATTTGGACGAGTCTAACATTTTGTTGTCTTGTGTAGGGTTAAAAGCACTATCCAACTGAAAACAAAAATCCTTTTACATTGTGGCAAAATGACATAAAAGCTCTGCAGCCTTGACGTTTTCACACAACCAAGTTGCTGTGGGTTTGAGGTTAGCTCTAACCATAAATGCCTCAGGTTACAAGCTTATGGTGACCACTTTGAGCATGCATAAAGTAAACAGCAAGGTCAAGTGTGATTGCCCTGCAGTCGCCTTTGTTGCAGAAACAATGCCATCAGAAGGCCATACCAACATGGTAAAACACAGTGAAAACTCAGTAAAGATGATATGAAAATGGACAAATGATTCATTGACAGCTGTGAGACCCTATTGTAAGTGGACTATGTTTTTAGCAAGATGATGAAATGGTTATTATCTCTTTAGCAGCAATACTGCAGTTTCAGGACAATTACTTTTTGAAGACATACTATTGTCTGCCACTCTGCTACATCCTAGATAAGCACTGACTAGTAACCAGCACTTTCTCTTTTTCCATGTTTTCTACCATTTCCAAAAAAGAAATCCTTTTACTTGAGCCACATTCAATTTGTCATCTGTAAATGCTTTGAATTTGGAAGAGTCTGTAACTTTGTTCTCTGGAACAGAGGAACAAGATGTCCAATGTCATTTCAGATCTCCAGATAAAAGGGAGTGCTACTATTCTAAATCCATTATTGCTTTTCCAAACCCCATGTTGTGGGTACTCATACGAATCGTCTCGATAAGATGTTTCTAACGTTTCTAATGAGTACCCATAGCATAGGGTTTAGTGGAGAGTGATTAATATTGTCAATTTTGAAACCAAAATCACTCTCTCTATCTGGAGCTCTGTCATTTATTTAGGGGTCTGTGAACTTAAGAAGGTAAGAGTGTGCAATACTTATCAGAGCTTTGCTCTTGTATTTGAATGTTAAATAACAGTTAGTTCAAAATTAAGGACATTCTTAGTCTTCTCCAGAATTTTCTGAATTTGAAAGCAACACTTCTTCAAACCATTTGCTTTAGCCAATCAGAAGCTGACTTACCAAGTTTCATAGTTATAAAATCTTGGAGAAGAAGACTGAAAATGTTCTGTAGAATGGTTGGTGAATATGGACCCAGGAAAGTTACTGAGGTCCTTGACTCTGTTAACCCTTAGGCTGCTGAGCTCGACTCACTGACCTTTTGCGCACAATGTAGATCAAGATCAGACTGCACAGAACATGCAGTCTGATCTTGGATCCACACTGGCCAATAAGGAGATATTTTTCGGAAATAATATTATTCGGGTTTTTACTATCGGCTTGAAAGGTTTATTTAACTTATTTAGTAGGATAAGGGTTAACTGGTATAGAGGAATGACATTGTCCCATGTCATTTATGAGGGGGTCTCTGGACTAGGAGGTAAGAGTGTCCCATGCTTAAATGATATTATTTGGGTTTTTACTATCGGCTTGAAACGTTTATTTAACTTATTTAGCAGGATAAGGGTTAACTGGTATAGAGGAATGACATTGTCCCATGTCATTTATGAGGGGTCTCTGGACTAGGAGGTAAGAGTGTCCCATGCTTATCTAAAATCTTTGCTCTGGTATTTGAATGTCAAATAGATATCCGATAATTTAAAATTAAAGAGACCAGGCAAAGATTGTTACTAAGGTGCTTCACTTTGGAATGTTTTCTATGAAGATAAATTGCTAAGCACTGTCACTTTTAGCTCTGTAACTCTTTACCACACAATCAAAAATCTAAACAACCTCATGGAATAGGCCTCTTGAAAATAGTGTGGGAAAAGGAGAAAATGCTGGTACCTAGCATTTTCTCCTTTTCCCATAATGTTTTCTAACATTTCAGAGAAATGAACCTCATTTACACTAGTTTCAAATTTGCTGTCTGCAGCTGCTTTAAATTTGGAAGAGACTAAAATTTGTTGTTTGGGAAAGGGTTAAAAACATTATAAAGAAGCCTTTGGAAAACATTGTGGGAAAAGGAGAAAATGCTGATAAGCAGCATTTTCTCCTTTTCTTATGATGTTTTCTACTCTTTCATGGACAAATCTCGCATTATTAGTCACATTTATCATCTACAAATGCTTTCAGTTTGGACCTGGGTAAAATTTTGTCGTTTGGTAAAGAGTAAAACATCAGAGATAAAAATAATTACTTTAGATTAACAAAAAATTTTGAACGTTACTTCTAAAACGTACTTCTCATCATTTCAATTTATCTTCTTCATTGACTCCTCTGTCTGTGTTTTTATCATTGATAGTAAGATTGCCTTGGAAACGCTTTATCTGTAAAAGATCTCTCCTGGCAGAAATTCTAAATTTTTTGTCTTGTGTAAAGAATTATGAGAGAAATCATTAATTTTAAAAAAGCCCTGAGGTAGGATTCAGCTGTACATACTTTATAACTCTTTACCAAATGACAAAAAATTTAGCCTTGTCCAATTTGAAAGCATTTGCAGACAACAAATTAAATGTAAAGCAAAACATGAAATTTGTCTTTTATACAGTAGAAAACATTGTGAGAAAAGAAGAAAATGCTGGTTACCAGCATTTTCTTCTTTTCCCACAATGTTTTTCAAAGGCTTCTTCCACAAGGGTTATTAAAAGTCAAGATTGTGTGGTAAAGGGGTAACTTCAATAACAGTCCTCAGTACATGTATTTATCTTTCTGGCCGGCCTGCACGGCTCAGGTGGTAGAGCGTAGGACTCGTAAACATCATGTTTCGGGTAAGTTGAGAGTGTGAGTTCGATCCCCACGGCTGGCTATCTAATATTACTAATAGTCTTTCGGATGAGACGTTAAATTGAGATCCCGTGTGACAGTACTATACATCAAGCACATTAAAGAACCTGGCGTAACTTAGGATGGGTTTCGTCCTGTATCTTGCACTATCCCCCATAACTAAACTAAGTCTTCAGAGAGCACCCCCCTCCCCCCCAATATGGGCAACCGGTGGCAGTGGCGACGATAAATTAACGCAAATTCAATCAATTAGTTTATCTTTCAGATAGAACTGAGACATCTGCATAGTCTGTGTCCTTTGGTAAGCAGCATTCTCTTCTTGTCCCACAATATTTTCTTAGACCCTGTCATAGACAAATCTGATCATTTGATCCCCTATTTATTTGTTGTCTTTCAAGCTTTACCCTTTACAATCCCAAGTTCCAACTACCCTTACAGAAAAGGCCTTTGTTGGACACCAGCATTTTCTCCTTTTTCCCCCACAATGTTTTCTACCCTAGGAAAGCAGAGTTCATGTTTTGAGTAATATCAAGTGTGTGCTTTGAATTTTGACAGGTCTCAAACTTTGTTGTTTGGTAAAGAGTTAAAATTTTGTCTGTGAGAAAGAGCTAACTCTTTACCAAACAAAACAAGAGGGCCAAGATGGCCCTGTATCGCTCCACTGGCTTATAAACCATAAATACTAAACATTTCAATTCTGAGCCAAATGGTTTCAAAATGAAGACTTACAAAGTTTTCTCTGTAAAAGCCCATGTGAATGTTGAGACCCGCAGGGCAAAGCCATTTTTGATCCCAGAGCTATAATTACTTGAACCCTGGTAGAGGTCCACAAGATAAAGCCACATGCCAAAGTAATACAAGTCTATGCTGTATGGTTATAAATAAGCTGATTTTCAAGTTTAGTCCATATGAAGCCTCTGTAAGACATAAGACCCCTGATGCGAGGCTAATTTAAAACAAGAGGGCCATGATGGCCCTGTATCGCTCCACTGGCTTATAAATATAAACCATGAAGAGAAGTCTTCACTATATAAGCCCTTATAAAACTTTGACCCCAGGGCTACAGTCGGACTAAATGGGGAACATGTGTATTAGAAGAATTACATGCCAAATTTGGGAGTTCTTGGCCTTATGGCTAGTAACAAGACGGTTTCTGAACTTTTCACTCCATAAACCCATGTAAAACTTGTGACCCCTGGTGCGGGGCCAAACTTGATCCTAGGGCTGTAACTTGGGCCCTCTTTGTAGTTGTCCACTAGATAATGCTATAATTATGCAAAATTTGGTAGCCTAAGCCTTATGGCTATGTACACCAAGATTTAAAAGTTTTCCCTATGTAAGCCAATGTAAATCTTGTGAACCCCCCCCCCCCCCACCCAGCATGAGGCCAAATTGACCCCAGGACTATAATTTGGGCACTTTTGGTAGACCCAAACTAGATCAAGCTAAATGCAAAATTTAGTAGCTCTAGGCCTTATGGTTTCAGACAAGAAGATTTTTAAAGTTTTCTCTATATAAGCCTATGTAAAACTTGTGACCCCTGGGGCAGAGCCAATTTTGACCCCAGGGCTATAATTTCAAGAAACATGATAGAGGTCTACTACATAAAGCTACATGCCAAATTTGGTAGCCCTATGCCTTATGGTTTCAGACAAGAAGATTTTTAAAGTTTTCTCTATATAAGCCTATGTAAAACTTGTGACCCCTGGGGCAGAGCCAATTTTGACCCCAGGGCTATAATTTCAAGAAACATGATAGAGGTCTACTACATAAAGCTACATGCCAAATTTGGTAGCCCTATGCCTTATGGTTTCAGACAAGAAGATTTTTAAAGTTTTCTCTATATAAGCCTACGTAAAACTTGTGACCCCTGGGGCAGAGCCAATTTTGACCCCAGGGCTATAATTTCAAGAAACATGATAGAGGTCTACTACATAAAGCTACATGCCAAATTTGGTAGCCCTATGCCTTATGGTTTCAGACAAGAAGATTTTTAAAGTTTTCTCTATATAAGCCTACGTAAAACTTGTGACCCCTGGGGCAGAGCCAATTTTGACCCCAGGGCTATAATTTCAAGAAACATGATAGAGGTCTACTACATAAAGCTACATGCCAAATTTGGTAGCCCTATGCCTTATGGTTTCAGACAAGAAGATTTTTAAAGATTTCCAATATTTTTCAGTTTTGTTGCCATGGTAACCAGAGTTTTTGAAGGAATCAAATTCTTTCAAGAAATTCTGAAGAGGACCATGGCAGGATCATTTCTGTGAAGTTTCATTAAAATTGGATGGGTAGTTTCAGAGATGAAGATGTTTGAAATAAAAGTTAACGCACGGACGGACGGACGGACGCACGCACGCACGACGGACACCAGGCCATGACATAAGCCCGCTGGCCTTCGGCCAGTGGAGCTAAAAAAAAAATCAAAACAGGAAGATTTCTTGTCACTATGTAAGCCCATGTAAAACTTGTGACCCCTGCAGTGGGGCCAATTTTGATCCCAGGGCTAAAATTTTGGCCCGCTTGGTAGACGCCCCATAGATATAGCTACATGCAAAATTTGGTAGCTCTAGGCCTTATGGCTAGGTAGAGGAAGATTTTTAAAGTTTTCTCTATATAAGCCTATGTAAAACTTGTGACCCCCTGGGGCAGAGCCAATTTTGATCCCAGGGCTATAATTTCAAGAAACTTGATAGAGGTTTACTACATAAAGCTACATGCCAAATTTGGTAGCCCTATGCCTTATGGTTTCAGACAAGAAGATTTTTAAAGATTTCCAATATTTTTCAGTTTTGTTGCCATGGCAACCAGAGTTTTTGAAGGAATCAAATTCTTTCAAGAAATTCTGAAGAGGACCATGGCAGGATCATTTCTGTGAAGTTTCATGAAAATTGGATGGGTAGTTTCAGAGAAGAAGATGTTTGAAATAAAAGTTAACGCACGGACGGACGGATGCACGGACGCACGGCGGACACCGGGCCATGACATAAGCCCGCTGGCCTTCGGCCAGTGGAGCTAAAAATTATAGACTGGTAGAATTTGAGAGCATTTGCTGACAACCAATTAGAAGTGAATCAAGTGGTATGATTTGTCTTTGAAAATATTGTGGGAAAAGGAGAAAATACCGCTTGCCATTATTTTCTCTTTTTCCCACTATATGTTCAAAAGTTTCTCTAGGGTCGTTACGACACAGGATTGTTTGGTAAAGGTTAATCAAATCCTATTTCCTAATTTATCTGAGCTATTCAAAAATATATCATTATTATTCAAAGGGTAGATAGGCCTTAGATACACTCTGTGCACTTTAATCCTAAAGTGTTTACCAAGCGTAAAAACTTGTCCAAATTGAAAGCATTTGCGGACGACAAAATAAATGTGACTGACAAACTGATTTTGTTGTTTGGAAGGGTAGAAAACATTGTGGGGAAAAGGAGAAAATACTGGTTACCAGCATTTTCTCCTTTTCCCACGATGTTTTCAAAAGCCTTCTTTCTCATTCGTAATTGTGTGGTATAGGGTTAAAACGCCTTTCACAACTATGGCTGCTTTTCTGACTTGAGTAGATCTCTATCAGACTGCCTAATATGTGTGGTCTGATATTGAATCTTTATTGTCTGCAATTCTGAGACATTCTGGCTGAAAGGAAGAATGAAATACTTTTATTCTGGATCTGCTTTCCCCACCATTCTTAAGAACATTCTTTGTCTTATTCTCAAGAATTTTCTAAATTTGAAAGTATTACAAACTCTGATTGGCTAAACCAAACGGTTTATCCAATCAGATGTTGGATTACTTTCTAAATGGATAATTAGACTAAGAATGTTCTAAAGAATAGTTGGTGAATGCGGACCCAGATGTTTTCCATAGGAAAAATTTTTATTCATTAATTCGGAGCTCCATGGGGTAAAACCCGGTGGTTGCAGGTTGAAGGTTTTATACTCCGTTGAGGCAATCTTTTTTTTTCCAATGATTTTTCGCCACTCCCCTCTAATGCATGTGAGAAAGCAGTCAGTGGCTAATGGAAAGAAAGTTGTGTCAATACTGGTGAGAAAGTAAAAACATATGCATAGGTGCACTGACTGCCATGCTATGACCTAAGCTGTTGAAATGGCGTTTAACTCCTATACGAACAAAAATCTGTGGGTTAAAAAATATTCACCTCATAAAAGAGCAGTAATGTCTGCATCTTTTCTTTTCTTAATCCAAAACTCATTGATTTGCACTTTGCCGAACAATCCTGAGTTTTAATGACCCTGAAAACGTTTTTCTTTTGAAAACATCGTGGGAAAAGGAGAAAATGCTGATAACCAGCATTTTCTCCTTTTCCCACAATGTTTTGTACACTTCTAAAGAGAAATTTCAGTTTTTGAGAAACATATGATTTGTCGTCTTCAAATGCTTTCAATTTGGACAGGTAAAAAATTTTACCATTTGGTAAAGTGTCATTCTCTTCTTGTATTATGTTCTGCCAATACATCACTGGGAGAAAAAAATAGGCAAGTTAACCCTTCACCAAGTAATCCAGTATTTTAACGACCCTGAGGAAGAAAGCCCTTTGAAAATATCGTGGGAAAAGGAGAAAATGCTGGTAACCAGCATTTTCTCCTTTTCCCACAATATTTTCTACCCACTAAGAGACAAATATCATTACTTGAGGTACATGTGATTTGTCGTCTGCAAAGTCTTTCAATTTGGACAAGTCAGAAATTTTGTTGTTTGGTAAAGGGTTAACGATTATCTTTGTTGCGCAATTGACTTTTTGCAAGGTGCATAACAAAAGAATTCAGCCTATCTGATGCCATCAGGGCGAATCCAACCTCAAAACAATGAGTCAAACATTCTTTTGCAATGCTATCATTTTACCAAAGAATCCGGTTTGTCACAGTAAGTAAATGAGCTATACTCTGTAAAAAGGAGGTTTAATGCATCCGCAAAAAGTATCAACTCAGGTCAGCCTGCGCAGTCCATGCACGCTGACCTTGGTCGAAAATTTTTGCTTCTGTTAAATTTTTTGCATGCCCAAGGACCAGTTTACCTTATATTGACAGTTAGTTGCTAGACGAAATGGATTTTAAGGATCCATAATTATGTGATGACTTGCTTCGTATAATGCATCACACGGAGATGCATTAAACTCCCTTCTGCCAGAGCATGGCTCAAATGAAATGGCCATTCTTTAACTCTTTACCACACAACTAAAATGTAGACCAGTCCAAATTGAAAGCATTTGCAGACATTTTAAATGAAGCTCAAAACATAATATTTGTCTCTTAAAGGGTAGAAAACATTGTGGGAAAAGAAGAAAATGCTGGTTACCAGCATTTTCTTCTTTTCCCACAATGTTTTCAAAAGGCTTCTTTCTCAGGGTCGTTAAAAGTCGGGATTATGTGGTAAAGGGTTAATGATTCCTAAAGATGCAGCTATAGCGATTTTAAAGAATATTTAGCAAAGGAGGGGACAGTGTGGGTCAAAGATCAGATAGCACATTGCACAGTCTAGTCTTGATCTGCACAATCCACATAATCAATTAAATCTAGCTTCAGCCTTTTCTCCTTTTCCCACAATGTTTTCTACCTGTTCAAAGACAAGTCTCTTAATTTGGGCAACATTTGATTTCAGGTTAACTCTTCACCAATAGACCCCACGTTTAAACATGGGGTTGGTTTTACAGAAGGTTGAAAAAATTGTAGCAAAAGGAGAAAATGCTGGTCACTTCCGATTGTTTTTCTATTATTTTCAAAAAAGCCTTCTTTGCTAGGGTTGTTAAAACACAGCATTTTTTATTAAAGGGTTTAAACAAACAAGAGGGCCATGATGGCCCTGGATCGCTCACCTGAGTCAATAGGCCAAACATTCTGACGAAATTTCACAAGTATCTGACTGAATTTAATGTGGCCTCTATAGCGTGCACAAGGTTTTTCGAAGATTTGACCTAATGACCTAGTTTTTGACCCCACATGACCCAATTTCGAATTTGTGTAAGATTTTATCAAGCCAAACATTCTGACCAAGTTTCATAAGTATTTGACTGAAAATGTGGCCTCTAGAGCGTACACAAGGTTTTTCGAAGATTTGACCTAGTGACCTAGTTTTTGACCCCACATGACCCAATTTTGAACTCGTCCCAGATTTTATCAAGAAAAACATTCTGACCAAATTTCACAAGTATCTGACTGAAAATGTGGCCTCTAGAGCACACACAAGGTTTTTCGAAGATTTGACCTAGTGACCTAGTTTTTGACCCCACATGACCCAATTTCAATCTCGTCCCAGATTTTATCAAGACAAACTCTCTGACCAATTTTCACAAGTATCTGACTGAAAATGCGGCCACTAGAGCCTACACGAGTTTTTTCGAAGATTTGACCTAATGACCTAGTTTTTGACCCCACATGACCCGATTTCGAACTCATCTCAGATTTTATCAAGACAAACATTCTGACCAAGTTTCATGAGGATTGGACTGAAAATGTGGCCTCTAGAGCGTACAGAAGGTTTTTCGAAGATCTGACCTAGTGACCTAGTTTTTGACCCCACATGACCCAATTTCACACTCATCCCAGATTTTATCAAGACAAACATTCTGACCAAGTTTCATGAGGATCGGACTGAAAATGTTGCCTCTAGAGCAAACACAAGGTTTTTCGAAGATTTGACCTAGTGACCTAGTTTTTGACCCCACATGACCCAATTTTGAACTCGTCCTAGATTTTATTAAGCCAAACATTCTGACCAAGTTTCATGAGTATCTGACTAAAAATGTGGCCTCGAGTGCGTACACAAGGTTTTTCGAAGATTTGACCTAATGACCTAGTTTTTGACCCCACATGACCCAATTTCGAACTCCTACGAGATTTTATCAAGACAAACATTCTGACCAATTTTCACAAGTATCCGACTGAAAATGTGGCCACTAGAGCGTACACGAGGTTTTTCGAAGATTTGACCTAATGACCTAGTTTTTGACCCCACATGACCCAATTTTGAACTTGTCTCAGATTTTATCAAGACAAACATTCTGACCAAGTTTCATGAGGATTGGACTGAAAATGTGGCCTCTAGAGCGTACACAAGGTTTTTCGAAGATTTGACTTAGTGACCTAGTTTTTGACCCCACATGATCCAATTTCAAACTCATCTGAGATTTTATCAAGACAAACATTCTGACCAAGTTTCATGAGGATCGAACTGAAAATGCGGCCTCTAGAGCGTACACAAGGTAAAATGTTGACGACGCATGAATCACGACGGACACAGCACAATCACCATAGCTCACCATGAGCACTTTGTCCTCAGGTGAGCTAAAAAAAAATCACTGGAAGGGTAACTCTTTTATCAAACCACAGTTTCCAGAATCTTCCAAATTGAAAGCTTCTGTAGACAACAAATCTGAAAGTGATACAAATGAACTGAAGTTCTTTGACAGGGTAGAAAGCAGCCTGGATAAAGGAGAAAATGCTTGTTACCAGCAGTTTCTCTTTTTCCCACAATATTTTGAAAACCTCTCTGTTTTATGGTCTTTAAAACTCATGACTGTGTGGTAAAGAGTTAACTCTTAACCAAACGACAAAATTGCAGACTAGTCCAAATTGAAAGCATTTGCAGACAACACTTTAAATGTAGAGCAAATGATGACTTCTCGTTTGATTGGGTAGAAAACATCATGGGAAAAGCAGAAAATGCTGGTTACCAGCATTTTCTCCTATTCTCACAATGTTTTCAAAAGGTTTCTTCATCAGGGTCGTTAAAAGCCGGGATTGTGTAGTGAAGAATTTATTTAAAAGGGGTAAGGAAACTGCACATGTGCTTGAAAGTGTAACAACACTGCAGGGCTTTCTAAATCTGTGTGAATTGTCATGCTAAATATCTCTCATTGTTACATTCCAGAATCAATTTTCACACTGTGTTATAACCCTTTACCAGGCCCACAAAATTTTAGACTTATCCATTAACCTTTAAAGATTCATCTATACTCTTTTTCAGCCAATTTTTAACCCATTTCATCTTAATTTTCCAGCCCGTTTTTAACCCATCACATCTTTATTTTATAAAACTATAATCATTCTTGTATCTTCATGCCAAATGTTGCCCCTGATGGCTGCAAGCTTGCACAGATTACGACAGACAGAAAATGCATTTCATTTTTTGGCATTCTTCAAAGAAATCACTGTTGTTGTTTCTGCTTTTAAATGAGGACAAATCCTCGAGTTTCTCGATCCCTTACACAATATATATTGGTAATTTATCTATGTGTACACAACTTACCAATTCTGGGCCATTCTACACACTTTCAAGTTGTAATCATGTTTTTTCTGTCTGGCTGCAAAGATGTATCTTTAAAGCAACTTTCACAACTTTAATTGACTTTGCGACCTGGTGTAAATCAAAATCAGGCTGCACAAAACCTACAGTCTGATCTTTTATCTACACTGTCTGCTTTACTGAAATACTACAGAGAAAAAAAAATCATTGTGGAAAAAAGTTAAAATGCTGCTAACCAGCTTGTATAGGACCTCATTGTAACAGACATATCTGTTCATATTAATACCCCATGCCATAATGTAACACTTTAACCCTTTCCCATACAGAAACTTTTAGACTCCTTCAAATTTAAAACATCCGCAGACGACAGATTTGAAATTGGTATAAATGAGCTCAAGCTCTTTGACAAGGTAGAAAACATTGTGGGTCTGGTTATCAGCATTTTCTCCTTTTTCCATGAAGTTTTCAAAAGGTTTCTCTATCTTAGGGTCGGGATTGTGTGGTAAAGAGTTAATACACAATTCCAAGTTTTTACGACCCTGAGAAAGAAGCCTTTTTGCATTTTCTAGACTCTAGATTTGCCAAAATCCAAAGCATTTGCAGACAACAATTTAGATTTGATTTAAACAATGAAATTTGTCTTTCAAACAGTAGAAATATCATCTGGTAAAGATTTGCCAAAATCCAAAGCATTTGCAGACAACAATTTAGATTTGATTTAAACTAGAGCTATCACTAAAAGTGATCATACCCCCCACCAGCTCCTTGTCACAAAACAGCTCTTTGTCACAGAATGCAGAATGGTTTCGTAAAAAAAATAAGAGTTGAAAAAAAAAGTGGGAAAAGAGTTATGGTACTTATAAAGTGCGCTTCTCATTAATGTGGTCTATCTGTATATGAAGTTTGATGTCACTAGCTTAAATGATTCAAAAGTTATGCCCCTGACAAATATCCAAAGTTAAAACTTACAAAGTGCAAAAACTCGAAAAATAAATGGAATAGAGTCATGGTGTTTGTACACTGCACTTCGCCTTATAGTGATCTATCTGTGTGTGAAGTTTGAAGTCATAAGCTTCTATACTTTGGAAGTTATGCCCTGGACAAAAATCCAAAGTTAAAATTTACCAAGGGCAATAACTCGAAAAATAAATGAAATAGAGTTACTGTTCTTGTACACTGCACTTCTCCTTAATGTGATCTAACTTTGTGTGAAGTTTGAAGTTCCTAGCTTCTATACTTTGGAAGTTATGCCCTGGACAAAAATCCATAGTTAAAATTTACAAAGGGCAACAAGCTGAAGGGGAGATAATTCAGCAACCAATGGCAGCAAGGTCGTGAAAATTGCACATGCACAATTTCATATGTACCCAAACATTATGTGTAAATTTCAGTGCAGTACTTGAAAAACTGTAGAAAAAAAGCTCCGGACAAAATTGTGTCTACAGACGGACGGACAGATGGACGGACAGCCAAGGCGATTCCAGTTTACCCCCCTCCACTTCGTTGTGGGGGGTATAACAATGAAATTTGTCTTTCAAACAGTAGAAATATCATCTGGTAAAGAGTTATTAAGTAATGAAGGGTTGAACTTGGCAAGTCCTTGGTGCAGATGCAGTCAGTTTAAATATCAATAAAATGTTTTCCGGTCACGAAATACTGCTGAATCATTCAGGAAAAAGAAGATGATAATTTAAATCATAAAAGCACTTGAAGTATTGAAGATTTTACACTGGATTAACCTTAAAGTGCCTTTCACGACTATAGTTGCGTTTGCGGTCTGTGTAGATTAAGGTCAGGCTGCACAAAACGTGCAGCCTGATCTTTGATCTACACTGTCCACTTTGCTGAATCACTGTAGACAAAAGCAACCATGAAATTTCAATTATTTGGATCATATTTCTAGGATGAAAATGTCTGATAGGTTTATTCGGTGCTCTAAGGGTTAACTCTTTCGCTGTCAAATAAATGGATTTGATGTTAAATTTTCTCAAGGTTTACAAGTTTATTTTTTTTTGCATTTAAACATAATTTTGGTCAAAGAACAACATTAGCTAGCGGATGGTGTAGATCCAAGATCAGATTGCATGTTTTGTACAGCCTGATCTTGAACTACACTATCCACAAAGGAATGTCCAAGGTGACATTGGCAGTTAAAGAGTTAATTTGGTCTTTAGAACCCTTTACCAAAATATACTGTTCTTGAAGAACAATGAATTTTAAAACATTGTGGGAAAAGCAAAAAATGCTGATGATCATCTGACTGATGAAAAGTATGGAAGTAGTAAAATTTTCCGTCCTTAATTTTCAGTCAACACGTTCTGCTATTTACAGAAACATTTTGGCAAAAACATCCATAACCCTTTACCAAACAATCCCGAGTTTTAACTAACTTTCTAACAATGGCTTTTGAAAACATTTAGAGAAAAGGAGAAAATGCTGGTGACCAGCATTTCCTCCTTTATACAATGTTTTCTACCATTTCAACTAAAATTTGCATCATTTGCACCCCATTTAACCCTTTACCACACAATCCCGACTTTTAACGACCCTGTAAAAGAAGCCTTCTGAAAACATTGTGGGAAAAGGAGAAAATGCTGGTAACCAACAATTTCTCCTTTTCCCACAATGTTTTCTGCCATTACAATAACAAATTTCAATTTTTCAGTCCCATTTATTTTGTCTTCTGCAAATGCTTTGAATTTGGACCAGTCTAAAATTTTGTCGTTTGGTAAACAGTTAATTTGTCATCTGCAAATGCTTTCAATTTGGACTTTCTAAAAATTTTTGTTTGGTAAAGAGTTAAACAAGCATTTGATTGGTCCTTTTTTCCTATGGGAGTGAGTCAATTAGATTTATTTACTGTTCTAACAGTTTACCCTTTACAAGATACACCCTCATGTGAACAACCCTGACAAAAGAGGCTATTGAAAGCATCATGGGAAAAGGAGAAAATGCTGGTTATAACAAGGAGAAAATGCTCATAACCAGGATTTTCTCCTTTTCCCACAATTTTTTCTATTTCTTTTTTTTTTTCAAAACAATCACAATTCATATCACTGGAGCCGCATTGAATTTGTGGTCGGCAATTGCTTCAAAATTTGGACAAGTATAAGGTTTTGTCAGCTAGTAAAGACTTTAACCCTTTACCGCACAATCCCGAGTTTTAACGACCCTGAGAAAGTGGCCTTTTGAAAACATTGTGGGAAAGGGAGAAAATGCTGGTAACCAGCATTTTCTCCTTTTCCCACAGTATTTCTGTCCTTTTACAGACAAATCTCACCATGTGAGCCAAATCTAATTTGTCATCTGCAAATGCTTTCAATTTGGACCAGTCTAAAATTTTGTGGTCTGGTGAAGAGTTTTTACAGTATAGAGTACAGCCATAAAGTTCAGAAACCATAAACTTGATATCTTTTAACTTTATTCCTTCATTAGCTCACAGAACTGAGATCTATTTCCAAAACAAAGATTTGGTCCAAGAGTGCTATGCACACCTTTAGCTGCTTTTGCAGTCAGTGCAGATTCATATTAGGCTGCACTAAGGAATGCACTGTAACCCTCAGAGTGCCCAATAAACCCAACCAACATTTCCATTGTAGGGAGAAGAGCCTATAAATATAATTAATAGTACATTCCACATTTTGTGCTGTCTGACCTTGATCTACACTGCCCAAAAAGACATGCTCTCTTTTTCCCACAATGTTTTTAAAAGCTTCCTCCCTTGTGTCATTAAAATATGGGATTGTGTGGTAAGGGGTTAGCTCCATTACCTACTGACACAAATTTGCAGCTGAAAACTTTTAAATAATTCTTGTAAAATATTGAAAATCAACATGACTTCAGGTCTGAAAAAAACTGTGGGAAAAGGAGAAAATGCTGCTAACCAGCATTTTCTCCTTTTTTCCCACATTTTCTATCCTTCCATAGTCAAATTTCAGTTTTTGAGTTGCATTCATTTTGTTGTAGACCTGCAAGTACTTTCAGTTTGGACAAGTTTAAAATCTTGTCCTTTGGAAAAGAGTTAACAGAGTATTGTTTGACAAAGGGTTAAACATGAATAGAAACACCTACTTACTAAATTCTAATAAAAATCCCACCTAAATCCACTAAACTCTCAAGCAAGAGTGTCTCTGTAATACATATATCACATAAAGTAACTTCACGTTGAGCAAATTTTACTATCTATTCATAAACACCATTGCATCCTTTCCAATTTAATAAATTTGACTTTTTTATGAGGTGTAAAGTAAATTTCTGTAGCAAATGAAGAGGAGTTCAGTCATAATTATTATATCTAGTAGCAAATGGTGTAGATCTAAGATCAGTCTGCATGCTCTATATAGTCTGATCTTGATCTACATTGTGGGCAAAAAGATATATAACCCTTTACCACATAAATCCAAGTTTTTAATGACCTGGAGGAAGAAGGTTTTTGAAAGCACTGTGGATAAAGTAGAAAATGCTTGTAACCAGCATTTTCTCCTTTTCCCACAATGTTTTTAACCTTTCTCATAGGAAAATCCTAAGACAATTCAACCATTTAACTATTTACCACATGGCAAAATTCTAGATCTGTCCAAATTGGAAGCATTTATAGACAACAAAATAAATGATAGTACTTACTTGTCTTTAGAGAGTAGAAAACACTGAGAAAAGGAGAAAATGCTGGTTACCAGCATTTTCTCCTTTTCTCACAGTGTTTTCAAAAGCTGTCTTTCTTGGTAGTCATTAAAACTTGTAATTGTTTGGTAAAGATTTAGGCCCCATTTGTTTGCGAATTCTTTCAATTTGGACAAGTGTAACATTTTACCATGTGGTAAAGGGTTAATATTGGCACAGATATCTGTTTATATCTGTACATTCTGTGCATCTTGATCTTGATCTATACCATCCACAGTAGACATTTAAGTCGATTAACAATGAAAGAGTTTTAAACAAACACAGTAAAACACCCTCCAAGAACTCTGCCAAAGTGATAATCCTGTCATCAGAGCTTCAATACCGCACCCCTCATAACAGGATTTCAACATTGTTCCTCATTCAAGAGGATTATTTTCCAATATGCAGCTTTTTTAGTTGCACAATGCTGGCATACAATCTTTTTTTTCTGTCATGCAGCAGATTACTTTAGAAATCACTGTGATATATACAAATAATTTCTCCTCATGCCATGACGTTTTCGTATGATCCGAGTCCGTATTCACCAACCATACTTAATTAATCCTTTACCAAACAATCCTGGGTTTTAACGACCCTGGGAAAAAGGCCTTTTGAAAACATTGTGGAAAAAGGAGAAAATGCTGATAACCAATGTTTTCTAGCGCTTCAGAAACAAATCCAATCATTTGAGCAACATTTGTCGTCTGCAAATGCTTTCAATTTGGACCAGTCTAATACCTTGCCGTGTGGTAAAGAGTTAAGTATATTCTTAGTCTTATTCTACGAGATTTTCAAAATTTGAAAGTAATACAACTTCTGAATGGCTAAACCAACGATTATGTTACTTAGGGTTACTTTCAAATTTAGAAAATTCTGGAGATAAAGACTAAGAACGTTCTTAAGGATGGTTAGTGAATACGGGCTCTGATTTATTCAATCCTAATTCATGCAGTCAGGAAAAATTATCCAAAGTTCAACTTGGTAAAATTTTACGATTTCAATTGACTTCTTTACTAAACTACAAAATATAAGACATGTCAATATTGAAAGCTTAACACTTTACAACACAATCACGACTTCTAACAACCCTGAGAAAGAAGCCTTTTGAAAACATTGTGGGAAAAGGAGAAAATGCTGGAAACCAGCATTTTCTCCTTTTCCCACAATGTTTTCTACCCTTCCCAAAACAATTTTCAATTGTTTGGTTGCATTTATTTGGTCATCTGCAATTCCTTTCAGTTTGGACTAGTCTAAAATTTTGTCGTTTGGTAAAGAGTTAATCTTATTCAAATAATGTGATTTGTCTTTGGATGGGCAGAAAATATTGTAGGAGGAGGAGAAAATGCTGGTTACTGGCACTTTCTCCTTTTCCCACAATGTTTTCAAAAGCTTTCTTGTTGACACTCCGAACTATGTGGTAAAGGGTTAAACATCAATAACTGGGCTCTTTCCAAATTTCAGCTGGGCCTGAGTAGATCAAGATCAGCAGCACTCAATGAAAAGTCTCATCTTTAACCTACACTGTCTTTAATTAAAGAATCCATTCTGGTTGAAATGGGTTCACATTAATTTTCCAATGTTTTTGAAAGCGTTTTTCTTTAGTGCCTCAAACCCTTTACCATTCAATCCCAAGATTAAACAATTAACCTTGAGAAAGAAGCCTTTGAAAACATTGTGGGAAAACAAGAAAAATCTTGATAATCGCTTCAAATACCATCTTCACTATCTGAACCACATCAAATTGTCTTCTGTTAAGTGCTTTGGATTTGTACAAGTCAAAATTCAGTTGTTTGGTAAAGAGTTAACCCTTTACCGCACAATGCTGCCTTTTAACGCCCCTAGGAAAGACGCCTTCTGAAAACATTGAGGGAAAAGGAGAAAATGCTGGTAACCAGCATTGCCTCCTTTTCCCACAATGTTTTCTACCCTATCAATAGAAAACTGCACCATTTGAGCCACACTGAAATTTTGTCTGCAAATGCTTTCAATTTCGAAAAGGCTAAAATTTTGTCGTCTGGTAAAGGGTTAAAATACAGGATTGTGTGGTTAAGAGTTTAACATTTTTACTCTTTTCAGACTCATGTTTGTGAATAAACTCACAAAATCACTCTGACAGATGGAAAACATAAGTTACTGCTCATAATTTGTAACTGCTCATAATTTGTCAGTATTCTATTATCTTTTCATGGGGACCATCTACTTTGTAGTTTGATAATTAGGTTTATTTATTATATAATATTACCGTAATGTCTCTTACTGACACTCCTCCTCTAATTAAAGGCCCCCACCCATTTTTAGGAATATTTCAAAAAGATCAACCCTAGAATTTCCATGATCTTGTTGATGAGGAAAATAAGATTTATAATTATCGTCAATAACTTAACTCTTTACCACTTAACAAATTTTTAGACTGGTCCAAATTGAAAGCCTTTGCAGGCAACAAATAAAATGTGGCAGAAATTACATTTTCTGTATCAGAAAGAGTAGAAAACATTGTTGGAAAAGCAGAAAATGCTTGTTATCAGCATTTTCTTCTTTTCCCACAATGCTTTCAAAAGGCTAATCTTCCTCAGGGTCGTTATAAAACTCAACATTGTGTGGTAGAGAGTTAAGCCTTTACTTAAATTTAGACAAGTCAAAATCAAAAGCATTTGCATGCAACATAACAATTGCCGATCAAATGATGAACTATGTCTTTGAAAGCATTGAAAATGATTTTTATACAATGTTTACAAAAGCCTTTTTCCTCAGGGTCCCTTCACCCTTTACCGTACAATGTCGCTTTTTAACACCCCTGGGAAAGAAGCCTTTTGAAAACATTGTGGGAAAAGGAGAAAATGCTGGTAACCAGCATTTTCTCCTTTTCCCACAATGTTTTCTACCCTATCAAAGTAAAGTTGCATCATTTGAGCCACGCTGAAATTGTCGTCTGCAAATGCTTTCAATTTGGACATGGCTAAAATTTTGTCGTCTGGTAAAGGGTTAAACTCAGAATTGTGGTAAAAGGTTAAAATCACACATAAATATAATACAGTTTTGTCTATGTTTCTTCGCCTTGCTTCCTCAAGTTTATCAATTTCCACTCATGTCATACTAAAACTGTAAGGTAAAATTAACTTGCAAAAGCAGCCTCACCCCTTAACCACATAATCCAGTTTTAAGGACCCTCGGAAAGAGGCCTATAAAATAATTGTGGGAAAAGGAGAAAATGCTGGTGACCAGCATGTGAAATTTTATTGTGTGGTAAAAAAAGTTAAAAAGTGAATTGTTACAAGTATGCAAAAGTCTCCTTATCACTTTACCACACAATCCCGAGTTTTAAGAACCCTGAAAGAGATGACTTTAAAAAAACGTTGTGGGAAAAGGAGAAAATGCTGGTATGCAGCATTTTCTCTTTTTTCCAGAATGTTTTCTGCCCTTCCCAAAATATACTTCAATTTTTTAATCAGATTTATTTCTTCGTCTGCAAATGCTTTCAATTTGGACAAGTCTAAAATTTTGTTGTTTGGTAAAGAGTTAAGAAGGTCTATGTAAAGAAAAAATAAAATTCACGACCAAAATAAATCCAGGTGAAAAAGTACATGTACAGTATGAGAATTACTCAAACATACCTTCTCCAGTCTGCTAAATCAAGAATAGAAACTGGTTACATTCCCATCACAAGCATTTCACTGAAATAACAACAGAGAATCTGTTCCATTCCCCAAAACCTATTTTAGCACAGATCTATCAAAGCATATTACTCCATGTGAATGAGAAGCCCTGTTAAGTTGATGCATTTATTTAGTCAAGGATTGTACAGTCAATTTTAGATGAAACAAGTTTTTCTCAGCCCACTACGGTCTCAATTCTTAACATGGTAAAAATGAATGAATAGTTCAAACTGCTAACAAGAGGGCCATGATGGCCCCGGTCGCTCACCTGAGTCAATAGGCAAAATTTGACCACAGGGTCATAATGACCCAATTTAAAACTCATCTGAGATATTATTAAAACACATTCTGACCAATTGTCAGGTCAACTGAGCTGAAAATGTGGCCTCTGGGGTGCCCAAAATGTATTTCTTCAATTTGACCTAGTGACCTAGTTTATAACCCTATGTGACCATATTTCAAACTCATCCAAGATATCAATTTCAAACTCATCTGAGATTTCATCAAGACAAACATTCTGACAAATTTTCAGGTCAATTGAGCAAAAAATGTGGCCTCTAGAGTGTCCACGAGGTATTTCTTCAATTTGACCTAGTGACCTAGTTTATAACCAAAGGTGATCCACTTTCAAACTCATCCAAGATTTCATCAAGACAAACATTCTGACCAATTTTCAAGTCAATTGAGCAAAAAATGTGGCCTCTAGAGTGCCCACAACATATTTCTTTAATTTGACCTAGTGACCTAATTTATGACCCCAGATGACCAAAATTTGAACTTATCCGAGATTTCATCACGATAAACATTCTGACCAATTTTCAGGTCATTTGAGCAAGAAATGTGGCCTCTAGAGTGCCCACAAGGTATTTCTTTAATTTGACCTAGTGACCAAGTTTTAGACCCCAGGGGACCCAAATCTGAACTCATCCAAGATTAAAGTATCCACAAGGTATTACTTAGATTTGCCCTAGTGACCTAGTTTATGACCCCAGGTGACCCAAATTTGAACTCATCCGAGATTACATCAAGACAAACATTCTGACCAATTTTCAGGTCAATTGAACAAAAAATGTGGCCTCTAGAGTGCCCACAAGGTATTTCTATAATTTGACCTAGTGACCTAGTTTTCAACCCCAGATGACCCAAATTCGAACTCATCCAAGATTACATTACGACAAACATTCTGACTAATTTTCAGGTCAATTGAGTAAGATATGTGGCCTCTAGAGTGTACATAAGGTAAATGTTGATGACAGATGACGCACAACTGACAACGCACAACAGACGCCGGACATCAGACAACCACAAAAGCTCACCTTGAGCATGTTGTGCTCAGGTGAGCTAAAAATTTTCTTTTTGTAGAAGTAATATATAAATATTGTAAAATCTGTTTTCATGGCCAGGTGTTTTTAACAGTCATCTTTATCAAGCACCCACAATTGATTTAAAGCTCCTATATCCAAGTTTTTGAATATTAAATGCATAGTAGTGGCCAATGTAAATTATGCCCGTATTAAATGCATTTAGATTTAAATTATACCATTTAAAAGTATGGACATTATTATGAAGTTGACATCTCTTATTGTATGGTCGGTACAAGTGTTAGTTGCTGCTAGAGAAATGAATTTCAAAACTAGCTTAACCCTTTCTCAAACGACAAATTTTGGACTGGCCCAAATTGAAAGAGTTTGCAGACGACAATTTTAAATTGGATGAAAATGGCAGAAAGTTCTCAAAAAGGTTAGAAAACACTGTAGGAAAAGGAGAAATTGCTCGTTACGAGCAATTTCTCCTTTTCCCACAGTGTTTTCAAAAGACTTGTACTGCAGACACGTGAAAACCATGGCTTGTTTGGGAAAGGGTTAAAAGTTGCCAGGTTGCCCTATCTTTCATTTACTTTTTACCTGATTTTAACCTGATGGTTATTTACATTTACAAAAAGTAGGCGGTAATGTTTACATTTCCATATTATTTTGGTGTTTTTTGCAAAGAGTAATCAGTAACCTACCATACTGTCACTTTTTAACACCCCCGGGGCCATTATATTTCCCGAAAGGGTGATTAATAGAAGTAAAATGACATAGAATTTTCTGAGGACAATGACAGCATTGCCATCCAGGTTTTAGTCAGTGCCGACAATGAAGTGATCGCCATTTTAGAAACCCACTGTATATAATGCAGAATATCAGTTAAACTGCCGATCAGGAGTCATTGGGAATTTGCATTCACGATTGATATGTGACACTGTTCATCGATACTGTCTTTTTCTTAAACATTTTTTCTGTTAGATTACAAACTTTGTGTTACCAGAAGTTTAAAATGTTATCGAAGTTATGTATACCGTATTTGGATAGTCAGGTGTTAGTGACATCGATTTGTGAACTTATTATGAATTTATTATGGTTATGTCGATCTTATAAGTGTATTCCAGCTGATCTATATCAATTTTATCAATGGATTGGCTGTCTGGTAAGCCCATTTTCATTTAGAAAAAAGCTGGGGAGCATCAATTAGAGGGGGCGCATCTATAAGGGTCATTACGGTATCTATCAAGGATCTTATTGTTAGCTTTCAAGCAAAAAATTGATGCATACATCCATTTGAAATGATGCCAGTATGATTATTTTTTATTCCAAAATGGACATAATGGCGTGTTTAGGGGAGAAACAATCAGGGAGAAACAATCGTATTTGCTGGTGCCCAATATTTTCTCCTTTTACAGTGATCTTTTCAACTCTTTCAGTCACAAATCAAATCATTTGAGCTAGATATAATTTGGCATTTGCAAAACTTTACTAGTTTCCAATTTGGGCAAATCCAAAATTTTGTCCTCTGATAAAGAAATACAGATGCAAAACAATCATATACAGCCAAAATGCCTCTACCATGTTATTCAAGAGGCATTTACACAAAAAACTGTGTCCAACTTAATTTGGTTGAACTTTACTACAAATTTACTATAGGTACAGTGCATGTATTTGAGAAGGAAACATCAGTCAGATAACAGACACTGCGCATTACTTACCAGCTAATTCTTTTTTTCATGAAAAAGAATTGTGGACATAATTCTGTGGGCCTATGTGGGCGATTTTTGAGCAATTGCTGGTGTGATTATATTCCTTTATACATGTATGTTTTCATATTGAACCACACACAGAGTGTATACATTCATGTTTCAGTACCTCTTGCACCATTTTCTTTTTAACCCTTTACCACACAATCGCGACTTTTAACGACCCTGTGAAAGAAGTCTTTTAAAAACACTGTGGGCAAAGGAGAAAATGCTGGTAACCAGCATTTTCTCCTTTTCCCACAATGTTTTGTACCCTTTCCAAAACAAATTTCCTTCTTTCAGTCACATCTATTCTGTCATCTGCAAATGATTTGAATTTGAACCAGTCTAAAATTTTGTCATTTGGTAGAGTTAAGGATCATTATTGTCAACCCTGTACTAAGCTTTCTTTTTCTGGCGTAGCTGAACGCTCTGGCTTTTGACCTACTTCTTGGTATATCTAATGAATGGATATTAATTTGCAATTGGTTAGAAATGTGTACATGCTTATTCAGATGGCTCCTGCTGGCCTATATTACTTGCACATATATGACACTAATAATTGTGCAAGCTTTGCTACCCCTAAGCAACACCCCAGGGCCATTATTCATGCCATAGCAAATTAGTAATGATAGTGGAACACCCTTTTCTTGTACTATTTGTTAATTTGATATTTTTCTAAGCATTAAAAAAAGAAGAAATCCTGATTACCAGCATTTTCTCCTTTTCCCAACAAAGTTTAAAAAAAAAAAAAACCTTTATCCCTGAAGTTCGTCAAAACCCTGAAGATTTTGTACCCTTTCAAAAACAGCCACTATATGGTGACCCACATTAAGTTTTTCATTGGCTTTCAATTTGAGGCGAGCTCGGTAGGGCAGTCAGTTGCGTACAGGTATTGAGACCAGGGGATTGCTGGTTCTAATCTCCCGCTCTATAAATTTCTTTCAGAGGAATGATGATAGTCATTGTGACAGGATTTTTTCCTCTTTCACTGCTGATCCTTGTTTCGTTACAACAGGATTTTTTCCTCTCTCACCACTGATTGTTTCAATGATGATTATGTTTGAAAGCCACTAGTGGCATGAGAAGAAGACTGTACAAAGTAGTGGTAAAAGAAACTCCAGGAAAGCATTGACAGACTGGCTTCTGCAATATAACTGAAATAACATTGAAAATGGTGTTAAACACCATACAAACAAACAAGGCTTCAAATTTGGGCAAGTAAAAATGTCTGTCGTCTCATTAAGGGTTAAACCAGTTCCACTATGGGGGATTTTGACTGCTAAAGTGATTTGGGTTTTTTTTTATCTATCCAACTGGCAGATTTTAATCTGTATTCCCTCTTGGCAACCATGCAAAAACCTCTAAACCTTTGAAAAAGCCAAAACATTAGAGGATATTAAATTTTATCTGATTCAGTTTTTCTATTACCTCATAGCACCATTGTATGCCCAAGCATCGTTGAGCAAAAGGTATTGGTAACCTCTTTTATCATATGGCGTGCAACACACGAAAAAGGACCTTCGGACATATGCGTAAAACTGTGTCATCCAAGATCAGCCTGTGCAGTCTGTGACTAATCCAATACGACACTTCCCGTTTTTGTGTGATTTTTTGTTTCACGAAAGTCTACTGTATGAAAAAATCTTATGTAGTCGTAAAGTGTTGTCTTGGATTAGCCTGCGCGGACTGCGCAGGCTAATCTGAGACAACACTTTACGCAAATGTCCGAAGGCCCCTTTTCATGTGTTGTACGCCATATACCTATAAATGATCTGACTAAATACAAATGTTCTCTAAACACTTGTACAACAGACCAGAATATGTCTTCTGTATCACACTTGTATTCTATGAAGGTTTTTTTCTCCCATGCATTCACACTGTGCAGAGAATCATCATGTGCATCATGAACTATTTTTGCATAATTCACGTTTGGCTCTTTCCACAAAATGTGCTGCTTACGGATTTTTTCTTATCTATAAAATATATTTCGTGATGTTTTCTAGCTCACCTAACACGATATGGTCATGCTTGTCCGTCATGTGTCAAAGGTCATGCAGGTATCAACAATTACATTGTGTGCACTCTAGAGACAAAATTTTGAGTCCAATACTCATGAAAGTTGGTTAGAATTATTGATTATATCTCTGACAAATCAGGTCACATTGGATCCAAAAGTAGGTCACTGGGTCAAATCTTGGGAAAAACCTTGTGTGCACTCTAGAGGTTACTTTTTCAATCCAATACTCAAGAGAGTTGATCAGAATATTAGTCTTGATAGTATCTCAAAGGACTTTGAAATTGGGTCACTTCAAGTATAAATTTAGGTCACTGGCACAAATCCTAAAAATACCTTGTGTGTACCATAGAGGCCATATTTTGTTCCATACTTATGAAAGTTGGTCAGAGTACTTATGTTGATGCTATCTCAGATGAGTTTGAAAATGGGTCACAAAAAAAACCCCTGAGGATTTGGAGCCTCTGAACAATATGTGGGGAAAGGAGAAACTGCTGGTAACCAGTGATTTATCAGTGTGTAGGACAAAATGTGTTAGCTCCTGTTCACTATTTATCAAAGAATCTAATGGACACAGGAATTGAAAAACCTTGTGTTATAGGGGAGAACAGACGGTTACTAGCAATTCCTCCTTTTTCACACAGTCTTACCATTTTAACCACGCTTTCCATCAATGAATAATTTTCAAATTTTGGCGTCATCAAATTAATGTTTTCAATATGATAAGTCCAAAATTCTGTCAGCTGGTAAAAAATTTAAGTCTTTACCAAGCAACAAAATTTTAGGCCGGTCCAAACTGAAGGCATTAATTTTGCAGACCACAGATTAAATCTTGCTCAAATGATAGACTTTGAGTATAAAACAGAAGAAAGAAGCCTTTTGAAAACAGAAAACATTGTGGGAAAAGGAGAAAATGCAGGTTACCAGCATTTTCTCCTTTTCCGTCAATGTTTTCGAAAGACTTCCTCCTACGGGTCATCACAACTAAGGATTGCGTGGTACAAAGCCCTTTAGCAGATGACAAAATTCTTGCCTTGTCCAAATTGAAAGCATTTGCAGACGACAATTTCATTGTGGTTCAAATGGTGCAATTTTTCTTTGGATTGGGTAGAAAACATTGTGGGATAAGGAAAAAATGCTGGTCACCAACATTTTCTCTTTTTTCCACATTGTTTTCTGTTTTCAAAAGGCTTCTTTCCAAGGGTTGTTAAAAGTCAGTATCATGCTATAAAGGGTTAACCCTTTCCCAAACGACGAATTCTGGACTGGTCCAAATTGAAAGAGTTTGCAGACGACAATTTTAAATTCGATGAAAATGGCAGAAAGTTCTCAAAAAGGGTAGAAAACACTGTGGGAAAAGGAGAAATTGCTTGTTACGAGCAATTTCTCCTTTTCCCACAGTGTTTTCAAAAGACTTGTACTGCAGACACGTGAAAACCAGGGCTTGTTTGGGAAAGGGTTAACTGGATACACCTTGTATTATAGGGTGCAAGGTAAAATTTACAACAAACCTTTAAAAAAAAAAGTTTGAAAAACTTGTACTAAACATGGAAAAGAAAAGAAACAAAACAAAAAGAATTACCTTTAATTGTACCAATCAGATTGAGGCACTGTCTATAATTATATATGTTCTATAACTTATTGAGAACACTGATACTATCAAAGTTTAAAGTTAAATTATAATCCATTTAAGCAACACAATAACAATGGTCAGAGTGACTTTGTGTGTAATCAGTTGAAACAAACCAGCAATAATATATTCAGAAGACCCAACGGCAACCCTTTTATAGGTGCATTCAGTTTTAACCTCCCCTTTTTTTAAATAGAAAAGAAAACATTTTAATGTCAAACTTAACAAATTTTATTTGAATTTAATAGCAAATAAAACATTTTCTTGTAAAACTTAAAGATTTTATTTGAATTAATTATCTTTCATTCATTTGTTGTAAGTTTTGCTCAACTAGTGGTAGAGAATAAGCTTTTCAATTCATAATAAGATTTTTGTGGCTAATTTTGCTATGTAACCATCTGATTCCTCCATCTCAGTTCAAAACAGTTTAACCTTATCCCACAAAATCTTGTGATTTAACTGCCCTGAAAAAGGCTTTTTAAAATGTTGCAAGATATTGGGTACTGCACAGGCCAATGTTAAGTCAATACATTTTCGCAAATGCATTAAGCCCCATCTTGCAGGAGCACGGATCATATCTATTTTTACCAAAAAACGTTTGGTTCAACCCTTACCAAGGGACCCAATATTGTCTTTATCCCTTTACCAAACGACAAAATTTTAGACTTGTCCAAACTGGAAGGATTTGCAGATGACAAATTAACTGTGGCTCAACTCATGGAAGTTGATTTTGATGGAGTAGAAAATATTATGGAAAAAGGAGAAAATGCTGGTTACCAGTATTTTCTCCATTTACCATGATGTTTTCAAAAGACCTCTACCTCAGGGTCGTGAAAAATCAGAATTGTGTGGTACAGGTTTTAGTTCATAAAAAAGACCTATGTTTTGTTTGATTTTTCTGTTTGATTGTAACCCTTTGTCACATGACAAAAAAATTGGAACTGACCATACTAAGTCTTGAAATGTTTGCAGATGACAAACTAAATGTGGTTACAACGATTTGTCTATGATAGGGTAGAAAACATTGTGGAAAATGGAGAAAATGCTGGTTACCAACATTTTCTCCTTTTTCCACAATGTTTTCAAAAGTCCTCTTCTTAAGGGTGGTTAAAAGTCAGGATTGTGTGGTAAAGGGTTAAGCATGTAAGAGACTTGTACAAATGACAATTCAAGGAACAAGGCCAAAGTCAATGTCCAACACTGCCAATACATTTCTTTGGCAGATGGTGCAGATAAGGCAAGACTGCTAAGAGGGGTTTAGTTTGATCTCAGACCTATACTGCCAAAATGAAGTTGAAATGGCTATATACAGGTCTATTTATACACTGAAAAAATCCATTTAAAGGTACATGAAATTGAAAAGAGTGTGAAAAGAGTAATAGCTTGTAATAAGTACAGTGGAATCCCCAAAAAATGCTGTAGTTGCCAACCACGATCATCAACAGTGTTATATCTGAGGTTGAAATATATAACTCTGTCCCCCTCTCCCTCGACACTATCCAAAACCTATTCACTGAAAAGTGCTTGAACTCTGGCATTAATCAATTATTGTTATTTGCCTTTCTTTCTGGACAAAAATAAAATTGCTATTTTCCAAATATTCAGGAAATTAACACTTAGAACAATACAGGAGAGCCGAAATAACAAAAACTTTTGCAAACAACTAAAAGGACAAAGATGGAACAGTTAACCATTATAGTGTCTTTCATAACTTAAGTTACTCTTGCAGCCAGTATACATCAAGATCAGACAGCACAAAATGTGCAGTCTGATCTTTGATCTACATCGTCTGCCTTGCTGAGACATTCACAACAATATCTACCTCTATACTGTGTTTATTAACTCTTTACGGAATAACAGAAAGTTTAGACTCATCCAAATTGAAAGCATTAGCAGACAACAAAATAAATGCGACTCAAAAACTGAAATTTGATGCAGGAAGGGTAGAAAACATTGTGGGAAAAGGAGAAAATGCTGGTTACCAGCATTTTCTCCTTTTCCCACGTTTTCAAAAGTCTTCCCCACCAGAGTCGTTTAAACTCAGAATTGTGTGGTAAAGGGATAAGGTCTTTCTAGATTTACAATGCCTGATGGGTTTATTCGGCAATCATAAGGTTAAGAACCGTTTGTCTTCAGTATGGAGTGTATCGTGGGAAAAACGGTGTTACAGCAGCAATTTCTCCACCTCTATCAATGTTTTCCAAAGCTGTAAACAGCGTTGTAAACTTGCTCTCAAAGCCTTGTAGAGCTTTCCCACTTACGCCTTCCCACATAAAGTCATGACAAAGTTCAATCGTGAAAGAGGGAAACAATGGAAGACAAAAGTCAGTTTCTTCCCATGATAGCTCTCCACTATTTACTAGGTCCTGAATAAGTTATTACTTGCTTTTTTTCTTCATATTCTTTGCACTATTTATGAATGTTCAGGTTTCAATATCTCCTTCAAACTTTATCAAACCACAAATTTAATCTATTTGATGCATTTCAAAGGTAAAAGTGTGGGAAATTCAATTTGCAAATATTATGAAGACCTTACATATACATCGTAAATCAAATTATAATAATCGCAACATCTCTTACTAAAACAAGCATAAAAACAAAGAAATCAAATAAAAGCACCCAGTTTCATTTTAGTAACCTTCGTTTTTATCTAACAAGGGAGATAATTTGAATTTTACTTTTTTTCCCCCATTAACCCTTTCCCAAACAAGCCCTGGTTTTCACGTGTCTGCAGTACAAGTCTTTTGAAAACACTGTGGGAAAAGGAGAAATTGCTTGTAACGAGCAATTTCTCCTTTTCCCACAGTGTTTTCTCCCCTTTTTGAGACCTTTCTATCATTTTCATCAAATTTAAAATTGTCGTCTGCAAACTCTCAGTTTGGACCAGTCCAAAATTTGTCGTTTGGGAAAGGGTTAATGAAGTGTCTTAATAGCTGAAGAGAGTCTTCCAAGGGTTAGTGAAGAAGACTTTGCATTTCTAATTCGGAGGTCCTGGATTCTAGTCTTGTGGGAGCATACCAGGCAAACATGGCTAAATACTGATATTTGGGGCATGTGTCTTGAGGCCACAGAATTTTGAAAAGTCCACAACAGAAGGCTCTTGAAAACATTATGGGAAAAGAAGAGAATGCTGGAAACCTGCATTTTCTCCTTTTCAACCAATGTTTCCTACCTTATCAAATACAGAAATCACCATTCAAGCTGTATTTTTACTGAAAGCAGGGTAAAAACACCATCCAAATAAACAAACTCACTGTCATCCTAACAAATGATGTAGTTAGTCGTACAGAACTGACATTCTAAATCATGGTCCCCATGTTAGAAGGCCATTTCCTTGCTTTAACCCTCTACCAAACCATCCTGTGCTTAACCCTTTACCACACAATCCCGACTTTTAACAACCCTGAGGAAAAAGCCTTTTGAAAACACTGTGGGAAGAGGAGAAAATGCTGGTAACCAGCATTTTCTCCTTTTCCCACAATGTTTTCTACTCTATCAAGTACAAATTTTGTCATTTGAGCCACCTTTAATTTGTCGTCTGCAAATGCTTTCAATTTGGACAGTCCAAATTATTGTTGTTTTGTAAAGGGTTAAACAACCTTGTGGTTGAATGAAGCCTTTTGAAAATATTTTTGGAAAAGGAGAAAATGCTGGTAACCATCATTTTCTCTTTTTCCCACAATATTTTCTAAACTTTCGATAACCAACCCATATTATAATGGGCCACATCTGATTATGCTGTCTGCAAATGCTTTCAATTTGGACAAGTCCAATTTTATTATTTGGTAAAGAATCATTAGTTTTTATCATGACAACAAAATTTTAGACCAGTCTAAACTCAAAGCATTTGTTGACAACACATTAAGTACAGTTCAACTAATGAAAGCTTACCTGAAAGGAGTAGAAAAAAAAAACATTGTAGAAAATGGAGAAAATACTGGTTACCAGCATTTTCTCCTTTTCCAACAATGTTTCTAAAAGCCTTTTGCCTCAGAGTCATTGAAACTTGGGATCATTTGATGAAAGATTAATTCTGCAACAAAAGCTGGTATTTGTCTTTGAAAGGGTAGTAAACATTTTGGGAAAGGGAGAAAATGTTGGTTACCAGCTTTTTCTCCTTTCCCCACAATGTTTTCAAAACCCTTCTTCCTCCATATTAGAAAACTGATAGATTATTTGAAAAGCCGCAAAGCCGTTAGGGCCCACTATTTATTAGTGGAATTACAAACCCATTCAATAATGCTAATTACTGTAATGACATATCCCTTTGGAACCAATTACCATAAACAAGCTTCTCTAACTACCCAGCAGTTCTACATTCATGTAACATTAACCCTTTCCCAAACGACAAATTTTACACTCATCCATATTGAAAGCACATGCTGATGACAATCCAAAAATGGTACAAATGGAGTGAAGTTCTTTGACAAGGTGGAAAACATTGTTGGAGAAGGAGAAAAGGCTGGTTTCCAGCATTTTTTTGCTTTTCCTTCTGTATTTTGAAAAGGCCTCTTCCGCAGGGTCGTCAAAACATGGGACTGTTTGGCAAAGGGTTAATGCGTTCTGTGGATGACCTTTACTCTGACAGCCGGCCACTTCTGGAAAAATTATTGAAAAAGGGGAATTTGCTCATGACAATTTTTCCTTTGCCACAATATTTTACAGTATTTCATTGTATGCACAATTCATGTTGACTGTCCTTATGTTACAAAGATGTTTTCAACAGTTACTGTTGTCTGCTGCAAAATGCTTCAGGGTAAAGAAAGTTAACTCTTTACCAAATGACAAAATTTTGGGCTAGTCCAAAATTAAAGCATTTGCAGACGACAAAAGAAATGTGATTGAAAAACTGAATTTGTTTTTGAAAGGGAAGAAAACAATGGGGGAAAAGGAGAAAACGCTGCTTACCAGCATTTTCTCTTTTTCCCACAATGTTTTCAGAAGGCTTCTTTCTAAGGTCATTAAAATTTTGTGTGGCAGAGAGTTAATGAGTAATTTATATCTAACATTTAGAATAAAATCCCATTAGCCTTTCAATGAATGGCACTTCTCATGTTGTGGAAACAGAAGTACATCCTGATTACCCCATTGTCTCCTGAAACAATGTTTGTGGGCAGGGGACCTGTGAGAGTCCTTGTAAGTTGGACTAATGTAGGAGAACATGTTGTTATGAAGAACACCCAGTTGCATCAAAGAGCTTCATGCCAAACAAATACCGGGACCTTTAATGCAGAAAATCAGGCAGGCTGCCTGCCATTTCAATAGCAGTGACTGACTGATTCTTGTGTAGGCAACAGTTTTTTTTTTATTTTTCATTTTACCAGTCAGTTGACCTGATTTTTTCATGATACTGAAAAAAAAATAAAAATATGTTTTTTCAATTTCATGTTCCGTCACCGCTCAGACTCAATGAGCAGAACGGTATACCAAAATACATGGACACCTTTTTTACAAGCACCAACGAGCTCCCACACTATCTTGTAAACTGTTAACTAAGTCTAAAATTTTGAAAATTGGTTCAACGGTCTTGCTTTTGTATCATTTCAAGTCAAAATCTGTCCTGAAGAAGACAGGAAAATATGACGTAAACAGGTACCTGTTGTTTCTCCCATAATGCCCTGTCCCCATAGACAAAGATCAAGTCTGCGGCACACTTTCTCTCTTCAATCGCTTGCAAATAACAGAAATTCTTAGATTCATGCCATCTTGATCTATCTCACTCCACATTTATAACTGAATCCTGTTTGAAGCAAGTCATCACATAATTTGTATCAAGCAAGTCATCACATAATTATGGATTTATAAAATCCATTTTGTTTGGCAACAGACTAAATCATTAGGTACAATGGTCCTTTTACATGCAAAAAAGTGACAAATAGCAAAAACTTTTGACCCATGTCAGCCTGCACAGATACTTTTTGCACAATGCAATAAACCCCCTTTTCAGAGTCTGGTTCACTTATAAAATCACAATCTTGAGTTAAGCTACATTGGCTTAAACCTTCACCAGCCAATCCTGAGTTAAAAACAACCTTGACAAAGAAAGCTTTTGAAAACATTGTGGGAAAAGGAGAAAATGCTGGTAACCAGCAATTTCTCCTTTTCCTAACGTTTTCTAACCTTTCATCTTGAAATTCAATAATTTGAGCAACATTTTATTTATTTGTCTGGAAATTCTTTCAATTTGGACTGGTTGAAAATATTGTTATCTTTTAACCCTTTACCATACAAATCTGACTTTTAACAACCCTAAAGAGATGCCTTTTGAAAACATGGTGGGAGAAGGAGAAAATGCTGGTAACCAGCATTTTCTCCTTTTCCTACAATGATTTCTAACCTTTCAGAAACAAATCCAATCATTTGAGCCACATTAAATTTGTTGTCTGCAAATGTTTTCAATTTGGACCAGTCTAAAATATTGTCGTTTGATAAAGAGTTTAGGGTAAACAGGAACTAGTCCAGTTTTGAAGTACCACTGACCACAGATGTATTTTCCCACAATATTTCAAAAGCCTTCTTCCGCAGAGTCATCACCCAATTGATTGGCAAATGGTTAAACCTTTACCAGACCACGAAATTTTAGACTTGTCAAATTTGAAAGCATTTGCAGATGACAAATTAAATCAAGCTCAAAACATTATTTCAATCTTTGAAATGGATGAAAACATTGTGGGAAAAGAAGAAAATGCTGGTTACCAGCATTTTCTCCTTTACCCACAATGTTTTCATAAGCCTTTTTTTTCTCAGGGTCATAAAACCATGCGATTGTTTGCCAAAGGGATAAACAGACCAAAATACTGACACCCAAAGAAAAAATTCAGAGCATTCCAGAATTCTAATCTATTCCTGAATAATTTATGGTACTTCAAATATGGGAGTATCCAGTTCACCTCTTGGCTTTCTTTATCTGGAGAACTGTTTATTGTTTGTGGCATCCTAGGAATGAATATAAACAAATTCACATCCAATAAATATCATGTTAAATATGGTATTTTTTTTCTAACACCTGAAGATTGGATTAGATCACCTTGCTCAGCAAATTTGTTTTTATCATTATCTTTATTTTTGTAATACTTTAATCCTTTATCCTTTTACCCTTATCTAGTCCTTTTTATAAGCCCCTACGTACTTATTTTTCATTCTGACATTCATCGTGTACGTAGGGTCTTATCGCCTCCTTCATAGTTTCCTTTAGCAAACTCCGACATCGAATTTTGTCGCTGTTTGAACAGCAAATTTGGATACTTTTAACTGAACTTGTTCAATAAAATATACATCTGAAGTAAGACAAATGAATAATTTCTCGATTGAAAAAGGATACTTGTCCAAAACTTGCCTATTTATGAGCTAAATCCATTCCGATTCAACACCACTCTGTTTTGTTATGAATTGCCGTGGAAGAGATACAATTGTTCCGAATGAACCGTCATGTGCGGGTCAATGCAACTTACAGAATGGTATTATGTCTTTTTTTAAAACAAAATTTTGTTCGCTTTGGTCTTGTTTGATTATTGTAACAGATTTCGTTCATAAACTTAAAGTCATTTCTTATTTGTTATGCAACAGTCTGCATGACTGAAAAACATGGCGGCGACTCTGTCGGCAATCCAACTTGCGAGTGATTTTATTGAATTCTGAATGAAGCAGCCCATTATTTATCTAGACAGCAGCTGAATATTTTCAAAAAAAGTTCTACCTACAGGTAAATGAAGTTCTCTTTCGTTATAATATTGGTTTTAGAGAGATCGGATTTGCTACATAGAACTGAATGGGACCTGTTTAGACGTTACATGCAATAAGAAAAATCAAATGTGAAATGTCCGATGATAAATGTTGAAAGGTAAATAAGCATGGACTAACCCTTATCCTGCTCAATAAGTGGAATGAAGCTTTCAAGTAAAAACCCAAATTTTACTGTTTCCAAGGTATTTTTAGGGGCAAGATATCTCCTTATCGGACAGTGTAGATCAAAGATCAGACTGCACATTCTGTGCACATTCTGTGCAGTCTGATCTTGATCTATGCTATCCACAAAAGGTCAGTGCTTAGAAGCTTAAGGGTTAATCTGATAACAAGGGTTCAGTAAAATACAATTTCGTACATGCCTTTCAGTGGATTAATCCTGTACCACACAATCCTGACTCTTAACCCTTTACTGCACAATGACGCCTTTTAACGCCCCTGGGAAGGAAGCCTTTTGAAAACATTATGAGAAAAGGAGAAAATGCTGGTAATCAGCATTTTCTCCTTTTCCCACAATGTTTTCTATCCTATAAAGAAACATTGCACCATTTGAGCCACATTGAAATTGCCTTCTGCAAATGCTTTCAATTTGGACAAAGCTAAAATTTTGTCATCTGGTATAGGGTTAACCACCCTGATAAAGAAGCCTTTTGAAAAACATTATGGGTAAAGAGACAAGAGGGCCATTAGCCCTAGAGCGCACACCTGTATAATGTCATCTACGGTTGATAAAGTTGAAGAGATCATGGTTGTAATGATGTAAAAGACATTAGTGTAAGTAACCTACTGTTTGACCAACTTGACCTATTTTTAAACTTGTCAGAGATATCATCAAGAAAAATGTTCTGACAAGGTTTCATGTGTATCAGACAGAAAATGTAGCCTCTAGACTGCACAGAAGATTTCTCTAATATTTGTCCCAGTAAACTACTTTTTGACCCGACATGACCCAATTTTCAACTTTTACTAGATTTCATCAAGACAAACATTCTGACCAACTTTCATGGATACTGGTTTGAAAATAAGGCCTCTAGAGTACACACAAGTGTTTTCTAAGATTTGTCCGAATGACATACTTTTTGACCTGACATGACATAATTTTGGACTTGTGCTATATTTCATCGAGTCAAACATTCTGAGTAAGTTTCAAAAGTATCAGACTGAAAATGTGGCCTCTTTGGTGTACAGAAGGTTTTTCTAAGATTTGGCCCAATGGCCTACTCTTTGACCTGACATGACAGAGTTTAAATCTGGTTTAGATATCATCAAGACAAACATTCTGACTGAGTTTGATGAGTATCAGGCTGAAAATGTGACCTGAAGTGACCCAATTTCAAACTAGTCCGAGATAATTCATCAAGACAAATATTCTCACTAAGTGTCATGAGTAGCAGACTGAAAATGTGACCTCTAAGGTGCATACAAAGTTTTTCTGAGATATGGCCTGGTGACCTACTTTTTGACTCTATGTGACCCACTTTTGAACTTGTCCCAGATATTATCAAGACAATCATCCAGACTGAGTTTCGTGAGTATCTGGCCGAAAATGTGGCCTCTAGGATGCATACAAGGCTTTTCTAAGATTTGGCCCAGGGACCTACTTTTGACCTGATGTGATCCAATTTCAACCTTATCAGAGATACAATTAAAACAAACTTTCTGATATGGAATGCCATAGCAGAAAATATTCAAGATATAAAAACACTATCAAGATATTTAAAATATTCAATCAAGATAGTCACAATTATACCAAAATGATATATAAATTTGATATATGACAGCAAAATTATCATATCAAAATGTAAAACCACTTCAAGACAAATAAATATACTTCAAGATGTAAAAACAGCATCAACATTTTAAAAACCACACCAAGACAAATAAATATACTTCAAGATGTAAAAACAGCATCAACATTTTAAAAACCACACCAAGACTCACGTGACCAATCAAGACTCACGTGACCACAAAATCCACGACGTCATCACTTGGCGAAAAGTGTCCGTATTCCGTGATGATAAGGAAACAACTTTATGAAATTAAGAATTGAGACCAGAATATGAGCTCGAAATTACTTGCCTTCATAAAAAAATCATTTCTGGTCACTCTCATATCAAAAGAATAACTTAGATAACTATTTTCATGTTCAATGTGCATAAATAAAGAACATACCGTCGGCCTTCTTGTGCAAACATGGCGTGACCTAATTCCGGTAGCTCGGTAGTATTTACTGCATAAAGTCGATGATCTTTGCATTTTTTTGAGAAGTAACACTACTTAGCATCAAGAAAAAAGAAGTAGATTACTTTAACATACGATAATTAGTTTATTTTCCGGTGTATTTGTCTTGTATTTGTCTGAAATTCAAGGGCAATGAGACATTCGAATATTGGTAAGGGTTACGAGCAGAAATACCGTGTGACGTCATCAAAATATGTGCTCTACGAGATGTACACAAAAATCACCGGTTCAAGGACACTCACGGAATAAGGACACTCGACGATATATGCATAGCACTTCTAATAATAGAGGCCTACATACATACGATACGGTATCTGGCATTGCCATTGCATTGTTACGATTGTGTAGCAAAAGATCAGACTGCAGGCCTTCAGTATCTTTTCAAATGCCTATGTCTTTTCTGTCTGCATTTCCTATCTGTCTGTCTGCCTGTTCGTCCGTCCGTGTATATGTATGTGTGTCTGGGTCTATTCATCTGTCGGTCTGTGCGTCTGTCTTTTTGCCTGTCTGTCTGTATCTTTATGTTGACTTTCCCTATGTCTGTCTGTCTGCTCATCCGTCCCGTCCGTCTATATGTATGTGTGTCTGTTAGTCTGTCCGTCTGTCAATATGTAATCGTGTCCATTTGCCCACTGTGTGTCCCTTACTCTGTCGGTCTGTGCGTCTGTCTGTCTTTCTTTTCTTTGGCTGTCTGTCTGTGTCTTTCTTTCTGTTGGTCTTCCCTATATCTGTCTATCTGTTGGTCCCCGTCCGTCTATTTTGTATATGTGTCTTTGTGTTCGTCTGTCCGTCTGTCCATATGTATGGGTGTCTGTCTGCCCTTCGTTGGTCCGTTAACCTTTCGGATCTTTTGGAGGATCAGGACGCGCAGTGTTTTTTCTGTCCGTCTTCCCATGTTTTTCTGTCTATTTTTTCGTCCGTTCGTCCGTCCGTCTGTCTCTTCATGTGCACGTCCTGTCTGTCTTTTTCTCCGTGGGTCTGTTTATCTGTCGGTCTCTGCGTCTATCTCTCTTTTTGTTTGTGTGTCTGTGTTTATCTGTCGGTATTCCCTATGACTGTCTGTTTGTTCGTCCATCTGTCTGCCCTTCGTGTGTCCGTTTATCTATCTGATCTTTAGGAGGCTCAGGCTGCACAAACATTCAGTATGATCTTACACTTTATGCTTTAATGAATGAAACAACATCATGGACATTTGAAGGGGCATCTGAAACACTCCTCCTGAGGTCTCTCATGAGATCTTGGAATTGCGAATGTCTAAAGAGCCGAGTAACTTCGTCTGGGTGGTCCATGATTAACGTTAATATGCCGAATAAAAAATGACAGTGTGACTGTCAACAGTCAAGCAGCAGCAGTGTGTGTACGTTCTTTTCGCCAAGTGATGACGTCATGGATTTTGTGGTCACGTGAGTCTTGATTGGTCACGTGAGTCTTGGTGTGGTTTTTAAAATGTTGATGCTGTTTTTACATCTTGAAGTATATTTATTTGTCTTGGTGTGGTTTTTAAAATGTTGATGCTGTTTTTACATCTTGAAGTATATTTATTTGTCTTGAAGTGGTTTTATGTTTTGATATGATGATTTTGCTGTCATATATCAAATTTATATATCATTTTGGTATAATTGCGACTATCTTGATTGAATATTTTAAATATCTTGATAGTGTTTTTATATCTTGAATATTTTCTGCTATGGCATTCCATATTCTGACAATGTTACATAAAAATCTGGCCTCTAGAGTGCACACAAGGTTTTTCTAAGATTTGACCCCATGACCTACTCTTTGATCCCATTCAAACATGTCTAAGATATCATTAAGACAAACATTCTGACCATTTTTCATGAGTATCTGGCTGAAAATGTGACCTCTAGAGTGTGCATTAGGTTTTTCTAAGATTTTGCCCATTGACCTACTTTTTGACCCACTTTCAAACTTGTCCAAGATATTATAAAGACAAATATTCTGACAGAGATTCATGAGTATTGGGCTAAAAATGTCACAGGGCTTATGGCATTCACACAAGGTTTTTCTAAGATTTTACCCTATCATGGGCAAATGCTGTCATTTGGGCCACCTTTGATCTGTCGTCTGCAAATGCTTTCAAATTGGACCAGTCTAAAATTCTGTCGTTTGGTAAAGAGTTAACACTTTACTAAACAATCTTCTGTTTTAATAACCATAAAGAAGAATGCTTTGAAAAATAATGCGGGACAAGGGAGAAACGCTGCTTACCACCATTTTCTCCCATTTCCACAATATTTTTAACTTTTCAGAAACAAATCAATGTTTTCAAAAGCCTTCTTTCTCAGGGTTGTTAGAAGTCGGTATTGTGTGGTAATGGGTTAAGTAAGTGTAATCTCCAGGTTTCTTTTTCCCAGAGTATCTCAGCAAAGCTGACAGTAAAGATCAAGATAAGATTGCATGTATGGTACACAGACCGCAAAAGCATTTGCAGACAATAAAATTAATTTGACTCAAATATTAAAATTTGTTTTAGGAAGGGTAGAAAACATTGTGGGAAAAGGAGAAAATGCTCGCATTTTCTCCTTTTCCTACAATGTCTTCAAAAGGCTTCTTCTTCGGGTCGTTAACACTCGGTATGGTGTGGTTAAGGGTTAATTATGTAGTGTTACCCTGGGTTTAGGCAAACACATTGGATATGGGTGAACTCTGCCCTGTCTGAAAAAAAGGAAGAGGAGACATACATAAATTACAGATCTGACAATGGTAATTTAGTGCATAATATATTGGGATAAGTAAGTAATGATTTATTCCTACATAAATTATTACTTACAATCCTTCTGATACCGATTTGTCACTTTTCCAAACATCTGTCAGAAAGAAGAATGGAACGATTAGGTAATTATGAGCTCCATGAAGAAGGACAATATACACTGAAGGATGCCATCAAGAGCATGTCACCTTTGACCCCTAGCAGTGACCTTGACCTTGGTTCCAGACTTCTGAAACCTCTGCTCTGCAGTGGTCTCATCAAGGTGCACTCAAAGAATTAGACCCATTTTTTGAACAGGAAAGTTTTCAAACTTGTCCAACATATTGTCCAAACAAATGTTCTGACCAAGATTCATAGGTATTGGATCAAAAATGTGGACTGTAACATACTATCTTAGGCAACCCACTTTCAAACTGATATGAGATATCATGGAGACAAACATAATGACCATGGGCGATGGAATAAAAATTAGGCTTGTAACACATACATAAGATAAAAGTCAAAAGGCTGGATACAGCAGGATCACAAAAGCTCACCTTGAGCTTTTTATGTTCAGGTGAGCTAAAAAAAAATCCTCTTGTAAAATGTCTAATACATAATGAAAGTTTGCAAAGCACATTAACTCAGTCATTAAAATGCAACAAAGCAGATAATGCAAAAATTACAGCCCTATGTCACAGTAATGTATCATTTATATTCAATTTACATCACACTACACCAAGGGACACAGTCTAAATTCACATGTATTTTTTGGACCCTTTTCATCCTTTATCAAACAAAACCATGAGCATTCAACCCATATTTTTATATCCCTGAGGAAGAAAGCTTTATGGGAAAATTAAAATATGCTTCTTACCAACAGTTTCTCCTTTTCTCAAAATGTTTTCTTCCGTATAAAAGACAAATCTCATCATGTGAATTACATTTAACTTGTCATCAGCAAACACATTCAAAATGGACAGTTTCAACATTTTCGTCGTCTGTCAGCCCTTTACCACACAATTGCAACTTTTAATAACCCTCATAAAGAAGCCTTTGGAAAGCATTATGGGAAAAGGAAAAACTGCTGGTAACCAGCATTTTCTCCTTTTCCCACAATACTTTCTACCCTTCAGAAACAAATTTTGATTTTTCAGTCACATTTATTTTGTCATCTGCAAATGCTTTCAATTTGGACTAGTCTACAATTTTGTCATCTGTTAAAGAATTAACCTTTAAAGTCAAGACAGATGAAGTAACTTTTGCTGCAAGAAGGAAGCTTTAATAAGTCAACTGCTCATGATGAGCAACATTTGCATTTGCTACAAAATTTTCTAGCCTTATTCAATATGTTGGCCCTTAAAGCAGCAACAGCTGCCAAAAGTAAACAAGGACGGTGTTAAATTGCATTTAAATTCAAATCATACCATTTCAAAGTATGGAAATTATTGTTCAGATGACATTCTGTTATTACATGGTCCGTCCAAGTGTTAGTCGCTGGGAGAGAAATTAATTTCAAAACTAGGTCAAAAGTTGCCATGTCATTCTATCTTTTGTTTACTTTTTGCCAGATTTTGAAATTCAGTTTTTCTGCAAGCCACTAACACTTAGACCAATCATGTCATAAGAGATTCTTCACCTTCATTACATTTTCAATACTTTTAAATGGTATGAGTTAAATTTAAATGCATTTTAACACATGTATTGTATTTGGCAGCTATTATGCCTTTAAGAATGTATCAATAAAACAGAACATAATCTTTCTCTCTTTACCTTCCTACTTTCATCCAGAGGGGTAAAATTTTAAAGCAAATTTCACTTTGATATTAGATGATTCAGGTGCACGGCATTTCGTCGAAAGGGTGTTTCGTCGAAATCCGTGTTATGTTTTAAAATACCTATTGCTAAATCCTTAGATTTATTTCATGAAAAGCTCTGTCTGGGAGGAAGATTTGAGTCACAATTCGTCTGGGTTAGGGTAAGGGTCAGGACTAGGGATTGTTTTCAATGAAAATGGTTTTTGACGAAATGTCATGGATACGATGATTCTAGTGTTGAGGACTATTTGACATACACGAGGAGTGTTCCAGGATAAAAAAGTTTAGCTCTACCAGACAACAAAATTTTAGAGGGACTGTATGGAAAGTTGAGTCTAATCTTGATCTATGCAAAAGCAAACCTGTGCTAAGCACTCTTGGGGTATAGATAAAATGTGTTCAAACCTACCAGACAAAATGACAAGGAATACAAGATCCCCTTTCTTCTACAGCCAAATTATAAAGCTATTAGTGAATAGTTATGTCATTTAACCCTTCACCATACGACAAAATTTTAGGTTCTCCCATATTGTAGGAATTTACTTACGACAAAACAAAATTTAATGTTTTTGAAATGATAGTGTATGTCCTTAACAGATAGAAAACACTGTGGGAAAAGGAGAAAATGCTGGTTACCACCATTTTCTACTTTTTCCACAATGTTTTCAAAAGCCTTTCTTCTTTGGGTCATTAAAACATGGGATTGTGTGGTAAAGAGTTAAATGAAAGAAAATATATGGCATAAAAAATAGCATTTGTAAACCTTAAGCTGCTATATCAGTAAAGTGAAACTTTCAAGTTGATAGCAAAACTCCAAATATTGCTGTTTGAAAATTATTTTGCAGGGAAAAAATATCTCCTCATTGGACAGTGCAGATTCAAGATCGGACTGCACGTCATGTGCAAAAGGTCCTTGGGTCGCCCCTAGCAGCCTAAGGGTTAAAGGTCACCACTCGGCATACTTATGCCCAGAGTAGGAAGCCAAATCTTCTGTGGGTGTTCCAAAAGCATTCAAGATAAAACAATTTACTAGGATTTTATAGTGAAAGTAATCACTAAGAGAAAATCATTAACTCCAGCTATTATCTGATAAGTATTTTTTATGACCCATATACCTTGCATGCAGAAAGTCATAGATTTGTTGATAAAACACAGATTTTGAATTAGACACGTATAAGTGTGCCAAGTCTACCCCAAATGAAAAATTTTAAGATTTGTCCAAATTAAAACCTTTTGCGGACAACGATGTAAAGGTGACTCAAGACCTCAAATTAGTCTTTTGAAGAGATGAGGAAAACATTGTAGGGAAAAAGGAAAAAAATGCTGATTAGCATTTTCTTCTTTCCACACAATGTTTTCATAAGACTTCTTTTTCTGGGGTCATTAAAACTCATGATTTTTTAAGTAGACGGTGAAGTAGGACACTGTAATAGACAAGAGGGTCATGATGGCCCTGCATCGCTATCCTAAGTAACAAGAAAAAAGAGCTGGAATCTTGCATGGCAGATGATAAGTCCAATACCAGCTTTGTAACCAGCTTTTCTTCCTTTTCTCACAATGTTTTGTGGTCCTTTTGAAGACAAGTCCATCAACAAGACCACATTTAATATACCATCTGCAAATGCCTTGTAAATGGGCAAGTCTAAAATTTTGTATTTAGGTCAAGATTTAACTTTCAGTTATTCCAATGTTTGACTTCACTGCAAACCACTAGACATTTTCCCAATCACTTTGGCTTAAAGAATTAATCCTTTAGCTCAATCAAAGTGCTGTAAGCACTGTAATCGGTCGACACTGAATAATTACAGTGGTTTGAAATCACAAACCAGATGGTAGATGTTTGAACTATGTATTGGACAAAATATCCTACACCGTTACAAATGAGCTACGTAGGATCCCACTTTTTTAAACTGTCTTTTACAAATTAGTAGTTTAACGATTGGTTAAAATATAAGTTATGTTTGCCAGCCGACAGCAATAGAACATAAAAGATATGTGACAATTCTGATCAGCAATACCCATTATCAAGTTTTAGATATCACTCATCATGAACAGCAGTACCTACCAACCCTTTAAGAGTGAAAAAATACATATATTCTTTTCTGTAACTTTGGCAACTTTGGTAACTGTATTGTAACATATAAAAGCCGTATAACATATGTCTGCATTATAACTTTGGAATTGTTTACTTTTGGCTGCTTTAGGCCTTTCATTTTTCCATTTTGAACAAGACATTGTAGTCATCTTGACAAACTGTCCTACTTTATTTTTTAGCAGGCCAAATCGCCCAGTCCAAACGTCTGCTGGCAAAGAATGTAGATACCCAAGAGCTCCCTAACCGTCAACTCTTTACCAAATGATAAAGTTTTAGACTTGTCCAAATCAAAAGCATCTGCACATGATGATTAAATGTAGACCAAATGATGATCTGAATCGTTGAAAGGGTAAAAAAACATGGGAAAAGGAGAAAATGGTAACCTGCATTTTCCCCTTTTCTCACAATGTTTTCAACTTCTTTCTCATGGGCATTAACAAAGGATAGTTTGGTTAAGAGTTAAAACACTCAGTTAATCGACTAGTCTTTTACAGTCAGGAAAACAATATCAAACATTAGGCTTCAATTTCATGGTCGTTTTTTTTTTTCCCCCCATATACATCCCAAATAAACAGACAATTAGATCTAAGATATGAACGTCTGTGATATTAAACTGCATTGCATTCAAAGGACAGTCTGATCTTGATCTTTTATTGTCTTCAAAAGCGACTTTACTTGTCCATAGCCAACACAAGTAATTGTATTTGAGTCATTCTAATCAGTAAGAGCATAACTGTGGTAGCCTTGATCTCTTTATCTGAAATGTGGAAAGGATGAGAATCGACCAATGTGGAATAGCTGATGAGACAAACATGTTGCTGACATATGCACGCTTAGAGCGCTAAATTGTTAAAATAGACATGTTAAACTTAGAAAAGCAGCCTAAATCTTGCAGGACCATTGCTGTCTTGAGTAGAATAACTCAGAAAACTGCCATGACAGATCCAAGATCTGACTGCATGTTCTGAGCAGTCTGGTCTGAATCTGCACTCTCTGCAAAGACTTTTTCCCTGGTCCGTTGATTCAGATATGGAGAATATAACAGTAAGTGAGCTTATTTGTGTGACCGTTTCAGGGGTTTTTTTATCCTCGATGAAAATGTTCTATTTGGCAAAATTTCAAAAATCTTTTAAATAGGTGAAAAACGCTGTGGAAAAAAGAGAACATGCTGAATACATACAGTTTTTCCAACTATATTTTCAAAGCCACACAGGATTGTTTGGTCAAGGGTTTACAGACTGATTCCAGTCTGTGGAAACTCGCCAAGAAGAAACATGTAAGTGAGTGTAAAATGGTAGTGCCATGGCTGGAAGGAGAGGAAAAGGGACTGTGAAAACAATTCAACCCTTATCCCGCTAAAACACTGAAATGAAATTTCAAACTGGTGGTAAAACCCAAATAATTCTATGTCAAACTTATTCTTTTTTGGAAAAAGAAATACAGTAAAACCTCGATAATTCGAAGTCCCACAGGGACAAGCAAAATGCTCGAATTATCACAGTTCTCGAATTATCAAAAATATCAGTGAAAACAAAGTTGCATTCCGTTTATGATTGGCAATCAAAGTATACTTCCCCGAGCAATACAACCAAATTTTTGTTCTTTTTTTTTTTCATAACATTCAAAGAATATCACATCGAGTGATTATTTTTGTAAATTCATATGTTTTGATTGTATGAGTTCTTGGAAATTAATCACTCTAAGTCACCTTTTTTCCAGGAAGGTCGGTACTGTAGTTTTTACGAAATCATAAAATTTCGCCTGTTGCATTCGCCCCCCATAACTGTCACCCCACAGGAAAGTATGCAAACTTTTATTTGTTTACTGAGAAAATGTCAGAAGGTAATATTGATATGGTGCTTGCACTATTCTAGAAAATAAAAATTCGAAAATTTACACTTATATCTTCCTCCAACACTGGTGTTTCCCTGAAATATATTTGAATACGGCGACATTCAACTAGAAATGAGTTGAAAACGATCGAAGAATGAAAGCGGGCAAGATGTCAAAAAATTTAAAAAAAGAGAGAATGTGTGATTTACTTCTCGCTAAAACTCAAGAATGTAAGGAAAAGTTATTTTGATGTCGATATATGTAAACATTTACAAGCGGTTCTGTGTTCAACGGTGCTTTTCAATGTCCATGTAAGAAGAAAGCACCATGATATCTATACACCCGTGAAAAATAACATTAACCTGTCAGTGTCAAAGTCAGGAAAATTTCTGTGACATGTAAATAAACCAATGGTATTCACGCAAACTTGAAACACAACGTCATCGTAACAAGATGGGGAAAAATGTGATTAGACTTTTTTATTTTGTGACGAAGCAACTTGGGAAAACCCTAATGCTATAAATAGATAGACATGAAAACGGGTAAGAAATTAAACATCGTCCGATCACAAATGCTTCAAACTGTCTTTTTAGCGTCAACAATGACTTTGAACTGTTGATGTACGAACATACAACAGAAAATTGTAGTCGGGAGATAAAATCACTTGTTTAATCAGGAATAAAATACTTTTGTGAATTTTTTAAGACGAAATATATCAGACAACCTAAATGAGATGGGGAGGTCGTCACAACTTGTCACCATTAATCTCTCATCATCAAATCAATGTCAATTTCTTTCCAAGTTATTGGGTAATGTTAATCCCCTGTAGTAATTGTCATGGATTGTAAAACTTACACCACACTGTACACGGGCCGACTCGCCATATCCTTTGAGCAGAAATGGTGTGAAAACAATTACTCGAGAGGTGAGAAAGTATTGTGTTCGAATTAACAATCAATTTGAAGAAGCAAAATGATAACAAGGACCAACATACGTGTTCAAATTTTCAGATTATCGAGACTCGAAATTACCGATCTGCTTTTGGTACAATATAGTGGAGTTTTTGCCGGGACTATGGAAATTCCTCGAATAATGCGGGGTTCTCGAATTTTCGAGACTGGAAATATCGAGGTTTTACTGTATCTCCTTATCGGACAGTATACATCCAAGATCAGACTGCACGTTCTGTGCAGTCTGATCTTGATCTATACTATCCGCAAAATAGGTCAGTGCGTCGCACTTAGCAGCCTAGGGGTTAATACATCATACGCTGAAAGATGCGTAATCAGTATTGAGAATGGACAGCCTGGGTACTAAGGTTGCAAGCGATGAATCGCCAGTCCATTCTGAAAATGTTTACGTAATGGCCTCTCCGCGAGGGCCATAACCTTTACACAACTCTATACCCTTTGTCCCCACAGCTTCACACGCTTCGCCTCGCTAACATTAAACAACCAGCCGGTTACTATTTTAAACTTACGGCTGTTACGAGTTGCATTTACATCAGTTTTCTCTTAGGCAGAGCAATCTAAATTTTCAAATTCTTTTCAAGCAATGTTTCCTGTTGCGATTTTAGTCCTCTCAAGACCAAAATGACCTATTATCTTTTCAACACCTGCTACATATACGGAGAGCACTCGTCACACCTCGGCCGATCCCGTAACTACGTATAACTATCAACGGATCACTCGAAATTTGCCGAATGACATGGACAGCAGACGACTACAAGATGTGTTCACATCACCCAATACACTTGATTCGCACTCGTTTCATTCATAAAGTGGCTGCTAATTACTGACCATATTTCTTATAATCGTGTTGAAAGTAAACTGCTCCAGTTTTTGCTGGCCAGAGATTTTGATAATACTGTAATTATGACATACTTCAATACTAAACAAATTGTAACTGCCATTTATTACATAATTGAAAAGTTATTATGGGATTACTTGACATTACTTAACGCCTGTTTACCGCTAATTACTATTCCTGCGCTTATCTGGGTCAAAAGTGCGGTTATCTGGGTCAAAAGTAGTTTTTGTAATAAGGTCATCACAGCAGGTATAAGCGTTAAAACGCTGTAAGTAAAAGCTGTTCCGAGTTGCAGTTACACCAGTTTGCCCTGAGTAGACGAGTTTCAGAATTTTTCCATCTCTCTAATTGGTCTACCGCCCAATTAAAAATAGGACATACACAGCTTTTGTAGACAGCAAAGATAAAGATCAGGCTGCATAGACCATGTACTCCAATCTTTGATCAATAGTGTTACTTGATTCTGAAATGGGACCAAAATGTCTTACCAGATACAGGGGATCCTGTGGGGCTCAGTGATTAACCCTTTACCACACTACACAGTTTTAGGTTTGTCCAAACCCATATCATTTGCTGATGACAAATCAAGTGTGGCTCAGATTATAGAAGTTGTCTTTGATAGGGAAGACAACATTGTGGTAAAAGGAGAAAATGCTGGTTATCAGCATTCTCTCCTTTTTCCCTCGTTTTCAAAAGTCTTACTTCTCAAGGTCGTTAAAAGTCAGCATTGTGTGGTAAAGGGTTAAGGGGTAGAATTAGCAATTCAAAGATACCAGATTCAATCTTCCCACAAGGCACATGGTGGGAGTATCCTTCGACAAGATACATCAGGGTCCGTATTCACCAACCATTCTTAAGAACATTCTTAGTCTTATTCTTCAAGATTTTCCAAGTTTGAAAGTAACACAACTTCTGATTGGCTAAACCAAATGGTTTAGCCAATCAGAAGGTGCGTTACTTTCAAATTTGGAAAATTTTGGAAAACAAGACCAAGAATATTCTTAAGAATGGTTGGTGAATACGGACCCAGAACTCCAGTCCAGGTAAAAAACATGAGTAAGTGAGCAGTTGTCATGATATGACTGAAATAATGTTGAAAGCAGCATAGAATACCATAATCCATTGGCTTCAGATGCAGCTGAACTGCACTTTATCCTTCTGAAAATTTCTTTGTATGTTTGCATGGGATTTAAATCACCTTTTCCAACATTATTTCAGTTTTACTGCTGACTCCAGTGCACCTATCCATACTCTTCTAGAAATTCTTTTACCAGTAAGTCACAAAATATTGTTGTAAAGCCACTGGCTGCTTCCCCACAACATAGTCAAATTAATGTTTACCAATCCCTAAAAAAAATAGTTTATTTTGTGCTTTTTGGTAGATTATTGGGAAATAATGGTGGGTTATGATTTGATAATTTCACCGGTTTGACCAGTGAATTTACCCATTGAAAAACTCACTGGTATGTAAATACCGTGATCTCCGCTGTATTTCGCAACTCCCAACAAAAAAGGGGTTAGAAGCATGAAATAAATAATTTTTTTTTTCCAGCGGATTAGATCAAAATTTATTTCATCTCGTGAACATACAATAATATTTTTAATCGTGGCTGCACCACTCGTAAAAATATTTCCAATGATGTTCACTTGATGAAATACATTTCAATCTTTCACAAAAAAAAAAACAAGTATCCCTATTTAATCTACTCATTTGCCAGGGAGTAACAGTAAAATAGAAATTCCACAGTGAATTTAAACAAGCAATATACAATCTCATATGAGATTCCGGAATTCCAAATTGGCAAAGATAACAGGACTTTGATGACAAGATGATTCTATCTTTCACTGATATTTTGTTACATTTATCTTTATCCAACCCTAAATCCAACTATCTTGAGTTTTAACAACTCAGGAAGATGGCTTTTGAAAACATTGAAGGAAAAGGAGAAAATGCTGGTAACCAGCATTTCCTCCTTTTCCAACAATTTTTCTGCCCTTTCAGAGGCAAATCCTTTGAACCACTATTGAATCATCACCTGCAAAATTTATGCTCGCAGTTGGGGCAAGTCTAAAATTTTGTAGTTTGGGAAAGATTTAGCTCCTAGAGCACTATGTAAAACCAAAAGAAAATATTTTTCAGTCCCAAGTCAAAACCTATTTAACCCTTTACCACCAGCATTTTCTCCTTTTCCTGCAGTGTTTTCTGAGATGTTAAAGACATGTCACATCATTAGAACCGTATTTTTTTGTTTTCTGCAAATGTTTACAATACTGACAAGTCTAAAATGTTACTGTTTGGTAAAAGCAATGTTTTTGAACAAAATTACCTCTTCACATATTAACCCTTTACCGTACAATGCCGCCTTTTGACGCCCCTGTGAAAGAAGCCTTTTGAAAACATTGTGGGAAAAGAAGAAAATGCTGGTAACCAGCATTTTCTCCTTTTCCCACAATGTTTTCTACCCTATCTAAGAAAAGTTGCACCATTTGAGCCACATCGAAATTGTCGTCTGCAAATGCTTTCAGTTTGGACAAGGTTAAAATTTTGTCGTCTGGTAAAGGGTTAAAAAGTGTACATGAATGACCAGACTGCACATATTGTACCATCTGATCTTAAACTATATCATCCAAAAAATGCACCCAACATTGCATAAACATGTTCAGAGTGAACTCTTCACCAGATGACAAAATTTTACACCTGTCAAAACTGAAAGCATTAAGAGCCCTGCCATGTAGCTCAGTGGTTAGCGCTTTTGACTTGTGACTGGGTGGTTGCAGATTCCATACCTTGTTTCAACAAACTTTCTTTTGGGGCCAATTTTTACCTCTCATCTGTTATGCATGTGACAAAAGTAGTCAGAGGCTTGGTAAGAAAGTTGTGTCAGTGCTGGTGCGAGAAAGCCAGGAAACAGATAGGTGCACTAACCTAAGCTTTTAAAATGGTGTAACTCCAATACAAAGAAGCTTCAACTTTGCAGACACACACAAATTAAATATATCTCAAATAATGTAATTTGTCTTTGAAAAGGTAGAAACATTGTTGGAAAATGGCACAAATTCCGACTACCAGCATTTCCTCCTTTTTCAACAGTTTTTTCAAATTCTTCTTTTTCAGGGAAGTTAAAACTTGGGCTTGTGTAGTTAAGGGTAAAGACTTGGTTATTTATTTGAAATGCCATTTATTTCAGATTTGGGCATTTATAATAGTAACTTCATAAAAGGGTTGGGTAAAAGATACAGCAAAACAACCCAACTAATGATCGGTCTGCCAGTTTATATCTTTACCAAACAATCCTGGTGAGAGCGTTAATGACCCTTACGAAAAAGACCTTGTTTACTTTTGGTCACTACAGGGCCTTTAATATTTGAAGGTGCATGATAAAAAGAATAATATGATGCAGTAACTTTCCTTGTAACTGGCTTGTATTTGCTTCTTGACATCAAAATTTTTGGTCTCATCAGATTTTAAATTTTTATAACATAAAACCTCCTCCCGTACTGTATCAAACCCATGACATATTTATGATAATCAATCCATGTCAGCCTGCGCATACTGGACGATTCAGGCTCAAGATTCAGTTGTTTGTTAGACAAAAAGCATTTTATTGGTCCATAAATATGTGATGACTTGGTTGGTATAATGCATTACGGAGGTGTATTAACCCTTTAAATCACAATCCCAACTTTTAACATCCCTGTAGAAGAAGGCTTTCAAAAACATTGTGGGAAAAGGAGAAAATGCTGGTTACCAGCATTTTCTCCTTTTCCCACAATGTTTTCTAACCTTTCAGAAACAAATGCAATCATTTTAACCACATTTAATTTGTTGTCTGCAAATGCTTTCAATTTGGAAAATTCTAAAATATTGTCGTTTTGTATAGAGTTAAGGACTGAATTCATGTTTTTGAATTATCCTGTGGAAAATATGGCCTTTGAAAACATTGTGGTCAATGGAGAAAATGCAGGTAACCAGCATTTACTCATTTTCTAATAATGTTTTCATATCTCATCACTGATTCTGGATTTGCTATCTGGAAATGCTTTCAATTTGGAAAAATTTAAGATTTTATAATCTGGTAGTGTTAGAAATAATTTACTCCTAGAACAAATTTTCCGGTGAAGTAGTTTCAGAGAATATGTTTGAAATAAAAGCACCCACCGACACATGACAAAGGATGCATTCACACACATGACCCAGGATTCATGTACACACACATGACTAACACAGGGGTAGTAATGCATTTTTGAAGGTTACTCTGTGTACAAAGGCACCATTTACAATGGCAATATTTGTTGCTGTTGTTGTTTTCCCCAACTTTGAGTATCATGAAAGATGAAGAAATTGCTTATTTGGAGCAATTTCCTAATTCTTCTCTGTGCGTTCGAGAGCTTTTTACTCTATATGTATCACAGTATATCAATAAAAAGCAAGTCTCTTACATTAACTTTATAAGAAACATCATTAAATATAGATTTTACAGTTAAGTGGAGTTACACCCCCTAATGGTAAATGATCATGAAAAGGGGAGGCCGATTTGTGATCAATCACCCAACCACATAGGCTTATCAGTGACATGAAAAACTTCAAACGTAGGCAGCAGGTTTTGATGTAAGCATTACACAAGCAGTTTTTTATGAGTGGTATATGTTTTATCAGATATCTTGAATTATTATAATTTTTTATTTCTCATTCATAAACAATTTTTTTGTATCAAAAACTATAGATGTTCAGCACAACTTTAGTTGTTCATGCAGGCAATGCAGATTCAGGTCAGACGCAAGATGAAGATTAAGATTAGTTTTACCCTGTCTGATAATATTAACTCCCGTCTGATAATATTAACTCCTAACTCTTTACCGAATGACAAAATTGTAGACTTGTCCAAATTGAGAGCTCTTAGAGACGATGAAATAAAAATTATTCAAAAATTTAAATTTGCATCTTTAAAAGGGAGACAAACATTGTGAAAAGGAGAAAATGCTGGTTCCCAGCGTTTTTCCTTTTCACACAATGTTTTCAAAAGGCGTCTACCACAGGGTCTCTCACAGCCGTCTCACACAAGATTATGTGGTAAAGGGTTAAAGTGCCTTTCACTACTTGAGTTGCATTAGTATTCAGTATAAATCAAAATGTGCAGCCTGATCTTTGATCTACACTGTCCAGTTTGCTGAGACTCTCTGAATAAGGGCAACCTTAAGATTACTTTTTTGAGGGTCCTATTTCTAGAATGAAAATTACGCGGCACTACCTTATAGCGTCTTTTCCAATTAAAGTTGCCTTTGCTGCCAGAAAAGATCAAGATAAAACTGCAATGACTGTGCAGTTTAAACTTTGATCTACACTGTCCAATTTGCTGGAAAACTATAGAAAACAAGAGGGCCACGGGCCCTAAAGTGCTCACCTGAGTAAAGTCATCTAGGATTGATAAAGCTGAATAGATCCTGGTTGTAATGATGTAAAAGATTTGCACACAAGAGTTATAAGATTTGTCCCAGTGATCTACTTTTTGACCCTACATGGCCCAATTTTGACCTTGTCTGATATATCATCATGACAAACATTCTGACCAATTTTCATTAGAAATGGTCCGAAAATGTGGCCTCTAGAGTGCTCACAAGTTTTTCCTAAGATTTTGGCTCAATGACCTACTTTTTGACCTGACATGACCCAATGTTGGCCTTGTGCTAGATTTCATCAAGACAAAGATTCTGACCAAGTTTCATGATATATCGAGACGAAAATCCTGCCTCCAGGGTGCATCAAGGTTTTTCTAAAATTTGGCAGAGTGACCTACTTTTTGACCTGACATGGCCCAATTTCAAACCTGTCAGAGATATCATCAACATAAACATTCGAGTGTCTGACTGAAAATTTGGCCTCTTGACTGCACACAAGGCCAGGGTTTTCCTTGACGCATGATTTTGTGCATTTTTAAGCATTTTCAGGAAAAATGGCCGGTATTTTTTTCAGTAGTGCGTCATTGTGGACGCACAAATACAGTAAAGGTTACTTACGACCCTGTTTGCTACCGACAATGTTACATCGAGGGTACATAAGAAAGCTGAAGTACGAGAAGAAAATGGGACGAAACACTAGACTGTGTATCGATTTTACGAGAAAACCGTCGGTGTTTAAACTCGTGTAAAGTAAACCAGTCAATCTCTAGTGAAAACAATGTATCTCGGTCAAAATTTCCTGTCAAAATTGACGTCATTCTTGCTGTCTGCAAGGAAAAGAGACCTTGAACAACAATCGCACGATGATCGCCTGGTACGAGCACCGAAAATATTTTAAAGCCCCGAGAGTTTACTGAAAATTCGCTGAAGACATATGAAAACGGCGGCATGAATGCGACCCGCATATCAAAACACAGGAATCAGCCATTTAAAAGTGGTGAAAACAGTTTGTTGTCGGATGGATACTCTGTATAAAAAAAAAAAACCCACACACCAAAGAGAGGTTATCAAATCCGGCCGACAACAAGCTGTTTGTATCAATTAAAGGGTTGATTCTCGTGATAAAAACAACACAATAACCCTGTTACCACAGAGAGTGGCTGCACAAACTTGCGCAATTCAGCCCTTATGTGAGTCACCAAAACACTAGCGGTCACGTTGATGCCCTTGAAAGATTGAAATTACGCAAATAAGTGACATCTTGTCTGCAGCCAGAGCATTTTTGCCTGTTACGGACAGGCTTTTTATAAAGCATACTCAAGATGCTCTATGAAAAAAGATGCCATCTAGACTGTGAGCCCTTCTATATAGAGAATCCCTGGTATCTTGCATCATACAATAATACATAAATGAGTTATATAAAGATTTGGGGTGAATAAGAAACAGAAAAACACACATTGTTTCATATATAGTAGTCTTTAATGTTTAACCTGATTACATTTTGTTGTGACCCCACAAAGTCCAGAATGACCCCCATTATTTATGACTAGGGGGTCACAATGACCCCCTATTATTGTTGCCAAGGGAAAACCCTGCAAGGCTTTTCTTAGATTTGTCCCAGTGACCTACTTTTTGACCCAACATGACCCAGTTCCAAACTTGACGGAGACATCACCAAGACAAACATTCTGAACATGTTTCATAAGTAGGAGGGCCATTTGAAACGTTCCTGATAATGGGCACATAACTCTAGGTAGAATTTATCGATTTTTATTAACTATACATGTACCTAAAGCTCAGTTTTTGCCATGCACGAATGTGCTCAATTTGCACATGCTACGCGAGACGCTATTGCAATTCAGCGCTTTGAATTAGATAGGGTTTTACACATTGAAGAGTCTATGTGAAAATACAGTCTCTGCTTAACTGTTCGGCACATTAAAGAGTCTATGTGAAAATACAGTCTCTGCTTAACTGTTCGGCACAAGAAACCAAAGCTGATTTAGATGAAGTTTATGGAAATGATGCTCTTTTGTAACCTATGGTTGCCAGATGGTCAGCTCGTTTTAAAGATGGTAGACAATCTGTTGAAGATGACCCTCGGTCGAAACGTCCATTGATGGCATTTTGTGAAGATGACGTCACTGCCGTTAGAAATGCAGTTGAAGAGGATGCTTGTTATACTGTTGAAGAGTCAGCCAACATATGTGGCCTTAGTTTGGGGGCAGTTTTTACAATTTTGAAGGAAAAGCTGAAACTCTGGAAAATATGCGCCAGATGGATCCCCCATTTACTGACAGACCACCAGAAGCATGAGTGCATAAGAATAGCCAAGGAACTACTTGCAGTGTATGAGAACTGTGATTATAGGTGGCTGTTTGACATCGTTACTGGTGATGAAACTTGGGTATCGTTCTTTGAGCCTGATGGAAAAGAAAATAACAAAGTTTGGGTAGGGAAAAATGGAGAAAGGCCCCAGATTGCCAGATGTTCTCGAAGTGTCAGGCACGTTTTGTATGCACTATTTTTTGATGGGCGTGGAATGGTGCTTCAGTTCCCTGTCCCAGAACACACAACAGTTACAGGAAAGATGTACGCTGAACGTATTTTGTCTGCCGTTGTAAACCACTATTTGGCAGCCCGCCCACGAACCGGAGTGCGAGGACTTAAACTTCACCATGACAACACCCCCGCCCACAAGTCAGCCGTCGTTACGGACTACTTACAGACATGTGGACTCCATACTTTGCCACACCAACCTTACAGACCAAACCGAGCTCCCTGTGATTTCTGGTTGAATCGCCATATCAGACAGTGCCTCAGAGGTCACAAGTTTGAGACCTGCTGTTGGGCATGCCTTATATCAGTGCACTAACACTACCCTAAATCTGACTATAAAAAAGCATTTTCTGACTGGATCAGACGCCTGAAAAAGTGTTTACAAGTCCACAGGGAATACTCCGAGGGACTGCAGTAGACAATTTCCATCAGGTAAAAGTTGTATTAGAAGTCCGCATGCATTATCAGAACTTTTCAAATGGCCCTCGTATTAGATTAAAAATGTCACCTCAAGACTGCACACAGAGTTTTTCTAAAATTTGATTTGGTGACCTACTTTTTGACCAAACAAGACCCAATGTTGAACCTGTGCTAGATTTCATCAAGACAAACATTCTGACCCAGTTTCATGGGTATCAGGATGAAAACCTTGCCTCTAGGGTGTACACAATGTTTTATCTAAAATTTGGCAGTGTGACCTACTTTTTGACCCTACATGACCCAGTTTCACACTTGTCTGAGATATCGCCAAGACAAAAATTTTGACCATGTATCAAAAGTATTACACTGAAGATGTGGACTTTGGAGTGCACACAAGATTTTTCTAAGATTTGGCTACTATTTGGCCCACATGACCCAGTTCAAACTTGTCCGAGACATCATCAAGACAAACATTCTGACCCAGTTTCATGAGTATTAGACAAAAAATGTGGCCTCTCGAGTGCACACATGGTTTTTCTAAAATTTTATCTTGTGACCTACTTTTTGAACAAACCTGACCTAATTTCAAACTTGTCCGAAATTTCATCAAGACAAACATTCTGACCAAGTTTCATGAGTATTGGACTAATAATATGGCCTCTAAAGTGCACACAAGCTTTTTCGAAATTCTGACATGGTGACCTACTTTTCAACATGACATAACTCAATTTCAGACTTGTTCGAGATATTATCAAGAAAAACATTCTGACCAAGTTTCATGAGTATTTGACTGAAAATGTGGCCTTTAGAGTGCACACAAGGTAATTGTTGACACCTGGATGATGCACAATTGACACAGCACTATCACAAACGCTCACCTTGGGCACTTCATGCTTAGGTGAGCGAAAAAGCAACCATGAAATTATAATTATATGAGTATTACTGCTAGACTAAAAATGTCTATAAGCTTTATTCAGCGCTCTAAAGGATAATGTGTTATCTTGCACAGGAAAAACAGCAGCCTTTCAGTCAAAATCGTTCTGACTGAAAATGTCCATAATATTAGTCCCTAATGGGCCGAATCATTTGTTTGTATGGTCTTTCACCCTTTTCAACATTATTAGTGCAGCACCCTTTGCATAATCAATGCTCATGAAAGCATGAATAGGTGCACTTGCACTTGCGATATAAGGGAAATAATTTTGACACGAGATTGGCCCAAAAGCGCTCACCTGAGTGAAGTTACCTATAGTTGATAAAGCTGAAGAGATCCTAGTGGCCTCCAGGGTGAACACAAGGTTTTTCCAAGATTTGACCCTGTGACCTACTTTTTGATTCAACCTGTCCGAGATATCATCAAGACAAACATTTCAATCAATCTTCATAAGTACCAGGCTAAAAATACGGCCTCTGCGGTGCTCACAAGGTTTTTCCCGGTGACCTACTTTTTGACCTAACATGATGCTATTTCAAACTTGTCCAAGATATCATTGAGACAAAGATTCCAAGTTTCATGAGTATCAGGCTGAAAATGTCACCTGTAGAGAGCACACAAGCTTTTTCTAAGATTTGGCCCAGTGACCTACTTTTCAACTGAAATTCAAACTAGTCCAAGACATCATCAAGACAAACCTTCTGACAAAATGTCATGGGTATCAGGCTGAAAATGTAGCCTCTACAGTGCACACAAGGTTTTTCAGAGATCTGACACAGTGACCTACTTTTAGACCCAACATAACCCAATTTTGAACTTCTGCAAGATATCATCAAGACAAACATTATGACCAAGTTTCAAGAGTTTCTGACTGCAATGTGACCTCTAGAGTGCACACAAGGTTTTTCTAAGATGTGGCCCAGTGACCCAACACGACCTAATTTCTAACTCATCTAAGACTTTATCAAGACAAACGTTCTGACTAAGTTTTATGAGTATCTGATTGAAAATATGGCCTGTACAGTGCACACAAGGTAAATGTTGACGACCACATGACAGACAACCAACACAGCACAATCACAAAAGCTCACCTAGAGCACTTCGTGCTCAGGTGAGCTGAAAACAGCGATAAACACCATACAAGACCACATTTAATACATTGTCTCGAAATGAGTTAAAAATGGAGAAATTTGAAATTTTGTTGTCATGTAAAGGATTCAGTGTTTTATGTTGATGCTTTGTAGTATAGAACATCCAAAACTTTTATATGTGAGCCATAAGAGCTCCAGATAAGAGGGAGTGATGGTATTCTAAATCCATTATTTCTCTTCCAAACCCTATATTGTGTGTACTCATTAGAATCCTCTCGATGAGACGATTCTAATGAGTACCCATAACATAGGGTTTAGTGAAGAATAAATGATATTTTCAATTTTGAAATCAAAATCACTCCCTCTGTCTGGAGCTCTGCATGATGAGCCATGTCCTGGCAAAAGCAGATTTAATCAATGTCTGTGATGCATTGTATCAAGCAAGTCATCATCTGATTTAATATGGATCCATAAAATCTATTTTGTCTAACAATCTATTGAGTCATGAGGAAGACTGGTCCTTTGACATGCAAGAAATTGACTAGTGGCAAAAATTTTTGACCAGACTGCACAAGCTGACCTGGGTCTATACTTTTTGCAGATGCATTAACTCTTTCATTACTAACTCCGGAAATTCCACTCCCCCCCCCCCCCCCCCCCCGCTCTAAAAATAGATTTTTACTTCTATTGAAAAAGACTTTGGTCATAGTTTAAAAATAGAGTAGCGGACAGTGTAGAACAAGATCAGACTGCACATTCTGTGCAGTCTGATCTTGATCTATGCTGTCCGCAAAAGGTAATCAAGTCGTCATTAGTAGTGAAAGAGTTAAGTACCCTTTTCACAGAGCATGGCTCATTTGTATGTGTGAGAAACTGGGCTACAGCATTGCTGCAGTCAGTTTCAAATCATTTATGGCTAGAGCCCATTTCCTAGAAAAAAAAAAATTACCAGATGTGTGAAAAGGCAAAATTCTCAGGGATAAAATCAATCCATGTGGAACTATCACAGTTAAAATTTAAATCCTTGAATCTTTACTGGATCTAAATGACAAAATTTCGGATTTGCCAATTTAGAAAGCATTTGTAGACCATAAATGACATGTGGTTCAAATGGTAGGATTTGTAGAAAATGCTAGTAATGAGCATTTTCTCCTGTTCCAACAATGTTTTCAATAGCTTTCCTACGTAGGGTTTTAAAATCATAGGAAATATTTGGTACAGGGTTAACTCTTTCACCGATGACAAAATTATTAGTGCCTCCACACTGAAAACAACTGCAGGCAACAGTTCAATTGTGGGTTAACCCTATACCACACAATCACGGGTTTTAATGCCTCTGAGGAAGAAGCCCTTATAAAATATTACAGGAAAAGGAGAAAATAATGGTGACCAGCATTTTCTCCTTTTCCCACATCGTCTTCTACCCTATCAAAGACAAGTTCCATCATTTGAAACACCTTTAAACTGTTGTCTGCAAATGCTTTTGATTTTGGCAGATCTTCATATTTGTTGTTTGGTAAAGACTTAAATCATGATATCTGTCTGGAAAGAGTAGAACACATTGTGGGAAAAGGAGAAAATGCTGGTTACCAGCATTTTCTTCTTTTCCCACATTGTTTTCAAAAACTTTCTCTCTGATTGTTTGGTTAAAGGGTTAAAGCAAAAAATTGAATATAATCAATCAATAACAAATGGATTCCATTTTCACAAAATTGGAAATCCTCAATCGATAAAAAAGGATTTAAATTCTAATGTATTGCAATTTAGACGCTTATCTCAATAGTGGAAGGTGTTGATCCGAGGACAGACTACATGACCCGTGCAGTCTGATCTTGAATGTACACTATCTGCAAAGGCAAATACAGTCATGACAAGAACTGTAAAGGTTAAAATTGATCACAACATCTTTAGATCACTCTGCAAAATTATCAGCTGTCATGGAGATGAAATTCTTGGAATTTCTGTATCCTTAACCATACAATTCTGACTTTTAACTACCCCGAGGAAGGCTTTTGAAAACATTGTTGGAAAAGGAGAAAATGCTGGCCACCAGCATTTTCCCCTTTTCCCACAATGTTTTCTGTCTTTCCTAAAACAAACCCCATATTTTGAGTAAATCTAATTTAGAGACTACAAAATGCTTTCAATTTGGACCGGTCTAAAATTTAGTTGTCTGGTAAAGGCTCAATTTAAAGCCGTCCAGTTTAACCCCTTTGATTGCCTTTTATACCATTATTTCCTTTGCGGCCTGTGTAGAACAAGATCACACGGCACAAAACACTCTGTCTAACCTTGGTATGTTGACTGATTAATTGTATGGTGTTTAATGCTGTTTTAAACATCATTTCAGTTGTATCATGGTGGCCAGTGCACCTATCCTTGCTTTCCTGGAGTTGCTTCCACCAGTACTCTGCGCAATATTCTTTCCAAGCCACTGGCTGCTTTCCCACATAACCATGGCAGAAACAATGGTCAGTGGTCATAGAGGAATGAATCCTGTTGCAGTGACTATCATCAGTCCTCGGAAAGAAATTAGCCGAGCTGGGGATCAATCCAGCAACCTCCTGTTCTCAAGTCCTGTCTGCTACCGACTGAATTACAGGGGCCCTGCTAACCTTGTATGGACACTGTCAGCTATGGTGAGATACCTTGACCAATTTCTATACTTTGGTCTATTTTTTCTGACTGAATAATTATGTCTGTTACAATTTATTTGGTATTATTTATCCTGAAGCCCCTTCATTGTTTTAGCTGCCTTTGCATGTGGTGTAGATCAAGATAACATTGCACACAACATGTCGTTTGATCTTTGATCTCCACCGTCTGCTTCGAAGAAATATTCTGCAGAACAAGAATGACCTTAAAATTGCAGTTATTAACCCTAAGGCTGCTAAGTGTGACTCACGGACCTTTTGCTACATTGTACACAGAACATGCAGACTGATCTTGGATCTACACTATGCGATAAGAAGATATCTTTCCCCAAAAATACCTTTGAAATAAAAAAAATTAGGCTTTTAAGTATTGGCTTGAAAAAGTTTCATTTCACTTAATTAGCAGGATAAAGGTTAACTCTTTACTACACAATCCCATGTTTTAAAGACCCTGAGGAAACAGCCTTTTGAAAACCTTGTGGGAAAAGAGGAAAATGCTGGTTACCAGCATTTTCCCCTTTTCCCACAAGGTTTTCTACACATTTACAGACAATTACCATCATTTCAGCTACAGTTAATTAAGTCATCTGCTAATGCTTCCAAGCTGGACCAGTCTAAAATTTTGTCGTTAGGTAAAGAGTTAAGGTCTTATTTCTAAACTGGAAAATGTCTGTTAGGTTTACTTTCCACTCTCAAGATATGCCATCTGCAGTAAGACATAAGGATAAAGACATCAAGTTTGACAACAAAAAAACAAGTGCCTGAGTACCAGGACCCAGTTTCACAAAAAAAACCCCAAGTTTTATATTTTGGTCAAATCCACTTACAGACTAAGTTTCCTGTTTAAGTCACGTTCGTTATTTGAGATGCATTTCACAAACATTAATGGACTTCAGTAATGTTCTCAAATCCTGAGTTGACACAACATTTCAGACTCCACCTTATCAAGATAAAAGGACTTAATAAATATACTGAAGTCCATTACTTTGTTGAGTCTTAAATTTATGTCGGGTTTTGAGAATGTTACTTAAATCTATAAATGTTAATAAAATGTATCTCAAATAACGAACTCACCAGAAGTCGGAAAACAAATTCGTGAGCTGATATCAGCAGAATAAGAGACTGGAGTTTTTTTCATGAAACCAGTCCCAGCTAATTAACCCTTTACCACACAATCCCGACTTTTAAATACCCGGATGAAGAAGGTCTTTTTGAAATCATTACCGGAAAAGTATAAATTTTATTTGTCCTTTTCCCACAATGATTTGTAACCCAATCAGAGAACTACAGTTCATTTGTTCCAATTCAAACTTTTAGTCTGTAGTTACTTTTCAGTTGGAAGAGTCAACAAATTGTTGTTTGTGATAGGGTTTTATCCTGTCACCTCCTATAAATTCCGTTGTATAACACGGGGTGATATAAACTTGGTGATATACGGTCACCTAACCACGTGACTAGGTTTATTATGTCAGTTGATCACGTGATCAAGGTTTATTAGGCTAGTTGCTCTTGTGACCAGCCGAACTACTTTTTTAGGGTGCCTGTGCACGAAATCAATATTTTACAGTAAAATTATCGTTTAAAATTCGACACCGATGTTGATTTTTCTTGTTGTTTAGGATGTAATAGAATTCTTCGCCACAACATTCTTCTGAGGGTAAACATCACGTTTATGACGTAGTCAATGTCATTCATGACGTCATTATTGCAGCTGCATATTCTGAGCGCTTTACACAGTTCGCCATTTGTGTGTGTTTACATGTGTCATAGCGAGAAAGGTGTCAATTCGTGCCTTAATTTCAAGCGAAATATTCTATCTTGTCAGGTTTTGAATTGTAAACGAGAAACTGGATAAATAGAAAAGTGTCATGGATTGGGAAAGTTGCAGAATAAATGGTTAGTGTATTGGACTGGGAAAGTTTATCGGGCTCAGCTCCTGATTTTTATGGTATCAGTACCATAAAAATATTGAATAAAAGGTACTGTCTTTATGTCAATGTTTGTTTTTCGTTTTGTTTTGTTCTTTTATAATGCATGACAGGATAAAAAGAATAGATGGTTGGTGTCTTGGACGGTCTTGGAAGTTTATCGGGCTCGGCTCCAGAATTTATCCGGTCCATCTTCGGCTTACCAGATAAATTCCTCCGCCTTGCCCGATAAACTTAACCCATCCAAGACACCAACCATCTATTCTCTATAACTCCTTACTCTACCAGATGATAAAGCTTAGCAAGTTGCCCAAATTAACCCTTTGCCACACAATCCTGACTTTTTATGACCCTGAGGAAGACACTTTTGAAAACATTGTGGAAAAAGGAGAAAATGCTGGTGACCAGCATTTTCTCCTTTGCCAGTAATGTTTTCTATCTTTCCAAAATCAATGATTGAGTCACATTTACTTTATTGTCTGCCACAATGCTTTCAATTTGGACATGTCTGTAATATTGCTGTTTGGAAAAACATTAAAGACCCCTTTTGCAGACAAGAAATTAAATGCATCTCAAATGATTGGTTAACCCTTAAGAGTGCCGAATAAACCTGTCAGACATTTTCATCCTAGAAATACGACCCAAATAATTGTAATTTCATGGTTGCTTTTGTCTACAGTGATTCTGCAAAGCGGACAGTGTAGATCAAAGATCAGGCTGCACGTTTTGTGCAGCCTGATCTTGATCTACACTGACAGCAAACACAACTATAGTCGTGAAAGGCGCTTTAAGGGTTAATTCTTGGGCATTAGACTAAGAAAGCTTTTAACAATGACTGGAGAATACAGTTCTTGATCTAAACTGTCTGCATTCAGTCACGCTAAGCAGCCTTAGGGTTAACCCTTGATCATGCAATCCCTTGTTTTGAAGATCCTGTAATTGAGGGCTTTTGGAAACATTGAGGGAAAAGCAGAAAATGCTGGTAACAAGCATTTTCTCCTTTTCCTACAATGATTTCAACCCTTTCATTGACAAACTGCATCATTTGAACAGCATTTGTCATCTGCAAAATGCTTTCATTTGGATCAGCCTAAAATGTTGTCATCTTGTAAACGGTTATGTTTTTGTCACTACAATTTATGACCAGGAACGCTAATTTGCGAACTGTTGAACTGTTCATTTTTTATACCACCTAGATGTTGTTTTATAATGAAAATGTTGCCATTATTATTGTCATAAATGACCCCATTAATTCTGAACAAGCCCCCCCCCCACTTTGTTGTTACTGACATATTTCGGCTTGACCCCTGTGGTGTTGGTGGTAGTCACTGGTCATACAGTTTAAAAACATATTTATTTTACATCAACTGAGAAACAAGTTCTTGCAACTTACACTAATCTCTCTCATTCTCGATTCTGCTTCCTGTACTTGCGCCAAATATGTGGGCCACTGAGGTATCATTACATAATTTTCACATTCCTGTATACATTAGGGGTGGCATAACCAGCTGTCTGTTTCCTTCTTGTCCATCTCTGTAGCCCAACAGCACAGGACAAGAAAATTGAGATATGCTCTGGCAACAGGGGTTTAATTATGCATCCATGTAAAACATTATACCAAGCAAGTTGTCTCATGAAACAGATCCATTTTGTCTTAAACGGCTAAGTCATGAGTTAACTCTTGGGCTGCTAACCGCCATTCACTGACCTTTTGCGGACAATGTAGATCAAAATCACACTACAAAGAATGTGCAGTCTGATCTTTGATCTACACTGTCCAACAAGGAGATATCTTTTCCCCAAGAAATACCTTTGAAATAGCAAAACTGGGTTTTACTATTGGCTTGAAAGTTTCATTGCGCTAATTTAACAGAATAAAGGTTAAACCTGGTTCTTTGACATAAAGAAAATTTAACACTTCAGCTGCTGAATAAATGAAACTCAAATTTCTACTCAATACTAAACGCCAAAACATTGTGGTTTCAAAGTTGATTTCACCGGAAAGAAACTACCGTATCGGACAGTGTAGATCAAAGGTCACACTGCACGTTTGTGCAGACTGATCTTGTTCTACACTGTCCGCAAAAGGTCAGTGGGTCGCGATCAGCAGCTTAAGGGTTAACAATAGCAAGGAGTTTCAACCTATGTCAGCCTGCATAGTGCATAGATGGCATTTGGAAAAATTGGTAACTTGCATTTTTTTCCTTAACCCTTTACTGCACAATGCCGCCTTTTAACGACCCTGGGAAAGAAGCCTTTTGAAAACATTGTGGGAAAAGGAGAAAATGCTGGTAACCAGCATTTTCTCCTTTTCCCACAATGTTTTCTACCCTATCAAAGGAAAATCGCACCTTTTAAGCCACATTGAAATTGTCGTCTGCAAATGCCTTCAACTTGGACAAGGCTAAAATTTTGTCGTCTGGTAAAGGGTTAAGCTGCATAGCCCTACCAGGTGGCTCAGTGGTTGGCGTATCTGATTTGTGACCTGGTGGTTGCAAATTTGATACCCAGATGAGGCAAACTGTCTTTCCAGCAGTTTTTCGCCTCTCACCTTTGATGCATGTCAGAAAAGTAGTCAGAGGCTTGGAAAGAAAGGTGTGTCAGTACTGGTGTGAGAAAGCCAGGAAACACATGCGGAAGTGTACTGACCACCATGATATGACCTAAGCAATTAAAATGGCATTAAATTCCAATACACACAAACAAACCTTAACCTACAATGTTTTCAAAAGCTTTTTCTTGACAGGTTGTAAAAATATGGCATTTTTTAGAAAGAGTTAAGGACCAGATAAGGCTTTTATGGAGACAGCAATCATCTTTATATAGAAACAATATACAGGTAGTTGACACTGTTATCCCTGTTACTTGACTTTAACTGGTGTGTTTATAGTCCAGTTACAACATTCAGTCATATTCTGACACTTGTCTAGATAGATGAACAAATCTGACAAAAAAAGTATCTACAACTGGGATATTCCTGACATTTCCTCTCTGTATTTTTGTCTATTTTGGTTCACTCGTCAGGACTCCACAACTTGACTGATTATGTAACTGCATCTAACCCCATTCTGTTTTGTGATAACAATTTTACTCCTGGGAGTTATGCAGGGTCCAATTCTGCATGGAAAATAAGCATATAACACCTTTTTCCTCATTGTTAACAAAATTTTGTATATAACTAATGTTAACCCTTAAAGCGCTGGAACCAACTGTAAGTCATTTTTGCTTGCAGTGCAGATCAAGATCAGACTGCAGTGAATGTGCTGTCTGATCCTTGATCTACATCGTCAACTAATTCTGGCTACATCTTCTGGCTAAAACAAACATGAAATGACAGTATTTTGGATGTTTTTCTTCATTTAACCATTCACCACACAATCCCGACTTTAAATGACCCTGAGAGAGAAGCCAGCATTTTCTCCTTTTCCCACAATGTTTTCTACCCTTCCCAAAACAAATTTCAATTTTAAAGTCACTTTTATTTTGTCGTCTGCAAATGCTTTCAATATCAACTAATCTAAAATTTTGTCGTTTGGTAAAGAGTAACCCTTTACCACACAACAAACTTTTAGCCTTGTTGAAATTGAAAGCATTTGCAAGCTACAATTTTCATGTGGCTCAAATGATTCAATTTTCCCTTGACAGGTAGAAAACTTAGTGGGAAAAGGAGAAAATGCTGGTTACCAACATTTTCTCCTTTTCCCACAATGTTTTCAAAAGGCTTCTTTCCCAGAGGCATTAAAAGCGGCATTGTGTGGTAAAGGGTTAAAGTGTCCATTTCATAAATTCAGAACTCGAAGTGTTAAAGTCTAATCTGTGGGGGAAGAACTGCATACAAAATACTGCATGACACTAATGAAATGTCAGTTTGAACATTGTGACAATTACTTTAATTTCAAAACTTGTTAATATTGCATCATTGGATGCCTGAAGAATCATCAAAATCCCTCATCATTCTGTCGGTCAAACTGCCACATCGCAATGACACATGCGTAATATTTCCATGGCAACCAATTCAGATTCCACTGTCATTCCATTATTCTGGCATGGCAACCAAATTGCCTTTTCTTCAAAATTCACACTCCTTTTACAAATAAATTGCAAAGTTAACACTCTTCAATTCAAGCCATTAACTCCTTGCCGAACAACACAACTACAGACTTGTCCAAATTGAACGCTTTTGTAGACAACAATTTAAATGTGGCTCAAATGATGGAATTTGTCTTTGATCGAGTAGAAAATATTATGGGAAAAGGAGAAAATGCTGGTTACAAGCATTTTCTCCTTTTCCCATGGTATTTTCAAAAGGCTTATTCCTCAGGTCCATTACAAGTCAGGATTGTGTGGTACAGGGTTGAAAAGTGTACCCTGGAGATCTGGGGCTGGATATTCTTCAACCATTCAAAATTTGTTTTGAGTTTTAACCCTTTACCACAGAAATCTGACAAATAGTTGTATGAAACCGATTCATAACAAAAAACCAAATTATTTTCAACAAGAGCGGCAAATTGTCGCAAGATACGCCCGTCCCACCACCAGTTGTTGAGGGGGATAATAATCGTAAAGGGCAGGTAGAGGAAAATAGTAGTGCAGCAGAAATCATGTAAGTGGTTGAAATAGGCATGAATGTCTCTGGCCAGAGCATAACTTTGTCATCTCCAGTCTGAACGTCTTCAAATTTGGAATGCACGATTGTTGAAAAATTACGGAGTGTAGTGCACAAGAACCATAACTCTTCCTAGCACGAATTTTGAGTTATTTCCCCTTTGAAAATTTTGGAATGATATTTGACAAGGCAGTGCGAATCATACAACAAATCATCGAACGTAAATGTGTTTGATATAATAAAATAGTTGTGGCTAGCGCCTTGACCAATATTACACTATTTGGTGAATATATCATCATATCCAATGGAAGTGATGTCCATAACTGTATAATATCATGTAAACATTTTAAATTGTTTCCATTTATCTACATATTAACTTCCATTTACATAAATATAAACTGTCATCTCTGCTGCGCCCATATAATATTTGTGCAAAGCAAGCTACATCCAACGTCACAACAGTACTGTTGTACAGGTTGTAAAAACACTCAGATACCTACTTGTATGAAGTTTGACATCCACTGCAAACTTGCACTGCTACAAAACGCACCTGGAATAAATCTTACTCAGAATTGTTTACTATGAAAATAGTGAAATAATTAAGAAACTACAAATAAGATGGTTAAGTTATTTGGTACAAAGATCAAATGGGGGAATAACTCAAAATTCATGCTAGGTAGAGTTATGGTTCTTGCCCACTGCACTCCCTAATTTTTCAACAATCATGCATACTAAATTTGAAGATGTTCAGACTAGAGATGACAAAGTTCTGCTCCGGACAAGCAAGAAACGCTGTAAAAAAATGAAGATCAAAGGGGGAAAAACTCAAAATTTGTGCTAGGAAGAGTTAGGGTTCTAGTGCACTGCACTCCGTAATTTTTCAACAATCATACATACCAAATTTAAGGATGTTCCGACTAGAGATGACAAAGTTATGCTACAGACAAACAGAAAATACAGAAAAATTAACAATCAAAGGGAAATAACTCAAAGACAACATGAGGTAGAGTTATGGTTCTTTCGCACTGCACTCGGTATTATTGCAACAAACACAAATGCCAAGTTTCAAGTCAATCGGACTAAAGATGACAAAGTTATGCTCCTGACAAGCAGAAAATGCTGTAAAAATGACAATCAAAGGGAAATAACTCAAAGACAGCATGAGGTAGAGTTATGGTTCTTTCGCACTGCACTCAGTATTATTGCAACAAACACAAATGCCAAGTTTCAAGTCAATCAGACGGAAGATGACAAAGTTATGCTCCAGACAAGCAGAAAATGCTGTAAAAATGGCAATCAAAGGGAAATAAGTCAAAGACAGCACGAGGTAGAGTTATGGTTCTTTAGCACTGCACTTGGTATTATTGCAACAAACACAAATACTAAGTTTCAAGTCAATCAGACTGAAGATGACAAAATTATGCTCCGGACAAGCAGAAAATGCTGTAAAAATGACAATCAAAGGGAAATAACTCAAAGACAGCATGAGGTAGAGTTATGGTTCTTTCACACTGCACTCGGTATTATTGCAACAAACACAAATACCAAGTTTCAAGTCAATCGGACTGAATATGACAAAGTTATGCTCCGGACAAAGAACTGGACGCTGCCCGCCTGCCCATACACCATGGGTGATCCCATAATACGGCCCGTCTTTGACGGGCATATAAAAACTACTTAAACATCAGTCCCAAAAATCTCCATATGGCCAATCAGAAACAAACTAACAAACGTTTAACTTTTTCACTACTAACTCCTGCAATTCCATCCCCGCCCACACATGACTTTTGCCATAGTTTAAAAACAGGTTAGCGGACGGTGTAGATCAAAGATCAAACTGCACGTTCTGTGCAGTCTGATCTTGATCTATGCCGTCTGCAAAAAGCTACTTAAGTAGTCAGCAGTAGTGAAAGAGTTAATCATTGCTGTGGGCATGTTTAGACATGAACCGAAATAGAAACCAAGTGATATTACGTCATTCTTTCCAAAGAAGCATTCCAATGAAAAAAAATTTTGGCCAAAAAAATGCATGTTTATTTCGGTCAGGTCAAATCTTGAAAGTGGAAGTAAAATGGCAAACCACAGACTGACGCTTTGCAGCCAAGTTTTGGTGACAGCACAAGTGACAGGCAGGAACCATTTGACAAAAATATACAAGAAAACATCTAGAGGAAATTTTAATTGATGCCCTCACTGTCAATGAGTTTAAGATGAGACAGTCCCAGACCGATCGTGAGTAACTGAACTGTGACAAAGAAAGTCGGTGAGGTAATGTGTACTCACTGCCTTTGATCCACCCAACCAATTGAGATTACAAGTATTTCTGTAGCCCAACAACCATGAGTTTTAATAACACTGAGAAAGAAAGCCTTTTAAAATGTAGGAAAAGGAGGAAATGCTGGTAACAGTACTGTCTCCTTTTTTCCCACGATGATTTCTACCGTATCAAAGAAAATTCTATCAGTTGAACCACTTTCAATTGAAATTTACGCTTTCAATTTGAACAAATCTACGATTTTGTTGTCCGATACAGAATTAACCCTAGACTGCTAAGCGAAACTCAAGAACCCCTTGCAGACTGTGTAGATCAAGTTCAGACTGCACATAATGTGCAGATCTCTTTTGCTCGAAAAGTACCTTTGACATAGTAAATTTTGGGGTTTTACTATCAGACTGAAAGTTTCATTTCACTTTTTTTAATCAGGATAAGGATTAAATTTCAAAACATGAAGAAGAATGCTTTTGAAAACATTGTGGAAAAAGGAGAAAATGCTGATAACCAACATTATTTCCTTTTCTGACAATGTTTTCTACCTATCAAGGACCTATCAAGGACAGAAATCATAACTGGAGCTACATTTATTGTCTTTCACAAAATTTTTTAATGCTTTCAATTTAGTCTACTTCAAAATTTTGTCATGCGGTAAAGCGTTAACTCTTTACCAGATGACAAAATTGTAGACTGTCCAGATTGAAAGCATTTGCAGACAATTTCAATGTGGCTCAAACAGTGGAATTTTTCTTTGATAGGGTGGAAAACATTGTGGGAAGAGGAGAAAATGCTGGTTACCAGCATTTTCTCCTTTTCCCACAATGTTTTCTAAAGGCCTCTTTCCCAAGGTCGTTTAAATGTGGCACTGTGCAGTAAAGGGTTAAATGCTGCTGAATGGATGGGATTTGGTTTTTGAAAGAGCAGTAATCATTGTGAGAAAAGGAGAAAATGCTGCTTACCTTTGTTTTCTTCTTTTCCCACAATAATTTTAAAAGCATGACTCTTAGGGTTTCTAGAACACAGGATTTCTTGGTAAAAAGCTAAATGAATATGAAGAGTAGTTAGTGAATACATCCCATTAAAAATTTCCAATCTATCTAACTTGTCATGGTCATGCTGTTCTAGCTTGCAAAATTAATTCCCTTTAATATATGCAAATGTTACAGGCTATGCAAAGTGTTCTAAGGCTTGTGTAGGTATAATCCCTGAGGCTGAATGATAGTTTGAAACATTGGACGGCACAGTCAATTTTTCTGCATTAACCCTTTACCAAACATCAAACATTTCCGTGTTTGAACAATCCTGAGGAAGAAGCCTTTTGAAAACATGGGGGAAAAGAAAATAATGCTGCTAACCTGCATTTCCTCCTTTTCCCACAATGTTTTCTATCCTATCAAGGACAAATCTCACCATCTGAGCAAAAATTAATTTGTTGTCTGCAAACCCTTTCAGTTTGGGACCTGTCTAAAATTTTGTTGTTGGGTAAAGAGTTAACTCTTTGCCAGGCGACAAAACTTCAGACTAGTCTAAATTCAAATCATTTGTAGACAACGTAATAAGTGCGACTGAATAACAGAAATTTGCTTTGGAGAGGGTAGAAAACATTGTGGGAAAAGGAGAAAATGCTGGTAACCAGCATTTTCTCCTTTTTCCACAATGTTTCTGAAGGCTTCTTTTTCAGGGTCATTGAAAGTGGGGTAAAAGGTTAAAAGTTTAAAGGCCCCAGCATGGCAGCTTTTCCATGTTTGTCTTGCATATTCTCTGTTGCGACTAGCTGGTCTTAATTATGGCCATAGGTGACATACATAACTTGTGTAAACGTCAAGTCTTGGGTCACTAGACGGTATTGGTTCGAGTCAAAAAGCTGGCCATCTAAAATTACTATAGTCTTTCGGATAAGATGTTAAACAAAGGTACCGTATGATGGTGCCATACACAAAGCACTGCAAAGAACCACTTAGGATGGGTTTCGTCCTGTATCTAGAACTATCCCCTGTAACAAAAGTAACAGCCTTCAGGGTATGGCGCCCATATGGGCAAATAGTGGCAACGATAAATAAATGGAAAATCAATCAAACATAACTTTTGAAGATGACGAAGATAAAGATGAGTCTTTACAAAGTGTGACATCAGATCTTGGCTCCTTGTCGTCTGCTTCTTGGCTATAAGCTTTTCCCAAACTCTTCATTTGTTTGGAGTACTATTCATTTTAGGTATAAAAAAGAAAGAAAAAAAAAAAAAAAAAAAAAAGAGCCATACTCTGGCAAAAGGGGGCTTAATGCATCTGTGTGATGCTTTATACCAAGCAAGTCATCACATAATTATGGATCCATAAAATCTATTTTTTGTAGCTATCAACTGGATCTGGAAGTGGTCCATGGTCCTTTGATATGCAGAAAATTGACCAATGACAACAAGTTTTGACCCAGGTCAGCCTAGGAGGATTGCACAGGCTGACATGGGTCGATACTGTTTGCAAATGCATTAAGCCCCCTTTTCACAGATCACGGCTTATATTCTATTTTCGAGGAAATAAATAAAGAGCCAACCAGCAACCATAGAATACTAACGAGAAAGCTTTCATATTGTACAATACAGGTGTTTTTCACTAACTTAAAATGTTTCATTTATTCCATACTCTAAGGGTCATTATCCAATCAAAAGTCATTTTCTACCCTTCATGTCTCCAAAGCATCATTCCATCACAATAAAAATGTAACAAAATAAGGAAATACTAAATATTTTGTATACAATTTTATACAATTTTTGCCCTGCCATATTTTTTTTTCTTTCATAAAACTTCCCCGTCATAATTTGTAACAACTAATGACATCAAAACAATTCTGCTTAGAGCAAGGAATTTTCTGTTGAAAAAATGTTTTTCAATATCAAGGGATAAAATAAGTGCAACTTTGGTTTTTGTACACTTTGTAGATCAAGATCAGGTTGTGCAGTCTGATCCTGGATCAACACTCTCTGCTCTATGACAGAATACTCTAAGTGAAAAAGCCTTTAACCCTTTACCACTCAATCCCAAGTTTTAACGACCCTAGGGAAGAAGGTTTTTGAAAACACTGTGGGAAAAGGAGAAAATGCTGGTAACCAGCATTTTCTCCTTTTCCCACAATGTTTTCTCCCCATCAAAGACAAGTTCCATCATTTCAGTCACATTTTATCAAATTTTGTTGTCTGCAAATGCTTTGAATTTGGACAAGTCTAAATGTTTGTTGTGTGGTAAAGAGTTAAATTGCCATAGGATGGGGTTTGTTTTGTTTCTGAATATATCAAGTGATTATTCTGTGAACAGAGGGTTCAATGCATCTACAAAAAGTATCAACCCAGGAGAGCCTGTACAGGCTGACCTGGGCCGAAATATTTTGCTGTTGCTCAATTTTCTGCATGATGAAGGACCAGTTTTTCCTAAAACAAATTTTTCTTTGACTGGGTGACATTTGAGTATTGGAACAAATTGGACTAAATATGGGAGAAAAAGAACCTGCAAAGGAAGATGAATTAACTAAACAGACAACTCATATAGTTTTGTCACATTTATTTCATTTCATATTTGGTCTTTGATATTTGACAATATGCTGAAATAACACAATAATAAATGTCTACCTGACAGGAATAAAAATTTCATTGACATCAACTTACCAAATACTTATAACATTTAACCTGGCTCCTTTAAACCCTTACCTTTATAATAATGGAATGACAAAACTTTTTGACCCTTTTTTTGAGCAGTGCTCTGGCAAAAGGGGGCTTTTAATGCATCTCAGTGATACATTGTACAGAGGAAAAGATCATATAATAAGGGATCCATAAAATTCACTTTGTTTGACAACTGACCGAGTCATGAGGTAGACCAGTCCTTTGTTATGCAGAAAATTGACCAATAACAAAAAGTTTCCGCCCAGGTCAGTCAGTTGACTAACAACTGGATCTTTCATGTGCTCCATGTGTAATTGTTTCACAGAAGACCTCTGTTTAACATCTATTCCGATTAGGGCTGTCACAATATACCGGTATACTTGTATATTGCAATATAATTCGAAGTCAATACATACTGTGATACAAAATTCACATACCATTTTTTTTTTTGCAATATTTTCTAGTTTCGATGTATTTTCGGTTTATTTTGATCTGGTGGTTTCTAAAACGTCGTGGTCATGCAAATGCTTATCACTATTATAATCGTAGTGCGTATGTAAGTAAACTGGCAGCCTGTTGTCTATCGGACGGTTACGGGTACCAGTTTAGTACCGAGTCGCCAATGTAATGTTTAAAATATTAAAGGTTACAGATTTTTAAAAACAGGAATACAAGAATAGAATTCATTAATACAATAATCAAATTAGTGGAAAATGTGTGCAAAATATACTGAAGTATTTTCTTGTATTCCTACTTGATTGAGTCTGCATTTTCTGAATCGAGTACAACAATGTCAACAATGGCTGCCAACACTAATGCTATAGATGCGACCGAGGACGGTCACGGTAAAATACCAAATAGGAAGGCAAAATCAAATATTTGGAATCACTTTTGTTGAGATTGGGTGGTTTAATTGATTCATTTTCTCTTGTTTTGGAAGAATTAAACCTGAATTATGAATAACAAAGGTTTTTTTTTTTTAAATATTAATTTAACATGGACGCTATATATTGTGGTACATATCGCAATAAGGTTTCCATGTATTGCAATATATTGTGGTACACCTTAGGTGTATCGTGACAGCCCTAATTCAGATAGACTACAGGTTGTTTTAGTTGGCTAGCCATGGGCATCAAACCACTCTCTCAAGTGGCCTTATCTCTTTACCAAACAACAAAATTTTGGACTCTGCCAAATTGAAAGCATTTGCAGACAAAAAACTAAATGCTGTTCAAATGATGACTTCTGTCTTTGATATAGTAGAAAACATTGTGGGTATAGAAGAAAATGCTGGTTACAAGCATTTTCTCCTTTTCCTACAATATTTTCAAAAGCTTTCTTCTTTAGCGTTGTTAAAACTTGGGATTGTGTGGTATAGGGTTAAATTTGATGTTCAGAAGTCTCATGCTCTACCTTTTGAGCTATTCAAGCAGGTTTAACTGAAGATCTGAGACCATGAAAAATACAAATTAGCCATGCTCTGGTAAAAGAGGGCTTAATGCATCTCTGTGATGCATTATACCAACCAAGGTCATCATATAACCCATAAAAATCCCCTTATTCCAACAATTGACTTGATCCGGAGGTACACTGGTCCTCCGACATGCAGAAAATTCACAAACAGCAAAAAGTTTTGATCCATGTTAGCCTGTGCGGACTCAGTGCAGGCTGACATGGATCAATACTGTTTGGAGATACATTAAGCCCCCTTTTTACAGAGCATGGCTCAAATAGATTTATTTCACGGTAACAAAGTCAACTACAAAATCTTTTGATCCAATTTAAATCAACACGTAACACAATTACAACAGACAACTTTCCATTCCTTGAAAATTTAGAATGACAGCATCAGTTGGAGTTTCAAACCATAAATGTCAAATGAAAACAATGTGGCATAAGAAGGGATTACTTATAAAAAACTTATCTTACATGTTCATGAAATGTAAACCTTTACAGTTAGCAGAAGCATAAAGAAATGTCATCTTTCACTTTCTCTTGTTTCAAGTTACTTTGAAAGAGTGTACACCATTAATCATATCATATGACAAACTGTAATTTACAACGATATGAAAGGGGACTTTTTCAAATTCACCTCAGACCCATCTGGTGGTGGTCAACTAAGGTCAAAATAAAATAATAAGTTACTGTAATTAACCCTTTCCCAAACAAGCCCTGGTTTTCACGTGTCTGCAGCACATGTCTTTTGAAAACACTGTGCGAAAAAGAGAAATTGCTCGTAATGAGCAATTTCTCCTTTTCCCACATTGTTTTCTACCCTTATTGAGAACTTTCTGCCATTTTCATCAAATTTAAAATTGTCGTCTGCAAACTCTTTCAATTTGAACCAGTCCAAAATTTGTCATTTGGGAAAGGGTTAAGGACCACAACAGTTTAAGATTAGTATGCTATTGTTAACTCTCTACCAAACAACTGACTATTCAGAAAAAGGACAGAAAAATTTTCTTAACTCTTTCCCAAATGTGAAATTGACACCATTGTGTTTAAGTAAATTTTCTGACAGGGTAGAAAACATTGATGGCAAAAGGGAAAATGCTGGTTACCAGCATTTTCTCCTTTACCTACAATGTTTTCAAAAGGCTTCTTTCTCTGGGTTGTTATGATTTAATTCAATGGCGTTTCATGCTGCTTTCAACATTCTTTCAGATATATAACAGCAACAACTCATATATTCATGTATTTCCTGGGTTTTCACCAGTACTAGGCTAGGGCTCTTAAGGGTCTAGCCCAAGGACACTCCCATGAAAGGCCAAGTGGATCCAGTGAAGTTCAAACCCGAGGCCTCCAGGTCAGAAGTCCTACACTTTACCAATGAGTCAAGCAGGCCCCCTCAGGGTTGTTAAAATTTGGGACTGTGTGATAAAAGTTTAAACTTGCACAAAAAGGGGATATTTCCAAAATAAGTGAGAAAAATGCACTCAAAACTTATTATTGAAATAATCTGATGAGGACAAAGTCCCACCTGTGAGCACTTTGCTGGGATATCTTTTATATTCACTGTGATAATGAATCCCTGCCTTGGCAAAACACTGAACATAAATTAGGGTTCATTACATAACTGTAATGCTTTGTGGTATGAAGAAAACGTTCATTAGATGTGATATTTTTCTATTGCACCAATGTTCTCAAAAGTTGTCAACTGCAACAAAAAAAAGTTGTATTCAGAGATAAAGTGTTGGTACACCAACAGTGATTGATTGACTGAATTTTTTTTTTGATGCCACTTTCAAAATTATTTCAGTCATATCATGGCAACAGCTCACATATTCATGTATGTCCTGGGAATTACCGGTACCAGGCTCCTGCTCTGAAGCCGAAGAACACTCCCACAAAAATTCCAGTGGTTCCAGTGAGGCTTGAACCTGGGGCCTCCAGGTTATGATTCCTAGACTTTACCACTTAGCCACCAAGGTCCCCTCAATTATTTGGGCCATGCTCTGTGAAAACGGGGCTTAATGCATCTGCAAACAGTATCGTTTCAGGTCAGCCTGGGTCCAAAGCGTTTGCTGTTGGTCAATTTCCTGTATGTGAAAGGACCAGTGTATTTCATGATTAACTCTTTACCACACAATCCCGAGTTTTTAAACAACCCTTAAGAAGAAAGCCTTTTGAAAACATTGTCGGAAAAGGAGAAAATGCTGGTAACCAGCATTTTCTCCTTTTCCCACAATATTTTCTACCCTTCCATAGACGATTTTCTCCATTTGAGCCACATTGAAATTGTCATCTGCAAATGCTTTCAATTTGGAACAGTGTAGCATTTTGTCGTTTGATAAAGGTTTAAGTCGGTTTCTAGACAAAATAGTTTTTATGGATCCTTTTTTATGTGATGACTGCTTGGTATCATGCATCACTGAGATGGTTTAAACCCAGTTTTGCATGGCTCATTTGCATTGTGCATGCTAGTGGAATGAGAGCTTATTTAACCCTTTACCACACAATCCTGAGTTTTAATGATCCTGAGAAAAAAAAACCTTTTGAAATGGTGAGAAAAGGAGAAAATGTTGGTTAGCAGCATTTTCTCCTTCTCCCACAATGTTTTCTATCCTTTCAAAAGCAAATTTGAATTTCTGAGTCACATTTATTTTGTCGTCTGCGAATGCTTTCAATTTCAAATAGTCTAAAATTTTGTTGTTTGGTTAAGAGTTTAAGCCAAAGTGTGTGTGTGTGGGGGGGGGGGGGGGGGGGTGGAGAAAGAAGAAAGAGGGATTATTTCACAAAAATTTAAATGTCCAAACCATCAAAAGGCATCTGTCCTAAATTGAAATAAAAGTTACCAGCTTCAAACCTTTCACTTTCAAAGGCAATAGATTTCCTGAAATTTACATCAAAAACTAGACACCCTAATGAATTCAATGTCAGAATGGTAAGATAATGGAAATTTGATGGGGAAAACCTGTTACAGTTCAACTGTATTGTTTTACAACCTACTGCACATGGCAGCATGCAGGTGTGCAACTCCCAACCTGCCAAGAAATAAAGAAATAAATATAGTGCATCAACTTTCCCACTATGTAAGTCAATCATGTTTTCTTCATGTGTGTGGTTTTATGGTGTTTTCAGGAGTGACAATTGCTGTTACAAATAAACTTTCTCTAATACATGTATGCCAGTGGTCAAATAATATGCAACTTAATCATAAGTTTTTCACAACCACAGTTGCCTTTCTGGCCTGTGTAGATCAAGATCAGGTTGCATAAAAATGTGATGTCTAATCTTTGATCAATACTGTTGGTTGTGCTGAAACGCTTTGTACAAAAGCAACCTTGAAATCACCGATTTAGGCCTTAAATCTAGATTGATCATGTTAGGTTTATTTGGTGCCCTGGGGTAATAAACTAGTAAACTTCTTATAAGATTTGGCACAGTGACCTACTTTTTGGCCTGACACGACCCAATTTCAAACTTGTCCCAGATATTACCAAGAAAAAACATTTCCAAGTTTCATGAGTATCAGACTAAAAATGTGTCCCCTAGAGTGCAGACAAGGTTTTTCTAAGATCTGGCCCAGTGACCTCATTTTTGACCCAGTTTTAAAGTTGTCCGAGATATCATCAAGACAAATATTCTGACAGATATTCATGGGTATCAGTATGAAAATGTGGCCTCTAGAGTGCACACAAGGTTTTCCTAAGACTTGGGCCAAGCCCCGTAGCTCAGTCAGTAGCGTACAGGACTTGAGAACAGGAGGTCGCTGGTTCGATCCCCTGCTTGGCCAGTTTCTTTCCGAGGATTGATGATAGTCATTGCAACAGGATTCATTCCTCTCTCACTACTGACCATTGTTTCGACGATGTTTATGTGGGAAAGCAGCCAGTGGCTTGGAAAGAATATTGTGCGGAGCACTGGTAAAAAGAAACCCCAGGATAGGTGCACTGGCCGCCGTGATATAACTGAAATAATGTTTAAAACAGCTTTAAACACCATACAATCAACCTAAGACTTGGCCCAGTGACCTAATTTTTGACATGACATGATCCAATTTCAAACTCATCTGAGATAGCATCAAGAAAAATGTTCTGACAGAGCTTCCAGAGGTTCGGGCTAAAAATGTGGCCTGTAGAGTGCACATGAGGCTTTTCTACAATTTGATACACAGTTACCTACTTTTTGAAATAATATGACCCAATTTCAAAAACTTGTCTGAGATATCATCAAGACAAACATTCTGACAGATGTTCATGAAAATTGGTCTGAAAATATGGCCTCAAGAAAGCACACAAGGTATTTCTTAGATTAAGCCCAGTGACCTACTTTTTGACCCTGCATGACCCTGTTTAAAAACATATCCCAGATATCACGACAAATATTCTGACCATGTTTTATGAGTATCCGACTGAAAATGTGGCCTCTAGAGTGCATGCAAGGTAATAATTGACAACAAGACAACCGACAACGGACACCGCACAATCACAAAAGCTCACCTTGAGTTCTTTGAGCTCAAGTGAGCTAAAAACTACTCAGTCCACAAACACACCTTCATTTGTGCTTAGCAGATAAAAAGATGCATTTTATTCTGCAGGCTATAACAAATATAATGGATTCAACCCTTACAACACTAAAAAAAAAATGCTTTTGAAGGCATTGTAGGAAAAGAAGAAAATGCTGGTAACAAGCATTTTTTTCTTTTCCTGTATGTTTTCTACCCTTTGAAAACAATCCAAGGGTTTTGGCTAGATTTCATCTACAAATGCCTAAATGCCTTAACCCTTTCCCAAACAAGCCCTGGTTTTCACGTGTCTGCAGTACAAGCCTTTTGAAAACACTGTGGGAAAAGGAGAAATTGCTCGTAACGAGCAATTTCTCCTTTTCCCACTGTGTTTTCTACCCTTTTTGAGAACTTCCTGCCATATTCATCAAATTTAAAATTGTCGTCTACAAACTCTTTCAATTTGGACCAGTCCAAAATTTGTCGTTTGGGAAAGGGTTAATAACAAGTCCAAAATTCTGTCATATGGACCCATATAAATCATGTTGAACACATGGAAAAGCTCACACTGTAGAAATTAAACAATTTTGCTAATTAAATTAATTACTGTAATTACTCTCTGTCTCTAATTACATGTCCTCTAGACATGCTACACAACATGTTAATTTTGTTATCTAACGAACAAGAATAAAAGATCAAATTAACATTGCTTAAATTCCATGATAATTTTCATGAATCTGTCTATCTGTCTTTCCTAAGTTAGAGGTTAACCTTTGATTATGAATCCTATAACAAATTTGCAGCAGACCATTTTGAAAATATCCTTGTAAAATGTGGTTAAGCAGCATGAACCAAGGTTAAAACATGACAAGAGGGCCATCATGGCCCTGGATTGCTCACCTGAGTCAATAGGCGAAATTTCACTCCGGGGTCATAATGACCCAATTTAAAACTCATCTGAGATATTACTAAGCAAACATTCTGACCAATTTTCAGGTCAACTGAGCTGAAAATGTGGCCTCCAGTGTGTCCAAAATGTCTTTCTTCAATTTCACCTAGTAACCTAGTTTATGACCCTATGTGACCATATTTCAAACTCATCCGAGACATCGAAACAAACTTGTTGACCAAGGTTCAGGAAAATTGAGTAAGAAATGTGGCCTCTAGAGTGTCCACAAGGTATTTCTGTAATTTGACCTAGAGACCTAGTTTATGACCTTAGGTGACCCAAATTCAAACTCACCCAAGATTTCATCAAGACAAACATTCTGACCAATTTTCAGGAAAATTGAGTAAAAATGTGGCCTCTAGAGTGTCCACAAGGTATTTAATTTGATCTAGTGACCTAGTTTATGACCCCAGGTGACCAAATTTCAAACTCATCTAAGATTTAATTAAGACAAACGTTCTGACCAATTTTCAAGTCAATTGAGTGAAAAATGTGGCCCCTATAGTGTCAACAAGGTATTTCTTTAATTTGACCTAGTGACCTACTTTATGACGCCGGGTGACCCAATTTCAAAGTTATCTGAGATTTAATTAAGAAAAACATTCTGACCAATTTTCAAGTCAATTGAGCGAAAAATGTGGCCTCTAGAGTGCCCACGAGGTATTTCTTCAATTTGACCCAGTGACCTAGTTTTTGACCCCACATGACCCAATTTCAGACTGGTCCGAGATTTTATTGAGACAAACATTCTGACCATGTTTCACAAGTATCTGACTGAAAATGTGGCCTCTAGAGCGCACACAAGGTTTTTTCTAAGGTTTGACCTAGTGACCTAGTTTTAGACCCCACATGACCAAATTTGGAACTCATCCGAGATTTTATCAAGACAAACATTCTGACTAAGTTTCACAAGTATCTGACTGAAAATGTGGCCTCTAGAGCACACACAAGGTTTTTCTAAGATTTGACCTAGTGAACTAGTTTTTGACACCACATGACCCAATTTCGAACTCGTCCGGAATTTATCATGACAAACATTTTGACTAAATTTCACAAGTATCTGACTGAAATTGTGGCCTCTAGAGCATACACATAGATTTTATCAAGACAAACATTTTCATCAAGTTTCATGAGGATCAGACTGAAAATGTGGCCTCTAGAGCGTACACAAGGTAAAAAGTTGACAACGGACGACGCACTACGCACGACTGACGACGGACTACGGACACAGCACGATCTCAATAGCTCACCATGAGCACTTTGTGCTCAGGTGAGCTAAAAATATTGTGAGAAAAGGAAGAAAATGCTCCTTATCAGCAATTTCCAGTTTTGCCACGAATTTTTTGAAGTTGAACCACTGCAGTAAGTAAATAGTTGTATGTCGATGCTGAAAGTGCTAGTTCTCTGACTGGCTAAGCTGTAACCAGTGATACTGTGAAAAACAGATTAAGCATTAACATTCAATCCTGGCCCCAATACGTAAAGGACAGCAATTTACGATCGTATCGTTTAAAAGTGACATCATTTTCCCGCCGTACTGATTAGATTTACACACGGGGACTGTTTTACCAACAATTCATAAGTTTTTGCGTAAGAATTTTCATCACTTTATGCCTACGTTCAGATTTCGAAATTCCTAAATCCGTTTTACTAAACTTTAATAACTTAGTGAATTTGCATAAGTAAATATTTTCATAACTCGTTAATTGAAGGCAGAAAGAGTAGATCCCAAGCACTTGTTACTTAAGGTAAACAGTGCGAGCCGTTAAACTAGAGGCAATTTACCTGCATTTACCCTACATTTCTTGCACTTTACATCATCTCATATGTCAGCCGCTTCCCTCAAATGTAGGTACTGTTTGTTCGAAGAAAAATATAATTTGTCATAAAATGAAATTTATGTCTACTGTGGATAGCTATGAGGATAAATATGATGTTTTTCTCAAATTTCTTACTCTATGACGACACATTGCAAAAAATGCCTCCAGACTTCGGCCTATGTTCTTACTTATGACCGATATTTTTGTACGTATTGTCATGCAAAAACTTCCGCTCGTACTTAGGTATGCAAGTTTTAATAAAACGCAAACTTGGACTTTTAACGCTAAAACTTGCGAGATCTTTTAGTTATGTTTGCTAAGTTCTTCAGTAAAACAGTCCCCTGGAGATATTAGTCTCTAAGCAGTGGTCCTTAACAAACTTACTCTATCATGAATGAAGTAAAAGAAAAAGGAGCCGAAGAAGATAGACCACACATGATTTACATCAGTTCTATTTATAGCACACATGTGTATTGCACAACTGTGTAATAGACTCGCTTCGCTGAAATCAAACAATGGTCCTCGGTCTTCTATTTCTTAGCACAGGCAGATAATGGTAGTACTAGTTATCCGCCTGCCAGAGGAGCGAGGACCCTAACCCTAACCCAAAACCCAGTCGACACAGGACGGGATGCCTGTCACAGGAAAGGTTATTTGTGACCACTGCGGACTTAACATTACTAAAAAAAGCTATGCTAGACACAAGAGGACTTCTCGCTGCATCAATTTCGATGTTGATACTCACTACAGGAATAGGGAACATCGTATTCATGCTGCTCAGAAGAAGAAAGGCAAGAAGGGAAATAGAAATGAGAAATGGAAAGAATAACAGAAATAGGAAGAGGAAGAACTTTTTTGTTACCATCCAGACGTGCATAAAGTACAGAGTTGCAAAATACATGCAGTTCACACCACAATGGATAGATAGATTGATCATCTGCAACGAGTACAGTTGCGATATGAAGAAAGGCCATTCACATATGTACATGAGAAGCAAAAAGGCACCGACTTACCAAGACTTCAAGGACTTGGTGTGGTACGATCTCAAAATAAAGTGCAACGACATGGAGGGATGCAAAAAGCCTAAAAACTGTGTCAGATATGTGAGTAAGGAGGATGTTAACTGCCTCCTTTATAACATAGATAAGGATTGGCTCGCTCTACCCACACTGGCAATGGTGCACTGCAGGGCTACTTACTTCAACCCAAGACTGGACAGGACTTCGTATCCTTACAAGCGACTCAGCACACAACAGCAGAGACAATTCGAAAAGTACTTCAGGGAATATGTAGACCAGCACAGGTCAGCACTGGACAGCTGCAAGCACGACAAAATGGTTTTCTTTCCATGGCAGAGAGTAGCACTCACCATGCTGAAGCACTAGACCGACAAATACTGTGGTGTGTGAACGAAGAAGGCAACACTGGAAAGACTTACCGTTGTAAATATCTGAGAGACTGTATGGAGGCTATTGTTTTCGACTGGGGCAGAACAGTGGATCTGGCTCACCTGTATGAGGGAGAAAGTGTCATGTGCATTAACTTCCGGATGGAATACCTGGAGGTTAACTACAAGTTCATGGAGAGTCTGAACGACAGCTTTCTATTTAGCTCCAAATACGACAGCAAGGTAAGTAAGTTCAACCCTCCAAAGATCATCTGTGTCGCCAACTTCAGGCCAGATGCCCGCAAGTTGTCGATGGACAGATGGGAGGTGATCGTTATCAATCCGATAAGAAAGGCGAGTTTTCGCACAGAGCCAGAACACTGTGAGCCTCTGGACTTCCAGAGACATTGAAAACAAGAGCAAATAAACAGATTTTACTTGAAAAAGAAACCAATTTATTTCACTGTTTCATTATTTACATTTCATTTCACAGTTATGTGTTTTTTCTTCAATAAAGTTCCATATTTCTTCACAAAAGACGTCACTCTTGAATATCCCCTAAACTTCAGATAGCAGGTATAGTAATACCGCAACAATTTTTTGTTCTCCAAGTTAGGATTAACCATTCCACAAACGTTAACACTGTTGGCTGTAGGAAATTTCAGGAATTCAGCAATCGTGCTGACTTCGTCACACTGCCACCAGGGATTGTCGTATTTCGCAGAGCGCATAACTGCAATACTGTCTTTGTCTGTAGGTATAGTTGTAAAATACTGTGGTCTAAGAGTCTGTCTGTATCCCTTGCCTGGTTCCAATTGTTCAAACTTGCAATTCACACAACTCTGCACTGTTTCTAGCAAGTGCTTAAGATCACGACCATCTCTATCATAAATTTTATACATCTCCACATTGCCATACGTATCGCTGTCTGTGGAACCAATGTCAGCAATGCAAAAATGAAATCGAAAGCTAAGTATTTTAAACTCTTCATACTGTATCGAAGAGTTCTTAAACATCCTCTGATGAAATACTTGAAAGAAGCAAAATGCGCATAATTACTGTTCCAGTTTAAAGCACTCGTCGTTTTAGTCCTCACTTTGTCGGCAAATGTGGACTACTAACTATTGCTTGTCAGCTGCTCTGGCAAAAGTTTCGCTAACTAGATGTCCGGCTCTTGCGGTAGTGGAATGAACATTGAAGAGAGTAGCAATCGATCCCTGTTGAGGCAGTATTTTCTAATCAATTCCATGTCATCTATGTAAACTAAGGGATTCATTCTACCCCTACTCGCCGGCAATATTTTTTCTTCTGTGGGGTCTGTTCATGTGTAAAAATAATGCCATTTTGAAAAATAAAACACAACATCAAGTTTTTGTGTATTACTGAAAAATGGCCTACGATTACGCTCAGGTAGCTTCGGAGTGGCCTTAGTTTAAGGTCAGGTTTACGATCGGACTTTAAGTTGCGATGTTTTGAGAGAGATGATAAAATGCTTACGAGGGACTTAAGGTTGGTTTACAATGATCATAGCACTTAAAGTGCTTTGAGATAGTGGGCCCTGAGTTTCAACTACCCTGAGAAAGAAGCTGTCTGAAAACATTATGGAAAAAGATTAAACTCTATTAACCAGCATTTTCTCCTTCTCCCGTAATACTTTATACCCTTTCAAAGAAATTTTCCTCCATTCAAGCCACTTTTGATAGGTCGTCTGCAAATGCTTTGGGTTAGGACAAGTCCAAAATTCTGTCATTTGGTAAAGAGTTAATAAGGGGCCATTGGCCCTGAAGTGCTTACCTGAGTAAAAGCATCTACGGTTTATAAAGCTAAAGAAATCCTGGTTTTAACATGTTAAACATGTGATCATAACTGTGAACTACTTTTTGACCTACTTGACCTACTTTTGAACTTGTCAAAGATATCATCAAGACAAACATTCTGATGACGTTTCATGAGTATCAGACTGAAAATGTGGCCTCTAGAGTGCACACAAGGTTTTTTCTCAGATTTGTACAAATGACCTACTTTTTCACCTGACATGATCCAATTTCCAACTTGTCCAAGGTATCAGTATCTGACGAAGTTTCATAAGTATCAAGCTGAAAATGTGGCCTCTACGGTGCACATAAAGTTTTTCCAAGATTGAGCCTACTTTTTGACCAGACATCACCAGATTTCGAACTTGTCCAAGATATCAGCAAGACAAACATTCTTACCAACTTAGAGGAGTATCAGGCTGAGAATGTGGCCTTAATGGTGTAAACAAGGTTTTTCAAAGATGTGGCCCAGTAACCTACCTTTTGACCCGACATGAACCATTTCATACCACTAGTCAAAGATATTATCAAACACTCTGACCATGTTTCAAAAGTCACAGTTGAAAATGTGGCCTCTCACACAAGGTTTTTCTAAGACTTAGCCCAGTGGCCTACTTTTAGAGCCGACAATACACAATTTCAACCTTGTCCAAGATAGCATCAAGACAAATATTCTGACCATTTTTTCCAAGAGTATTTAGTTGAAAATGTGGCCTGTAGAGTGCACACAAGGTTTTTCTAAGATTTGGCCCATTGACCTACTTTTTGACCCAAAATAACCCAATTTAAAGCTTGTCCAAGATATTATCAAGACAAACATTCTGACAAAGTTTCATGAGTAAGTATTTGACTGAAAATGTGCCCTCTACAGTGCACACAAGGTTTATCTATGATTTGGCCCAGTGATCTACTTTTTGACTGACATGACCCAACTTCAAAGTTGTCCAAAATCTTCATCAAGACAAATATTTTGACCAGGTTTCATAGGTTTCCAGCTGAAAATGTAGCCTCTAGAAGGCACACAAGGTTTTTCTAAAATTTGTCACAGTGACGTAATTTTTGACTGAACATAACCCAGATTCAAAGTTGTCAGAGACATCATCAAGACAAACAATCTGACCAAATTTCATGGGTATTACATTAAACATTTGGCCTCTAGAGTGCACACAAGGTTTTTCTAAAATTTGACCTGGTGAACTACTTTTTGACCCAACATGACCCAATTTGAACTTGTCTGAGATAGCATAAAGACAACTATTCTGACCAAATTTCAAGAGTATCAAGTTGAAAATATGGCCTCTAGAGTGCACACTAAGTTATTCTAACATTTGTCCAAGTGACCAACTTGACCCGACATGACCCAGATTCGAACTTGTCTGGGATATCAAGACACACAATCTGCAAAATTTCATAAGTTATTAGGCTAAAAATGTGGCCTCTAGAGTGCACACAAGGTTTTTCTAAAATTTGATCTGGTGACCTACTTTTTGGCCCAACATGACCCTGATTCAAACTTGTCTGAGATATCATCAAGACACACATTCTGACAGTTTCATAAGTATTAGGCTGAAAATGTGCACACAAGTTTTTTCTAAGATTTGACCTGGTGACCTACTTTTTGACCAGACAAGATCCAATTTCAAACTTGTCCAAGATATTATTAGGACATACATTCTGACCAAGTTTCATGGGTGTTTAACTGAAATATGGCCTTTAGAGTGCACACAAGGTAATTGTTGATTCCTGGACGATGTACGATGGACGACATACAACTGACGACGCACGATGGACACAGCACTATCACAGAAGCTCGCCTTGAGCACTTTGTGCTCAGGTGAGCTAATTATCAGAATACACAGTGAAAGTAGCCATTGCCCAGATCTACAATGTTGAGATTGTAAGTTTACCTGGCTGTATTTCCTGACCCTTTTGATAATTGTCTTTATTTTCAGATAGTTCTCCTAAAACTGTACCTAGTAAAACTATACTTCTTGTCATATGGTATAAAAAGGGCCACGTTGTCCCTATATGGCTCAGTTCATTGAAATTAACAAAAAGTTAGGTATTTTTAACCCTTAAAGGGCTTTTTACAACTATAGTTGCCTTTGCGGCCAGTGCAGATCAAGATCACATTGCACAAAAGATCTAAATTGCTATTATCTCACACTCGTTCTAAAAGGAAACTGTCCATTTGGGTTATTTGGCACTCTAGGGATTAAATGCGTTCTTCTGTTCTTATTGGGTAGTTACATGACAATCTAGGCATACTTTTTAGTGTGAGTCGCTTTGGGAAGATTCTTGTGAAACTATTTTGAAATCCAACCGTCATTTTAGGAGGAAAACTCGAGCAAAGGTTTTTTTCTATCATTGTATCTAAGGGCAGTTTTGCAAATCTGTGACTCAAAGGAAGAAGATTTATGAAATAATGTAGAAAACTGAGAAAAGGCTAGTAACCAGCATTGTCTCCTTTTCCAGTAATATTTTCTATCCTTTTAAGGACACCCATCACTTGAGCAACTTTTATCATGTAGTCTACAAATGTGTTCTATCACGATAGTCTAAAGCTCTTACACTAGATAAAGAGTTAAAGCCTAGTTCTCAGTACTTTCAGTGATTTGTTTTTTTTTATGAACAACTCTAAAAACCAACACACCTCTTTAAATGCAGCTCATATATTTCCTTATGAGGAAAAGTATGTGAAGCAATTTATTATGGTAGCTCATGTTTCAGTATCATCTTCCAGGACAATAACAAACAGAGGTCAGCTCAGGTTAATTGTAAAAAGTGATCTGTTTGGACTTGAAATCAAGCCACTGTGGGTTGTGACTAGCCTCTTGAGTGCTCAGTGAAACAGTGTGCAGCCTGATTTTGGTTCTGCACTGTTTCATGAATTATTAGATGCTCTGTCCAAAACAACGAATTTTTGCACTCATATACCAACATTCTTGACAAAAACAGATGTTAGTCCAGGTTACCAGTAAGGACTAAGTACATAATCACAGAAGGTTGTGACTAGCCCTTCAAGCGTTAAGCCAAATAGTGTTGAATCTGATCTTGGATCTACTATGTTTTTTTTTTATTTTGTTAGATGCTCTACGAAAGCCTTCTTATTGCTGTCATAATATTATACAAGTATAATTATTCTAGACAAAAACAGGTCAGCTCAGGTTAACTGTAGGAATTTTAATCACTGGGGACTGACACTAGTTCTTTGAGTGCTAAACCTAACAGCGTGGAGTCTGATCTTGAATCTAAAATGTCATTCAAGTTATGAAATACTCTGATTTAAACATTGTATGCCATGTCCAAGCCCCGTGTTTGCCACCAATTCCAGATTGCACTCTAATTCTAAAGATTTTTCTATATCTTCAATGCATGCTATTTGTGAATCAGTTTATCAACCAGCTTAGCCAATCAGATGTTTGTTATTTTGAAAATTTAGGTTTTATACTACCAATGCTTTCTTGTATGGTTGGTGAAAACAGGCCCATGTCTTTTCTTTTGTCTTGACCAAATATGTATATTTCATATGCTAAGCCCTATATAGGTAATGAAAATTTAGTCATGAATTAAGCGACAATATAAATCTTCCCTAAGATAAACATATTTTACCTAATAACACTCCTTTCCTAATAGTAGCCCCCCCCCCCCCAACTATATTACTTACTCAAGAGGCCTCCAGACGACCCCAACTCACACCCAGCCTTAACTTTAAATCAATGACTATAGTGACAAACTTCAAAATGCTACATAATTACTTCAATAAAACTTTATTTTGACTGTTCTTAACCAAATGAATTCTAAAACTATGATCTCAATGTCCATCACTGTCTGGATCAGTGCTCCCTCTTGCTTAGACTACTGCAACGACTTTCAATTTGAAAGGCTCGTAATTCGCCCATGTATTTGGACACCCTAAATGTTCAGACACATTAAATTACTTTCAAAAATAATTCATCTTTACTAGGGATGGCAACGATTAGTACAGTTACTAACCGGTTAATAGGTAAATCTTTCGACCGGTTAACCGAATGAAGAACTTTGTAAATTTATCTATCATTGGAAATACCTTCATATGGGACGATGTTTTGCTTTCAGCAGGAAGGAGGAAGGGCGGTGCATACGATACACACAAACGTGAAATACACTATAAGCGATACTAAGCACTTAACACAATGTCATAAACGGACAGATTTTCTCTCTATTCTTTCTCTCTCAAACCCTTTTACATGATAATGAAATAGTGAGGAATCGTTTCTTCCACAATGCTTTCGTGTTTGTTAGATTATTTATATGACTGGTCGTTTAAGGCTGTACAGCAGATCTAGAAGCCATGTCATAAACGGACAAGTTTTCTCTCTTTCTTGCAAACATACACAAACTTCTAATTATTTAATCATGAGCACCATGCATTTCACGGGGTTCTCGTCGGCATTACATTTGAAAACTTTCAAATAGCTGACGTAGGTGGAGGCATTGTTGTCTATAATTCCAAATATTCTAAAATAACATTCGATGCTGCCTGTCGTATAGACAGATTGATAATGAAAGAAGGTTAATGGATATACAATGCATGCAAGTGGCTGGTAATTCGTATACAATAATTGCAATTTAATAATAATAAGTCTAATGTAATTGGTTCATTTCTATTGAGTGTTAATTAATGAGGGTGGGCAAACAAACCAATCATGACCAAGTTGTAAAAGTATATACCTTTGCTTACAATAGAACACTGCAGTTGATAGTTTATTAATTGTCATCGGGGCCTGCTAAGCGGATTAATAAAAGACAAACAACTGTCATCCTCCATTGTTTGTTTCACAGACCTGCCAAATCGTATACATGTGCATCACACCTCCGCCGAGTCAGCTAGTGGCATTATGGATGTGTGGATAATGCATAATATGAATGGCAAGCGAGGGACCGTCAGTTTTTAAAACTTTTTAAAGTTCATTTTCGTAATTCTATTCTTTTTTTGTCTTTTTTATTTTTCTAACCTGTTACTGATTTTCTAACTGGGTAACCGATCATTCGATCAGTTAACCAGTTAACCAATTAACCGTTGACATCCCTAATCTTTACTCCTGACTCCAGACAGTCAAAAGAATTAGTTATCTTAATATTCGGACAGTCTGTATTAAACATAAAATTTCCAAAATACCGGACAAGTAATTTTTTAGAAAATTTAAGGTATGTATTTAAACACCTAGAGGAACTTGGGTAACTCTTTACCAACCAATTTGAAGGCATTAGATGAAAGAAACAAATTTAGAGCAGTCCAGTTTGAAAGCATTTGCAGACACCAATTTATATGAGTCAAATGATGGAATTGGGTTTTAACAAGAAAGAAAACTTGGACAGAAGTAATAGCATTTTCTCTCTTTCCAACAATGTGTTCAGAAATCTTTTTTCTCAGGATTATTAACCCTTTCCCAAAGACAAATTTTGGACTGGTCCAAATTGAAAGAGTTTGCAGATGACAATTTTAAATTTTATGAAAATGGCAGAAAGTTATCAAAATGGGTAGAAAACACTGTGGGAAAAGGAGAAATTGCTCGTTACGAGCAATTTCTCCTTTTCCCACGGTGTTTTCAAAAGACTTGTACTGCAGACACGTGAAAACCAGGGCTTGTCTGGGAAAGGGTTAAACCAAGGAACTGCTTGGTAAATGGTTAAAACATGCTGACACTGCATTACAAACCCCAAATATACAAATCAATCTTCCAGAGATAAAACCTTTAAGCTTTTTGTTGATAAAAAAAAAGTAGGGTTTTCAAAGTTAATGAATTTCGATAAACATCTTTGAATTCAAGTATTTAATCCTTTTTCCGTAAGTTGTACTAGGTGTAACCCATAACCCTTTACCACCCAATCATGTGTTTTTACCACCTTGGAGATGAAAGTTAAAACACAGCCGAAACATTGTGGTGAAAGGAGAAAATGCTGATAACCAATATTTTTTTATTTAACAACACTGTTTTCTACTCTTTCACGGGTGAATCCTATCATCTGAGCTTCATTTACTATGTTGTGACACATTTTCTAGTTAACTGCAGATTGTGTTTCAACCCATATTCTAGCCCAGTACATCTGATGTGTTTCAACCCATTTTCTATTCTACTTCAAGATGTGTTTCAAACAATTTTCTGGTCTACTACAGAATGATGTATTTCATATTTTTTTCTAGTCTACTTCAGATTATTTTATCCCATTTTATAGCCAACTTGAGATGTATTTTATCCCATTTTCTATTCTTCAAACAATTTATTTCAGCCCATTTTCTGGCCCACTTCAGATGAATTTCAGCCCATTTTCTAGCCCCCTTCAGATGTATCTTATCCCATTTTCTAGACCACTTCACATGTATTTTATCCTATTTTCTAGCCCACTTCAAATGTGTTTCAGCCCATTTTCTAGCCCACTTCAGATGTGTTTCAACCCATTTTCTATTCTACTTCAGATGTATTTCAGCCAATTTTTGGTGACTTCAGTTGTGTTTCAACCCATTTTCTAGTTTACTTCAGACATGCTTCAACACATTTTCTAATCTTCTACAGAATAATGTGTTTCAAATTCTATGAAGTAAATTATGACCAGGTCTCTGGAATTGTTGTTTGGTTTTAAATTTGAAATATGTTTTAACTCTTTACCAAACTATAAAATTTAATCCTTGTCCAAATTAAAAGCATTTATGGATGACCAAATACATGTGAATATTAATTAATTTCTTTTTAGTAGGGTAGAAAACATTGTTGAAAAAAGAGAGAATTCTGGTTCTCCTATTCCCACATATTTTCTAAAAGTCCTGTTCTTCAGGGTCATTGAAAGTCAGGATTGTGTGGTAAAGGGTTTAATAAATGGATTTTACCATGAAATTTTCGTCCATTCAGCAGAATTCTTTTCAACCTATTTCCCAGCCAACCGCCACTGATGGGTTCCAATATGGTCTTGCATGTACTGTGTGTGATTTGAAAAATAATGAATATGGCTCAAAGTTGTATCCACACCAATTAAGCCAACTGCATGGTGTTTAGCGCCATTTTCAACATTATTTCAGTTATATCACGGCCAGTGCACCTATCCATGCTTTCCTGGAGTTTCTTTTACCAGTACCCCACACAATATTCTTTCCAAGCCACTGGCTGCTTTCCCACATAACCATTATCGAAACAATGGTTAGGTGTGAGAGAGGAATGAATTCTATCGTGATGACTATCATCAGTCCTCTGAAGAAATTGGCCCAGCCAGGGGTCGAACTAGCGACTTCCTGTTCTCAAGTCCTGTACTCTGCTGACTGAGCTACAGGGGCTTGGCGCAATTAAGACAAGCTAGAGCACTGCATACAGGTGCCAATTGTCGTCTGCAATTGAGCTGTGCTCAGGCAAAAGGGGGTTTTATGCATCTCTGTGATGCATATATACCAAGTAATGCATCACATAACTATAGATCCATAAAATCCAGTTTCTCTAACACTGAGTCCTTAGATATACTGGTCCTTTGACATGAAGAAAATTGACCACAAGCAAAAGGTCTTGACTCATGTCAACCTGCACAGACCTCACAGGCTCATGTGGGTCGACACTCTTTGCAGATACATTGGACCCCCTTTTTAACAGAGCATGGCTCATTTGCTTTTCTGTGAAAATTCTAAATTGAAAAAAGGGCGTAACTGTCAAAAATAGTTTCAGGGTTGCCTGACCTTCTAGTATGGGTTTCCCTTTTGACAGTTAACAACTTTCCCAAGTTTGAAGTAAATATCTTCAGTAAATAACAGAACATGAAACAAATGCCAAAGTTTTGGAACGACGACAACACAGTCCAGACTACAACAGGGCTATGGCAGTACCTAGCCAATTTCTACCAAAACAGCTGATTTAAAAATGTCAAGTTGCCCCAAATAATAGGATTTGTGCAGGCATCAGCTTCAATTAACCCCATTAACCCCTAACCTGCTAAGCACAACTTACAGACCTATTGCAGACAGTGTAGATCAAGATCAGGCTGCACAGAATGTGCAGTCTGATCTTGTACCTACATTGTCCGATAAGGAGATATCTGTCTCCAAAATATAAGTTTGAAATAACATCATCCGGGTTTTCACTATGGGCTTGAAAGTTTTATTTAACTTATTTAGCAGGGTAAGGTTTTAGAAGGCTGCCTGTTTATCTAACATAACTGTTTTATAGGAGTTAACACAGTATGATAGCATCAGTAACACTTTGTAGGGGATCCTTATTCAAGACAAGTTGAAGATGCTGCATATCTTTTTAACCCTTTACCAAACACCAAATATTGGACCAGACCAAATTGAAAGCATTTGCAGGCAACAAATATGGCTGAAATAATGAAATCTGCCTTTGATATGTTGGAAAGCATTGTGGCAAAAGGAGAAAATGCTGGTTACCAGCATATTCTCCCTTTCCCACAATGATTTCAAAAACCTTCTCTGTCAGGGTCATTAAAACTCCAGACTGTTTGGTAATGGGTTAACTCTTTACCACACAATCCAAGTTTTAATGCCCCATGAGAAGGGAAGCTGTTGACAACATTGTGGGAAAAGGGGAATGCTAGAAACCAGCATTTTCTCCTTTTCCCACAAGGTTTCAAACAGATGGATGGGCAACACCAAAAACATATATCCCCTCGCCATCAGCAGGGAATAATAATACTCATGAAAACACTGTAGCAAAGGGGAACCCCTTATCAGAGGTAAATTTGTAGTATCTCTTTTCACAAATTTTTTTTGAAAATTGGTCTGCTGTAATTTAAAAGAAGAAGAAGTCTGCATGGCGTAATGTATTTATTTAACCTGTATGTATAAGTTATAGATCATATATTTCATTTTTAGGGAATTAAATTGGAGGGAGGCGAATCCAACCGACGATTTAATTCCCTAAAAATGAAATATATGATCAATAACTAACTTACAGTTTGCCCTACTTTCTAATTGACTGACAGCAGCCTCTCAGAGAAAAGAGCCATACGAGTCGGACAGAGAACGCCATCGCCACGCCTCTCGTCATCTTTAATTTGGCACTGAACCTGACCTTGGACAACTGTCTGTGGCGCTAAACTCGATCTAGGACAACAACTATCTGTGCTCATATTTAATCAAGCGCTCGATTTAGTCATGGACGCATCATTTGATTTAGTCGACGACGAAGAATTTTACAAAGAATTTATTTTTTCTGGCACAGGCGACGTGTCGCTTACACAATTATGTACAATTAACACACGAGACCTTGTTCCATGTCCCTCTGAAATTGCAAGCTCAGACACTAACGGTAAGTTGCGTTGTTTGGTCTAGATATAAAAATATAACCCTTTGGCTTGATTTCATTGCATTTCGCGACTTTGTATATTAGGTGCAGCCTACAATAAGCATGGCAGATCTCATGTGATTGACCAACAGCTATTGGTGAAGCGAGATGTCCTTATTTTTGCATTTATTTTTGTCGAAGTTACAAAGCTGCAGATAACGCTAGATTTGCACGTACAGAAATCCTTCTTTTAATGTCATACCCTATGTTGTTGGTATTCTACAGAAAGGTCTCACTGAGACAATTGTTTTGAGTGTCTACAACAGTCAGTAATAAGAGAGATCTTGTCTAAAAAGGGTATTTTTACTCCTTATGCATTCCTAGAGGAATATAAAGGTAATTTGTTCGTACATGTTTTTTTTTTTCAGTTAAGTTTTCAGGGTCCCCAAAGTTGCAAAAGTCCCTGCCTCTTTCACGACAGTGCACACATTGTAGTATTTTTTACTGTACAACGACCGGCTAAAACATTGTGGGCGGAGCTTCAGGTTTAGCAGGAAATATTTGTATATAGGTCAACCATTTAATAATTAAGTGGTCGCATATTGCAAGATATTGAGTCTGTATGGAATTAAATCCAGCATTTTTGAATGAAATCCGGTCTTTTGATTGGTTCAGAAAGTAGGGCAAAACTGTAAAAAATTTTCATTGCTTTTCTATCTTTATATAACCCTTAACTCTATACCAAATGACAAATTTATATATCAGTCCAAACTGAAGGCATTTGCAGACAACAAAATAAATATGACTGAAAAATTGAAATTTGTTTTGGAAATGGTAGAAAACATTGTGTGAAAAGGAGAAAATGCCGGTTACCAGCATTTTCTCCTTTTCCCACAATGTTTTCAAAAGGCTTCTTTCTCAGGGTCGTTAAAAGTCAGGATTGAGTGGTAAAGGGTTAAAGAGCAAAACCTAGCTTCAGTTGCTTTTGCAGGCACTCCAGATAAAGTTCAGAACATACAGTTTGGTCTTTTATCTACACTGTCTGCTACTTTGTTAACTGAACTGCTTCAGCTTCAGCTGTTACACCTATACAAGCAGGCCACACGCTTTGGCTACCTCATTTATATATTCACTAAAGGGAGGTAATCCTACTATCCCTTGCACAATCTTGACATATAATTTTTACTAGTAATTCAGGACATTTTTTATAATTTTAATTCTTCCATAGATTTTTCTTGTTTTAACATATATTATGTAAAATTTTATGCTGAGTACAAAAATAACAAGAGGGCCATGATGGCCCTGGATCGCTCACCTGAGTCAATAAGCGAAATTTCACTCCAGGGTCACTCTAGAGCGCACACAAGGTTTTTCTAAGATTTGACCTAGTGACCTAGTTTTCGACCCCACATGACCCAATTTCAAACTCGTCCCAGATTTTATCAAGACAAACATTCTGACCAAGTTTCATGAGGATCGGACCATAAATGTGGCCTCTAGAGCGTACACAAGGTAAAAAGTTGACGACGGACGACGCCCGCCGCACGACGGACGCAGCACGATCACAATAGCTCACCATGAGCACTTTGTGCTCAAGTGAGCTAAAAAACATAAGTCAAAAAAGAGCACCACATGCAGGTGCAAACAATTGGTTGTTGTTTTTCGATGGATAAAAATTATCCTAACAATTTTTGAAAAAGGTCACCCTAGGAACATTTCTGTGAAATTATTTCAAAATCTGACCTGCCATTCCAGAGAAGAAGAATTAAGAAATTCCTCCTCATGTCCCTATGGTGCAAATAGCTCCTACCACCAGAGCCATGTTTCTTGACAGATCACAATTTTGAGAACATTTTTGAAAAGAGTCACCCAAGGAACATTTCTGTGAAATTATTCCAAAATCTGACCAGCAGTTTCAGAGAAGAAGAATTTTTAAGAATTTCTTCATGTCTGTATAGTGTAAGTAGCCCACAGCCATCAGAGCCATGTTTTTTGACAGATCAAAATTTCGCGAAAAATTTTTGAAAAGGGTCACCCAAGGAACATTTCTGTAAAATCTGACCAGCCGTTTCAGAGAAGAATTTTTAATAATTTCTTCATGTGTGTATAGTGCAAGTATCCCCCCCATCAAAGCCATGTTTCTTGACGGATCAAAATTTTGCAAACACCTTTTGAAAAGGGTCAACAAAGGAACATTTCTGTGAAATTATTGAAAAATCTGACAAGCGGTTTCAGAGAAAAAGAACTTTTAAGAATTTCTTCAGGGCTGTATAGTGCAAGTAGCCCCCAGTCACCAGAGCCATGTTTCTTGATGGATCAAAATTTCGCAAACAATTTTTGAGAAGAGTCACCCAAGAGACATCTCTGTGAAATTATTTCAGAACCTGACCAGCCGTTTCAGAGAAGAATAATTTTTAAGAATTTCTTCATTTCCTTATACTGCAAGTAGCCCCCATTCACCAGAGCCATGTTTTTTGATGATCAAAATTTCGCGAGCAGTTTTTGAAAAGAGTCACCCAAGGAACATCTCTGTGAAATTATTTCAAAATCTGACCAGCCGTTTCAGAGAAGAAGAATTTTTAAGAATTTCTTCATATCCGTATACAGCATGCCCACTGGGTTTTCATTTTAGGGGTACATGCACCCTCCAGGTTTTGAATTGGGGGTACAGAGGAAAAAATTGGGGGTACACTGTACCCCCTAGGTTTTGAGTTGGGGGTACAAAGAAGAATTTGGGGGTACAGAGTAACTTGGGGCTGTTTCAGTTTTATTAATGAATTTTAACACCCTAGCTCCTTTACCATAATGAATGGGATCTTAATTAAATTTGTAAATTGTGCATTTGGTGATTATATGGATGCATAATACGTCTCCAGGGCATGCACATACTTAGGTATAATCACAACAGCGATCAGGGTTTAAAAGCCGAACACGGCCATGAGTTCTGAAAATCAACCGCCTTTATGGAGGATTTTTCACCTTTAATCCTTCTCAAAGTTGCGAAGTACATTAGAACTGCTTTAAAAAGGAAGCGCAGACAGATTGATGCTCGTTGTCCAAGATGATGTTCGTAGATCTGGCTATTTTAAAATCAGAGAGGAGCAGGCCGATTGGCTCATTGTAAGGTCAAACTCTGTCAAATAAAGGCCATGCCGTGTTAGGGCAAAATACAACAAAAGGTGTAATGGTAGAATCACTTGTGTAAACCTACCTTTCTTAGATCTTCACGCTGTAAAATATTTTAACAGCTTTTGTTGTGATGACATTTTTTCTGCAGCAGACGCCATACGTACGAAAATTACACGTTTAATTTGCGGCTCGATTTCTCAGTTTTCATATGTCAAAAAATGTGTTTTTAACGATAACTGTGCATCATAATATTATTAAATGATTTTAATTTCTCGCTGAAAATTAATTACCAGATTTCCTGTACACGTGGTAGATTTTGACACCTTGAAAAATCCTAGCGAAAATTATTTAGACAGACGATGGAGCAGCAAAATATATATAGTGAAAATATTTGGTAACCAGCTCTATGTTGAGGACAAAGCGTGGTACCCATTTACAAGGAAAACTACTTTCATTTTGTTTGTTTGGCATGCAATAAGAAATGGTATCTAATCTGTACATGCAGTGTACGTAATTACTTTTCTTTTTGTATGTGCATACTTTTGACAGTGCGCGCATGCACGTAAGCACAAAAAATTTGTACGCGCAGAGTAGAATTTATACGTGAATTACGTACTGCAGTACGTGATTGGGCACCCTGGTATAGTGCAAGTAGCCCCCCGTCACCAGAGCCATGTTTTTCGACAAATCAAAATTTCGCGAACAGTTTTTGAAAAGGGTCACCCAAGGAACATTCCTGTGAAATTATTTCAGATTCTGACCAGCAGTTCCAGAGAAGAAGAATTTTTAAGAATTTCTTCATGGCTGTATAGTGCAAGTAGCCCCCAAGTAGCCATGTTTCTTGATGGATCAAAATTTTGTGAACACGTTTTGAAAAGGGTCACCCAAGGAACATCTCTGTGAAATTATTTCAAATCTGACCAGCCGTTTCAGAGAAGAAGAATTTTTAAGAATTTCTTCATTTCTGTATAGTGCAAGTAGCCCCCATTCACCAGAGCCATGTTTCTTGACAGATCAAAATTTAACGAAGATTTTTGAAAAGGGTCACCCAAGGAACATCTCTGTGAAATTATTTTAAAATCTGACTAGCGGTTTCAGAGAAGAATTTTTAAGAATTTCTTCATTTCCGTATACTGCAAGTAGCCCCCATTCACCAGAGCCATGTTTCTTGACAAATCAAAATTTCGCGAAGAATTTTTGAAAAGGGTCACCCAAGGAACATCTCTGTGAAATTATTTTAAAATCTGACTAGCGGTTTCAGAGAAGAAGAATTTTTAAGAATTTCTTCATATCTGTATAGTGCAAGTAGCCCCCCGTCACCAGAGCCATGTTTTTTGACAGATCAAAATTTCGCGAAGAATTTTTGAAAAGGGTCACCCAAGGAACATCTCTGTGAAATTATTTCAAAATCTGACCAGTGGTTTCAGAGGAGAAGATTTTTAAAGAATTTCTTAGAAAATTTCATTTCGTTGCCATGGCAACCCGAGTTTTTGAGGGAATCAAATTTTGTGCACAATTTTTAAAGAGGACCTCCCAAGGAACATTCCTGCCAAGTTTGGTCCAAATTGGCCCAGTGGTTTAGGAGGAGATGATGTTTAAAGAATTGTTGACGACGCACGACGAACACCGAGTGATCCTAAAAGCTCCCCTTGAGCACGTTGTGCTCAGGTGAGCTAAAAAGAAACTATATGATGACATATTCTTTTTACTGTTAACTCTTTTTCTGGTAACAGTATATCCCGTAATTGTGACTTTTGCTTGAAAATGATGACATTGTCAGACAGCTTTGGTTTTATAAATTATATAGAATCAGACTTAATATTTATATATCTTTATCTAACATTCAGAAAATTTGATTTTTATTTATATTTTTTGTAGAAAGGGTCATTTTATCGCAATTGTGTATCCACAAAAGGCCTAAAAGTTCAGAGTTCTGCTAGTAAAACTGTGTTATCAAAAATACCCTTCCACAGATTTTGTCCATTTTTTCTGCAAAGAATCCTTGAAGTATCTTCTATTCAAATTTAAGAAACGAGAGGGCCATTGGCCCTAAAGCACTCACCTAAGTACTAGGGGTGAAACAATACGGTAAAAAGCGTATTGCAATATATTGCAATACGGCTAACCCGTATTGCAATACGTATTGCAATATGCTGTATATGCTGACATTTAGCATATCTGACCACTTGTAGTCACTGTTAGGGTAGCATATGCTCAAAAGGTGATAAAGAAAACTAGTACATGTGCTTGGAACTCTTCCATTCTTTCAAGATAATGAACTAAAAAGCAATTGTTTCGCATGAACAAATAAAAACAAACTGAAATTGACTAGTCTTTAACACTCGCTATCTTGACGATTTTCGTCTGCCATTTTTTTTCTTCAAGAGCGTACTTGTTTATATAAAAACCAGCGCTACTATACCGAACTTCGGGACATGGCACAACAGAGTAGACAGTGCGATGCACTAACTTACTCAGTTGCTTACTGCACTAACACTAATACTTTGCCGCTTAACTACTGGAAAACGCAAAAATAAGTGTGAGCAAAGTTATAAGAAATGAATAACATACAGACTCCATTGATCCAAAAGCATTAAAGCTCGACGTTTATTTGGAGTTCGTGTCGTGAATTTTATGTGGTCATAGTTTTACCTAAACACCGGTGACACCGCCTGTGGAAAAAAATAAACAACTTTCGCTTTCAGAAATCTTTAGAACTGTAAGTTGAAAAACGATCGATTTCTGACAGAATTTTTGGGAAAACCGGACTTTCTGATGCAATTAAGAGAAGTTGACATATTGCAGAAATACCAATACGGTAAAATTCGAACCGGTTTCGGTTTTTTCTTTGAATAGACCGCGGTTAATCGGTTAATCGGTAAACCGTTTCACCACTACTAAGTACAATCAAGTAGGACTGAAAAAGCTGATGAGATTCTGGTTGTAATGATGTAAAACACACGAGTGTTCGTGACCTACTTTTTGACTGAAGTGACCTATTTTTAGACTTGTCAGAGATATCAAGACAAACAGCCTGACAATATTTCATGAGTATCAAATGAAAAATGTAGCCTCTAGATTAGAAAAAAGATTACTGTAAGATTTGTCCAAATTACATATTTTTTTACCCAACATGACCTAATTTTGAACTTATCAGATCATCAAGAAAAACATTCTGATCAATTTTCATAAGAACTGGTCTGAAAATGTGGCCTCTAGAGTGCACACAAAGTTTTTCTTTCTAAGATATGTCCCAATGATCTACTTTTTTACCTGACATGATCCATTGTTGAACTTGAAGTAGATTTTATCAAGACAAACATTCTGACCAAGTTTCATGAGTATCTGGCTAAAAATGGGGTCTCTAGAGTGCACACAAGGTTTTTCTAAGATCTGGCCCAGTGACCTACTTTCTGACCCTATGTGACCTAATTTTGAACTTGTCAGAGATATTATCTAGACAAACATTCTAAGTTTCATAAGAAATGTGGCCGTTAGAGTGTACATAAGGTTTTTCCAAAATTTGTCCCAGTGACCTCCTTTTTGACCCAATTTTGAACTTGTCTGATAAATCATCAAGGCAAACATTCTGACCTATTTTCATGAGAAAATGTGGCCTCTAAAGTGCTCACAAGGTTTTTCTAAGATTTGCCAAATGACCTACTGTTTGACCTCATATGACCCATGTTGAAATTGTGCTAGATTTCATGAAGACAAACAGTCTGACCAAGTTTCATGGGCATCAGGATGAAAATGTTGCCACTCAAGTGCACACAAGGTTTTTTCTAAAATTTGGCCCAGTAACCTACTTTTTGACCCAACATGACCCTATTTCAAACTTGTCAGAGAAATCAACAAGATAAACATTCTAAGTTCCATGTGGATCTGGCTGAAAATGTGGTCTCTATAGTGCACATAAGGTTTTTCTAAGATTTGGCCCAGTGAACTACTTTTTGACCCAATATGACCCAATTTCAGCCTTGTCTGAGATTTCATCGAGACAAACATTCTGACCAAGCTTCATGAGTATTAAGCTGAAAATGTGGCCTCTAGAGGGCACACAAGGTTTTTCTAAGACTTGGCCCAGTGACCTACTTTTAATCTGATGTGAACTACTTTCATACTAGTCAGAGATATCAAGACAACATTCTGACCAAGTTTCATGAGTATCAGGCTTAAAAATGTGGCTTAAAAAAGGTAAATGTTGATGACCATTCAATGCCTGACACAGCACAGTCACAAAAGCTCACCTTGACCACTTTATGCTCAGATGAGCTACAAAGAAGGAAATATTGTTTCCACAATGTTTCTCCCCTTTTAAAGGAGAATCCCATCATTTGAGCCATACTTAATTTGTGTTCTGGAAATGCTTTCAATTTGGACAAGTATAAAATTTTCATCATCTGGTTAAAAAATAACCTGTACATGCAGAGAATACTTCCACATCTACAGTAATCTTTCTTGAAGAACAACTGATAAATTGTGAAAATGCTTAACATCAGTAATTCAATGATATTGACAGTGTTATTTTCATTATCCTTTGCATCATGTTAACCATTTACTTTCTACCAAATGACAAAATTTTAGACTTGTCCCAAATTGAAAGCATTGGCAGAGGATAATAATAACAATGCCTCAAAATGCCTCAAAATTTGAAATTTGTCTTTGGGACAGTAGAAAACAAAAGTGAGAAAAGGAGAAAATGTTGGGTACCCAAATTTTCTCTTTTTCCAAAAGTGTTTCAAAAGTCTTCTTTTTTAGGGTTGTTAAAACTGATGATTGTCTGGTATATGGTTATTTGAATATTTCCTTTCTTTTGATTTTCTGTAAACCTTGTTTTAAGTAAAAGGATAAATGGATGTTTCAATTATGTGGTGCATCTAAATTTTGGAGGTAATCAATTATGCATTTGTAATGCAATATACATTAGCAACCTACACTCAATCCATTAACCCTTTGCAAACCTTCCAAACTGAAACCATCTGCATACAACAAATTTGAAAGTGGTACAAATGAACTTAAAATCTGACAAGTAAAAAACACTGTGGGGAAGGAGAAAATGCTGGTGACCAGCATGTTCTCCTTTATTGGAGAGGTCATCAGACCTCTCCAACAGTGGTGAGTTTAAAAGGCAGACTGCCTCATAAATTGCTGCCTAACTCCATGCTTTTCTGCGAAATCGTTCTGATACACAGTCTCTTTCGTCATGGTTTTATAAATAAACCGAAATCAAAAAAATGAAATAGGAAATAGACATGTTTTGTTTTTATATGACGGATTTCAAAAAGGATTTGTTATATTGATTTGATTGCAAATGACTTTTCCAGTGGTTGTAATTTTTCATTAAACAAATAAAGCTACACACACATAAAAAGAATTTCATTAAAAAAGAGAACACCGCGGGAAAAGATCACGCGACTTGAAAACGTGGGAAAAAGGTCACGTGTCTGTCATGTAATGCAGAAGAGGTTTCTTCTTTTACACAGCGGCGATCATATAATGCCTTACTTATTTGTTTACATGTACCAAAATATACTGAAATTAAAAGCAGTAAGCTATTTGAAAACATTGATGCTGACCTCTCCTGGCTTCTTTTTTAAAGAAGCCAACTTGTCCACTATGCTTTCAAAAGGCCTCTTCCTTAGGGTCATGAAAACAATTGGGTTTGTTTGGAAAAGGGTTAATGAACAGGCTTTTTTTCAGACACTCAGGAAACTGTTTATGGCCAAAAACTTATGATCATTAAACAAGAGGCCAATGAAGACCTAAACGGCTCCTAGAACCGGCCTGTATGATTCAATAACAAGACATGTCACTGAGAAGTGACTGATGCCTCCCCCCCAAAAAAAAACAAATATGAGCTTGCTGTGACCTTGACTGCACCCTACGGACACGACTCTTGTGCACGTTCTCAGTGTGGTTAACATTGTGCAAAGTTATTTTGAAATTAAGTTAAAGAGAAAAAAAATTATGGCCTGGACTTGAAACGGTTACCCTCCCACAACACATTTGACCTTGCTGTAACCTTGACCTTTAACCAAGGACATGACTCTTGTGCATGACACATCATCTTTATATAGCCAGTAATTTTGCAAAGTTATACTGAAATTCTTTCATAATTAAAAAAGTTACAGGCCAGAAGACACGAATACTATCCCTCCCCCACACACATTTGACCTTGCTGTGACCTTGCTATGGACACATGTCTTGCACATGACACATCGTCTCAATGTTGTTAACATTTGTGCAAAGTTATTTTGAAATTAGGTCAAAGGGAAAAAAGTTATGACCTGGATACAAAAATTACTAACCCCCCACCCCACCCCAAAAACATTTGACCTTGCTGTGACCTTGACCTTTAACCCACAGACATGAGTCTTGCGCATGACTTATCTTCTTTATGTGGTTAACAATTCTGAATAGTAATACAGAAATGCATTCTTAATTAAAAAAGTTACAGGCCGGACACGAATACTACCCCCCCCCAAGACACATTTGACCTTGCTGTGACCTTGACCTTCCACCTATGGACGTATCTCTTACACATAACATATAGTCTTGATGTGGTTAGTTATGCCAGCTACAATGAAATTGAATGATAGGGAAAAAAGTTATGGCCTGGACCAAAAATAGATGGACAGACAGATCAACCGATGGATTAAAAACACAAAAAATACATGCCCCAAATTTTTATTTCGGGACAGAGAAAAGAAATCATGCAGCCATAACCAATCATGTAATACTATTAACATATAAAGTTCAATATGACCCCATCACTGTTTCTCTAGACCAAACAAACTCAAAGTACTGAAAGTACTGCAAGACCAGGAATTGTGGAATAAGCAGCCTTGGTAAAGATTCAATAAAAATTGCCCAATACCGTTGATAAGAGTAAGTTCAATCCAGTACAACTCCGATCCAGTTTGATCAGGTGACTTTATCCACTGCTCGTAGCTATTTACAAGTCATAAGAGGAAATACAAAAAAAAAAAAATCTGTTTGTTGCTCTTTTATCAACCAAGAGGGCCATGATGGCCCTGAAACTTGTAGCTCACCTGAGCCTTTAAACCAAACATGACCTGTTTCCAATCTCTCCCAAGATATAAGATAAACATTCTAACAAATTCTAATAAGTGTTGGACTGAAAATGTGGACCCTACAGCGTACACATGACCTATTTACCAACCTGTACAATGTATCCTCAAGACAAACATTCTGACCAACTTTCTCGAGTATGGTGATTGAAAATGTAGCCTCTGTTAGGGTAAAGGTAAACACCTAGCTTTATTGTTTCTTCCATCAAAATCTTGGTTTTAACTCACTTTTACTCTTACCACTTGAAAAAAAGTAGACTTGCCCAAATTCAAAGCATTTGCAGAGGACAAAATAACACGACTCAAAAATTGAAAGCTGGTAATTTAAGGGTAGAAAACTTTGTGAGAAAAGGAGCCCATGCTAATTATCAGCATTTTCTCCTCATCCACCATGTTTTCAAAAGCCTTCTCTTTCAGATCTGTTAAAATTTAGGATTGGGTGGTAAAAGGTAAATAGAAAACATCTTTGAAGAAATTCTCAAAATGTTTTCCACGTGTTACATTCTAGGGTCAAAGGTTATAAGTCATGCAAGTACCATGATTCTGTGAACTGAATAAAATGTTAACCATCAGAAAGCTTTCACCAATTACCACACAATCCAGTTTTAATGACCCTGATGTAAAAGTCTTTTGAAAGCATTGTTGGAGAAGGAGAAAATGCTTTTTCCGCAATGTTTTCTGCTCCACATTTAAACACAAATTCCATCATTTGAGCCACATTTAAATTGTTGTCTGCTATAGGATTTTGTCTTGTGACACAGTGTTTTCAAAAAGGACCATCAACATGATAAAACAGTTATCTGCAGTTGGCAATAATTTAACCCTCTACCAGATGACTAAATATCAGACCGATAAAAATTCAAAGCATTCGCAGACAACAATTTTAATGTGGTTCAAATCATGAGATTTGATTTTGAACGGGCAAAAAATCATGTGGAAAAAGGAGAAAATGCTGGTTACCAGCATCTTTTTCCACAGTACTCTCAAAAGCATTCTTCTTCAATGTTGGTATTACATAGGATTATACAGTAAAGGGTTAACTCTTTACCGCATCACAAAATTTTGGACTTTTCCAAAGTGAGGCATTTGCAGACAACAAATTCAGTGTTGCTGAAATGATTGACTGTCTCTGAAAGAATAGAAAACACTGTGGGAAAAGGAGAAAATGCTGGTTACCAGCATTTTCTCCTTTTCCCACAATGTTTTCAAAAGCCCTCTCCTTCAGGGTACTTAAAACTGGGATTGTGTGGTAAAGGGTTAAAGGTTAGTATACCTCATAACCCCCAAATGGAACCCACTTCGGTAAGACTAAAACAATCCATTGGTGATCAAAAGAACATATTTCAACAACCATCACTGATATCTACTTGTTGACAGTGAAGTCATGGAACACCTGTTGAAAACACTACATGATGCCTAAAATAACCAAAAAGTCTCATTTCATGAAATACTCAACATGGGGATAATATGGTTTTTTATTTTCAATATTTAGAATATCCATTTTGTTTGTTAACTCTGTTCTTCTATGGGTTTATTTGAACTTGTACCCACAGGTCAAGACATAACTTCCTTCAAACAATGTACTCTCTTGACAGCAGGCAATCTTTAACTTTTTACCAGACAACAAAATTTTAGCCTTGTCAAAATCAAAGACAATTGCAGACAACAAATCTTACTCAAAACATAAAATTTGTCTTTCATTGGGAAGAAAACATTGTGGGAAAATAAGAAAATGATGTGGTTACCAGCATTTTCTGACAATGTTTTCGAAAGCCTTCTTTCTCAGATCATTAGACTTCCACATTGTTTGGTAAGGGGTTAAAAACATTCTATCAAAAGGAAGAATTGCTCTTATTTAGCAGTTTAATATTTACTTATATGGTTTTATACATGACTAATTCATGTATCAAATATTAAGAATTTATATTTAGTCAATGCATTATCCATCTTACAAGAGGACCATGATGGTCCTAAATCGCTCACCTGAAATGCAACTCAGCTGTCATTGTTATGGCCACTTGCCTCTTGTTTTTTGCTGGAATGTTTTAGTTTTGAAAATGATTCATCCATATGACAATACCAACAATCAGAGCAGGTAAGAAAATGATAGTCGAAATTATAGGCCCTAGAGTGTAAACAATGGAATTGTCATCAAGATCCCCTATTTTGATGCTTTTAGCTTGTCCCCATTTTGATCAGATTTGTCCTTAGGTCATTATGAACATCCAGGGAAATTTTGAGTATGACTGAGCCAGAATTGTGGTTGCTGAGTGTGGTCATGTTCATGTTCACAACCTTACAAACATTCTGGGCAACGGATCAAGATTATGCTTGAATTATGATACTTATATAATGAACAGTGGAATTTTGGCGACGCATATTCAAGGATACATAAAAGCTAACCATGAGTATGTTATGCTCAGGTGAGCTGATAATGGGTTTTCAGACAGAATCACAAATGCCAAATGTATGCTGTGGGCCATACAATATGGAACAGGAGGATTCCAAGAATACACTCTTTACATATTTGATCCCACATTGTGAATACAAAGGACTTTTTGTGATTCCAAGGAAGAAATTTGGTAAATGCTATTAGCAAACAAGAGCCATCAAGTGGTTGTTGAGAAATCGCTTCGGACGGACAGACAGACAAAGTGGCGACTATATGCTCGCTCTTACGGGAGCATAACTATCCACCAGTCCATGCTGAATATGAAAGTTCTAGGGTTAATGTTTGGATGAAAGAAGATTTTAAAAGATCTTTTATTTGGATGTGGAAACTGGGATCCAACAACAAAGCACTTATTTTTTTTTCCTATGGTCACAATTCGATGTACTTTGGTAGAGTGCTACTGTTACCAATTAAGTTGTAGGCTTTGTGTTTGGGTTGATTTTTTTTTTCAGCAGTTGACATGGAAACCAGAGTTGTTCATGAATTCCAATTTGTCAAAGGGCAATACAGTTGATCTTGCTTAGCTTAGCGACTACGTTTATTAAGCCAACACTTTTATTAAGCGATAGGAATTCCAATGTCTCTGTTGAAATATATAAGACTAGCTGGAATTGAATGCCCCATGGATTAAAGCCTTTATGCTGAGCTAAATCCTATGTTGTTAGTACTTATTACAATCGTCTTAGTGAGAGTGTTGTAATGAGTATTACCAACAAAGGCTTTTCTAGAAAGTAAGGTATTATTTGAGTGCAAGAAATGTTGCCACTCCATGTAATCTGAATAAGTTTTTGTTGCATTAAGCGACCATTTTCTAAAGTGACCAATTTTGGCAGTCCTTTGAGTGGTCGCTTAATAGATGTTTTACCCATACAAAGACCCAAATCAACACTATTGGTGTATATAAATTATAAATTATCAAAATGTGTCTGTGAAATTTAAATGCATATAACCCATCATTCACAGATATGGCCTTGATATTCAGTCTTAATACTGTGATTATACCTTTTTTATGAGTAGGTCCAAAAATAAATTAGATATGCAATGACCTTTTGACAGACAGGCAAATGAAAAGTTGACGACAATTAGACAATAATTGAAGAAAGCAGTTAAAAGACTCGGTGTTTCCCAATAGTGGCACATACCTGGTACAGGTTGACATCTGCGACAGCCCAAAATAGGGTTCCACTTATAATGATACTCAGGGGACCGAAGAAATCATATTGTTTTATCTGAGTATCGTTTTAACTGATGTATATTCTTATAAAAAGAGACCCTGTTGGGACCACGGGATTAATGTCATTATAAGCAATATATCGTATTAAGCAATATAGTAATAAGCAAAGTTTACTGTAATTGTTGCAGAGATGCTCAAGAAATTAATTAATATTTTAGCAGATCAGTATTGAGTTGACTCTTTTCAAGATATAATGGTGATCAACCTCTTTCCCACAACCACTTGCAAGAAGACTCAACACCATAATGCTACATGTCAAATATGAAAGCTCTAGCCCTTACGGTTTGGGACAAGAAGATTTTTAAAGATTTCCCTCTTTATCTCTATGTGAAATCCGAGACTAACAAAATATGGCTAATTTTCACACCAGGGCCATAATTTTAAGTGTTTTGGTAGAGGGCCCCTAGATGATGCTACATGCCAAATATGAAAGCTCTAGCCCTTACGGTTTGGGACAAGAAGATTTTTAAAGATTTCCTTCTTTATCTCTATGTGAAATCCGAGACCCCACAACATAGGGCCAATTTTTAACACCAGGGCCATAATTTGAAGTATTTTGGTAGAGGGTCATTAGATGATGCTACATGCCATATATGAAAGCTCTAGCCCTTACGATTTGGGACAAGAAGATTTTTAAAGATTTCCTTCTTTATCTCTATGTGAAATCCGAGAACCCACAACATACGGCCAATTTCCACACTAGGGCCATTATTTGAAGTATTTTGGTAGAGGGCCACTAGATGATACTACATGCCATATATGAGAGCTCTAGCCCTTACGGTTTGGGACAAGAAGATTTTTAAAGATTTCCCTCTTTATCTCTATGTGAAATCCGAGAACCAAAACATAGGGCCATTTTCAACACCTGGGCCATAATTTGAAGTATTTTGGTAGAGGTCCACTAGATGATGCTACATGCCAAATATGAAAGCTCTAGCCCTTACGGTTTGGGACAAGAAGATTTTTAAAGATTTCCTTCTTTATCTCTATGTGAAATCCGAGACCCCACAACATACGGCCAATTTTCAACACCAGGGCTATAATTTGAAGTATTTTGGTAGAGAGCCACCAGATGATGCTACATGCCATATATGAAAGCTCTAGCCCTTACGGTTTGGGACAAGAAGATTTTTAAAGATTTCCTTCTTTATCTCTATGTGAAATCCAAAAACCCACAACATAGGGCCAATTTCCACACTAGGGCCATAATTTGAAGTATTTTGGTAGAGGGCCACTAGATGATGCTACATGCCATATATGAAAGCTCTAGCCCTTACACTTTGGGACAAGAAGATTTTTAAAGTTTTTTCTTTCGGTTGCCATGGCAACCAGAGTTCTTCACTGATTTCAATTCTTTGATGTATTTTGAAAGAGCATGACCTAAGGATCATTTCTGTGAAGTTTGATTGAAATCTGATGGTTAGTTTAGGAGGAGAAGATTTTTTTTTGTAATTCTGAACGGATGACTGACATTGACGGATCACAATAGCTCACCTTGAGCACTTCGTGCTCAGGTGAGCTAAAAAAAAGTTGTGCTCTGCAACATTCTTTATAACCCTTACCACAAAATCCAGTGTTTTAACAGACCAGCAATTTTCTGCCTCTAACCTCTGATACATGTGTGTAAAGTAGTGGCTTGGAAAGAAAGTTGTGTTGGTGGTACTCGTGTGACAATTGCAAGAAACACATCTGTAGGTACACTGACCACCACAATATGACCTAACCTGTTCAAAAGGCATTAAATTTCAATACAAACAAAGAAACAAAATTTTGTCTTGATGACAGTTGTATGGAATATGCAGTGTCATCTTGCAAAAGGCGTTAAATTTCGATACAAACAAAGAAACAAAATTTTGTCTTGATGACAGCTGTATGGAATATGCAGTGTCATCTTGGGGTAAGAATGTTTGTCAAGATGAATCTTGGGAATTTGTTACATATTCTAGCGAAAAAATATCCTTGACCTTGCAACATAGGTCTATTCCTTCATTTCTTTAGTTGTGTTACTTTCAAATATAGTAAATTATGAAAAATAAGACGGAGAATGTTCATAACAATGGTTGGTGAATATGGGCCTTGATTGCATTAATTCTATTATCAACAAATTTTTAGGGTCATGGAGAAGGCTTCTCTAAATTAGTTCTCATGACTTAACAGCCAGAAGGCAAGGTGTCCCAAATATCTACAATTCTAGAAATACTGCTGTGTGAGGTAATAAGTTTAACTCTATACCAGACAACAAAATTTTAAACTCTATACCAGACAACAAAATTTTAGACTTGTCCAAGCTGATAGCTTTTGCACGCAAGCACTCAAACATAGCTCAAATAATGTGATCTGTATTTTGAAAGGGTAGGAAACACTTTTGGAATGAGGTGAAAATGTTGGTAACCTTTTACCTGCATTTCCCCCTTTGCCAATGTTTTCAAAGGTTTATTGGAGAGGTCATCAGACCTCTCCAACAGTGGTGAGTTTAAAAGGCAGACTGCCTCAGAAATTGCTGCCTAACTCCATGCTTTTCTGCGAAATTGTTCTGATTCACAGTCTGTTTTATCATGGTTTTATAAATAAACCGAAATCAAAAAACTGAAATAGGAAATAGACATGTTTTGTTTTTATATGACGGATTTCAAAAAGGATTTGTTATATTGATTTGATTGCAAATGACCTTTCCAGTAGTTGTAACTTTTCATTAAACAAATAAAGCTACACACACACACAAAAAGAATTTCGTTAAAAAAGAGAACACTGCGGGAAACGATCACGCGACTTGAAAACGTGGGAAGAAGATCACTTGTCTGTCATGTAATGCATAAGAGGTTTCTCCTTTTTACACAGCTGCAATCATATAATGCCTTACTTATTTGTTTACATGTACCAAAATATATTGAAATTAATAGCAATAAGCTATTTGAAAACATTGATGCTGACCTCTCCTCGCTTCTTTTTTAAAGAAGCCAACTTGTTTCCTTAGTGATGGTTTGGTAAAGAGTTACACCTTTACCACACAATATCGAGTTTTAACAACCCTAAGAAAGGAAGGCATTTGAAAACATTGTGGGAAAAGGAGAAAATGCTGGTAACCAGCATTTTCTTCTTTTCCCACAATGTTTTCTGCTCTTTCAGAAAAAAAGAGCGATTTGAGCCTCATTTAAATTATTGTCTGCAAATACTTTCAGATTCAGTCTAAATTATGTGGTAAAGGATTAAGTACAGGTAAAATTTGTTTCAGTGACATTTCACATTAGACATGCATTTTGTGACACTTAGCATGATTCTCTGACTGTTAGCAGTTAACAATTAGAAAACACATTTTCCCTTATCCTGCTTGACAAAACCTAAGATATTTTTAAAAGATGGTGTGGATCAAGTTGTATGTTCTTTGCAGTTTGATATATGAGCTTTCAAATCTGATTATTTTTCGGATTTTAAGTCAAAACAGCAATGAAAATAAGATTATACCGTAATTCAATCATTTTCAGAAAGCAAATTACCCCAAGTAAACTCAAACGACTTAGTCTGTCTTCAACAGAGTAGAAAATATTGTGGGAAAAGGAGAAAATGCTGGCTACAAGGACTTTCTCCTTACAGTGTTTTCAGAAAGCTTTTTTTCTAGGAGTCGGTAAAACTTGAGGCTGTGTGGCAAAGGGTTATGAATCTTTCTAAATGAAAAGAGGCTTTGCTTTAGATATCTTCTTATTTTGGTGACCATAATTTGATATCCCACTATATATCTGCTAGAGTGAACCTTCCCTTAAATACTACCTGTGTTAGAGTACCATATTTTCAGTTACCTTTAACCCTTTCCCAAACAAGCCCTGGTTTTCACTTGTCTGCAGTACAAGTCTTTTGAAAACACTGTGGGAAAAGGATAAATTGCTCATAACGAGCAATTTCTCCTTTTCCCACAGTGTTTTCTACCCTTTTTGAGACCTTTTTCATCAAATTTAAAATTGTCACCTGCAAACTCTTTAAATTTGGACCAGTCCAAAATTTGTCATTTGGGAAAGGGTTAATGGGTTTACTGTATGTTTTGGTTGGCTACCATTTATTCTGGATGGAGATGAGATGTGCCCAATGGGGGTGGTCTTTGGAATGAACTAGAGCCATGTATGGTCAAACAGCTTTTTTTTTTTTATCAGTATGAAAAACTTCTTTATCCTAATGTTGCAAGGCAGCTTGGCTAGAATATTCAACAAAGTATTGGATAGATTAAGATCAGATTGTATATTCTGATGGCACAGGCTGTGACATCTGATCATGATCCCGACTTTAAAATAGATGAAGATTTGTCACCAGCATGCTAGTAAGTTACCTGATATCTGCGAAAGGATTGTAGTATACTGTCAACTTCATGGGATGCCCAGTTTGCCATAATGTTAGGCATAGATTGATGGCAACCACTGACATGTAAATCATTAGATATATTTGCATACATGCATTGATACAAACAAGAGGGCCATGTTGGCCCTGTATTGCTCTACAGGGTAATAAAAGTAGCTTTCCTGGCATATATAGTAGAGACATAACACCTCAATACTCATGAATATTTGTGCATTGGACATTCAAAAAACAACAGCTTCTTCATGTTAAAGTGAAAACTTACATTAATAAATTTTAAAAGTAACCTTAAAGTGTGGAATACACCCAACACATTTTCGGTCTTGAAATAAGCTATCAATAATTGCAATTTTATGATTGTTCTCTATTACAGTGTTTTAGCAAAAAGGACGCTATAGATTGAAGACCAGGCAATTTGTTTATCATGTTGAATTAAAGTTTTCTACATGTAAGAGCCATGCCCTGTGGAAAAATGGTTTGATGCATCTGCAAAAAGTATCGACCCATGTCAGTCAAAGCAGGCTGACCGTGGTATTAGTGAATTTTCTGCATTAGGACAATGCATTAAACTGCCTTTCCCAATAGGACTACTCATATGAAATAGCTGGTCACAAACAACAATTTTTTTGTTACCCCTTTACCCAACGAAAAAATTTTAGACTGGCCCAAATTCAAAGCATTTGCAGACAACAAATCAAATATGGCTCAAATGATAGGATTTATTTCTGAAAGGTTAGAAAACACTGTGGGTAAAGGAGAAAATGCAGGTTACCAGCATTTTCTCCTTTTCCCACAATGTTTTTAAAAGTCTCATTTCCCAGACAGGTAAAAACCCACTGTTTGGTAAAGAGTTAAAGTAACTAGAGCTGCCAAATGTAACCAAAGCGAATGCTGAAATGGTGTTTTGGGGCAAAAAAAAGATTGGGGCAAACTGGAAAACATCCATGATGGATATGAATATTCAACATGAATATAGGTTTAACTCTTTCACTACTAATGACGACTTGACTACCTTTTGCGGATAGCGTAGATCAAGATCAGACTGCACAGAACGTGCAGTCTGATCTTGATCTATGCTTTCCGCTACTCTATTTTTAAACTATGATGAATGTCGTTTTAAATGGCAGTGGAAATCTATTTTTAGAGCTCAGAAAAAACATGTAATTTCTGGAGTTAGTAGTGAAAGAGTTAATACATGCTTAAAGGCCCAATAGTGGCCAAAAACACAATGCAGGTGTTAAAAGGCATTTAAATTGAAATCATACCATTTAAAAGTATTGAAATTTAGAGATGATTACAATCTGTCCTTGTATGGTCAGTCCAAGTGTTAGTCCCTGGCAGAGAGATTAATCAGAACTTAAGGTTAAAATTTGCCATTTCACTCTATCTTTTGTGTACTTTTCGCCTGATTCTGAAATTCATTTTTCTGCCATCAAGAAACACTTGGATGGAATCTACACAATAACAGATTGTCATCTTCACAATATTTTCCTTACTTTTAACTCTTTACCAAACGACAGAATTTTGGACTAGACCAAATTGAAAGCATTTGAGGACAACAAAATAAATGCTGCTCAAATGACGATTTCTGTCTTTGACAGGGTAGTAAACATTGTGGGAAAAGGAAAAGATGCTGGTTACCGGCATTTTCTCCTTTTCCCACAATGTTTTCAAAAGCCATCCTCTTCAGGTTCGTAAAAACTCAGGACTGTGTGGTAAAAAGTTAAATGGCATGATTTGTATTTAAATGCATTTTAACACCAGCCTTCTGTTTTGGGCCACTATTGGGCCTTTAAACATGTTTTAAACCGAAATTCATGATGATTATTCATATCTAACATGGATATTTTCAAATTTGCCTTAATTTGCTTCATGAGATAATCCTTCACCAAGCTTTCCTCTGCTTTAATGACCATGAGGAAAAAGGTTTTTGAAAACATCATGGCAAAAGGTGAAAATGCTGGTAACCAGAGTTTCCTCCTTTCCCTATCAAGTTTTTTTTTTTATCTTTTCAAAGCCAAATCTAATCCTTTAAGCCTATTCAATTAAATTTTGTGGTATGCAATTTATTGTCTTTTTCAGTTTCAGAAAATCTAAAATTTTGCCATCTGGTTAAAAAGTTAAGAGTTAAGCCACAAAACAAATTCATTGAAAATTTCCATCCATTAGTATAATTGAAATATTGCAATTTCAAAGTTCTTTTCTCTACACAAAATCTCACTGCATTGGCAATCATAGATCCAAGAACAGACTGCATGTGCCACACAGTCCAATCTTGATCTACATTGTCCACAAAAAAAACACTGAGTCAAACTTGGCAGCTTAAACCTAGACTGGACCAAATTCAAAGCAATTCTAAATAAAAAAATTTAATGTGACTAAAACAATGGCATTTGTAAAAGAAAAGGTAGAAAATAGTGTGGGAAATGAAGAAAATGCTGGTTACCAGCATTTTCTTCATTTCCAATATTGCTTCCAAGGGCCTTCTTTCTAAGGGTTGTTAAAACTCTGGATTGTGTGGTAAAGCATTAAGAGTTAAGAAGTTTAAGTGTAAATGTTCATAGCTTAGCTGCAGTATGGTTTATGGCTCACAAAGTATTTTAAAAATATACTTAGCAATTTTTCATATCATAATTTTCATATCTATAAGAATGATAAATGGGAAGCTATTAACATTTTATAACCGTAGCTAGACGCTACATTTAAACGAAACAAGCTGTGTTATATTTCATAACCGTAACAAAATAATGCACTGTGTAATAAATTCTCAAAATTTCATCTAAACCCTTGCAGTACTAAATACAGGAAAAGGACATTCTCAGTCCGTACTAAATATGCAGACATTGCTATTTCTGGATGATCTCTTTTTTTTCAGAATATCTGGCACAGAACTGGGCAGTATTAATCCGAGATCAGATTCTATGTTACATGCAGTCTAATCTTAATCTACACTGCCCATATCTGCAATTAAAAAATTTTCAGTTCAGCGTGACATGGGCTTAGAAAGTCCAATTTATTGAGTACAAGATCAAGATCAGACTGTGAAGAACATCATTCACCAACCATCCTTACTAATGTTCTTGGTCTTAGTCTCCTGGATTTTCTAAATTTGAAAGTAACACACCTGATGATTGGCTAGATGGTGCAATTTCAAAGTTGTTTTAACCCTTTACCAAATGACAAAATTTTAGACTGATTGAAATTGAAAGCATTTACAGACAACAAAATAAAAGAAGCTTAAAAACTGAAATTTGTTTTGGGAAGGGTAGAAAACATTGTATTTTTCCCACAATGTTTTGGGTTGTTAAAAGTCGGGATTGTGTGGTAAATGGTTAAGGGGGACAAATATCGGACAGTCTGATCTTGGATCCACACTGTCCAATAAGGAGATATTTGTCTCCCTAAAAATAACTTTGAAACTGCGTTATTTGGGTTATTTACTATAGGCTGGAAAGATTTATTTTACTTATTTAGCAGGATAAGGATTAAATATTATACTACATGCCAGATTATGTGCAAGATAAACATAACATGATTCTACTATCCCTGCTATCTGCCATTCTTTGCTAATAAAATCTGTGTGCTGAGATTTCTGATACTTGGGGATAATCCTTTCACAATGTCTGAACCCTTACAAGACGACAAAATACTGGACAAGTATAAATGGAAAGCATTTGCAGACGACAAACTAAATGCAACTCAAATGATGGGTACTGTCTTACAAAGGGTAAAAAACATTATAGAAAATGGAGAAAATGCTGTTTAACTTTCTACCTATTCAAGGACTATCATTTTAAAAAAACATTTGAAGTGTTGTATGTAATTTCCTTGAATATGGACAAGTCCAAAATTTTGCAGTAGAGTAAAAGGTTAATTAGGTGTCCATTTCTTTGCCTATCAACGTCAACTTTAAACTATTCTTATTGCACATGATTCTCTATAAAAGTTCCCTATATGAAAGATAAAACCTTAACTTTAGAGCAATTAATATAGACCCCTTACCAAATGACAAAATTTTAGACTTGTCCAAATTGAAAGCATTTACAGATGACAAATGTGACCCAAAGACTGAAATCTGTTTTGTGAAGGGTAGAAAATATTGTAGGAAAAGGAGAAAATGCTGCTTAACAGCATTTTCTCCATTTCCCTCAATGTTTTCAAAGGCTTTCTTTCTCAGGGTCCAAAAAAGTCAGGATCATGTCCTAAAGGGTTAAAGACATACCCTAAAAAAATAAATATCAAATAAAACTAAAACTATCACAAACTTTGGTTTAACCCCTACACTCTTTACAACAACAAAATTTTAGACTTGTCTTGGTTTAAAGCACTTGCAGGTGGCAAATTAAATGTGGCTAAAAAGATGGAATTTGTCCTTGCAAGAGTAGAAAACATTGTGGAAAAAGATAGCAAACGGAGAAATGCTTGTTACCAGGTGCTGTGGTAGGTTACCAAACTACCATCATTTGTGCTGTGGTATATCAGGTCACCAAACTACCATTATTGGAGAGGTCATCAGACCTCTCCAACAGTGGTGAGTTTAAAAGGCAGACTGCCTCAGAAATTGCTGCGTAACTCCATGCTTTTCTGCGAAATCGTTCTGATACACAGTCTATTTCTTCATGGTTTTATAAATAAACCAAAATCAAAAAACTGAAAAAGGAAATAGACGCGCTTTGTTTTTATATGACGGATTTTAAAAAAGGATTTGTTGTATTGATTTGATTGCAAATGACCTTTCCAGTGGTTGTAATTTTTCATTAAACAAATAAAGCTACACACACACAAAAAAAAGAATTTCGTTAAAAAAGTGAACACCACGGGAAACGATCACGCGACTTGAAAACGTGGGGAAAAGGTCACGTGTCTGTCATGTAATGCATAAGAGGTTTCTCCTTTTTACACAGCAGCGATCATATAATGCCTTACTTATCTGTTTATATGTAGCAAAATATATTGACATTAAAAGCAGTAAGCTATTTGAAAACACTGATGCTGACCTCTTCTGGCTTCTTTTTTTAAAGAAGCCAACTTGTTATTGCTGTGGTATACAGATCACCAAACTACCATTACTGTTGCCATGGTATACCAGGTCACCAAACTACCATTATTGCTGCCATGGTATATAAGGTCACCAAACTACCATTATTGTTGCCATGGTATACCAGGTCACCAAACTACCATTATTGGTGCAGTGGTATACCAAACTACCGTCATTGGTGAAGTGGTATACCAGGTCACCAACCTACCATTATTGGTGCAGTAGTATACCAGGTCACCAAACTACCATCATTGGTGAAGTAGTACACCAAACTACCATCATTCAGCATGCCCACTGGGTTTTCAATTTGGGGGTACATGCACCCTCCAGGTTTTGAATTGGGGGTACAAAGAAAAAATTGGGGGTACACTCTACCCCCCAGGTTTTGAATTGGGGGTACAAAGAAAAATTTGGGGGTACAGAGTAACTTTTGGCCGTTTCAGTTTTATTAATAAGTTTTAACACCCTGGCTCCTTTACCATAATGAATGGGATCTTGATTAAATTATCAGATCGTGCATTTGGTGATTATATGGATGCATCATATGTCTCCAGGGCATGCACATACTTAGATATAATCACAACAGCGGTCAGGGTTTAAAAGCCAAACACGGCGAATTTTGATAATCGACGGCCTTCACGAAAGATTTTTCACCTTTATTCCTTTCTAAAAGTTGCAAAGTACATTAGAACTGCTTTAAAAGGAAGCGTAGACAGATTAATGCTCATTGTCCAAGATGATGTCCGTAGATCTGGCTATTTTAAAATCACAGAGGAGCAGCCCGATTGGCTCATTGTAAGCTCAAACTCTGTCAAATAAAGGCCATGCCGTGTTAGGGCAAAATAAAACAAAATGTGTAATGGTAGAATCACTTTGTAAACCTACCTTTCTCAGATCTTAACGCTGTAAAATATATTAACAGCTTTTGTTGTGATGACATTTTTTCTGCAGCAGACGTCATACATACGGAAATTACACGCTTAATTTGCGGCTCGGGTTTTCAGCTTCCATACGTCAAAAAATGTGTTTTTAACAATAACTGCGCATCATAATATAATTAAATGATTTTAATTTCTCACTGAAAATTAATTGCCAGATTTTCTGTACTTGTGGTAGATTTTGACTCCTTAAAAAATCGTAGCGAAAATTATTCAGACAGACGAGGGAGCCGCAAAATATATATAGTGAAAATATTTGGTAACCCGCTCTCTGTTGAGCACAAAGCGTGGTACCCACTTACCAGGAAAACTACTTTCATTTTGTATGTTTGGCATGCAATACGAAACGGTATCTGCAGTGTACGTAATTACTTTCCTTTTTGTACGTGCATACTTTAGACAGTGCGTGCATGCATGTAAGCACAAAAAATTTGTATGCGCGGAGTAGAATTTGTACGTGAATTACGTACTGCAGTACGTGATTGGGCACCCTGATCATTGATGCAGTTGTATACCATATCACTAAACTACCATTATTGTTGCTGTGGTATACCAAGTCACTAAGCTACCATCATTGGTGCTTTGGTATACAGGACCACCAAAGTACCATCCATCATTGGTAATGTTGTACAGGAAGTTACGACTATCAATTTTCCAGTGGTATACCAATGCTCCAAACTACCATTATTTGTGCTGAGGTATACCAGATAACCAATTTAAAATCATTAGTGCCCAGGCTATCAAACCCCACTCGTGGGTGCTGTAGTACACCAGGTCACCTAAATACCATCATCAGTGCTGTGGTATACCAGGTTGCTAAACCATCATCATTCAGGTTATTAAACAACTGTCGTTAAGGATGCAGTATGCCAGGTTACCAAACTACCATCAATGATATTGTATATCACATATCAAACTGCAGTCCTTGGTGCTACTGAACACCACGTACCAAAACTACCATCATTTGTGCTCTAGTGTACTAGGTTACAAACGTACACCCTTGGGCAGTAGTATACAAGGTTGTCAATCTACCATAATTTTTGCTAAAGTAAACCATTTCACAAATCAACCATTATCAGTGCTGTGGGGTTACCACACTACCATAATTGGTGTTTAGGTTTACCAAGTTATAAACTACCATCATTTGTGCCATTGTATACCAGGATACCAAACTTTCTTCATTACACCATAGGTATACCAAGGTAGCTAACTTCTGTCATAGTACTGTGGTATACCAGGTTACCAAAATACCATTATTGGTCCTGAGGTATTCTAGGTTATCAAACTACCATCAGTAATGCTAAGGTATTCCAGGTCACCAAACTACCATTAGAGGTGCTGAGGTATTCCAGGTCACCAAACTACCATCAGTGGTGCTGAGGTATTCAAGTTTACCAAACTACCATTAGAGGTGCTGAGGTATTCCAGGTCACCAAACTACCATCAGTGGTGCTGAGGTATTCCAGGTCACCAAACTACCATTAGAGGTGCTGAGGTATTCCAGGTCACCAAACTACCATCAGTGGTGCTGAGGTATTCAAGTTTACCAAACTACCATCAGTGGTCCAATAGTATTCAAGGACACATAACTACCATCAGTGGTGCCAAACTACCATCAGTGATGCTAAATCAGTGGTACTGTGGTATTCCATGTTACCAAACTACCATCAGTGTTGCATTAGTATTCCAGGTTACAAAACTACCATTAGAGGTGCTAAGGAATTATTCAGGTTACCAAAATACCATCAGCGATGCTGTGGTATACCAGGTCACCAAACTACTATCAAAGGTGCTGAGGTATTCCAGTTCACCAAACTACCATCATTGGTGCTGAGGTATTCTTGGTCACCAAATGACCATCATTGGTGCTGAGGTATTCTGGGTCACCAAACTACCATTATTGGTGCTGAGGTATACCAGATTAGCAAACTACCATCATTGGTGCTGATGTATACCAGATTAACAAACTACCGTCATTGGTGCTGAGGTATTCAAAGTCACTAAACGACATTCGTTGGTGCTTAGGTATTCCAGGTTACCAACCTACCATCAAAAGTCCTGAGGTGTACCAGGTTACCAAACTACCATCAGTGGTGAGGAGGTATTCCAGATCACAAAACTTCTATCATTGGTGCTGAGGTATATCAGGTCACCAAACTACCATCACTGGTGCTAAGGTATTTCAGGTCACTAAACTGCCATTAAATGTGCTGAGGTATTACAGGTTACAAAACAACCATCAGAGGTGCTGAGATATTCAGATCACCCTACTACCATCATTGGTGCTGAGGTATACCAAGTTACCAAAATACCAACATTGGTGCTGAGGTATTCCAGGTCACCAAACTGCCATTGTTTGTGCTCAGGCATACCAGATTTTCAAACTATCATCAAAGATCCTGAGGTATACTAGGTCAATAAAAACTACCACCATTAATGCTGTGGTATACCAGGTCATCCAACTATACCAGGTCACAATTTACCACTACTGATGCTGCAGTATACCAGGTTACCAAACTCCCATCATTGGTGCTGTGGTGTAGCAGTTTACCAAACTACTATCATTAATACACCAGGACACAAAACTACCACAATTGATGCTGCGGTATATCGCGATACCAATTACATTTATTGGTGCAGTAGTGTTTCATATAACTAGTGTCTATGTATTCAGAGCTCCAGATAGCGGGAGTGATTTTGATTTCAGGATACCAACTACATTTATTGGTGCAGTAGTGTTTCATTTAACTAGTGTTTATGTAATCAGAGCTCCAGATAGTGGAAGTGATTTTGATTTCAAAGATGAAAGTATTAATTATTCTCCACAAAACCCTATGTTATGGGTACTCATTAGAATCGTCTCATCCAGACAATTCTAATGAGTACCCAAAACATAGGGTGTGGAAGAGAAATAATGGATTTAGAATACCATCACTTTCTCTATCTGGAGCTCTGGAAGAACGTTTTTGGTCCAGACCTTACTGTAAAATCTTTAAGAGGAAAGCTTTTGTAAATATGGGAAAAGAGGTAAATGTGGGTAGGCAGTATTTTCTCCTTCAGAATATTTTCTACCATTTCAAAGACAAAATTATCTTTAGAGCTGCAAATAATTTTGTCATCTGAAAAAGCTTTTTCTGAAAGAGCTAATGAAGTCTAAATTTTTTTTAACTATCAAGTTAGTAGTTATTCCATCAACCTCATCTTTATCAAAAATGCAGCCTTCCCCACTTTGAATGAAATAATGGATGGCACAAAGTGGTCAAAGTCTGATACCTTAATTAAAAGGTCATCTTTTAGGTAAAACAAGTTTGAAATAGTATTCAGGATTTTTTTGATAACACAAAGTCTACTCACAAGTGGCTTTAAAACCAAATTAACATTCATTTCACAAGGGTGTGTCATCACAAAACACAGCTAATTTGTAATTTAGGCGTATCTCTGCATACATGTACTATATCAGATCCATCATCTACAATTCTCTCATATTACCAAAACACAATCTTATGAATGAGAGAGCTGCAGCTACTGAAAGGAAATATCTTTTCCTTCATTTGGTTGTCCTTTCCACCCATTTAGCCTACAATTTGTGTCCCAGAAAATTTAACAAATCAGATCATGCAGTCAATAGAAGCAGACAGTATTGATACTGCAACTTCTGTACAGTCTGATCTTGGAGTGGATGGTATCCACTCCCTCTTTCCTTTGACCCTTCACTATGTAATCCCAACTTTTAAAGACCCTGTAGAGGAAAGCTTTTGGAAACACTGTGAAAAGGAGAAAATGCTGGTTACCAGCATTTTTTCTTTTTCACACCATGTTTTCTACCATATCATCAGTTGGACAACCTATAACTTGTTGTCTGCAAGAGCTTTCAGTTTGGTCCAGGCAGCATTTTTGTGCTTGGTAAAGAGGTAAGGCTTTAGACTCAAATTTGCACCTGTATTTTAATTAATACAGTATCAAATTTGAAAATATTAGGCCACAGTTTTTTTATTTTTCGTTTTTCCGATCCGCCAACCCAATTTTTTCATGAAGCCGAAAAAAAGTAAAAGTGCTTTTTTTCAATTTTATTTTCGTCATCGTTCCGACTCAATGAGCAGAATGGTGTACCGGTATACATGAACATCTTTTTTACAAGCACCAAGTTTCCACACTATCTTGAAAATGGTTAACAAGTCTAGAATTTCGAAAAATTTTTCAACTGTCTTGCTTTTATACGATTTTGAGTCAAAATGAGACCTAAAGAAGTCAGGAAAAGTATGAGATAAACGGGTACCTGTTTTTTCTCCCATAATGCCTCGATAGATGAAGATCGATTCTGCAGCACATTTTCTCTCTTAAAATATGACACGAACCGCTTGCAAACAACAGAAATTCTCAACATCATGCCATCTAGATCTATCTCGCTCCACATGTATGGCTGCACTAGCATTCTACTTTCCCACGTACACAAATTAAGCATTTGATGACTTGAAAAACACCGTAAAACACCGTATTTAACTAACATCATGATGTACATGTAACTTTTATCACAAACATACATGTATGTAATTTACATTCCAATCAAATTCAATGCTAAATTTAGACACTGTCTTTCTCTGATCTACCTTCCCGCCTTCTTTACATTCACAAGAACTTGCGGCGCTTGCTCAATAGTAAACAAACCCTTATTTGGACATGTACTATGCTTCAATAGCTTTCAATGAGAAAACGGTCCTCTGACACTAGAACAATTTCTTATCAAAGAAAACTCTTTTTCTTATGATAAAATATTTGTACAGGTCAACCGTTTACTCATACAGCAATCTTGCCACAAGACTTCGGATTTTTGTACATTGTCGAAAAAATTAACATTTGAGGTAATTATAAAAAGCATCAGGGGTTCTTCTTGTTGGTAATGATTTTAACTTTTCTCTGGTGACTCTTTAACTTGCAGAACTTTATTGAATGGAATAAATCCGTTTGCGTAAATTGAATAGAAGCAAATATTTGAAGCTCACACTGTGCAGTACCGCATTTCATCAGATCTATATCTAGAATTAGACTACTTGGTAATTCTTAGAAAAAAGGATTTAGATGCAAATTTAGTTGCAGTAACAGCACGGAATTTTTAATTACCGAAAATGTTGAGATGAGATGTCTGCTTTCCTCAAAAGTTGTCTTGAATAGCATTGATTTGATGATATTTACGTGTTTTATTTTTCCTATATCAACATATTTCCAAAAATACTGCTAAAAATATGTAAATGCTGCATAAAAAAAAAAAAAACGCACATTTGTTGCCTAATGAAAGTTATTGCATACAAAGTAGATCTACCGATTCCTGAGCAGTTAATATGATGGGTTAACTAATGACAAAAGCACACCTTTAGGGGCAAAATGCCTTAGATGAGTGAATTTATGTCACAAAAAAACCTGTGGGCCTATCGTGATAAAAACTTGTCTGCTAGCACATGCAGACAGTCGTGAATCCATTTTAATTGTCATTAGTTTTCACGTTTTTTCAATCGCTGATTCTGCGATGACACAGTCATTGTAGAAGTAAACCAGATGTATTCATTGTATTCTTGAATTACAAAATGCACAGTATTTTCCAACTTTGCTTAAATAAAAGATGTGTGGAAACAAATTTCACGTTATTTGTATGTGCTAAAGACTCTTTTGATTAGTGAACAGTTCCTGGAAGTTATAAATCAATATTGCCGAGTTCGTTAAACCCCCCCCCATCTCTCTGTTTATCTCTGTCTCTCACAACACAGTTATGTTTTGCATGACTGTAAATCATGACTTTTTCCATGGTTTTTCTAGCAAAACACAATGAGTGATGAGCTTGCTAAGGCTGCTTTACTGTACAGCTAAAAGAGCAACCTCAGCAAACTCATCCTGCACAGACTACCATGTGACCACATTTCAAACAAGAAGGCCATGAAAGCTCTGTATCGCTCCACTGGGTTTTAAAGAAATGTGTCATGTGCTTTTATTGGCATTTTGATAAACCTAGATCTTATGGTTAGGAACTAGAAGATTCATTTAGTTTTCAGTGTATTAGGAACTACAAGATTCATTTAGTTTTCAGTGTATAAGCCCATGTACACAATTTTGACCCCGGGGGTGGGGCCAACTTTGACCCCAGGGCTATGACTGGGAAAATCTTGGTACAGCTCTACTCAATGAACCTGCATTTGGTAGCCCTAGACCTTATGGTTAAGAACAAGAAGACTTAAGTTTTCACTATATAAACCCATGTAAAACTTGTGACCCTTGGAGTGAGGTCAATATTAACCTCACTGCTATAATTTGAATACCCTTAATCAGAGTCCAATAGATAAAGCTACATGTCAAATTTGATAGCTCTGAGCCTTATGGATTGGAACAGGAAGATTTTTGAAGTTTTCACTATATATGCCAATTTAAACTTGAGACCTCCCCACCCTACCCCATCCCACCCCACATTTTGGGCCTTTTAATCGACGGGCTATAACTTGATGAAATCTGGTACAAGTCCATCAGATGAAGCTAAATACCAAATTTGGTGCCCTAAGCCTAATGGTTTCAGACAAGAAGATTTTTAAAGATTTTGAATATTTTTCAGTTTTGTGGCCATGGCAACCAGAGTTATTATTGGAATCAAAATTGTTTTACGTGATTCAGAATTGTATTAGGTTTCATCAAAATTGGATGAGTAGTTTCAGAGAAGAACATGTTTACAATAAAAGTTAATTCACACACACATGCACACATGCACGCACTGGCCTACGGACGCAAGGACGGACACAGGGCCATGACCAAAATTTGCTGGCCTTTGGCCAGTGAGCTAAATTTGGTGAGTTTGCAGATATGAATTCAATTTGGCTCATATGATGGGACTTGTCTTGCAAAGAGAGAAAAGCGGAAAATTCTGGTCATTAGCATTTTCTCCTTTTCCCACAATGTTTTCAAAAGCCCTTTTCCCAGGGATTGCTTAAAAACAGGATTTTTTGGTAAAAGATAAAGCAAAATAGTTCAAAAGAAAGCAATTTGAATGTGTCCTTGTTTGTAGCTGCAATATCAATGACGTGACAGAGTGATAGAGTGATAGTCGTGGTGATTTTTTTTTTTCGTCCTCTGTCCCTAACTTTTCACGACGAAAATTGGTAACACAAAAATTAAAAAACTCTCGCCTTACTGCTCCAGTTGTACAATTGGCACATTTTCATATTAAATCTATCTCTTTGGATTAACCCTTTACCATACAATCCTGACTTTTGAAAACCTTGAGGAGGATGGCTTTTGAAAACATGGCTTTAGATAACTTTTTGGGAAAAGGAGAAAATGTGGGTAACCAACATTTTCTCCTTTCCCACTATGTTTTCTACCCTTTAAAAGACAATTTCCATTATTTGAGCACCATTTATTTTGCTGTCTGTAAATTCTGTAAATATGACAGATCAAGTCCAAAAGTTTGTTGTTTGGTAAACAGCTAAAAAATCCAAAGTAAAACAGATGCTTATGAACCAAACGAGCAAGATGGAATGTACTTCTGTTATTTCACTGATGTGGCAGCTGTGAAGTTCTAGACCTATCCTTCTTAGCTCAAGGTAACAGGTTCAAGCCCTGCTGAGTAAAATCAAAGGCCATGAAACAATGGTGGCATGTCTTCCCTCCTGTGCACCAAGGATCTTTAGGATAGTGTTACAATTTGGTCTGACATTAGTGTACAGCCCACATAGCTCAGGTGGTAGAGGGCAGGACCTGTAAACATCAAGTCTTGAGTCACTTGGGGGTGTGGGTTCGAGCTCCATGGCTGGCCATCTAAAATGGCTAATTTCAGATCAGATGTTAAACCGGGGTCCCATGTGGTGCTATACACCGAGCATTTTCGTTAAAGAGCCTGACATAACTTAGGATGGGCTTCACCCTGTATCTTTCGCTATCCCCCCAACAAAACTAACAGCCATCAAGGGACATCACCCATATGGGCAATGCTTGGCGACAATGAATAAACAGAAAATCAATCTATCAATCTGACATTAGTAGGATAACTTGGCTGTTGTTAGAGTACAGAGTTCATATTCAGCAACATTTCTTATAATTGTTTTATCCTTAATTGCAAAAATAGCCATCAGACTGGCTAACACATTCAGCCAATCAGATGGCTACTCCCCAATATTTCAGCCAATCAGATGGTCAGCTCTCAATATTTCGGCCAATCAGGTGGCTAGTCCCCATTTTTTCAGCAAACTAGATGGTTAGTCTCAATATTTCAGCCAATTAGATGGCTAGTCCCCAATATTTCAGCCAATCAGATGCCTAGTCCTGGAATTGAAAAACAGAATTAAGTTTAGAATGGTTGATGCGCATTGTCCCTGGCTTGAAGTACTTGGGTAACAAGAAAGAGATTTAAATCTTAATTTTGGGGGACATTCAGAAAATTTTGGGAGGGTTCCATATTCAAAATGAGAATGTACTTGTAAATCACTGCTACTATACGGTACCTGACCTAAATGTTGACACAGTTAAAAGTCAAACAAACAATTAATTTGCTAGAAGATTATTCAATACATTACTCCTATACAAAAAGATAGAGCCAGAGGCTGGATACCTTTACTAGTATAAAAGCCCAATAGGTGAATCAATTTAGCATGTCAATGGCTATCAAACATCAGGGCATTCTGCTTCATTTAATTTTGAACTGTAATTATACACACAAGTGGAAATGTCAGCAAGATGTTTAAGTTTCCATTACCGCACAACATTTTAAACTTTTCAGAAACCCAAAGCAGTTGAAGAAGACAACATAAATGTGGTTTAGATTGTAGAAATTGTATTTAATAGGGTAGAAAACATTGTAGGAAAAGGAGAAAATGCTGGTTACCAGCATTTTCTCCATTCCCACAATGTTTTCAAAAGCCTTCTCCTTCAGGGTCTTTGAAACTCAGGATTATGTGTTAACCCTTTCCCAAACAAGCCCTGGTTTTCACGTGTATGCAGTACAAGTCTTTTGAAAACACTGTGGGAAAAGGAGAAATTGCTCGTAATGAGCAATTTCTCCTTTTCCCACAGTGTTTTCTACCCTTTTTTGAGACCTTTCTGCCATTTTCATCAAATTTAAAATTGTCGTCTGCAAACTCTTTCAATTTGGACCAGTCAAAAATTTGTCGTTCAGGAAAGGGTTAAGGGTTTAATCCTTTTACTTGAATTCTTATATTAACTTACCACACTATCCAGTGTTTTAAGGACTCCGAGGAAAAAAGCTTCTAAAAAATGTGGGGAAAAAAGAGAAGATCCTGGTATTTTCTCCTTTTCTCCAAACATTTTCAAGTCTTTCACTGACAGCTTTCACAACTTAAGTCACTTTGTCATCTGCACATCCTTTTAATTTGGAGAAATTTTGTTGTTTGGCAAGAAGTTAAAACAAAACTATTTACAGGACAATCTGTAGCTTCAAGAGACCTGGCAAAAAAAAAATTTCAAAACATTGTGGGAGAAAGAGCAACACCTATCATAAGATTCTTTAACATAGAAAAAAGCATACTGTTTTCTCTCCAATTCCTTCATGTTAACTGGAATGAGGACTTTCAAACACGGACAGACAGCCCCACTGGTTACCTTGTAACTGGATCGGGAAAAAAAATCAAAGGGCCATAACTCATGTGCATAATGAAAATAGCAGGTGTACAAGTTCTCTTGGTATGAAGACTTCCATGAAAATTTAGCAAAATTGGTTGAAAATGGTAGAAGAGGGCATAAATTGCTTCTACAGGAGGATGGACAGACAGAGAGACAGACAGATGTATAACCTGATCCTAGTATGTCCCTCCCATTTCATTGCAGGAGGTGTTGCAATTGCACATGCATATGAGTAATATCAACATCTTTTTTTTTATTTCTGTTTTGTCACCATAGTTTCCCGTCCACTATTGATCGCTTTAATACCAATCTAACTGGGTATTGCAGGAATAGTCTCCCCTGTTCACATGTTTTCTTTTGTCACGCGCCATGTTGAAAATTTGTCGACAGAGGGTTTTTACTTGTTGATGATCTGTTGAATTCTCAGTGCCATGAGCAATCACCAGTGTAAGTATCCAAAAATATGCAACACAAATGTTTAGTTTAGCACCTGTATCTTTTACATTTTACCAGAACACAGGCCATTTTATGTTTTTGCTGAATCAAATACCGATTCAATGGAGTATATATTGTATTGTACTGATATAGCCCTATGTTGTCGATAGTTGCTTATCTTTGAAATACAGTACAGTAAAACCTCGATATTTCCAGTCTCGAAAATTCGAGAACCCGGCATTATTCGAGGAATTTCCATAGTCCCGGCATAAACTCCACTATATTGCACCAAAAGCAGATCAGTAATTTCAAGTCTCGATAATTTGAAAATTCGAACACGTATGTTGGTCCCTGTCATCATTTTGCTTCTTTAAATTGATTGTTAATTCGAACACAATACTTTCTCACCTCTTGAGTAATTGTTTTCACACCTTTTCTGCTCAAAGGATTTGGCGAGTTGGCCCGTGTACGGTGTGGTGTAAGTTTTACAATCTATGACAATTACTACAGGGGAATCACATTATCCAATAATTTGGGAAGAAATTGACATTGATTTGATGATGAGAGATTAATGATGACAAGTTGTGACGACCTCCCCATCTCATTTAGGTTGTCTGATATATTTCGTCTTATAAAATTCACAAAAGTATTTTATTCCTGATTAAACAAGTGATTTTATCTCCCGACTACAATTTTCTGTAGTATGGTCGTACATCAACGGTTCAAAGTCTTTGTTGACGCTAAAAAGACAGTTTGAAGCGTTTGTGATCGGACGATGTTTAATTTGTTATCCGTTTTCGTGTCTATCTATTTATAGCATCAGGGTTTTTCCAAGTTGCTTAGTCACAAAATAAACAAGAGGGCCATGATGGCCCTGGGTCGCTCACCTGAGTCAATAGGCGAAATTCACTCAACATGCATAATCCAATTTCTGACCAACTGTCAGGTCAATTGATGAACAAACTTGGTAGAGGTCCACTAGGAGATGCTACATGCCAAATATCAAAGGTCCATGCCTTCCAGTTTCAGAGAAGAAGAACTTTAAAGTTTTCCTTCTTTGTTCCTATGTTTGAAATTTGTGACCCCCGGGGCGGGGCCAGTTTTGACCCCAGGGACATCATATGAACAAACTTGGTAGAGGTCCACTAGGAGATGCTACATGCCAAATATCAAAGCTGTACGCCTTCCAGTTTCAGAGAAGAAGAACTTTAAAGTTTTCATTCTTTGTTCCTATGTTTGAAACTTGTGACCCCGGGGCGGGGCCAGTTTTGACCCCAGGGGCGTTATATGAACAAACTTGGTAGAGGTCCACTAGGAGATGCTACATGCCAAATATCAAAGCTCCACGCCTTCCAGTTTCAGAGAAGAAGAATTTTAAAGTTTTCATTCTTTGTTCCTATGTTCGAAACTTGTGACCCCCGGGGCGGGGCCAGTTTTGACCCCAGGGGCGTCATATGAACAAACTTGGTAGAGGTCTACTAGGAAATGCTACATGCCAAATATCAAAGCTCCATGCCTTCCAGTTTCAGAGAGGAAGAATTTTAAAGTTTTCCTTCTTTGTTCCTATGTTCGAAATTTGTGACCCCCGGGGCGGGGCCAGTTTTGACCCCAGGGACATCATATGAACAAACTTGGTAGAGGTCCACTAGGAGATGCTACATGCCAAATATCAAAGCTCCATGCCTTCCAGTTTCAGAGAAGAAGAATTTTAAAGTTTTCCTTCTTTGTTCCTATGTTTGAACTTGTGATCCCCGAGGCGGGGCCAGTTTTGACCCCAGGGACATCATATGAACAAACTTGGTAGAGGTCCACTAGGAGATGCTACATACTAAATATCAAAGCTCTACGCCTTCCAGTTTCAGAGAAGAAGAATTTTAAAGTTTTCCTTCTTTGTTCCTATGTTTGGAACTTGTGACCCCTGGGGCGGGGCCAGTTTTGACCCCAGGGGCGTCATATGAACAAACTTGGTAGAAGTCCACTAGGAGATGCTACATGCCAAATATCAAAGCTCCAAGCCTTCCAGTTTCAGAGAAGAAGAATTTTAAAGTTTTCCTTCTTTGTTCCTATGTTCGAAACTTGTGACCCCCGGGGCGGGGCCAGTTTTGACCCCAGGGGTGTCATATGAACAAACTTGGTAGAGGTCCACTAGGAGATGCTACATGCCAAATATCAAAGCTCCACGCCTTCCAGTTTCAGAGAGGAAGAATTTTAAAGTTTTCCTTCTTTGTTCCTATGTTCGAAACTTGTGAGGCCCGGGGCGGGGCCAGTTTTGACCCCAGGGACATCATATGAACAAACTTGGTAGAGGTCTACTAGGAGATGCTACATGCCAAATATCAAAGCTCCACGCCTTCCAGTTTCAGAGAAGAAGAATTTTAAAGTTTTCCTTCTTTGTTCCTATGTTTGAAACTTGTGACCCCCGGGGCGGGGCCAGTTTTGACCCCAGGGACATCATATGAACAAACTTGGTAGAGGTCCACTAGGAGATGCTACATGCCAAATATCAAAGCTCCACGCCTTCCAGTTTCAGAGAAGAAGAATTTTAAAGTTTTCCTTCTTTGTTCCTATGTTCGAAACTTGTGACCCCCGGGGTGGGGCCAGTTTTGACCCCAGGGACATCATATGAACAAACTTGGTAGAGGTCCACTAGAAGATGCTACATACCAAATATCAAAGCTCTACGCCTTCTTGTTTCAGAGAAGAAGATTTTTAAAGATTTTGCTATTTTTTTCCTTTTGGTTGCCATGGCAACCAGAGTTATGGGTGGAATTCAATCTCTTAAACAACTTTGGTAGAGCTTCACCTGAGGAACATCCCTGCCAAGTTTCATCAAGATTGGCCCTGTGGTTTAGGAGGAGAAGATGTTTAAAGAGATTGTGGACGACGGACGACGCACATTGGGCGATCACAAAAGCTCACCTTGAGCACTTTGTGCTCAGGTGAGCTAAAAAAAAAAGTCTGATCACATTTTTCCCCATCTTGTTACGATGACGTTGTGTGTGTTTCAAGTTTGCGTGAATACCACTGTCACAGAAATTTTCCTGACTTTGACACTGACAGGTTAATGTTATTTTTCACGGGTGTGTAGATATTATGGTGCGTTCTTCTTTCATGGACATTGAAAAGCACTGTGGAACACAGAACCGCTTGTAAACGTTTACATAATTATGTCGACACCAAAATAACTTTTCCTTACATTCATGAGTTTTAGCAAGAAGTAAATCGCACATTCTCTCTTTTTTTAAATTTTTTGACATCTTGCCCGCTTTCAGTCTTCGATCGTTTTCAACTCATTTTTAATTGCATGTCGCCGTATTCAAATATATTTCAGGGAAACACAAGTGTTGGAGGAAGGTATAAGTGTAAATTTTCGAATTTTTATTTTCTAGAATAGTGCAAGCACCATATCAATATTACCTTCTGACGTTTTCTCAGTAAATAAATAAAAGTTTGCATACTTTCCTGTGGGGTGACAGTTATTGGGGGCAAATGCAACAGGCGAAATTTTACGATTTCATAAAAACTACAGTACCGACCTTCCTGGAAAAAAGGTGACTTAGAGTGATTAATTTCCAAGAACTCATACAATCAAAACACATGAATTTACAAAAATAATCACTCGATGTGATATTCTTTGAATGTTATGAAAAAAAAAAAGAACAAAAATTTGGTTGTATTGCTCGGGGAAGTATACTTTGATTGCCGATCTTAAACGGAATGCAACTTTGTTTTCACTGATATTTTGGATAATTCGAGAACTGCGATAATTCGAGCATTTTGCTTGTCCCCGTGGGACTTCGAATTATCAAGGTTTTACTGTATGTACTGAGAGTCATGAGTTGGTTTTAGGCATTTGTATTCTACATTGTACTAGTATTGGACAGTAAAGGTCGTGTTTATTGAAATGTGGTGAACATTTGCCAGAGACCGTGGGCATTTAGTATTGGTTTGACAAGTACACATTCTTATTATTTTAATTTGTTTATTATTTGTAGTTTTTACCATGACCGCAAGTCCACACGTCCATGTCTGTATGTACACGTCAACGGTATTAAACTTGATGCTAAAGGAACGTCTTCTTCATTCTTCTCCTTGAGGCATTACAATTTCCATATATTTTTTTTAAATCATCTGAGAAAATTAGACAATTTCTCAATATTTTCAATATAGAAGAGTTTAAAATTCTATCATCTGATAACAACCCAACAGAATAGTGGTCACCTTATGTGACAGCAGCCAGAGGTAATGCTGACGGTATCCTCATTGTCCTAATGTCACCTGGAAGGTCATTTCTACTACTCTAAACGAGTTGCCTCATGAATAGATTATCCCCAACAGTGCTAAATATGGAAAGATCATGCTCTGTGAAAACAGTGTTTCATGCATCAGCAAAAAGTATCAACCGAGATCAGCCTCAGCAGTCCACACAGGCTGACCCAGGTCGGTGGTTTTTGCTTCTTGTAAATGTTCTGCTTGTCCCAAGACCATTTTACCTCAGGTCATCAGTCAGCTGTTAGATACAATGGATTTTATCGATTATTATTAATTATGTGATGACTTGCTATGATGACTTTGGGATGGGTAGAAAACATTGCAGGAAAAGGAGTAAATGGTTACCAACATTTCCTCCTTTTCCCACAATGTTTTCAAAAACTTTCTTTCTAAGGGTTGTGAGTCTGGATTGTGCGGTAAAGGATTAAGCTGGGTTTTCCCTGACCTTCTGTTTCTTTGATTTTGGACCCCCAAAATTTTCTGATTCTTCCCCCAAAATTAAGATATAAATTTGCCTTCTTAAATTTATTTGAAGGGTGTCAAGTGACCCCCATATGACAAAGTCTAGGGAAAACCCCAGTTAAGGTTTGGGATTTGTAAATAGAAAATTCTATATCTGAAGCTGCTGGCAGCACTGTCACATGTGTGACCTTCGGCAAAGCACTCCAGAGCCCTCGACAATCCTAATGCCAGTGAAACACCTTTTATGTTCGAGTCTGATAATTTTGAAATCCTTTCATGGACAAAAAACTCTAGCAGGGGCCAGACATAGGCCCATATTCACCAACCTTTCTCAAAAACGTTCTTAGTCTTACTCTCCAGAATTTTCTAAATGTGAATTAACACACCTTCTGATTGGCTAAACCAAATGGCTGACCAAATACTTTACCCAATCAAAAGTTGTGTTACTTTCAGTTAGAAAGTTCTGGGGAATAAGACTAAGAACATTCTTAAGAATGGCTGGTGAATACGAACCATAATCACTCATCACTACAAATGTTGTGAATGTTGACCGAGTTCAACTGAGTGCTGTGACCTTGACCTTTGAGCTAGCAACACAATTGTTGCATGTTGTCTATCTATGCTGATCATTTCTGCCAATTCATTGTGAAATCTGATCAAGCAAAACAAAGTTACAGGCCAGACACAAACACCACCTTGCCCCTCTCCTCCCATGAACATACACTACACATATTCAAACAGAGAGAAACATTATGTGCTTGTCTGCCATTATTATTTACAAGCTTAAAAAATATACTGGCTAGAAGAAAAACTTTAAAACATTTTTTTTTGTCACAATATCACTATCATGAAAGATATCGACAATAAAAATTTAGTGGAAAGGCAGTAATCTTTTTTAATATGTGACACATCCAAAGGTCATAATAAATCAAATCTTTTGAACTAGGTAAAATATAACGATCTTTGTCAAGGCCAAAGCAATGGCTTTTCACACTGTGAAATCTTGATTAATTCAATACTTTGCAGCAAATCATTGAAAACATTCTTGGAAAATAAAGACAAGCATTATCAGGAGAAATTGCTTGTACCTGGTAATAATTCCTTTTGCTAAAATGTTTTCACTAGTGGTCTGCTGCAAAATAAAAACAGGTATAGGCAGGAGTTACTGCATTAACGTCTTTACCAGACGACAAAAATGTATACATGTCAAAATTTAAAGATATTTGCAGATGACAATTTAAATGTGGTTCAAATGATAGAATTTGTCTTAGAAGAGTAGCAAACTTTGTTGGAAAAATAGAAAATGCTCGTTACCAGCATTTTCTAACATTGTTTTCAAAAGGCCTCTACCTCAGGATTGTTAAACTCTGAATTGTGTGGTAAAGGGTTAGAGCATAAAAGCCATGTTCTTCCCAGATTTTCCCTCTGAAGAACGAGCTGTTGACCCCATCTTGGAATATGTAACAGAATGGTCAGAAATTAACAGACATTACAGTATACCCCTCCAGTTAATGTTAACTCACTTGACAATACTGACTATTATTAGTCCCCTACCCGCGAAGCCGAAGGGGACTTTAGGTTTGCACTCCGTCCGTCCTTCTGTCCGTCTGTCCATCTGTCCGTCAGTCAGGCAATTCACTTTTCCAGACTTTTTTTCTAAACACTGGTACATATTGAGCTGAGTTTTGGTGTGTAAGTCACCCACCATCACTTACAGATCAAGTTCGAGTTTCATTCCGATCCACTCGTTTTTCACGGATTTACTGGCCTTGGAGTTACAAGATTTCACTGATAAATCAGTTTTCCGGACTTTTTTCCTAAACGCTGGTAGGTATTGATCTCAGATGTGCTGTGTAACTCAACCACCATGACTTACAGATCAAGTTCGACTTTCGTTCCGGTCCACCGGTTTTTCACGGATTTACAGGCCTTGGACTTACAAAATTTCACTGATCAATCAGTTTTCCTTACTTTTTTTTCTAAATGCTGGTAGATATAAACCTGACTTTTGCTGTGTACATCAACCACCATGACTTACAGATCAAGTTCAAGTTTCATCCCGCTCCACTGCTTTTTCACGCATTTACGGGCCTTGGACTTACAAAATTTCACTGATAAAACATTTTTCTGCCCTTTTTTTCTAAACGCTGCTACATATAGAGCTGATTTTTGGTGTGTACATCAACCACCATGACTTACACATCAAGTTCGAGTTTCGTCCCGGTCCACTGCTTTTTGACGCATTTACGGGCCTTGGACTTACAAAATTTCACTGATAAAACATTTTTCTGCACTTTTTTTCTAAACGCTGCTACATATAGAGCTGATTTTTGGTGTGTACATCAACCACCATGACTTACACATCAAGTTCGAATTTCGTCCCGCTCCACTGCTTTTTGATGCATTTACGGGCCTTGGACTTAAAAAATTTCACTGACATGCCAGCGATACATACGGCCGGTAGGGGACTGGGTATTGATTGCTATGCAATACTATCAGAATGCTTGTTTCAATTAATTATTTCATACCCATTTTCTTTCTTTTATTCTATCAGTAAATGTATCTGATTTTTCATTCCATTTTGAAAAGTAACAAGCCTGAATCAGCACTCCAGCCATGAAATCAATGGCAGCTGGCTGCTTTTCAGAGCCTTGACGTTATCTGCTTTAGATGCATTAATCTAAAATAGTTTTCAATGCTATTATAAATAGTACTTCAGTTGTATTGGAGTCTCTTTTACCAGCACTTCCAGCATCAGTCTTGACCAAACAATCTGGTATTTTAACAACTCTGGAGAAATCACTGGCAGCTGGCTGCTTTTCAGAGCCTTGACATTATCTGCTTTAGATGCATTAATCTAAAATAGTTTTCAATGCTATTATAAATAGTACTTCAGTTGTATTGGAGTTTCTTTTACCAGCACTTCCAGCATCAGTCTTGACCAAACAATCTGGTATTTTAACAACTCTGGAGAAAAGGGATTTTAAAAGGCCATGATGGCCCTGTATCGCTCCACTGGCTTATAAATATAAACCATGAAGAGAAGTCTTCACTATATAAGCCCTTATAAAACTTTGACCCCAGGGCTACAGTCGGACTAAATGGGGAATATGTGTATTAGAAGAATAACATGCCAAATTTGGGAGTTCTTGGCCTTATGGCTAGTAACAAGACGGTTTCTGAACTTTTCACTCCATAAACCCATGTAAAACTTGTGACCCCTGGTGCAGGGCCAAACTTGATCCTAGGGCTGTAACTTGGGCCCTCTTTGTAGTTGTCCACTAGATAATGCTATAATTATGCAAAATTTGGTAGCCTAAGCCTTATGGCTATGTACACCAAGATTTAAAAGTTTTCCCTATGTAAGCCTATGTAAATCTTGTGAACCCCCCCCGCCCAGCATGAGGCCAAATTGACCCCAGGACTATAATTTGGGCACTTTTGGTAGACCCCCACTAGATCAAGCTAAATGCAAAATTTGGTAGCTCTAGGCCTTATGGCTAGGTACAGGAAGATTTTTAAAGTTTTCTCTATATAAGCCTATGTAAAACTTGTGACCCCTGGGGCAGAGCCAATTTTGACCCCAGGGCTATAATTTCAAGAAACATGATAGAGGTCTACTACATCAAGCTACATGCCAAATTTGGTAGCCCTATGCCTTATGGTTTCAGACAAGAAGATTTTTAAAGTTTTCTCTATATAAGCCTATGTAAAACTTGTGACCCCTGGGGCAGAGCCAATTTTGACCCCAGGGCTAAAATTTCAAGAAACATGATAGAGGTCTACTACATAAAGCTACATGCCAAATTTGGTAGCCCTACGCCTTATGGTTTCAGACAATAAGATTTTTAAAGATTTCCAATATTTTTCAGTTTTGTTGCCATGGCAACCAGAGTTTTTGAAGGAATCAAATTCTTTCAAGAAATTCTGAAGAGGACCATGGCAGGATCATTTCTGTGAAGTTTCATGAAAATTGGATGGGTAGTTTCAGAGAAGAAGAAGTTTGAAATAAAAGTTAACGCACGGACGGACGGACGCACGGACGGATGCACGACAGACACCGGGCCATGACATAAGCCCACTGGCCTTCGGCCAGTGGAGCTAAAAATTGGTAGAGGTCTATTATATGAAGTTACATGCCAAATATGGTGCCCTATGTTATGAATTCAAACAATAAGATTTTAAAAGAATTTCAATATTTTTCAGATTTGTTGCCATACAACTAGAGTCTTCATTGGAATCAAATTTTTTTAAGGAATTCTGAAGAGGGCCATGGTAGGATCATTTCTGTGAAGTTTGATGAAAATTGGATGGGTAGTTTCAGAGAAGAAGATGTTTGAAATAAAAGTTAACGCATGCACGGACAAACAGACTGACACAAGTTGTACATCAGGCCATAACATATTCAGCTCACTGCTCTTCCACCAGTGGAGCTAAAAATAGATTTCAAAGGAAATCTTGAAACCATCTTTTCTGATCTCTTACCACACAATCCTTAATTTTAACAACTATGAGAAAAAAAGGCTTTTGAAATATTGTGTAAAAAGAAAATGCTGATCAGAAACATTTTTTCCTTTCCCACAAAGTTTTTTTCCTATTCAAGGGTAAATGCTATCACTTGAAAAACATTTGGATTGTAGTTAAAACTTGGGACCATATGATACAGGGTTGGTTATTATGGGTGGGCTAGTGCAAAAAGGCCAGCCTACTGACACTTACCACACAAATTAACAGATTCTTCCATTTTCCTAGGGTAGAAAATACTCCAATCCTAACAAACACAGTTTAAAATTCAGTTGCTGAAAATACAGCTCAAGGATCAGAGTACTTCATTTTTACAGTCTGATCTCTATCTACAACAGTGGCAAATATCTGCATAAATCTTTACCAAATGGCAAAAGTTTGGGCTGGACCAAATTGAAAGCATTTGCAAATGATAAATGTTGCTCAAATGGTAACTTCAGTCTCTGATAGGGTAGAAAACATTGTGGGAAAAGGTGACAATGCTGGTTACCAGCGTTTTCTCCATTTCAGACAATGTCTTCAAAAGGCCTCATACTAAGAGTCATTAAAATTTGAGATTGTTTAGTAAAGAGTTAAGCCTTTACCACACAATCCCGACTTTTAACATCCCTGAGGAAGACAGCTTCTGAAAACTTTTCCCACAATGTTTTCTACCCTATTAAGGTCAAATTTTGTCATTTGGGTCACCTTTAATTTGTGGGCTGCAAAATGCTTTAAATTTCAACCAGTCTAAAATTTTGTCGTTTGGTAAGGAGTTAAGGCAGCCTTGGCCAGTGAAGGGTTTAAATTTACTACTGTATTTCATACTGGTTTGCTGTTGACAACAACTTATTTATGGGCAATGAAGTCAAGGTGTCAAAACCACCCTGGGTGTTTTATTACACTTTCTCTCAATTGGCATGTCACACCCTATCTTCTTTTCCCCCCACCCATTTCACCAAAATTGTCATACTCCATCTTCTTCACTTAACTGAAATAACAGCACACAATTTGAAACACAATGACAGACAGTGCCTACTTTCAATTTTTTAAAGTGACATACAAGTCATGCTCTGTGAAAAGGGGGTTTGATGCATCTACAAAGAGTAGTGACCCATGTCAGCCTACGCAGTCCACAACTTTTTTGGATTGAAACAATTTGCTATTTCACTCAAAGTCAGTTAAAAAAGCATTTTCATGCTAGAAAATGGTTGAAAATGAAAGTCACATCGCTATATTTTTAACTTTATTTTAACATTTACTAACCTCCACTCCAAAGGAAAATGTAAATGGGATCATTTTATGAGTTGCCATTTTCACAGTACCATCATTCTTCACGTACCTGACCATCGGATACAGAAAATGGAACTCGTAGAACTTACGCAAACACTAACACTACTTAATATTAAGCAAGGTCTGCATATGTTTATTCAAGAAAGCATCTACGACACACAATATAACTTATTCCTGCTTGGTTTTAAGATATAGTAATTGTTCTTGACATTTCCTCCTTCTGCTCAATAGGAAAGATGTACACGTAAACACAGAACCTATATTGGGACTAGTACTTGTTGGATATTAAGATGGACACAACCAATTGTAAACTTGGGCAAGAGAACCATCAAAACCTCAATCCAGTGCATATACCTGATTTCCACATTCTTCACTGCATTTATCATTATTCATTATCTACAACAAAAGTATTAAGTCTGTGAAACGCTGGTGTTATTTTAAACAGGAACAGGGTTTATTGAGATGGCAATGAAACCTTGTGTCTTGACATTTAAAAACAGTTGTGCATGTTCACCTAAGCAGAATGTATCACATCCTTGACAATTCTGAACATGCCACTGTTATGAATATTGGACAATTGTCATTTCATGCTAAAATATGCCAAAGTATGTTTTGCCTGCAGTTGTCCAAATCCACACTGATTACGATTTTTTCAGTTTGTGTTTGTAAGCTCCAATGGCCAAAGGCCAGGCAGTTTATGTCATGACTATGTTCGTTGTGTGTCCGTCCATCCATCTGTGCATTCGTGTGGGCTTCCGTGTGTTAACTTGTATTTCAAACATCTCTGAAGCTACCCATCCAATTTTGACCAAATTTCACAGAAATGATCCTGCCATGGTCCTCTTCAGAATTCATAAAATAATTTGATTTCTTTAAAAACTCTGATAGCCATGGCAATGAAACTATAAAGTATTGGAATGCTTTGAAAATCTTCCTGTTCAAAACTATACAACCTAGACCTACTAAATTTGGCATGTAGCTTCATCTAATGGACCTCTACCAAGTTTCTTCAAATTACAGCCCTGGGATCAAAATTGACTCTGCCCCAGAGGTCACAAGTTTTAAATGAGCTTATAAAGTGAAAACTTTAAAAGTCTTCTGGTTCTAAACCATAAGGCCTAGGGATATCAAATTTGGGATGTAGCTTCATAAAATGGACCTCTACTTAAATTTGTTACAAATTTATAATAGCCTTCGGGTCAAAACTGGCCCTGTTCCCGGGGGTTACAACTTTTACATAGGCTTATATAGTGAAAACTAAGATCCGTTTGGTCCTGTCTTTGAGACATTTTCCAAAAGGGTGTGATTAATAGAGGTAAAAAGACATAGAATTTTCTGAGGACACCAATAACATTACCATCCGAGTTGTAGTCAGTGTTGACTGCAAAGCGATTGCCATTTGAGACACCCACTGTAATCAATGCAGAATATTTTTAATCTCGCGTAAAATTTGCTGAGGACGCATAATTTTGAAAGATATGTATCCCCCGGATGCATACGTTTTTCACGAGTCCAAATATAAAAAAAACTGCCTCATGTTCTGTTATTCAATGTTTCTGCTAGCTCATAAATTTTGGGGGTCATCCGTGACTCACGGTTTGGAATTTCACAGGTCATTCAGAAATTTTACATGTCATGGTCTTTAACCTGTTTTTTTTTTCATGTGTTGTTTACCTTTGCCAGTTTGTAGATGTTGCATAATGCTAAAAGTTTAAAATGACAGTGTGGTATTCAAGGTAAAAGTAGAAAACAACGACCTTGTAGAAACTGTCGTCTATCATCCCGATTACTCCAGCAAGTCAGTGACCATTACCGAGCGGGGGTCTAAAATGCGGACAAAAAGTTTATGTACGGATCCCATACAGTAATATCGATGAGACGACAGCGATGTCACACAGAACAATGTCGCGTTTTAGACCGATTCAGTGTAAACTGGAAACAAATAATTCAGTGTTTGAAAGCGGTTATGATATGATTTTGCAGTTATTAACTTGATGATTCTGTAAGATTAGATCTATTCAATGAATCAATACTTTATGTTCCTTTTTCATTCTGATTTATGTTGCGTCGAGGAGGACACGATGCATTAATTTTGTTGCGTCAAGCTTTCATTTTGCGCGTCAAAAACGCAAAAACGCAGACTTTCTGAAATGCTGGTTATTTATCTAGCTAAAGTGGTAGCCTATTGAGACTGTTGTATCTCCCGTAACCGTCCAATAGACGTTGATACGAAGATCGATAACAGGCTGCCAGTTTAGTATCCAGCAAACTTACACCAGTGATTGTTTACTGTAACACCGGCTGATTGGTATCCTTCTTCAATAAATCAGCAGCCTGTTATTGATCTTCGTCTATTGAACCGTTAGGGAGATACAATGTGTACCAGTTTACTTCAACTCCGAGAATATTGGGCACCAGGTCGTCAGAAGTCAAATCAACTTTTTATTGGTCGTTTATGGCATTTTCAACCAATCAGCATTGGCAGTCAGAGCCCCTGGCAGTCTAGACAGCAGTATCACACTGGGTAGTGAAAAACACAAGTAGAAATGATGAAGTTGGACACCCATACTTAAGTCTTACAGTATAGTCTAGTCACAATTTAAAAGAGTAGAATTAATTGTTTTCAGAGGACTCACAAAATTTCTGGTAGATGCGTCTATGGACTCACAGTTACAAATTTGTAAAATAATCACTGTTTTAAATGGTATGATTTGAATTCGAATGCATTTTAACACCCACCTTGTTTACATTTGGCAGCCACTAGGCCTTTAAATGGGTATGAAATAAAAGGATCCTGTTGGTGTTTTGTATGCGTCTATAAGGAGAAATACAGTAGTATTCAGATGGGTAGAAAACATTGTGGGAATTGGAGAAAATGATAGTTACGTTTTCTCCTTTTCCCAGAGTGTTTTCAGAGGCCACGTGCTGCAGGGCCATTAAAGCAAGGTATTGTTTGGTAAACTGTAAAAAGGATGTTTTCTGAGACATTTGCTGATTTGATTAACTCTTTACCAAAAGACAAAATTTCAAACTAGTCCATATTGAAAGCATTTGCAGACGACAAAATAAATGTCACTGAAAAATTGAGATTTGTTTTGGGAAGGGTAGAAAATGTCGGAAAAGGAGAAAATGCTGGTTACCAGCATTTTCTCCTTTTCCCAGAATGTTTTCAAAAGGCTTCCTTTTTTTGAATTGTTAAAAGGCGGGATTATGTGGTAAAGAGTTAACAAGGTAATGAGAAAACAGGATTCATGTGTTTTTTCCCTCTTGCATAATGCTGCACTTTAAAAAAAAAATCTAAGCATCATGGTGTGAAAAAAATGGCACATTTTATGAAATCTCCGTTGTTGAGAGGAAAAAACATACAAAAACAATTGACATAATTGATTTCAAGAGTGCATTTCAACCACTTAGCAAATCTTATCAAACACAGCAATTCAGAGCTCCAGATAGAGGGAGTGATTTTGATTTCAAAATTGAAACTATTAATCACTCTCCACTAAACCCTATGTTATGGGTACACATTAGAATTGTCTCATTGAGACAATTCTAATGAGTACCCACAACATAGGGTTTGGAAGAGAAATGATGGATTTTGAACACTATCACTCCCTTTTATCTGGAGGTCTGCAGCATTTTCTAAAACAAGAGGTCCTGGATGGTCCCACATCCACCTGACTTCACCCTTTACCAAACAACCCCTTGTTTTCACAACCCTGAGGATGCAGCCCTGTGGTAAAAAGAGCTACAAGCACTCTCTCCTTTTCCAAAAATATTTTCTCCCTTTTAACCCTTGGACTGGCCCAAATTGAAAGAGTTTGCAGACAACAATTTTAAATTTGATGAAAATGGCAGAAAGTTATCAAAAAGGGTAGAAAACACTGTGGGAAAAGGAGAAATTGCTCATTATGAGCAATTTCTCCTTTTCCCACAGTGTTTTCAAAAGACTTGTACTGCAGACACGTGAAAACCAGTGCTTGTTTGGGAAAGGGTTAAATCTTAACAATCTTTTGTCTTAATTCAACAGCTGATCCCTTGATTTCAACAGCTGATCCCTTGATTTTTCAACACATAGGTATTTTTTAACAATGTGGAAAAGTTTTTTTCAGAACATGGTTGAAAAAGCAAAAGATTCCCTCAAGAAAAAGTCTTTTGAAAACATTGAAGGAATAGGAAAAAATGCCAGTTCTGAGCAATTTCTCCTTTTTCCAACAACACTTTCTACCCTTTCAATAACAAAAATTTGATCGTTTGAGCAACAGCTGAAATGCTTTCAATTTAGATCAGTTTAAAATGTTGTCTGGTAAAGAGTAAACTCTGTGCCAGATGACAAAATTTTCGACTGTCATTTTAATTAACTGTCTACCAAAGGCCAAAATTTTAGACCCAGAGCTCCAGATAAGAGGGACTGATGGTATTCTAAATCCATTATTTCTCTTCAAAACCCTATGTTGTGGGTATTCATTAGAATCGTCTCGATCAGACGATACTAATGAGTACCCATAACATAGGGTTTAGTGCAGAGTAATAAATATTTTCAATTTTGAAATCAAAATCACTCCCTCTATCTGGAGCTCTGTAGACCAGTCCAAATTCAAAGCATTTGTAGACAAGAAAAAAAGTTGTGACTCAAAAATTGAACTTTGGTTTGGAAGGGTAGAAAACATTGTGTGAAAAGAGGAAACTGCTGGTTACCAGCTTTTAATTTTCTCCTTTTCCCAAAGTGTTTTCAGAATCTTTCTTTCTAAGGTTGCTTAAAAAGTGGGGATAGTGTGGTTAAGGGTTGAAAGCATTTGAAGACAACAAGTCACGGCTCAAACAATAACATTTTGTCTTTACAGGGGGTAGAAAATACAGGGAAGCAGCATTTTCTCCTTTTCTCACAGTGTTTGCAAATGCCTTCATCCGTAGGGTTGTAAAATTGATTCATTTGGTAAATGGTTAACTCTTTACCACACAATTCCGACTTTTAATGCCCCTGAAAAAGAAGGCTTTTGAAAACCTTGTGGGAAAAGGAGAAAATGCTGGTAACCAGTATTTTCTCCTTTTCCCACAAGATTTTCTTCCCTATCAGAGACAGAAATCATCATTTTGAAGTACATTTAACCCTTTACCTCACAATGCCGCCTTTTGACGCCCCTGGGAAAGAAGCTTTTTTAAAACATTGTGGGAAAAGGAGAAAATGCTGGTAACCATCATTTTCTCCTTTTCCCACAATGTTTTCTACCCTATCAAAGAAAAGCTGCACCAATTGAGCCACACTGAAATTGTTGTCTGCAAATGCTTTCAATTTTGACAAGGCTAAAATTTTGTCGTCTGGTAAAGGGTTAATTTGTAGTCTGCAGATGCTTTCAATTTGGTTAAGTCCAAAATGTTGTCCTTTGGTAGAGTTAAAAGAATATTTAAGTCTTTCCCATGTGACAAAAATCAAGCCCTGTCCTAAATGAAAGTGTTTTCAGATGACAAATCAATTGCCACTGAAATGATAGAATTTGCTTATAAAAATGGAGAAATGTGAGGCAAACAGTTAAGTATTACAGATAAAATGTTGATAAAATATTAAGTGTAAAATTTTACATACTTTGGTTATCTAAAGCACTTCTAAAACCCTTCAAGCACTGAGAACAACTTAAACACTTAAACTCTTTACAGGACAATCCTGTGGTTTTTAGAAACGTTTCAGGAAACTTTTGAAAATAGCACAATGCTGGTGACCAGAGTTTTCTCCTTCTTCCACAGCCTTTTTTAATAATTCAACTCTTCACCAAACAAGAAGGGAGAATATCTCCTTGTTGGACAGTATAAATCAGAGATTGGTGTTTTCTCCTTCCACAAAATTTTTAAATTCTTTGACTCTTCACCAAAAAACAAGGAAGAATATCTCCTAATCGGACAGTATAGATCCAAGATCAGACTCTACCTTCTGTGCAGCCTGATTATGAGCAGCTTAAGGGTTAATCCTTAGGGCATTCTATGAATGAAATGGATCACTTTCAATTGGGTTAAACAGCCAAAATACTGTAATGGTTTTTTTTTCTGGCCAAAACATGTTACAAAGTGTTGTAGGCAGTGTATGATCAAAGAACAGACTGCATGTTCTGTGTGGTCTGATCTTGATTTACGCTGTCAACCAAAGCAGCTTAAATTGTACAGAGTGCTTCATTAGGGTTAACCTTTAATTCTTTTCAAAAACAACAAAATTTTAGGCGAGTCCGTTACCTCAAATCTCCGCATCACACATGCGGAACTCCACATCACACATGCAGAACTCCGCATGAACATATGGAATTTATACAGATTTCTTGCGGAACTCCACATTTTCCTGCGGAACTCCACAAAGGTTTCAGAACATGTGGAATTTCTTCCACATCACCTATTGGAAAAATTTCCATATCAATAAGGAAAATTTGCAGAGAATTCAGACTTAGTTTTTTTACAATGCGGAATGATACGGAAATTACCAACTTAAACAACTTTCGCTGTGGAAAATATCTCAGAAAATTTCCCAATGCCGAAATTTTGGACTTAGACAATTTTAGCAGCAGAAAATGTCTTAGGAAACTTTTCGCTGTAATGTATTTGAACTTAGCCATTTTGTAATATGACTATTTTAGATCAGGGACTAATTATTTTTCTTATGTTTGGTAATATCTATGCATGTTTTACAAGTCTTGTGTAATCATCTATGAAATATGTTTTTTCATACAAGTATATACTCCTGTTTTTGACTTAATGAAACCTTCTGGCATATGAAATTTGTGTTCAAGAATCAAAGAAAAGGAAACTTCAAGATTAACTGAAGGTGATCAAACACACAGCATACTTTAGTGCAGTATTTTAAATACATGTACCACCATCAGACTGTTGGTTCTAGCGATTTTTAAGGTTTTTAATATCATTAATTCATTATATATAGGCACTTGCAAAAATAGCCAGGGCCCGCCTGGGTAGCTCAGTGACTCGTGACCTGGGGGTTGCGAGTTCGATACCCGATTGAGACAAACTCTCTTTCTGGTGATTTTTCGCCTCTCACCTGACGCATTTGAGAAAAGTTGCCAGTGGCTTTTGAAACAAAGTTGTGTCAGTACTGGTGTGAGAAAGCCGGAAAACACATGGGTGCGTCAGTAACCGCCATGATATGAACTGAGCTGTTAAAATGGCGTTAAACTCCAATACAAACAAACAAACGAAAGGAGTCAGGTGACATGGATCTTATTGAAAAAAAAAAATACTGGAAGATTCCTCCTTACCATAGATTTTGTATAAATATTAAGTATGACTTCAACTGACACTGCCTCTACAAAGTATATATATGTTTGAAAATATTAACAAAATGCAGTATACTAGTGTTTGACACCCCCAGTATCATCTCCAGGTGTCTCAGCATGCTTCTATAAAGTAGAAGTCGGTAGGAGGTGTAATAAAATGGAAGTCCATGTAAATCCAATTTTTTACATGAAAATCAATTTCTGTTTGTGGAAATTCATGGAGTATTGGCTTTTTTCCCATTGAAAAGCTGGAAATCGTACATGTATTTTCAACATACAATTCAGACTTAGCAAATTTTGAAATGGAAAGCACATGCATAAAACACAAATTCTGTTTTAGAAAGGGCTTAAAACATTGTGGGTAGGCCTTAAGGTGATACGTTTCCAAAGGCCTTCTTGCTCCACATTGTTAAAAGTTTGAAACCACAAATAAAGTGTGGCTCAAATGAAAAAAATTGTGATAGCATATAAATTTGCCTTTTGTCAAAATGTTTCTTTACCCTTTAAATTTTTACTTGACAAAATTTTAGACTTTTCCATATTGACAGCATTTGCAAATGACAAACAAAATTTGGCCCAGATAACGATTTATCACAGAATAGAAAACACTGTGGGAAACAGACAAACAAATCTATTTGTTGCAAGCAATTTTCCATATCCCACAATATTTTCTAAAGCCTTTTTTCAATGAGTAATTTCACAATCGTGTTTCTGAGCTTATAAAGAGGAAATATTTATTACTTTTATCGGGGAATCGGCACTCGATCACGTTTGGAACGAGTCCACTCGGAACGAAACCGAAAGTACATGTACATGTGTCGCTACCGTTAAATTGAGCAAATTTACATAAAACTTCATTACAACTACTGCATATTAAAAAAAACACGTACGTGTATTTTAAATATGTTAGCTGTCTTACCGTTCTAACTCACATGCAGGTTGACAAAATCATAAATTCGCTCCGTTCTGACATGACAGGTCAGAGAATATGAAGGAACCGGTTAATGTTTACTTACAATCGGAAAATTTCGGATGATCCGTTATTCAAATTAGATGTGTTAGATGTAGTTACGGAATCGGCCGAACTATGGCGAGTGTTTTTAGCTTCTGTTTCCGCTTTGACATCGATTTCTTCTTGTTCGTTTCCATTGGCTAGTTTTGAAAGGCGCCATAAGACCCGGATGATGACATCATACCGAAAAAAATATGGACGACATTTGAAGGTCAGGTAAGAATCGTTTGAACATTACTTTTTTTTAATTTGTGTGTGTATGCCACAAGATCCCCGCAACTGAGCGTCCACAAGAGAGCAAACTTTCTGATTGCGACCGTAGATTAACAATTTATTTAGAACATTTCTAGATCTACAGTCTCGTAGTCTTTTTTTTTTTTCATTATCGTCATCGACCGTTATTATGTGGCTTGCTCGTCCCACAACCAATTCGTCCCACCTTTTTTTTTTTAAAAATATGTGTTTGTGACTCAAGTTTGGCGATTTTCATCCCCTGCTGATTTTCGGAGGGGGGCTGTTCGTATCTCTGTTGCTTATTGTAGTCCGCAAATAAACTTTTGTGTGTGTGTGTGTGTGTGTGTGTGGTTTTTTTTTTTATTTTATGCGGTGTCGGGGAAAAAGGGGAATTGATCTAGATATTTCCTTAATTGACCAATATTTCTTTAACTAAAGACCAAATGTTATGAAACTTAATACTTTCATTGTTTATCATGAACCACAGACAATCATTATTTGTTTTTATTTTATGAAATTCCATGTTGTGGAAAAAGGGGGCTTAATATATAATTTGATTATGAACCCACTTCTGTTAGTCAGTTCGTCCAGACAGATATCTTCTAAAATCCTTGATGAAAATTGATGAAACTTCATATGTGTGTTCCTTTTGATAGTCTGCCACTTTTGCTTTAGGGTTTTTTTTATTTAATGCTGTGTCATGGAAAAAGGAGGCTTGATGTATATTTCCATAATGGACCAATATCTCTTTCACTACTTGACAAAATTTTATGAAACTTCATATTTATATTTTTAATCATAAGCCACAGACAATCATCTTTTTTTTTTATTTAATAAACTCCATGTCATGGAAAAGGGGGGCTAAATGTATAATTTCATTATTGACCGATTAACAAAAAGGCCACATGTAATGCTTAACACAAGACCTCATGTATTCTTTATCAAAACAGATATTATTTGGTGAGGGATATTATTTCAATGAAATAACTTGTTTTTTTTTTTTCATCTGTTTACAGGTCAAAAATGAAAATATGAAATATGATTATGTTCAGTTTTGTTGATAAGGGCTTGCACTCTGTATAGTCATCTAGCTCATTCCAAACTGAAGACTTCAAATCTGGGATGGTGTCACAGATAAGATGTTTACTGAAATTCAAACTGGGACTTTCATCGAAGAATCAGGTATGGTAAATTTTTTCCTATTTCTCAGGTTATGGACATAGAATCTAGATCTATTTGATCATAATACAGATCTACTGCATTCCAGTTTAAATTCTTTTAAATTTCAAATTAGACCAACAATGCTTTAACTCTACCAAACGACAAAATTTTAGACTTGTCCAAATTCAAAGCATTTGCAAAGGACAAAATAAATGTGAACAAAAATTGAAATTTGTTTTCAAAAGGGTAGAAAACATTGTGGGGAAAGGAGAAAATGCTGGCTACCAGCATTTTCTCCTTTTCCCCCAATGTTTTCAAAAGCATCCTTTTCAGGGTCATTAAAAGTCGGTATTGTGTGGTAAAGAGTTAAAGAAAAAATTAGACTCAGTTTCAGACATTTCATAGTTTTAACTGTTCAGTTTTTCCCCACATTAAGTTACCAAATAGGATGAATTATCAAACATATAGTTATCAGGGAATGAAAATGCTTAGTTGCTTGTTACCTTGGCTGTTTTCCAGGGTTCATACAGACTTGTCAACAAACAATTCCAGGACTTCAAGTAATTTTTCAAGGACTTTACAATGCTTATTTCATAGTCATATGATAATGGTGCATAATATAATTATATTAAATGTACATGTATAACTAAATACATGTACTAGGAATTGTAGCCCTCTTTAAGGGCTGAATAATTTTACAACATTGTTGTGACCAGTCAGTGTAGTCAGTGGTTTTGATCCAGTTTTATGGAGGTTTAGGCACATTAAGATTTGTCAATCTGATATCACTGGTAGTTGAACTCTGTGGCTCATCCTTTGAAATTTCGGCATAATGCAGGCAAACGCCTCTGCAATAAAACTCTATGCGTTATATGGCATTGTTTTATGAGAGAAAAGAAATTAATTAGATTTTCAGCTTCATTCTGTTGACCAATAAATTGTGTTTGATGTACAGTATACAGAATGAATCCGTAAGAAATTGCCATTTTTTTGAAAATGCATACATACTTTTGATTTTCGTGGGGTTTTGTGATCTATAGTGGTGGGGCATTTGCCGGTATCATGCCTAAGTTTCACTATTATTGGTACCTTTGAAAAATGTAGTAGTCTTAGGTACAGAAGAAATATTATTTTCATCTGGCACAACCAAGCAGTTTTAATTTGAATGTTGCTGGCCCAGGCCTTGGTGTGCAATTTGACAGCTGGTTCTCCCATTTGTTTGAAATGTCAAATAATTCATTGATACAAGGTGCTATTGTCTTATCAGTTTTAAAAGGCTGAAGCCAATCTTTATACATCTCTTTCTTCTCCCTATCGGAATTAAACCTACATTTTCCTCAATGACACATGATGTTATCATTGAATCTACAATCTGGAACCAATGCCTTTAACATGTGGTCCTATGATTTTAGCAGAAGGCGCTGGATAAGGGAAGAAACTAACGGGTTTCTATACTGGGTAGTTCCTGTATTCTATATATATAAAGGATGCCAGATGACCGTCAATTATGATTCTTATTTAGCATCTTTATAAATGGTTAGTTTTTTGTTATAACTGATTTCAAGGATTTTTTTTCAATTTTCAAAACTATTTACACATTTTTCCAGTATAATCTAAGGAAAATTCTGACTGTCATTTTCCAGGACTACAAGTCAAATTCTAGGACTTTACCAGTACATCTGCAAACCTGTGCGGACCCTGTTTTCAAAGAAAATGGTGAGTTATGGTTGTTAATGTAAAGTATTGACATTTTCTCAGTTGTCTATTTTGATAAGGTCAAAAGTGGAAAAAAAAAAATTCATACTTTGGCTTGAGGGGAAATTTTAGAAAGGGAAACCATTACCAGAAAGGCAAATAAAAATCACTCAAAATATCTTGAGTCATTAATGCCCCTTTTTAAAAGATGTGGTGAAAAAAGCCATGCTCTGGCAAAAGGGGGTTTAATGCATCTCCATGATGCATTATACAAATCCAGCCATCACATAATCATGGATCCATAATAGCCTCGTTTTTTAAACAGCGACAGAATCGTAAGGTAGACTGGTCCTGAGACATACAGAAATTGACCATTAACGAAAAGTTTCGGCCCAGGTCAGCGCATCTGGGATGATACTTTTCACAGATGCATTAAGCCACCTTTTCACAGAGCATGGCTCATGCATTTCCTATGATATTTAGCTCTATTAGCCAAAGGATAGACAAGCTTATGTCATATCCTGGTTCCCAATGAGTGCATCTGTTGTTGGATTTTCATGAAACTTGCACTGTTTCAATCAAAAGCTTAAACCGTAGTGATTATGAAAGACATCTGACATTTAGTAAGGGAAAAGTAGCCAGTTATAATTGAAAATTTGCATTTTTTGTTTACTCAATACAGTCTGCATTTGTGGCCAGATTTAATGAAACTTGCTGAGTTTCTTTACATCATCAACAGCTTGAACCATATTATATATTGTAAGAAATCAGACAATTAGGAAAAAGTTGCCATTCAAAGTTGAAAACATAACCTTCCCCAAATTGCAGCCAGGTCGCAATTTTTCATTCTAAATCCTTCATTTCCATTTTGCCATTTAAATTATATAGAGGATCTTATATGAATGGTCATGAAATACCAAATTTATTAAACGAGTCATCTAAATACAGATAAAAACGAGGCTTTGCTGAGTTTTTACTTGTATTTAGATGACAAGTTTAATAAATTTGGTATTTCATGAACATGAATGTCAGATTCTATTTATAATATGACAAGAATCTTACCGAGAAAACCACAAAATTTAAATTGTCTGGCCTTACTGACCTATATAGGAATTGCAAAAGAATGACGCAATAGAACTTAACCACTGTTTAAAAAATGTAAAAAAGTAGTTCCATGTTTTTCTTTTGATTTCAAGATTAAATCTGACAACTGCAGGTTGTTTCTGAACAAATTAATAATTTTCCTCTAAATATTAGAAACACTGAAATATTTGCAAATAAAAATCAATAACTCTTCAACGTCAAAAAGTACCATATGCAGACCAAGGTCATGACGTCACTATAAGTAGAAATGCATATGGATTTTTGAACTGTGTAATTGTTAGTCACTGTCACTATCAGTGCATCTTAAACGCCTCTTTTTTGGTGAAGAAGTTTCATTATGGGAAGCATCTTGGTGAACGTTAATATTAAATGTTCCTCCATATATGGGGCGTAGAAGATGTTTTGAAAACCACCAGATACGTGAACATCACACTTGGAATCACTTGTGACAACAGCAGCGGTGTGTTGACATGAAGGAACACTGCTATTCAGACAGGATATTTGGCGTTTTTCATTGGAATTGGACCGTTTCGTTGATATATATGTCGTTCAATGCCATTGTTTTTGTTTTTATTTTTGACAGCGCGTATAAATACAATTCAGCTCATTTGGATAGTTATCACACTAGTTTATTATTGGTCCATGTCATACGCAAAAATATTGAATGGGTTTTCAACACTCACACACCGTAGGTCATATTATAAATGTTAATACATATAGTCTGTATACTCTACCAGTCAATTTGCTATCCAGTCTGTGCCATGTGACTGAGTAGCGTACAATTCAGTTTAGAGCAAGATGTCGAACTGAACACTGCTTACTGATAAAATAATCTTGTCGAAGTTCTCTTTGTTCTTTTCGGAAATCTTTTGCGCCGTTGGAAATTGCTTTGTCACATGCTGGAATTAAGGAATATTTCAATTTACTACCCTTTCATCACCAGTTTAATTGGTTTCTGCGATTAATGAAATGGTAGCGTCCGAGCTTTCCTTTTGCTAATGTTTGATCTAACATTTTTGTTCACATGTTTAACTTTGTGCATGATCCTAATTGCAGCAATTAACAGCACTTGGTATGTGTGAGCTTGTGATGAGCTGGTGAGACTGTCATGCTTTCATTTTTGTAAATTGGTAAGTTTACACGTAGAAGCAGTTTGAACTATACTGTGCTGTACTGTATTGTATTTCACTGCCTGCCATGCTTACTTGCAATTTCACAGTTCTTTTGTCATGCTGTATTTGAGAGGATTACAACCCATTGTTCCTACTTGGGTATAAGTGGAGAACACGACTGCTGTCAGTTTGTTTTAAAACATTGACCTATTTGTATTGATTTTGCTCCATAAAGTCATCTGCATAAAGAGGTGAATATTCAAGGGCATGTATTTATGTTCTTGTGCAATATACTGTTTTCCAGATGCAGGGATGATATGGTTATGAATGATATCTAGTTGTTTAGAACCAGATTTTTAGAACCAGATGTTTAATATATTTATACTATATTAAATGTGAACTAGCTACCTTGTCACTGGTGACTTCTCATCCACTAGTGAGACTTACCTTAGAAGAAGTGGAACCCAAGAGACCCCACTAAAATAGTGATAAACTATGATTATTTAAGGAAAAAACCCATGTAGTTATACCAGTTATTAAGCAATGCCATGTTTTTAGCTCACCTGAGCACTGCTCAAGGTGAGCTTTTGTGATCATGCTGTGTCCGTCCTGCGGTGTGCGTCGTCTGTCGTCCAGGCATCAACAATTACATGTACCTTGTGTGCACTCTAGAGGCCACATTTTCATTCAAATACTCATGAAACTTAGTCTGAATGTTTCTGTTGATGAAATCTTGGACAGGTTTGAAATTGGGTCATGCCCAGTCAAAAAGTAGGACACCGTATCAGATTTGAGATAAACCCTGTGTGCACTCTAGAGGCCACATTTTTAGTCCAATACTTATGAAACTTGATCAGATTATTTGTCTGGATAATGTCTCAGACAAGTTTGAAACTGGGTCATCTTGGGTAAAAAAGTAGGTCATTGGGACAAATCTTAGAAAAACATTGCACAATACAGGCCATATTTTCAGCCAGAAAGTCATGAAACTTGGAATGTTTGTCAAGATAAAATCTCTGACAAGTTTGAAATTGGGTTACTTCCAGTTAAAAAGTAGGTCACAGGGCCAAGTCTTAGAAAAACCTTGTATGCAGTCTAGAGTCCACATTTTCAGCCTGATACTCATGAAACTTGACCAGTATGTTTCTCTGGATAAAATCTCGGACAAGTTTGACATAGGGTCATATCAGATGAAAAAGTAGGTCACTGGGCCAAATCTTATAAAAACCTTGTGTGCAGTGTAGAGGCCACATCTTCTGCCTCATACTCATGAAACTTAGACTGTTTATCTGGATAAAATCTTGGACAAGTTTGACATTTGGTCATGTTGGGTCAGAAAGTAGGTCACAGGGCCAAATCTTAAAGAAAAACCTTATGTGCCCTTTAGAGGCCACATTTTCAGCCAGATACTCATGAAAGGTCAGAATATTTGTCTTGATAAAATCTTGGACACAGAGAAAATTGGGTCACATCAAATAAAAAAGTGGATCAAGGGGTCATATCTTAGAAAAACCTTGTGTGCAGTCTAGAGGCCACATTTTCAGCCTGATACTCATGAAACTTGGTCAGAATTTTTGTCTGGATTCTTGGACAAGTTTGAAATTGGTCACATCGGGTCAAAAAGTATGTCACTGGGCCAAATCTTAGAAAAACCTCGTGTGCACTCAAGAGGCCACATTTTCAGCTTGATATTCATGAAATTTGGTCAGAGTGTTTGTCTGGATGAAATCTCAGCCAAGTTTGAAATTGGGTCATGTTGGGTCAAAAAGTAGGTCACAGGGCCAAATCTTAGAAAAATGCTAAGTGCACTCTAGAGGCCACATTTTCAGCCAGATTCAAAATTCAAAAATAGGTCAAATCAGTCAAAAAGCAGATCACTTACACTCATGCATTTTATATCATCACGACCAGGATCTTTTCAGCCTTACCAATCCTAGATGACCTTACTCAGGTGAGTGCTTTAGGGCCAATGGCCCTCTTGTTACAATCTTGAAAAGGCTTTTGAATACAGTAGGGGTAAAAAGAAAACTATCCTCACATTTTTGTTTTCACTCATGTTTTCAACTCCTTCAAAGGCAAATTCCATCATTTGCATGACATCTAATATGTTGTCTGCAACTTGTTTCAGTATGGATGAGTATAAGATTATTTAATTGGTAAAGGGATGACAGTTCATTTTTCTTCTTTTCTTTCTAGCATGTCATTGACAGCCGCTACAAGTGAAAAACATCTACCTACGGACTCTGAGAAATTCGCCTGGATTTCATGCTGAACCTCCAGCTGCCACACTCGGCCCTAGCCTCAACGACTGTTGGTGATATTAACACCTTGTCTATTGTTGCAGAAAGACTTAAAGTTGGTTTGCCATTTTACCTCAATTTTGAACAGACTTGAATACACTGTGCTTTATATCCTTCCATGTATGCTTGTAAGTGGTTTATCTTTTTAATTAAATAATTTCAAAAAGAATAACTTAGAAAAATTCTCCTCTGTATGATTTTTATCTCAGAAGTGTCACCAGCAGTGATGGTTTATGATGGTTGACAATGGTCTTTCTTTGTTGGTTTGCAAACACAGTCAACACTGCTCTTAGTCACGCTTTAGCATGGTCTTATTTAGCTATTGGCAATAGCGAAACCCACATTTTAATTACCCATTGGTAAGAAAGCTTTTGAAAACATTGTAGGAAATACAGAAAATGCTAATAAACAGCAATTTCTCCTTTTTCAGCATTGCTTTCTACCTAATAAAAGGTAAATTGCAGCATTTCAGCACAATTGATCATTTTTGATGTGTTGTCTGTGATACATTCATGCCCATTTTTGACCAAGAATTTTCACTCATTCTGCTTCTGCAGGAATAACTTGCAGAACTCTGCATCATGCAGAACTTGGCATACTATTTTCCACAATGAATTGGAAGTTGATGCGGAAAAGCGTTCCAATACTCCACATCAATGTGGAACTCCACAATTGAAATCAGCTTGATGCGGGGTATTGGAACAAATTTTCCGCTTGCATGCGGAACTCCTCAGTGTTGGAATATTTTCCGCAAAGAATTGTAAGGTGATGCGGAAAAGCGTTCCAATACTCCACATCAGTGTGGAACTCCACATTGAAATCAGCATGATGCGGAGTATTGGAACAAATTTTCCACTTGCATGCGGAACTTCTCAGTGTTGGAATATTTTCCGCAATGAATTGTAAGTTATGTGGAAAAGCGTTCCAATACTCCACATCAGTGTGGAACTCCACATTGAAATCAGCTTGATGCGGAGTATTGGAACATATTTTCCGCAGTGTTTGAATATTTGCGGAACTCCGCACGATATGGAAAAGTAACAGAATTATCCGCATCAAACATCTTTAAAATCTTTCAAGTTAGTTTTCTGTATGTGGAAATGTCGTTCCAATACTCCGCATGAAAATTTCCACAGTAAACATGCGGAAAATGAAGGTTTTTGCGGAGATTTGAGGTACGGGTAATCCCAGATACTTGTAGATGACAAATAGAAGGTGAAACAAAAAACAGAATTTGTCTTTGATTGGGTAGAAAACACTTTTCCCACAATGTTTTCGAAAATCTTTCACATGGTGGTTAAAATGGATTTACATGGATTGTTTAATAAAGTGTTCAACTGTTACACCCAGCTCAAGTTGTTGATTTGCAAACAAGTGTTGATCAAGATCAGATTTCACTAGAATATATGGACAAAAGTGGTTTTTGGTATTACCAGTATAAACTGGGAACCAATTCAGTGTCATTAATTTTGACTATTACTTGGTATACAATGTTGTCCACACCAAAGAAACAATGACTTTTGATAGTGCTATTATAATCAGAACACAAACAAGCTGATCTGAAAGCAAATCTAACAAATATCATGTTTGGTCAACATTCCAAAGTACCGAAACTTCTGTTTTACAAGCCATAAAATGACTTCTGCAGTGAACAAACAACAACTTTCAACAGTATTTTTTATGAAGACCGTCATTTTCCACAAAATGTAACAAAGTCCATCTATTGCTGGTGCATGATATTTCGTCAAAAGGGTGATTTGTTGAAATCCATGGATGTATTAAAATACAGATTGCTAAATTTCTAGATTTATATCATGGAAAGCTCTGTCTATGAGTAAAATTTGATCCCAGGTTTTGACTTTTGACCCCCCCCCCCCCATTTCAGGACAGCCGGTCAAAAATGACCTGCAAAATTTTACATCTGGAGAAAACACTGGGTACACTGTCATGACAAGATAAAGCATACATTCCAAACATGACTTTGCTGTATGAGGTGAGAAGATAAAGTGACTGATAAAATAAGTTAACTACCAGATTTGCACTTCAAAATGACATATACAAGGAATAATATAAGAATTTTCCAAAATATGACTTCCTCATTATCTCGCATCTAAGAAGACCTTTCAAGGAGAATAACTAAGGTCACTGCAGGGAATCTGGAAAAGTAGCTGGCTTTATCAGATGACAAAATTTTAGTATTGTCCATATCCAAACAATTTAGAAAGAAAACACTGTGGGGAAAAGGAGAACATACTGGTTACCAGCATTTTCTTCCTTTTCCCACCATGTTTTCAAAAGCCCTCTCTTTCAGGGTTGTTAAAACTAGGGACTGTGTGATAAAGATATGACTTCAGACATGGCTTATGCATAATTAATATAGAATGATTCCTATTACACAATGGTATTTTTATATGAATTAACCAAAAATTACAGTACCTGTGTACCTACGTGGTACGGTAATCAAAACAGTATCCGATTAACAAAAGTGCTGCTTCTAAAGTTCCTTATCAACAAATCCAGGATAAGATATTTGAAATATTTCACTGGTAATTCCTAAATTAAATACATAACCATTATCTAGAGCACATTTTTACCATTTACCACACAATCCATTTTATGACTCATGAGAAAGAGGCCCTTTGAAAACATTGAGAGAGTAGGAGAAAATGCTAGTTACCAAATTTTCTCCTTTTCAAACAATGTTTTCTACCCTATTAGAGATAAATCTTACCATATGATGTTATATCTAATATGTAGTCTAAAACTTATTTCAATCTGGACAAGTGTAAAATTTTGTTGTATGGTAAAGGGTTAACTCTTTACTAAAGGACAAAATTTTAGATATGTCCAAATTGAAAGCATTTATAGAAGACAAATCAAACATGACCAAAATGATGATTTTAATCTTTGAAGTTAGAAAACATTGTGGGAAAAGGAGAAAATGCTGGTTATCAGCATTTTCTCCTTTTCCCACAATGTTTTCAAAAGGCTTCCTCCTCTGGCTCGTTAAAACTGAGGATTGTGTTATAAAGGGTTACATGCTTGGTATGCTTTTAAAACTCTTTACCAGCCCACAAAATTTTAGAATTGTCCATTCAGAAAGAATTAATTCCAGAGGACAAATAATTTGGCTCAAAAAAATAGGAGCTGACCTCTACTGTGCAGAAAATACTGTGGGAACAGAGAAAATGCTGGTTACCAGCATTTTCTCCTTTTCCAACAATGTTTTCAAAAACCGTCTTCATCAGGCTGGCTAAAACACAGGATCCCTTGATAAAGTGTTTATCAATTACTACTGATATCATTTAAGGCTGGAAGATTATCAAATTACCCATGATGCAATTTTGTCCTGACAAAATATGGTAATTCAAAATATCTTGGATAAAACAAAAAGAAAGTAAGGCTGAATGACTTAGACACTGAAATGTACGCAGTACAAAAATTTGGATGAAATTTTCAAGAAAAAGCGTAACAGCAATAAACACTTTTTCTGTCGTTTACAGCAAAGCTGATTTTGAAAGTTTTCTGCCGCAGACATTGAAAGTTAAAACTATGTGACGAAAGGATCGATATGCGAGATTTTCGGCCACACCAAAAATACCTAAAAATTGCAAAGTCAAAGTTCTGTACGAGAAAGAAATGCATGACGAAATTCAAAAGAATCAGTTGAAAATTCTTTAACCCTTTCCCAGACGACAAATTTTGGACTGGTCCAAATTGAAAGAGTTTGCAGACGACAATTTCATATTTGATGAAAATGGCAGAAAGTTATCAAAAAGGGTAGAAAACACTGTGGGAAAAGGAGAAATTGCTCGTTACGAGCAATTTCTCCTTTTCCCCCAGTGTTTTCAAAAGACTTGTACTGCAGACACGTGAAAACCAGGGCTTGTTTGGGAAAGGGTTAAATCTTTACTAGGTGACAATATCTCAGATTGTGTGAAAACTTTTGCAGACAAAATGTTGAATGTGGCGAAACCAACGGAATTTGTCTTAGCATGGTTAGACAACATTGTGGAAAAAGGAGAAAATGCTGGCCACCTATTTCCACATTGTTTTAAAGCTCCTTCTTCTCCAGCAGCGTTAAAATATGATTATTTGGTAAAGGATTATGGGAGTGTTCATAATTTTGTTTTTTGCTTTTTTGACATTTTGCTTTCTGCTTTCATCTACCTGCATTCAGACTGCAACAAGCCTTCACTTATTAATATTTAGTTGTCGGAAAAATGTTTTCAAATTGGACAAGTTTAAAATTTTATCATTTGGTAAAGAGTTAACCCTCTAACACACAATCCCGGGTTTTAACAATCCAGAGGAAGAAGCCTTTTGAAAACATTGTGATAACAGGAGAGAATGCTGGTAACCTATAATGTTTCCTATCCTATCACTGACAAATCTTACCATCCCATTAATATTTAATTTGTTGTCTGTAAATGACTTTCAATTTGGATCAGTCCAAAATTTTGTTGTTTGGTAAAGAGTTAGTTGTATTAGCCTACACATAATATCTCTTCCCACTACAATATTTTCTATCTCAATATACCTAAAAACCATTGATTGAATGAATGAAAGGTATTTTACACTGCTTTTAACATTACTTCAGCGATGTCACTGTGACACCTCAGTTAGTCATTTGTGTCTCTGGGTTCCATATTTACTTTGCCTGGGCTTTGAAGTATCTTGCCCAAGGACACTCCCACAAGAGACATAAGGGCTAGAATAAGGGTCAAACCTGGACCTCTAGACTGAGCATTCTACACCTTCACCACTGATCCACACAGGATCTCAAAAAAAAAAGCCAACAGAACAAACCAGAAATTCATTTACTATAAAAACCCATATTATGATACCAATCAATCATCCTATGTGGTAATGATAGACGTTTATTTCCCTTATGGTCATTAATCCATTTGACTCTTTACCAGCATTTTCTCCCTTTCCCAGAATGTTTTCTACCTTTCTAAACACATATCCCATCATTAGATTCTTCATATGCTTTCAATTTGGCCAAGTCTAAAATTGTGTTATTAAAGAGCCTGTTATGGCCTGAATATCTCACAAGATGGTCTTTAGCGTAAGTCCAAGATCAGAACCTTAAGTCATTAAATATTGGACAATAATTTACAGCAGCTTCAACATCACACCATAAATAGCATTTTCTCCTTCTTTTACAATGTTTTTTTTGCCATTTAGAGACAAAGTCCATAGTATTAGACACACTTAATGTGTTTTCTGCAAATGTTTTTAATTGTGGTAAAGAGTTAACCCTTAAGCTGCTTAGCATGACTCACTGACGTTTTGCAGACAGTGTAGATCAAGATCAGACTGCACAATATGTGCACTCTTGATCTTTGATCTAAAGACTTTAACTCTTTACCAAACGAAAGCAGTTTTAGACTAACCTAAATTCAAAATGTTTGCAGATGACAAAATAAATGTGACTGAGAAACTGAAATTTGTTTTGGGAAGCACAGAAAACATTGTGGGAAAAGGAGAAAATGCAGGTTAGCAGCATTGTGTCCTTTTCCCACAATGTTTTCAAAAGGCTTCTTTCTCAGGGTCATTAAAAGACAGGATGTGTGTGACAAGGGGTTAAACTGTTGGTTTTGTTACCTACAGGTTCAAGGTACAATCCTGTGTAACCCAAGAAAATACAGAAAGAAGTGAGCTGTCACCAGGATACAAGTGAAATACTGTTGAAAGCAAGGTAAATTACCTTTCAAGACTGGAACAGAAATTGAGGTGGGTAGGTTGGGTTTCTCATTCTCACACAGGTAAAGTGCTCCTCATAAATAAAACTGCTTGTATCAGTGATTATTAATTGAAAAGATTTTTAACACCTCCCTGTTTCAGGGACCAACCCTAATATTAACCCTTTACCAGACAATAAAATTTTAGCCTTGTCCAAATTGAAAGCATTTGCAGACGACAATATCAATGTGGCTCAAATGATGCAACTTTTCTTTGATAGGGTAGAAAACATTGTGGGAAAAGGAGAAAATGCTGGTTACCAGCATTTTCTCCTTTTCCCACAATGTTTTCAAAAGGCTTCTTTCCCAGGGGCGTCAAAAGGCAGCATTGTGAATTAATGAAACCTTCTCAATCAGGAAAAAACGCCAAAATATTGCAATTTCAAAGATTTTTTTTTGTTCAAAATATGCTCCACAGTATAATCAGATAGTGTAGATCAGAGATCAGGATGCATATTTTGTGCCATGTTATCTTCATCTAGAATGTCTGCAGAAATATCAAAAGTTGTCCTTAGGCACATGTAAAGAGTTCTTTTCAAACTGGCCATGGTCAAAATTAGAAATAATGGAGAAAGGTAGGTTTTAAATGCAATTTTGATAAGAAGAGCAGTTAATACACCCATGAATTGTGTAAGATTACTGAAAAGAAGCATTCAGTTTGTCTTAAATTTTAGTTAAAAATGGGAGGTCATGACCTTTCCTTCTTTGTTCCGTTAGTTTTGACCCCAAATGCGAAACTGAGGGGTCATGGAGTTAGAAGCTAGCTTTAGCCGTAAAAACAATGGTGGGCTAATGCCATGAAAGCTTGGGAAAAAACATGGTAGCATGCTATTTTTGATTTTATCCCCAAATTATCTATTGTTTTGAGTATCAATCTGGCATTTTCAGGCTAGTTTCCTGCGTCTGCATTTTGTGAATTTTGGAGTAAATACTAAAATGGCTTATTTTGTCAATTTTTTTTTTTCCGACCATGTCAGTTGCCTGTATTGGTCAGTAATTTCACTATTTCACAAGTTTTACATGATTTCTAGATGAAATGTAAAGAATATGGGGTTATGCTGTTACATTTAAGTGCTCTTTATCATTTCTGGCTGATTATATAGACTTTTTGTAGAAGAAGTTCTGTTTGGTGTGTTGACGGTCAACACAAGTTTAACGAAAACCATGCTCTGGCACCTTAATTAACTAAGCACTCTAAACCTTTTCTTGCTCATTGACAGCTAGCTACTTCACTCTTTACCACATGACAAAATTCTATACTGATCCAAATCAAAAGCATTTGCAAACAACAAATTCAGTGTGGCTAAAAGCATGGAATTTGTTTTAAAAAGGGTTACCAGCATTTTCTCCTTTTCCCACAGTGTTTTCAAAAGGCTTCTGGTTATGGGTCTTTAAACTTGGGATTGTGTGGTAAAGGGTTAAATGCAACTCCTTTTTATAATAAAATTACTCATTATGTTAAACACAGAACATTTCTTGAATAAGTCTTCCTCAATTATTTTTCTATCATTTTATCGCTTAATCCTTTTCCAAACAAGGAAACTTTGGTAAAAATTGCAGGAAGGGGAGAAATGCTGGTAACTAACACTTTCCCCTTTTCTCACAATTTTTTCAACTTTATCAAAGACAACTTACACAATTTGAGCCACATTTGATTATGTGCTTGCAAATGCTTTGGAATCAGTCAAATCTAAATTTTTTTTATGTGGTAAAGGTATAAATATACTAAAACCCTATTAGTCCCATTCAATCCTTGGACTAAAATGAAATGGGCAAATTTTAGCTGGATAAAAACAAAAATTTAATTTTATATCAAAAGCAGAAAAAACTACCTTTTCCTTAGCAAATTTAAATGAAACAATTCAGTATTCAAAATGCAATACGGCAAATCAGTTACTGTCATGTTAAAATCTTATTATGCCACTGATCCAAGTATTGTCAGTCATACTTGATATTTTTTAGGTGAACTGTGCTCAATCATGTACAGTACTGAATACTTTTCCCCCAACTATGTGAGCTGGATTACCAGAAGACATCAAACGGACAAGCAATGGCAAAGAGCCAATTCATGCACACTTCAATGAACAGTTTTATAGTGCACATCTTACTATTTTCATTTTCCTGGATACTTTCAAAAAAAGTACAGGCAGCCTCTTATGTAAAACTGCAGTCAATTAAAACTGCTGTAATCATGTTTCCAAAATTTTGGCAAAGAATATATAAATTATTTCCGCAAATGAAAACTTTCCCTTTTCTCAAATGAAGGAAAAAAAATCCACAATAATTTGCCATTTTCCACAAATGAAAGTCTCTGAGTGAAACAAACAATATGGTTATTAAGTTTTGCCCCGAGATCAAACTATGATATTTGCCATGTGATCTTGATCTATCTTGTACAGTTAACAAAAGATTCACACTGCAGTGTCTTTCCTCTTCAGCTGATCCTTTACTAAACAATCCTGCATTGATGAAAGCTTTCTAAACATTGTTGGAAAAGTAGCCCTTTACAACACAATCTCGATTTTTAACAACCCTGAAAAAAAAAGGCTTTTGAAAACATTGTGGGGAAAGAGAAAATGCTGGTAACCAGAATTTTCTCCTTTTCCCACTATGTTTTCCAACCTTCCCATACTAAATTTCCATCTCTGAGTCACATTTATTTTGGTGTCTGCAAATATAGTTTTTTTTCAATTTGGACAAGTCTAAGATTTTTGTTGTTTGCTAGACAGGTAAAGAAACGTGCTGGCCAGCATTTATCATAATTCAACGACAAATGCCATCTTTTGATCCACTGGTTGATAAAAAAAAATGTCTTTTTGATATGGCTTTGTGATAAAAATTACCACTGCTTGGCAGGTCTATTTTCAGAACAAGAAATTCTGAATATCCTGCAGTGCTCCAAAAATAACTTTCAAGTTTGAATTATTTAACCCTTTACCAAACAATCCTAGGTTTTCACGACCCTGAGAAAGAAGCCTCTTGAAAACATTGTGGGCAAAGGAGAAAATGCTGGTAACCAGCATTTTCTCCTTTCCCACAATGTTTTCTACCCTTCCCAAAACAAATTCCGATTTTTGAGTCACATTTATTTTGTCGTCTGCAAATGCTTCCAATTTGGATGAGTGTAAAACTTTGTCGTTTGGTAGAGTTAAATCTGTTGCTATTTATGACAGAGAAGGCAAGCAAAAACATTATGGATGTATTCAAATTTGGTCTCAAATGCATACTTTTAACTTCAGACATATTTGAAATGAGCTTTATTGCTTTTGGTAGACATTTCAGACTGAACACAGATATAACATCTCATGTTATTAGCCCTTTTCTCACCATAGCTTTAACAACCCTGGAGAAAGGGGCATTTGAAAACATTGGGGGAATGGAGAAAATAATGGCAATAAGCATTTTCTCCTTTTCTAACAATTTTTTTTTTTAACCATGTAAAGAATGACTCCACCATTTCAGCCATTTTAACTCTGTCAAAAATTTTGTAGTGAGGAAGAGAGGTAACCCATTACCACACAATTGAGAGTTTTAATGACCCAAACAGAAAAAGCCTTTGAAAAAATTTTGGGAAAAGAAGAAAATCCTGGTAACCAGATTTTCTTTTTTTCCCGTAATGTTTTCTACCCTTTCAAAGTCAAATCCATTTTGAGCCATGTCTAATTTGTCGTCTCCACTTGCTTTCAATTTGAACAAGTATAAAAGTTTGTTGCTCAGTAAAGAATTATCCCTTTACCAAACAATCCTGTGTTTTCACGTCCCTGACAAAGAGGCCTTTTGAAAACATTGTGGGAAAAGGAGAAAATGCTGGCAACCAGCATTTTCTCCTTTTCCCACGTTTTCTCTCCTGTGAAAAAACCCAAGTTCATTTGTACCACTTTCAAATTTGTCGTCTGCAGATGCTTTCAATTTGGAAGGGGGCTAAAATTTGTCGTTTGAGAAAGGGTTAAGCAACACAAAATTAATTCCAATGGCAAGTAATGATTTAACCCTTTACCGAATGAAAAAAATTTGGACTAGACCAAAGTGAAAGCATTTGCAGATTACAAATTAAATGTGGCTAAAAAGATGTTTTCTCTCTATGTTGGGGTAAAAAACTCAAGGCATGTAAAACCTTGTGGGTGGAAGACAGACAAATGAGATGAATGAGTGGAGGATCGGGTCTGGCTTTTTGCACCGGCCTCCTCTTTGCTTCCTCTTTCCTATATTTCTAGCTTATAATGGCTACGCCCCTAATAAATATGACTTAACCCTTAGGCTGCTAAGTGCGACTCACTGACCTTTTGCAAAGAGTGTAGATCAAGATCAGACTGCACAGAACATGCAGTCTGATCTTGAATCTACACTGTCCAACTAGGAGATATATTTTTTTGAAAAAATAAGTTTCAAGTAGTATTATTCTGGTTTTTACTATCGATTTGAAAATTTCATTTCACTTATTTAGCAGGATAAGGATTAACTACTGAGATTTACCTCTGAAATAGTACAAAATAATTTAGTAAAAGGAGAAAATGCTGGTAACAAGCATTTCTCCTTTGCTGATGAGCATTTTCTCCTTTTCCCACAATCTACTTCCACAGTACCGTTTAGAAAACAGGAATGTTAGATTAAGAGTTAACCCTTTACCATATAATTCAGTGTTTCTATGAACCTGCAGAGCTTTTGAAAACATATATGAGGGAAACAAAGAAAATTGATGGTAACCAGCATTTTGTCCTTTTCCTTCAAAGTTTTCTACCCTTTCAAAGACAAACCTATCATTTTAGAAACATTGCTTAACTCTTTACCACACAATCCCGACTTCTAAAGACCCTGGGAAAGAAGCCTTTTAAAAACATTCTGGGAAAAGGAGAAAATGCTGGTAATCAGCATTTTCTCCAATTCCACAATGATTTCTACCCTTTCAAAGACAAATCTCACCATTTTAGAAAGATCTCTTTTCATATCAAGTGCTGTACGTTAGGAACAGTCTAAAATTGTATCATGTGATTCACAATTAAAGAACACCGAATGATATAATTATGGCAACTAATATTAAATGCAAGGGGGACAACTTTGATTTTATCAGACAATTTAAGAACTATGGATTACCTCACCTGTGCAAAACTGCCACACGTTTACTCTGTAAATGATGAAATAAAATGGCTACCTCATCATCGCTTACTGCTCCTGAAATTAATTTTCAAAGGACAAATTTGAAAACATCCTTTTGAAGTAGAAATAATCAAGGTGAATTAAAAAAAGCATAAATCAAAATAACTATCTACTGTACAAAACAAAGATACAGATAAAAGAGGAAAATGCAATCAGGCAATATTTCTGTGGCTGTTACCAACGCGTTTTTACAAGGATGTAGCACCCATTACCCTCAATACACATGTGCATATAAAAAGAAATCATGACCAAAGTTGTAAATCACATTATCATGTATCAGTTTTTCCCTAGATCTGTGCACCTTTTTAAACTGAATGGATGGGTTGACAGGGCTTTATTTTTTACTAAAAAAGTGATGCTGATAGTTGGCATCTTCCCCTCTGCAAATCTCTCCACCAAAGTATAGTTCCCCCCCCCCCGAGAAATCAATTTTCCCCAAAGAAATCAACTTTCCCCACTGTAATACAAAGTATTGTACCAAGATTTGGGGAATAAACCCACTCCCAGACCGAAAGATTGGCTGCAAAAATGACCACGGTGAGTAATGTTTTCACTGTTTAAAATGAGTCATCCGCCTAATAGGGTCACAGAAAAACCATCCCTAACTGGCCAATTTCATAATTTCTTTTCATTCTTTGCACAGAATTTTCCAAACAAGCTCGCAGCATAATACGCAGCTGGTAAGTAGCAAGTCATTTTTGAAAACATGATAAAGATGTAAATCCAATTATCTAGTGTAAAATGACAGCTTTTAAAGTTACTGCTACCCTAATTGACAAATTCATGTCAAATCATGCAGTAATACTTCTAAAACTAGTGGACCTTGAGAGCCTGAATTGCTCTACTGGCACTGATTTTGCTTTTTTTCTAGCATACATAATGAATTCATGATGCAAAAAGGAAACACACAAAAAAAATGGAAGGGGAGGTGTTGTTGCAACTGGGCTTGAACCCAGTAAGACAGCATAAGTAGGCATGGTGAATCAAACAAATAGTGAAAAAAAATTGAAGTACAATTTCTCAAAACCAATTGTTTGGAATCCAGCCAAATTTGATAGAGTATCAGTACTCATTGTTTTAAACAATCTCTGCACATTTCAGAGAAATGTGACTAATAATGTGGACTGTGTTGTGTAAACAATACTAAGTCATCAAATGGCTGCTTTTCCTAAATTAATTGCTATATTTTCTTCATTTTTAATACAGTTCAATCCCTTGATGATACAAGTAATCTTTGCAAGTTTCAAAAGAATTTAATAAAAAATGTGACTTAATTGCATAAACAAGAAATGTAAATTATCATATGTAAGTGGCTCCTTTCCCCTTACTGATAGTCAATTTTTTTTTTTTTTTTTTTTCACCATCAATAGAATTCAAGCTATTGATAATAAAAAGCAACCATGCATGTTTCATGAAAATTCAACCACAACTGCCAATGTTATCGCATAATCAGGAATTGTAAATTTTCAAATTTAATTTGCTACTTTTCCCATACTGATTTTTTAATTTTTTTCAAAATCAATAGGGTTAAAGCTGTGGATGATACAAAGCAACTGTGCAAGTTTCATGAAAATTTGACTACAAATGCAGCCCTTATCGCGTAAGCAAGAAATCAAAATTTTGAACTTCAGGTGGCTACTTTTCCCACACTGATTGTCAAATTTTTTTCAAAATAAATAGGGTTCAAGCTATTTTTTATGAGATAAACGAACTACGCAAGTTTAACGAAAATCCGACCACAAATGCAGACTAAATCTTGTAAACATGAAACTGAAATTTGAACTTTACATGGCTACTTTTCCCGCACTGTCAGATTTTTTTGAAAATCAATAGGATATTATCTACTGCTTAGATAAACAAACTGTGCAAGTCTCACGAAAATCCGACCACAAATGGAGACTTTATTGCTTAAACAGGAAAAATACTAACAGACGGTTAGACAGACTGACGGACAGACAGACAGACAGACAGACAAACAGACGGACGACGGAAACCATACCATGACATAAGCTCTGCTGGCTTAAAGCCAGTAGAGCTGAAAATTAAGTGACATGAAAAAAAGATCGCTGAAAAAAAAACGCGAAAACTCATGACACAACAAGTCAGTTTGGCATTGTCCAATCAGACGCAATTCAAACTATCTTTTCATCTTTGATAATAATGTAAACAGTGAATTTACACTAATTTCTGTATAAAACAATAAGTGGAACTTAAATCTCTGTTTCTTATTGATGAAAAACTTTGGTTGTTTTTTAACTGAAAATATACAACCAATAGATCAGAGGGGGGCAGGGGGTAGAGGGAAGGAAAGATGGCGGTTAGGCCTTCTTGTCTTGCAGTATTAGCATGGAAAAAGTGTAAAAGAAGACATTATTGGACAAAAAAAGAAGACTAAAATTTAAAGAAATAACACTTTAATGGATGTGACCTTTATTTTCTCCCTTTTCCACAATGTTCTAAGTTGCACCAGCCACATTTCAATTGTCATCTGCAAATGCCTAAAACATGATCGAGTCTAAAATTTGTTTGTTTGGTAAACAGTTAAAAGGTTGTTTGTGTCCGTTTATTCATAAAGATGAATTGCGTGCTACAAATGCAAGTTAAAATTCATCTATCCATTTCATTCCAACAAACCTGTACATTAGATGAGGTTTTTTATTGTCTAATTTCTGTCAATGAATAAGAACATAAATGAAAAAGAGGGCCATTGGTCCTAAAGCGCTCACCTAAGTAAAATCATCTACAGTTGATTAGGGCTGTCAAAATATACCGGTATATTGCAATGTAATTCAAAGTCAATACGTACCATGATACAAACTTCATGTACCGTCTTTTTTTTTGGGATATTTTCTAGTTTCGATGTATTTTCAATTTATTTTGATCTGGTTGTTTCTGAAACATGGTGGTCATGCAAATGCTTATCATTATTATAATTGTAGTGCATATGAAAGTAAACTGGCAGCCTGTTGTCTATCGTACGGATAGATACAGGTACCAGTTTAGTATGAAAGCAGACTAGGGCATACTTGATTCGTGATTGTGAATATTTTATGGTCACAATCAATTCAATCCAAACTATGCAATGCCGAGTTGCTGACGTAATGTTTAAGTCATCAAAAGCTACAGATTTTTAAAAACAGGAATATGAGAATAAAATTCATTAATACAATAATTAAATTAATGGAAAACTGGTACAAATTATACTGAAGTATTTTCTTGTAATCCTAATTGATTGCATCTGCATTTTCTGAATCGAGTACGACCATATCGACAATGGCTGCCAACGCTAATGCTATAGATGCAACCGAGGATGGTTACGGTAAAATATCGAATAAGGAGGCAAAATCTGATCTTTGGAATCACTTTTGTTGAGATTGGGTGATTTAATTGATTCACCTTCTCCTGTTTTGGAAGAATTAAACCTGAATTATAAATAACAAAGGTATTTTTAAAAAAAAAAAAAACATTAATTTTAACATGGATGCGATATATTGTGGTACGGTTTCTGTGTATTGCAATATATAGTGGTACACTTAAGGCATATCGTCACAGCCCTACAGTTGATAAAGGTGAAGAGATCCTGGTTTAAATGATGAAAATCACATGAGTGTCAGTGACCTACTTTTTGAACCAATGTGACTAAATTCCAAACTTGTCCAAGATATCATTAAAACATTCTGACCAAGTTTCATGAGTATCAGACTGAAAATGTGGCCTCTACTGTGCATACAAGGTTTTTCTAAGATTTGGTCCAGTGACCTATTTTTTGATTCAGTATGACCCACTTTGAAGCTTGCCCAAGATATTTTCAAGGCAAACTTTTTGACCAAGCTTCATGAGAATCGGGTTGAAAATGTGGCCTCCAGAGTTCACACAAGGTTATCTAAGATTTTACCATGTGACCTACTTTTTGCCATGACATGACCCACTTTCGAACTTGTCTGAGATATCAACAAGATAAACATTTTGACCAATCTTTATCAGTATAAGACTGAGAATGTGGCCTCTGTTGAGCACCCAAGGTTTTCATAAGATTTGTTTCAGTGACCTACTTTTTCACCCCATATGACCCAATTTCAAACTTGTCTGAGATATCATCCAAGACAGAGAATCTGACCTAGTTTCATGAGTATCTGACTACAAATGTGGCCTCTAGAATGCACACAAGGTTTTTCTAAGATTTAGCCCAGTGACCTACTTTTAAACCGTACATGACCCAATTTCAAAGTTGTCTGAGAGATTATCAAGACAAACATTCTACCCAACTTCCATGAGTTTCCAAGCTGAAAATGTGGCCTAAAGAGTGCTTACAAGATTTGGCCTAGTGACCTACTTTCTGACCAGACATGACGCAATTTTAATCTTGTCCAAGATATCATCAAGACAAAAATTCTTACAAAGTTTCAATAATATCAGGCTCAAAATGTTGCCTCTAGAGTGCATACAAGGTTTTTTGTAAGATTTGGCCCAGTGACCTATTTTTTGACCCAACATGACCCAATTTCAGACTTGTCCGAGATATCATCAAGCCAAACATTCTGACCAAGTTTCATAAGTTTCAGGCTGAAAATGTGGCCTTTAGAGTGCACACACAGTTTTTCTAGGATTTGGCCAAGTGACCTACTTTTTGACCTGACATGACCCAATTTCGAACTTGTTCAAGATATAATCAAGATTAACATTCTGACCAAGTTTTATAAGTTTCAACCTGAAAAGGTGGCGTCTAGAATACACACAAGGTTTTTCTAAGATTTGGCCCAGTGACCTACGTTGCAACCCGTCATGACCCAATTTCGAACTTGTTCGAGATATCATCAAGACAAACATTCTACCCATTTTTTATGTGTTTCAGGCTGAATATGTGGCCTCTAGAGTGCACACAAGGTTTTTCTAAGATTTGGCCCAGTGACCTACTTTTTGACATGACCCAATTTCAAAGTTGTCCAAGATATTATCATGACAAACATTCTGACCAAGTTTTGTAAGTTTCAGGCTGAAAATGTGGCCTCTAGAGTACACACAAGGTTTTTCTAAGATACGGCCCAGTGACCTACTTTTTGACCCACCATGACCCAATTTCGAACTTGTTCGAGATATAATCAAGATTAACATTCTGACCAAGTTTCATGTGTATATGACAGAAAATGTGGCCTCTAGAGTGCACACAAGGTAATTGTTGACGCCTGGATGATGCACAACTGACGACACACAACAGATGATGCATGACGGACACAGCACAATAACCAAAGTTCACCTTGAGCACTTTGTACTCAGGTGAGCTAAAAATTGTCTTTATTTCACCCCTATCTCTCCATAATAACCAAGTAATTTTGACCCTTGGGCATTCCTCCATTTTGACCCTTGAAAATTGGGGTCCAAGAGTCAATGACTCTTGGGATTGTGGATGTAGTGAGAACCCTGAAATTGTTGTTCTTTTTAAGTCCAAAAAGGACAGAGACATGCTTCTGTAGACAAACATTTATTGTTCACAAAACAGTTTAATTCAGTTTCATATGTTTGAGCGTTATTGCAAAGATTAATACCAGTGTTCATTTATAGTGCATAATGTTTCATGTGTATCACATACATGTATCATGATGTACACCAACATATTTAGCAAGACAGTAAATTTCCCCAAATATGGCCTCTGTTGCACATTTTTTCCCATTTTGACCAGGATCCAGTGTCTTCCCCAAACCCTAAAAAAACAGCCCTGGTTGAATTGATGTACTAACGATTAGGGCACTATGTTTACAATAAATGGTGACGTATCATGTGATGTCGTGCTATGAAGCAAACGTCATAATACAGCATTGTGCGTATAAATACTTCAATCCTGACTATGCGTATGTTTTATGTGGATCCACCACATTTCGTCAAAAACCATGTTTGTCCAAAGAAAGTCCTAGCCCTGACCTTTACCCTAACCCCGGTGAATTATAGCTCAAACTTTCCTCCCAGACAGAGCCTTTCATAAAATAAATCTAGAAATTTTGCTATTGGTACTTCAAACCATACATGGATTTCGACAAAACACCCTTTCAATGAAATGTCATGGATCATGGTTTTATATGTATTCATGTACTGAACCCTCAAACTTGGTGATTAGCCATATTTTAACCCTATAAAAAGAAAACTGACCCTGAGAAAGGACGCTTTTATAGAACATGGTGGCCAATGGAACAAATACTATCAACCAGTGTTTTCTTCATTTCCCACAATGTTTTCTACCTTTTCAGAGACAAATCCTATTATTTGAGCCAGATTTGATTTGATGTCTGTGATTCCTTTGAATCTGGACAAGCCTAAATTGTTTTCACTGTTGACTGCTCTAAGTTTGCCTTTCAGCAGCAAACAGTAGTAAATGAACAATGTTAACCCTGTAGCCCTTTACCACACAATCCTACAGTTTTAAGGACCCTGAGGAAAAGGCATTTAAAAACACTGTTGAAAGAGGAGAAAATGCTGGTAACCAGCATTTTCTCCTTGTCTGGTAACTAGCATTTTCTCCTTGTCCAACAAGGTTTACTATCCCATCGAATACAATTCCATCATTTGAACTACATTTAAATTGCTGTCTGCAATTAATGTTTTCAACTAATTTTCTGTCATGTGGTAAAGAGTTCACAAAGGGCAAAATTTTCGATTAATCTGTATTGAAGGAACTTGCAGACAACAAATAACCTGTGGCTCAAATTTTGAGATTTTACTGTAAAAGGATAGCAGACATTGTTGGAAAAGGAGATAATGCTGCAGAGCTCCAGATAAGAGGGAGTGATGGTATTCTAAATTCATTATTTCTCTTCCAAACCCTATGTTGTTGTAGTGATGCTGGGTACCAGCATTGCCTCGAAACCGAAGTGGCGGGCAAAGTCAATATAGGGAACCAGTGTTTCTCGTGGATCACTCTCTCACCCGACAGCGAACTGTGTGGACGTCCACCAGGTCAGAAGCTACAGTGATACAGCCAGCCACTATCAACGTGAACAGTTTGTATTACAACCACATAAAGGACAGGTGTCAGCCCCAAAACACCCAGCACACTTTATTGGTGACGAGGATTAAAACAAGAAAATTTTCAATTGTTTTCGGTCTTTTTGGTTGTTGGTATTGTGTTTTCGCGAACCTTCTATAAATTCCAGAAAGACTTAGTCTCGCTTGAAAACAGTTTGAAAACAAGGCACCTGTCGTGGATTCAGTGTCTTGAATTGAGTTTTATTCATTCAATACAGCTTTTGACTTTGAGACTTAACGAATTCTACTTGTTTAGTCTTCGTCTTCTTGTGTTACCTAATTTGGCTTCTAGCTAAAGCGGTTTCACATGTCAGCTTTATTTTGGTCTACACAGTTTAAAGAAAGACTAATTTAAATTCAGGTTAGGGTATGCCAGTTAATCTTTACAGGCAGGAAGCGCCCAATTCGCTGTAAAGCCAGTACTTACCCCACCCACCTGTTTACAATTAGAAAGTTTTCGGTTAATTTCAAGTACACTTTCTAAGCGCTTGAGTTAACTGCTAGTAATTTTATTTAATTAACTTGTTTAATTTATATTTGCATGCTTTCTTTCTTGCAGGTTTTGCATTTTGTTTCACTGAATTCCAGATTAAACTTCAAATCTACCTGTGTAATTTTTCTCTTTGGAAACATGAGCAGAATAAATATCAACAATGCAACAGTTGACCAACTCTGCAATGTTAAAGGCATTGGCCGAAAAAGAGCAGAGGCCATTGTCTACCATAGAGAATTGTATGGTCCAGAGACAAAAATGGCTTTCTCCATGTTGTTGATGGGGGCAGTAGATGAAGAAACCTGGGATCAATTAGATTTCAGTGTTCCTTCTAAAACACATTTGAAGAGAGAAAGGGCGGATAAAAGTTTGCCACTTTCTCCTTTAACTTCATTAGAAGCTGAGGCGGCTGAGCTTGAATCTCAGATTAGCGAGACTGAGGATCAGCTCCGCAGGCTCCTGTCACACAGTGAGCCAAAGCCATCAAGGAAGGCTCAGGGTTTTGAGCAGCTCTTTTCGGAATTACCCAAAGTTCCGAAAGCTGCTGCCACCCCACAAACCCCATCCCATCACACTAGACCTACTGTGCAAAAAACAGAGATGCCCAAAAAACATTCTGCAAAAGAAGAGCAATTCCCACAGTTGGTTTCCCCACCCAAACCAACACTTCATTTGCTTCCACCCCAATCACCTTTGACCCCACATAGGCAAAGTCCATCAAAGTGGCAAATGGATATGGTCACTCTGCAAGTACTCCAAGAACAAACTTCAAAACAAATTCAATACTTGCAGAAACTTATTAGGACGCAATTGGAGCTGCAACAGTTGCTCGTACAGCAACTGGCTACTTTTGACTTGTCTTCTAGACAACCAGCTGCTGTTGATGTGTCTTCTAGACAATCACCAGTCTGCACTGCTGCACCACGTGTCCCTCCCCTCACACAGGAGTTTGAGAATCTGGAGCAACAAGTGCCAAAGAACAAACCTAATAAAAGAACAGAGGAATTGGCTCAACCGCCTAGTCCAAGACTCACCAGCACAAGCAAAAAGTCTAGGAAATTGAGGGTTCACAGAAGACAGACTGGATTCTATCCAGACGAGTCTTCCTCAAATTCAAGTTCGGGTTCTCCAAACCCTATCAATGCTTCCAGATTGCAGGCGTCTTCTAGACCCGCTGACCTGAAAAGAGGAAATCCGGCTTTGCTGCCAAAAAATCTACATTTTAATGGCAAAACAAGCTGGTTCTCTTTCAGAAAGATGTTCGAAAGCTATAGGTCGGTTTTTAACTGGGGAGAACAAGAATGCAAAGACTATTTGACTTGGAGTCTAGAAGTCAAGGCGCTAGATTTCTTCACCATCACTGTTAGAATGGATGAAGAGTTTACTTTCAAGGAAATCATTAAGAAACTTGAAAGTAGGTTTGGCTCTATTGATTTGATTGAGACTGCCCGAGTCAACTTCCAACAAGCCTCGCAAAATCCAGAGGAAACATTAGAAGACTGGGCAGATAGGGTTATGACCCTTGCTACATCAGCCTACAAAGACTTGCCTGAAAGTCACAGAATTCAGGAGGCTGTTGCCAAATTTAGCCAGGGTTGTTTGGACAAGGAGGCAGCCAAACATGCTTGCCTAGAAAACCCTAAAAACATTCAGCAGGCCTTGAATTTGGTGAAACATCACCAATATATTACCAAGGCTGTTGACGGACAGAAAAACAAAAACCGTTGATCTAAAGACGAAGTATCCTCAATCAGGTTACCTTGGAAGAAGTGAAGAAGGTCATTGTTGAAGCAATCAAAGCAGAAAATGAAAAGAAGGCCAAACCAAGTGACCCTTGTTTCTTTTGCAAAAAGGCAGGTCATTTCAAAAAAGATTGTACAAGGGACAAGGCCTGGTTGCAAAAGAAGCGCAAGGAGTCAAAGAAAGAGCAGAATTTAAACAGGTAAGGACTGAGGGTGAGGATCACACCCCTCAGTCCACTGTCAAAGCAACAAAATACAGTGGTCAAACTCAATCTACAGTCAAGGTTTCTACCCTGACACCTGAGTCCAGGTTTCTAACCAGACTAAATCTACTGTCAAAGCAACAGAAAAAAGTGGTCATACTCAGTCTGATATCACGTTTTCTAACCGGGCAACCGAGTCATTCGCGGTTTCTAACCTGGCAATGGAGACTGTCTCGGTTTCTAACCAGACTAAAGTGGATGATAATGCTGTGACCATTGTTAATCCTAATCCTCCTACCCATACAGACGAGCCAGTTAAAGTGCACATTGTTTGTGCAGGCTCTTCTTTCATCAATTTGAAAGTCGGGGGAAGAGATATTCAGGCTAGGATTGACTCGGGAGCAGAAATTACTATTATCTCCAAACAGGTCTATGATTCCTTGAAACAAAAACCCAAAACGATCAAGGATATTGTAATGCAGATGGCAGATAGGGGTAATGTTTTACCAGGTTTTATTATTAAACCTGTACAGTTACGTCTTGGCTCCCAGATAATTAGGGAAAGACCTTATGTCGCCCCTATTTCAGATGACATGTTGTTGGGCCATGACATCATGCACCATTTGGGTGTCTTACATGATATGAAGTCTGATACCCTTGTGGTGAATGGAGAAAAAGTCCCCGTCATTACCCATTTGCAGGATAAAAAACCTGTTGTTGCTAGAGTGTCTTTGACAAAAAGGGTGGTGGTCCCTCCCAATTCTGTTGTTCGTGTCGCATGTAAATTGGATGATCAGCTTGGTGATTATTATCTTGAACAGTGTTCCCACTGAAAATTTCACTTGGGGGTTTTGTACCCCCTACTATTGAAAAATGGGGGTATAAAAAAAAAAAATGGGGGTACAAATTCAGAAAGACTTGCACAACTCTAAATTGCTCTATTAAATGCCTCTTTCTCTTCCAGGTGAAGAACAGTCATACAGATGTATTAACTCTTTACAAAAAAACGAAATTATAGACAGGTCCAACTTGAAAGTATTTGCAGAAGACAAAATTAATGTTACTTAAAGACTGAAATTTGTTTAGGTAAGGGTAGAAAACTTCGTAGTAAAAGGAGAAAATGCTGGTTACCAGCATTTTCTCCTTTTCCCACAATGTTTACAAAAAGTTTCTTTCTTAGGGTTATAAAAGTCGGGATTTTGTGGTAAACAGTAAAGTGAATGAATACTTTTTAATGTAACTTACTATTAAAATTGTTTGGCAAAGTGTTACTTCTGTTAGCCCTTTACTGAACGACGTCGACAAAACGCATTTTCATAGACTGCGTCAAAGAAAAGACGGCTAAACTACGCGTATTTTTTTTTTTCGAAAAGAAATATGAGTCCCAGTCTGCAATTGTCGATTACCAGGATAAAGACCGAGTACCCCGATTATGTAAATGTTCTAAAAATAGAAAGCTGGAAATTCCAAAGTTTTCCAGTGCTTTATATTTTCGGAAATCGCTTTTACGTGAGCCATAAGAGCTATGTAAGCATCTTTTTTTTTTAGATCTTCGTCCGTATTTTTTGTGCGTGATTTCACGTATAGGTTTTTCATTTTGTACGTGTTTTATTTCATTTGTACGTGTTTCACGCACGATTTTGCGTCATCGGGAACTCTGCTTGAACCTGTTGATCTGATACATCAGAGAAAGGTTCTTATGCCTTGCATTGTCAGATCTGCCGGTGATAGACCGATCATTTGTCTGGTCAATCCCACAGATAATTTCAAAACATTGAAAAAGAATGAAATTACTGCAAATGCACACGAAATTGACACTGTTTTAGGGGATATGCACAGTACAGATGCAAGAATGGCTTCTAGCCAATCTAAACAAGGGTCTGGTAATGTTGCGGCTTCTAGCCCAACTAAGTTAAATCATGGATCAAGGTCTGTTGCGGCTTCTAGCCCAACTAAGTTAAATCATGGATCAAGGTCTGTTGCAGCTTCTAGCCCAACTGAAATAAGCCATGGGTTCGGGCCTGCTGCGGCTTCTAGCCCAACAGGAGAGCTCAAGAGTCACGGATCAGCAAATTTTGCGGCTTTTAGCCCAAAAGGTGAGCGGGATTTAGCTGTAGAATTACCATCTCATTTACAAGGTGTGTTTGAGGCATCCAGAACTCACCTTAATGAAGAGCAAGAATCGAAATTAGCTGGCGTTCTACGTAGCTATTCTGATGTCTTTGCTCAAAGTGATATCGATCTGGGTCAATTCACAGCTATTGAGCATGCAATAGATACAGGTGACGCAAAGCCTATCAAACAAAGAATGCACAGAACCCCTGCGTGTTTTGTTGATGAGGAAGAAGCTCACCTGAAGAAAATGTTGGGTGCCGGCGTCATTCAGGAATATGTTTCGGAATGGGCATCTTCTCCTGTCTTAATCAGGAAAAGAGATGGCTCAGTTCGGTGGTGCATAGACTACCGGGCTTTGAATGACGTCACAGTTAAAGACACATTCCCATTACCATTAGTAGAAGATTGTCTCGATACATTAGCAGGAAACATTTGGTTTTCTAAACTAGATGCCAATTCTGCTTATTGGCAAGTTAAAGTCAAAGAGGACGACCGTAAGAAGACAGCTTTTCTTACAAAGTTTGGACTCTTTGAGCATGTCAAGATGGGCTTTGGACTAACCAATGCGCCTGCCACATTCTCTCGGGTTGTCAACTTCATTTTGAAGGGACTGACCTGGGCTGACCTGGAAATCAGTCTGTAACCAGAATAAAAAGAACAAGGCTTATGGAAAGGTCCCATTAACAGAATTTCAAGCTGGGGTACCAATGGAGCGGGTACATATAGATTTTATTGGTCCTTTACCTAAAACAAAGCTCGGTAATGTTCACTGCCTAATGATGGTGGACCAGTTCACGAAGTGGGTTGAATGTGTCCCTTTGCCTACTCAGCGCGCAGAGGAAATGGCTCAGGTGGCCATTGATCACTTTTTCTCGCGTTTTGGTCTTCCACTACAGATTTTCTCCGACAAAGGCAGGAACTTTGACAGAAAATTATTCGAAGCTTTATGTAAAGCTTTGCAGATCCATAAGGCTAGAACCACTCCTTATAGACCTGCAGCAAACGGACAAGTAGAACGATTCAATCGTACTTTAATGGATGCTGTCCGTTGCTTTTTAGGTAAAAAACAGGATCAATGGGACAAGTACCTCCAGCAAATAGCTATGGCAATAAGGGCTTCAGTTAACAGAAGTATGATAGATTGATGTTGGGACGGGAAATTAATACACCTGCAAATTTAATGTTCCCTTGTCCCAAAAGTCAGTCAGAGGATTACGGTGACTATGTCAATGATCTGGTCAAAAATATACAGTCGGCTCATGACGCTGCTCGCCGAAATCTGAAAACTTCGCTGAAACGCATGGAAAAGAAATTATGCGATCTTAAAATTCTTTTAAGACCATATGCTGAGGGAGATGTTGTGTATCTACTAGATACAGCAGTTAGTAAGGGACAGTCCAGAAAACTGTCATCTCCTTGGAAGGGACCAGCCATAATTATAAAGAAATTGTCTTCATACCTATACCATGTGAAGCTCCATAAGTTTGTGTTTGTAGTGAACCATGACAGGCTAATGCCCTGTAGGGACAGGACTCTCCCAACTTGGATCACAAAGCATAAATCCTTACCTGAGGATTTAGCAGTCATTCCTGATGGTGAGGAGGGCACCAAGTATTGCTTGTGCCGCCAGCCCTGGAATGGTCGCTTCATGATACAATGCGATTATTGTGATGAGTGGTTCCATGGTTCATGTGTCAATATCAGTGTGTCAGATGCATTGGCTATTGACAAATATAAGTGCAAGGTCTGCAAGAGGGGAAGGACGGTGGAGGTCGCATACTGAATGCTCCTTTATTTTTTCAGATTACTCGCATTCATGGACCACCCTGCTATCATAGAACTTCTCTCCGACCTATCCAAGGCTAAAGGGGTGCCGGCTGCGGAGACCGACGCGGCTTCTAGCCCGTCTTTCTTTGCGGAGGTGCCAGTGGATGTGGCTTCTAGCCCATCCTCCAGCCAGGCCGAGGCCTTGCTGACGGATTTACACGCTCCGCCAGAAAATCCTCTGCCTCCCACTCCAGTTGGGTTTAGTCCCGCTGCCTCCAGCCCCGGGGGAGCCCCCGTAGAGGCAACTCCTAAAAAAGGGGGAGAGGGGGGAGGTAAGAGGAAAAACAGGCGAAGGAATAAAAGAAGTCGTAAGGCGGCCTCTAAGGCTGGGGCTTCTAGCTCCCCAAAGGGCCCGCAGACTTCAGCTGCAGGGCATAAGTCGGCCTCTAAGGCTGGGGCTTCTAGCTCCCCGAAGAGCCCGCAGCCCTCAGCAGGCACTCGTAAGTCGGCCTCTAAGGCTGGGGCTTCTAGCTCCCCGAAGAGCCCGCAGAGTGCTGGTGTTGCTGCGAAGCTCACAGTAACATCGGTTGGCTCAGACCTCCAAGTAAAGGTCAGCTGTTTGGGACCCCAGAAGCATGGTTTGGATGACTCGGAAGTTGTGCTCCCCGCGGAAGGGCTAGGGTGAGCGCGGCGGTACAAAGGGTGAAATCGGCCCGAGGAAACAGGGAGGCCAGGCAAAGATTCTGTGCCGTCCCTGGTTGTGATTCCTCTAAGAAGAAATTCCTTAAAGTCCATGCCTTTAAGGAGCATATCCCTGATGTTTTTTGAGAAGATCTGCCCGCCGATGATCCCAATGTATGTAGCCACCGGGTCAAGGCTCTCGAACAGGCTGCGAGGTGGTTGTTGGGTCGACCAGCTACGGTCCTTGATCTCCTTTCCTTTTTAAGGATGCAACGGCTTCTAGCCGGTGTAGCTGGGAGTGAGGTGTCAGCCAAACAAAAAGCGGCTATGCTTGGCATGTGCCACCAAGTAAAAGCCTCACCCCCACAGGAGTTCAACCTTGCAGAGCCCAACTCCCCTGGTGTTCTGGTGCACTGGAAGGTGGTGTTGCTCATTGCGGCAACACTGAGCCCTGAAGAAAGGGGATATTGGAGGGCTAATTTCTCCTGTCCCGATGGGCCAAGGGGAGCTGGAAGCTGCGGATGCGACCGCTCGGGGTCAGGAACAGGTGTACCCGATTGTCGTAGATAGTCATTTTCACCCGGACCAGACTTTGGGCAGGTTGCGTCTGCCGGCCAATGGCACCCTGAGAGACATCCTTCAGGCTGTTCCGGTGTCATCATCAGAGCAAGTGTCGGTGACTAGGTCGGTGGCTGTTTACTGCGACCCTAAAACGTACCCTTCCCCTCAGAAACTTCTAGACCTAGAGGAAGGTATTGCGGTTGCGGTGGGCATCCATCTAAAGCATGCCTCATCCCTTACAAGAGAACGCCTGACCGGGGTGCTGGATACACTCAAGCCCCTTTTGGACCACCCCCGTGTCAGAGCTCTAGGAAAGGTAGGCCTTGACAGAACCAAACTAGTGGAGGCCTGGTCAAGCCAACTGATGCTGCTGGAGAGAGTTTTGCCCTTGCTCAAGGAGTCGCAAGTTCTGGTGTTGCATTGCAGAGGAGTGGATGGAGACTATGGAACTGAGGCTTTTCTTCAGCTTCTGTGTTTTACACGGAAGCATGTTAAGCCTCACCAAAGGATCTATCTACACTGCTTCACCGGGAACCAGTATGTGGTAGACAGATGGCTGAAGGAGTTTCCCAATACCTTCTTTGGCTTCACCAACAAGAACAGGACTTTTAGCCCAGATCAGGTTAAGGCCTTGAAGTCGTTGCGGGAAGACCAGCTGCTGCTAGAGTCTGATGCCCCGTATTTTACGGTCGGCAAGCACAAAGTCTCTTCCCCGGGCCACCTCCTTGCCTATGCAAAGGAGATGGCAAGATACCGGGAGTTCCCAGTGGACAGGGTGTGCGAATTGACTGTGTCAAACGCCCACCGTGTGTACTGGGGCGATTAAAGTCCATATAGCAGTGGCTGCGCCGGAAGCTGTCTTCTCGATTTGGCTTCTAGCCAATTGCATTCTGGTGGAGGAATTCTTTCCTATTCTTAGCAACGTACTGGTCAGATACCCAGGATGAGGTTAGTGTGCTATCGCTTAAGACATCAAAGGAACTATGAAGATTGATTTAATCTTCTCTGTGGCTTCTAGCCATCCGAAGTAGAGTTTCTAGTGCCTTTTTCCTGTATTAGTTCCACTTGAGCTTGTTGTTTTCCAGTTTTGTGCAGCTTCTAGCCCACTTATTCAAAAGCTTCTAGCTTAAAAGTTCTTGTGTGGCTTCTAGCCCACTTATTCAAAAGCTTCTAGCTTAAAAGTTTGTGTGCGGCTTCTAGCCCACTTAAGGGGCAATTTCAGCGGCTTCTAGCCCCAGGTTTTTGAGTTGAGATCCAGGGAATGATTCCCACCCCATTTCGGAAGTAGTCCCTGCAAATAAGAATCCGTCAGCTAACACCGAGGCCTTCTTGGAGGAAGTCGGGGGGAGTGTAGTGATGCTGGGTACCAGCATTGCCTCGAAACTGAAGTGGCGGGAAAAGTCGATATAGGGAACCAGTGTTTCTCGTGGATCACTCTCTCATCTGACAGTGAACTGTGTGGACGTCCACCAGGTCAGAAGCTACAGAGATACAGCCAGCCACTATCAACGTGAACAGTTTGTATTACAACCACATAAAGGACAGGTATCAGCCCCAAAACACCTGGCACACTTTATTAGTGTAGTAATCGGCGTTGGGTAGACTCACGACCAGTTGCTCAGTTGGTACAGCTGCGGTACTAGTGTTCCGGGGGTCGTGGGTTCGAGTCCCACGTTGGGCGCATTCTTTTCTCCTCTGATTTACTTCATTGGCGACGAGGTCAACTGGTGAGCGCGGGTATGCGGCACCGGCGGTCCATGGGGACCGAAGGGGGGAGTTGCTGACTCCCAAGAAATCTGGAGGGGGAGGAGTGTAGTAATCAGCGTTTGGTAGACTCACAACCAGTTGCCCGGCTACCTCAGTTGGTAGAGCTGCGGTACTAGTGTTCCGGGGGTCGTGGGTTCAAGTCCCACGTTGGGCACATTCTTTTCTCCTCTGATTTACTTCATTGTGGGTACTCATTAGAATCGTCTCAATGAGACAATTCTAATGAGTACCCACAACATAGGGTTTTGTGGAGAACAATTGATACATTCAGGTTTGAAATCAAAATCACTCCCTCTATCTGGAGCGCTGATGCTGGTCACCTGCATTTCCTTTTTTCCTTTAATGTTTTTAAAATCCTTCTCTGTTTGTGTTATTAAAATTAAACAAGAGGGCCATGATGGCCCTGTATCGCTCCACTGGCTTATAAATATAAACCACGAAGAAAAGTCTTCACTATATAAGCCCTTATAAAACTTTGACCTCATGGCTACAGTCTGACTAAATGGGGAATATTGTATTAGAAGAATAACATGCCAAATGTGGGAATTCTTGGCCTTATGGCTGGTAACAAGATGGTTTCTGAACTTTTCACTCCATAAACCCATGTAAAACTTGTGATCCCTGGTGCAGGGCCAAACTTGATCCTAGAGCTGTAACTTGGGCCCTCTTTGTAACTGTCCACTAAATAATGCTATAATTATATGCAAAATTTGGTAGCCTAAGCCTTATGGCTGTGTACACCAAGATTTAAAAGTTTTCCCTATGTAAGCCTATGTAAATCCCCCCCTCCAAGTATGAGGCCAAATTGACCCCAGGACTATACTTTGGACACTTTTGGTAGACTCCAACTAGATCAAGCTAAATGCCAAATTTGGTAGCTCTAGGCCTTATGGTTTCAGACAAGAAGATATTTAAAGTTTTCTCTATATAAGCCTATGTATAAAACTTGTGACCCCTGGGGAAGAGCCAATTTTGACCCCAGGGCTATAATTTCAAGAAACATGATAGAGGTCTACTACATAAAGCTACATGCCAAATTTGGTAGCCCTATGCCTTATGGTTTCAGACAAGAAGATTTTTAAAGTTTTCTCTATATAAGCCTATGTAAAACTTGTGACCCCTGGGGAAGAGCCAATTTTGACCCCAGGGCTATAATTTGAAGAAACTTGATAGAGGTCTACTACATAAAGCTACATGCCAAATTTGGTAGCCCTATGCCTTATGGTTTCAGACAAGAAGATTTTTAAAGTTTTCTCTATATAAGCCTATGTAAAACTTGTGACCCCTGGGGCAGAGCCAATTTTGACCCCAGGGCTATAATTTGAAGAAACTTGATAGAGGTCTACTACATAAAGCTACATGCCAAATTTGGTAGCCCTATGCCTTATGGTTTCAGACAAGAAGATTTTTAAAGATTTCCAATATTTTTCAGTTTTGTTGCCATGGCAACCAGAGTTTTTGAAGGAATCAAATTCTTTCAAGAAATTCTGAAGAGGACCATGTCAGGATCATTTCTGTGAAGTTTCGTGAAAATCTGATGGGTAGTTTCAGAGAAGAAGATGTTTGAAATAAAAGTTAACGGACGGACTGACGGACGGACGGACGGACGGACGACCGGACGGACGGACGGACGGACGCACGACGGACACTGGGCCATGACATAAGCCCGCTGGCCTTCGGCCAGTGGAGCTAAAAATTATGTGGTAAAGGGTTTAGTGCAAGACATTTGAAATTAAAAGGAACTGAAACAACTTCGGCTAAGTCAGTTTAGCAACAGTCGTTCCTCTTCAAAATCTGAAAATGACAGAAATAGAATGGCCAACACATTTCCTATATTCCGCGTACAAATTCTCAAAAGATGTAAACAATTAAAACGAAGTTATTAAATAGGGATTATCAACACGAACACGGATATGAATGTGAATGGCATGACGATGCGAACAGTTTAGTCACTGGGTTTTTCAGATATGGTCAAAAATGTCGTCTGCAGCCAGTGCAGGAATATCAAGTGGAGGGGAAACCACTTCGTTTTTTGTCGAAAAAGAAGAAGGGTTACCTAATTTACTCTGCTCTTTATCACGGTAGGATGACATAGAAATAGCGATATAGTATCATCAAGGTTAAAAACTGTTGCCAAAATGGAAAAAGGTCGTTTTCATCCGTATGTCTCTGTACCACGCCATGCCATGCGCAAATCGTCCGATGCCTCGTTTTCGTTTTACGAGTCTTAGCTTGATTCGTTGAGAATTAAGAACCTAACTGCTGTCAGAATAGCAAGTTCCATTACGGACCAACTGCCGCATATTTTGGGTCCTGGTATTTTTATTGACACGTTGTAGGTTCTAAGCTGTATGAAAAATAGAGAAAAATCCGGTATATTCTGCTGTAAGTTAGTTTAGGTTAAACTATCAATTTCAATAAAGATTTCGAATAAGATTCAATCAAATACAGCCTAAATCATTTTTTCAAAGTTGTAATCAAGTGCTGCCTTTACTTGCCAGTACTATTTCAGCGCGAATATTTAAAAAAAAAAACAGAATAAGAACTTTTAAGTTAGATCTAGATCTGAATAATGTTACATCAGTGTATAAAAGATGATAGGTAATTCTACATATAACTGTACTACAAATACTGTACAAATCATCAAAGAGGATTTGTACAAATTTAAACTACCTAGATCTAGTTTACTAATGTCAACTAAAAGTCACGTGCTCAATTTGCTACTTGTAATAGCAAAGAAAATATACATGTTAATCTAATTTGACTCGATCACATGACAAAGTAAACTTTTTATAACCATGAGGCTAACACGACTTTTCAACAAGCATTGCCAAATAGCACATTTGATATGAGCTGCGCTCTGGCAAAAGGGAGTTTAATGTAGGTTTATCTCCGTGGTGCTTGATACCAAGACGGCCATCAAATAACTATGGGTCCACAAATGAATCACGACGGAATCACGAGGAAAAAAAATTCGACTCATGTCAGCTTGCGCAGGCTGACAAGATTACACTTTATAGCCGATTTCAAATTCATTTTTTCCCGTCTTCGACAAACACTTTGACCGACCGCTTAAAACAGATTGTCATCTCCACAATATTTCCCATACATTGTAAAGGTAAAATTTACATTTTAACACCTGCATTGTTTAGTTTTGGAAAGAAACTTGGGCCTTTAACACCCCTTTCATGAAGCACGACCCAAAGATCAAGAACCGAAGCGCATAAAATTTTCGCAAGCCAAAGTATTCAGTAAATGAGTAAATAACATTTACAAAGAACGGTGCGAAGTTTCTAACCCTTTACCACACAGTCCCGGAATTTAACGACCTTTAGACGGAAGGCTTTTGAAAACATTGTGAAATAAGAAGAAAATACTGGTGACCAGCATTTTCTCCCTTTTCAACAATGTTTTCTTCCCTCAAAAAATATCTGTGTTTTTGAGTCATAATTATTTTGTCGCCTGCAAAAGCTTTTAATTTTGACAAGTCTAAAAATTTGTAGCTTGGTAAAGGATTAAAAAGTGTTTCGGTCACCGATTTGGTAAGAAGTATTCCCGTTATTTGTGAACTGCTCTCAAGAGGTGAGTAATGTTCACAAAAGGACGAAATGATTTGTGAATAGTATTCACGATTTTTATGAGTATTATTTGCCAGACAGGTGAGTTATATTCATTCGGTTGTGAATTCGGTGAGTAATGTTCACCTTCAGGTGAGATGTACTCATCAAATTGGCAAATAGTGTTCACGAAGTTTGTGAGAACTGTTCATGAACAGGTGAGTAGAATTAAAAAACTTGTTGGGTAGTACTTACAAATTTGAACGGTAAATGTTCACAGAAAAAGGAGAAAATACTGGTAACCAGCACTTTCTCTTTTTCCCACAATATTTTCTACCCTATCAAAGACAAATTCGAACAATTGAACAACATTTGAATTGTCGTCTGCATTTTTTTTTTTTTTTTTTTATTGGACAAGTCTAGGATTTTGTTGTGTGATAGAGTTATGTAGCAGGTAAAGGGTTGATCTTTAGCAGACGACATCATTTATGATTTGTCCAAATTGAAAGCATTTTGCAGACGACAAATTAAAAGTGGCTTGAATGACGTAGTTTGTCTTTGCAAGGATAGAAAAGGATTCTGGGAAAGGGAAAAAATGCTCGTAAGGAGCATTTTCTCCTTTTTCCACAATGTTTTTAAAAGTCCTTCTCGCAGGAGTCAGTAAAACACGGAACTACATGTATTTAGTGAAGGGTTAACAACTTAAAAAAAATCACAAGAGAGAACATCCAAGATAAGACTGCATGGAAGTATCCGACTTATCTTTACAACACTGTCCGAAATGGATCCGAAATTTGTCTAAGGATTAACTCTTTACCAAACGTCAAAATTTTGGACTAGACTGAATTCAAAGCTTTTGCAGACGACAAATTAAATGTAACTTAAATGATGTTTTTTGAAAGTGATAGGGCAGAAAACATTGTGGGAAAAGGAGAAAATGCTGGTTACCAGCATTTTCTCCTTTTCCCACAATGTTTTCAAAAGGCTTCTTTCTCAGGGTCGTTAAAAGTCGGGATTTGTGTGGTAAAGGACCCATGCTCGGCCAAAAGGAGTTAACTGGTCAATTTCCTGCATGTCCGGGTACCAGTCTACTTCATGATTCAATCGGTTGTGAGACAAAATGGACATTACGGATCCATGATCATGTGATGACTTGCCTGGTATCTTGTATCACGGAGTTGCATGAAACCCCCTTTTGACAGAGCGTGGGTCAAATGTTATCAACTTTGAAGCGTCTGAAATTGGTCATTTGGGAAAGGGTTAATGAGGGTTGATACCAGTGCTGTATCGTGTTCCTGGTTTCACAACCGCCTAACTCTTTACCAGACGACAAAATTTTAGACTGGTTGAAAATGAAAGCATTAGCAGATGACAAGAATAAAATGTGACTTAAAAACTGAAATTTACCTTCGGGAAGAAGGAAAACATTATGGGAAAGGTGAAATTGCTGGTTTCTCATTTTCTTTCAACGTTTTCTAAAAGCTTTTTCTTCGGGGTCATCAAAACTCGGGATTGTGTGGTAAATAGTTAACTCTTTACTAGAAGACACAATTTTGGACTGGACCAAATTAAAAGCATTTGCAGACAAGAAAATAATTCTGAATAAAAAAAAACCCTGAAATTTGTTTGTAATATCTAGTTGGGTAGAAAACATTGTGAGAAAAGGAGAAAATGCTGGTTACCAGCATTTTCTCCTTTTCCCACAATGTTTTCAAAAGCTTTCTTTTTCGGGGTTGTTAACCCTTAAGCTGCTAATTGCGACGCACTGACCTTTTGCGGACAGTGTAGATGAAGATCAGGCTGCACAGAACGTGCAGTCTGATCTTTGATCTACACTGTCCGATACGGTATTTTCTTTCCGGTGAAATCAGCTTTGAAACCTCAATGTCTGGGCTTTTAGTACTGAGTAGAAATTTGCGTTTCATTTATTCAGCAGCTTAAGTGTTAAAACTGGGAACTGTGCGGTAAAGGGTTAATTAACGAATTGCATTACGTGACACCCCCAATTTTATTATTGTATCATTGCGTGGTGTTGTCACATGTAACTCGACTGTTTATTACATTTCACTGCCCCCTGAAGTTCCAGACTGTACTTGTGTTATCATTACGAATCGCGACATGCATGGCGACTGCTGCTACACAAAAGAGACAGACATGAGCCATGCTCTGTGAAAATGGGGATTTGACGCATCTTGCACAGTCCACACAGGCTGACCTCGGTCGACACTTTTTGATTTTGTTAGATTTTATGTATTTCTAAGGACCATTCTACCTCAGGAGTCAGTCGGTTGTTAGACAAGATGGTTTTTATGGGTCCACAATCATGTGATGATTTGCTAGATATAATACATCACGGAGAGGCATTAAAACCCCTTTTGTCGGAGCTCATAGATCTAGATATCTTGATACGACCATCAACTCTCCACAAAGCCCATATGAGACAGGCAAGACTAAATACGGCGAAGGTGCCTAGCTAGGGTATTGAATGCAGACAAACAGAATATCTCGACCAGTAAGTTGGCTAGTTTTGAAATTTAGAATTGGGACATTATTTAGAATTGTTGGCCTCTTACTAACCCCATTACCATATTTGGTGTTCTTGGGCATACATATAACTATTACAAGTGCCATACAAAAGTATTTTAAAGAAAAGAACTTGCAACGTCAAATCTGGGACCACTTGAAGGTGTGAGTTAGGTTCCCATGGCCGGCCACCTAAAATTGCTAATTGTCTTTCGAATGAGACGTTAAACCGAGGTACCGTGTGACGGTGTTTAACAATGAGCACGTTAAAGAACCAGGCGTAACATAGGATGGGTTTCGTCCTATATCCTCCATTATGCCATTATGTAACAAAACTTACCTTTTCTTGGAGGCGTCGACCATATGCTCAACTGGTGACGACGATAAATAAACAAACGACCACCACCAAAGAACTTGTAATTTTGATTATATGTACAACATCCACATGTAAAATGAGAATTTGCTTGTAACTTGCAATTACTCTTTCTTCCACGGTGTCTTCGAATGGCGCCTACTTCTGGCTAGTTTTGTGAAAATGCCTTAGCCTCAGTATCGTGTGTATAATGTTTCTATAATGCCATTGGCAATCTTACCTGCCGGTCGAAAATTGATTGATTGATTGACTGATTGATCGATCGATCGATTGATGTGTTAGTGGGTAGGTAGGTGGGTGGATGAATAGGTTGATGGATGGAAGGGCGGATTGATAAATGGAAGGATGAGTGGATGGATCGATGGATTAATATCCAATGTCAGATATCCGAATACCTACCCTGTACGTGTTGACAGAAATGAAGCCGTTTATTAAACAATTATGCTCGTCATCAGATACAGTCCAAAAAAAAAGACATGCTGGCAAATATGTGTAACATTAATTAGGTACTATCACCACGACCAATGCACGTTACTTTCACATTCATTCCATGTCAATTATCTAATGAGTTGAAAAAGAAACATTAATATGAGATGTACTTTGGCTACCCACGGTGAGAACCAGTTGCATTATATTACCCTGAAAATTTGGGGGTCTTTGTCCTGTAGACATTTAATGGATACAACTCTGTCAGCCCTTAATATATAAACTCGGTCCCTTTGAACGGTTAAACATACAATCCATTGAAACTAAAATAAAATCTATCGTAAAGGCTTATCTAAACAAGCGGATGGCATGGATCCAAGATCAGACTGCACGTTGTGTGCAGTCTGATCTTGATCTATGCCATACGCAAAGGCCCATGTTTTCGGTAATAGTGCTAAAAGGGTCAATAAATTGTTCGTCACATTTGGCCGTTGAATGCAAAACAGTGCTATTAACTATGTAAATCTCGAATAATTTACTGTATTGTTGCGGTCACTCCAAGGAATACGGTTAATTGTATCACCGCATATAGTACAGTAACGCTCGCGACTCATTTCCTAATGAGCATTAGTTTTCTTTTTTCACTCGAGTAGGCTTATCGAAAGACATTCCAAATGAATATCAGAATGAAAACAGCCCGATTTAAGCATAATTTCAAGATAAGCAAGAAACTGTTGTAGCAAATGAAGAAACTGCTCTTATTAAGAAAATTCCACTTGAAATATGACAGACTTTTTAGTCAATTTTCGTCTGCTTCGATTTCACCCAAAAAGAGCTCGTGAATGAAGGAACATTTCAACCCTTTACCAAACAATCCCGTGTTTTGACAACCCTGAAGAAGAAGGCCATTGAAAACACTTTGTGGAAAAGAAGAAAATGCCAGTTACCAGCATTTTCTCGCTTTCCCCCATACTGTTTTCTACTACTTTCACAAATTCCATCATTTAAGCCGCATGAAATTTACTTTTTGCAAATGGTTTTCAATTTAACATACCCAAAAATTTATAGTCTGGTTAGTGTAGGGTTAATGGATATTACATTGGTGGATGCTGCTGAATGGCGATTATTGGCTTGAATAGATCGTGCTCTCTGAGTTATGGTATATATCATTTTTCCGCTTATTTGGTTAAAAAAAAAAAAAACACGAAAAGCCGACCCAGTGCTTAACAATGATTACCACAATGCTGCTTTAACTTGGAACAATGACGGAGCTATCGTTGGGATTCGTACCGTGGCTCGGTAAGATTCATCGTCATTTTTTATATCTTTTTTTAAGTCCCTACAGCTGCCGCAAGTAGACAATGGGATATTAAAATGCATGTATATTCGTTTCAATTGTGCATTCATTGATTTCGAGAAATGTTTTGACAGATTGAATCGATTCTTTATATTCCAAAAATTATCGAGAGAAAATGTCAGTTCCAAATTTGCATTGGCTATCAAAAATATGTATAACACTGTAAAGGCAGCAGTGCGATTTAATTCGGATATGTCAACATTCTTCAATTCTGACATTGGTGAGAAACAAGGAGATCCGAGCTCCACGATTTTATTCTTATACTTCATTAATGACATAATTCATAATTTTAATCAAAACGTAGAGGGGTTATTCAAGTTAAATGGTGAAAGTTTATTCATACTGCTTTTTTCTGACCACGCGGTTCTATTCGCTCATACACCTTCTGCCTTACAATCGCTCTTGAATGATTTACAAAACCATTGCCAAACGTGGGGATTAAAAATTAACACGAACAAAACAAAAGTAATGATTTTCGAACTAGGACGACACACAAATTATAATTTTGTTTTAAATGAAAACGTTCTAGAAGTAGTAACAACATTTAAGTACTTGGGAATAAATTTATCAAAAAAATAGTAGTCTATTTAGGTCACATAAAAAGCTCGCGCAACACCCCTCATTCGCCCTACACAATCTATTTGTTATTTCAAATCAGTTAAGCTTAATATACGGGAACAATGTAATTTGTTTGATAGCCTAGTAGGATCTGTATTAAATTATGGCGCTGAAATATTTGGGATACAAGAAATCAAATCATTGGAACTAATTCTTTGTAAATTCCTTCGGAAAATTCTTGGAGTAAAAAAGTCCACAAATTTAGATGGGTTATATATCCTACGCACATACATCGTAAAATTAGACTGTTCAAATTTTGGATGAAAATACTCAACAGCGACAACGGTTCTTTCATTAAATCTATATACAACGTATTAAAATATATACAACGGAAATAATTGGGCATATCAAATTAAATCATGTCTGTTTGAGCTAGGTTTGAACGATTTACGATTTTACCAAAATGAAATGGAAATTAACTTCAACATTATTAAAGCTAGATTATTAGATGTTTATAAACAAACATGGAATTTAAATATAAACAATTCCAGAAGATTTGCAGCATACTGTTTTCATTTAAAAATTCTTTTGAACAAGAAAAATATCTGGAAACCATTAAAATAAATAAATATAGAATAAGTATAAACTAAATTTAGACTTTCCGCACACAAACTAAAAATAGAAACAGGAAGACAAGAAGGTATAAATGCTCATGAAAGAAAATGTACGCAATGTAACATGGATGTTATTGAGCATGAATTTCATTTTTTACTAATCTGTCCAAGATATCATAATCTAAGGACACAGTTTTTAAAACCTTTTTACTACCGTAGGCCAACACTCTATTAAATTCCAGTCAATTATGTCAACTCAGAACACAATGCAATTATTTAATTTATCCAAATACATTCACGCAGCTTTCAAAGAACGTAGTTAAACTTAACCCTTTCCCAAACAAGCCCTGGTTTTCACGTGTCTGCAGTACAAGTCTTTTGAAAACACTGTGGAAAAAGGAGAAATTGCTCGTAACGAGCAATTTCTCCTTTTCCCACAGTGTTTTCTACCCTTTTTGAGGCCTTTCTGCCATTTTCATCAAATTTAAAATTGACGTCTGCAAACTCTTTCAATTTGGACCAGTCCAAAATTTGTCGTTTGGGAAAGGGTTAAGTTACTGAATAGGTAGATCAAGTACTCAGAGGGACTTCATGAATCGGATGATGTGGATCAATAACCAGACTGCATGTTCTGTAGGGTCTGATCTTGATCCACACCGTCTGCATAAGCTCCTCTAGGGGCAATTATGAACTTTAGGTTTGATAATAACTTATTTTCGTTCTTTTAAATTTTCCGTTTGTTTGAAATAATTTGATTTGTCTAAATATGCTATATTATCTTTAAAAAATAGATAAACCAATGAATTGTCAAATATATAAAATGCATAAGATAAAGCGGTAAAAATCCTTGCGCCGTGGAGTTATCAACGTATCGTACAGTGTAGATCTAGGATCAGACTGCATTTCTGTGAGGTTTGATCTTGACCTACGCCGTCCTCGTAGACACATAAAGTTACAATTATCATTTCAAAGTTTATTATTGACTTACTTTTAACTTGATTTCATTCGCAAGTATCAAAATGGTCAAAATTTATACTATGAGTTGGTAAATTTGTATCTTACCACCAAAGTCCCGAAGAATGAAATGAAAACTTTAGGGAAAAGGCAAAATTTAAGGTACTGCAAATTCAGTTGTTTGACATGCTAAGTTATACTATACATTGTTGATCGGTGATCGGATTACACACTGTGTGCGGCCTGATCCCGATTCACATTGTGTGTAGTGTCGCATTTAGGTGAGGTTAGCAGCTTTGTGATTTATCACTACTCTACCTTGCAAGTATGTTTTTCAACGTAATTCCAACTGTTTCTTACGTTCCTCGGTAAAACAATGACTGAACTGCTACGTGTACTGCCTCATTCTTTACTGTTTTTCGATTGCTCTTTCTTTTGTCAGTGTTGACACCTTGTGCTTGTTTATATTATTAATTGTATTGGCTATAAACATATTTTGCATTTCAAGCCAAATAAAGATTATTTTATGTTATGTTATGTTATGTTTGAATGATGTTTTATGCTGCTTTCAATAGTTTCTCTTATCACAGTGACTTTATCTCTTTTCTCAATAGGACCTAAAGCTGCCGAAAATAAACAATGCAGGTGTTAAAATGCATTTAAATTTAATCGCACTATCTAAATGTATGTAAGTTACTGTGAAAACGACAATCTGTTATTGTACTGTCGGTCCATGTGTTAGTCGCTGGTGGAAAAATGAAACCTAGCACTAGGTTAAAAGTTACCAGGACGCTCTATCTTTTGTGCACTTTTTACTTGATTTGGAAATGATTGATTTTTTCTGCCAGCGACTAACATTTGGACCGACCGTACAATATAACAAACTGTCATCTTCACAATAATTTCCATGCTTTTAAATGGTAGGATTTAAATTTTAAATGCATTTTAACACCCCATTGTTTACTTCTGGCAGCTACAGGGCCTATAAAGAAATGAACGTAAAGTTAGTTTCTTAAATCATAAAATAGAATAGAACATACATGCTATATCTTAAAATTCTAAGCTTTGCAATTTTGTGTGAACATGTCTTAACCCTTAGGCTGCTTATCGCGACCCACCGACCTTTTGCGGACAGCGTAGATCAAGATCAGACTGCACAGAACGTGCAGTCTGATCTTTGATCTACACCGTCCGATAAGGAGATATCTTTCCTCTAAAAATGCCTTTGAAACAAGAAAGTTTTGGGCTTCTACTATCTACTATAAAGTTTCATTTCTTTTATTTAGCAGGATAAGGGTTAACAGTTCATTGGAATATGCGATTCCGTTCTGCTTATCATAGTCTCTCCCGTGTATGTATCGACAATTGCCGCGTAGAAATGTCCTTGTGAAAAGCACTGCAGAATCCAGGCCTTAGATTGGTAAGAATCTGGAAAGACATGAACAGGCGAACTGTCGCTGTGATAAGAGATAGCTTTTGAAAGCAGCGTAAAACATCATTCAAATCAACATACAAATTTGTATGTATTGCACAAACCAGTCTGTCCATATTCTATCACATGCCCTTATATACTCTTTACCAGACGATCAAATCTTATACTTGTCTGTACTAGAGCAACAGGGAACTAGAATTTGACCAAAACGTTTTTATTTTTTTTTTTGTTTTTTTAGGGGGGGGGGGGGGTTGTTCTTTCGTTTCGGGTTTTCGATCTTTCGGGGCAATGATTAACGAGTAATGAGTCATTAACCCTTTACCAAACGACAAATTCTGGACTGGTCCAAATTGAAAGAGTTTGCAGACGACAATTTTAAATTTGATGAAAATGGCAGAAAGTTATCAAAATGGGTGGAAAACACTGTGGGAAAAGGAGAAATTGCTCGTTACGAGCAATTTCTCCTTTTCCCACAGTGTTTTCAAAAGACTTGTACTGCAGACACGTGAAAACCAGGGCTTGTTTGGGAAAGGGTTAATCCCCAATCCAGCAGTACATGTCAAAACTGATTATATTCTGTCTTTGCAACTGGAGTATAGCATGGAAATCATGTCATGATGGTGTTATCGCGGGAAATCATGTAGAAAATCGTTTTTCTATAAGGACATAATCTAGAAAGATACAATAAGGGAACTAGTAACTACAGCGATTTTTTTTTTTCTAGGGAGTCCTTGGGCAAGACATTTCAGATCCCTAGCTTGGTAAAAAGCTGGAAATGGGATCATATGAGCTGTTGCTGTGAAACAATATTGAAAGAGAGGTGTAGCGTAGGCCTACTTTCGCCGAGAGGATGCGAATCAGGATGATTTATGGATGATACTTCTATACAGATAATTAAAAAAAAAAAACGAACTTAATGTGTAAAATTCACACCTTGATTATAACAAATTTTCACCAGCTATACGATTGTATGTGCACTAGGGTATAATTGAAAACAGTACAATCTGAGACTATAATCAACGATAACAATTGAGTATGGAGATTTCTAGACTACCTGTCTTTTTCATTTACAATGACGTAAATCATTGTAAATCAGTCAGTCAGTCGGTCGGTCGGTCAGTCAAATATTGTTACTGGCTGTTCGGTTGGCGTACAATTTGTAAGCAAATTCAGAGCGGCTACTCACGCGTCCGTGGAATTTCTATACCAACAGTACGGAGATCAATTTTTCCAATTAATTTTACCAAGCAATCCCGACTTTGAATGACTCTAGGGAACGAGGTTTTTTAAAAAGTTGTAGGAAAAGATGAAAATCCTGGTAACTAGCGTTTTCTTCTTTTCTCACAATGTCTTCTCCATGTTTTCTGCTCTTTGTAGAGCTAATCCTATCATTTGAACCACATTTATTCAATCTTGTACCAATGCTACCAATTTGAACGAGTCTATGTTTTTTTTTCGTATAGTAAAGTGTTAAAACATCGTATACAACAGTGTGTTAGCTATACAAGGGTCCATATTCACCAAATACTGTTAACCTTTATCCTGCTGAATAAAAGAAATGAAACTTTATAGTAGATAGTAGAAGCGCAAAACTTTCTTGTTTCAAAGGTATTTTTGGTGGAAAGATATCTCCTTATCGGACAGTGTAGATCAAAGATCAGACTGCACGTTCTGTGCAGTCTGATCTTGATCTACGCTGTCCGCAAAAGGTCGGTGGGTCGCGATAAGCAGCCTAAGGGTTAAGAACATTCTTAGTGTTATTCTCAAGAATTTTTTAAATTTGAAAGTAACACAACTTCTGATTGGCTGAACCGAATCAGAAGTTGTGTAATTTCTCTATCCAGAATTAAACTAAGAAATGGTTGGGTACGGACCCAGAGACCAATGCACTCACTCATGCGTTCTTGGAATTTCTTTACCAATAATATGCCCTATATTCTTTCCAGTTACAACTACAATGAGAGATTTCTTTGGTCAAAAACATTAGGTTCCTGTGTGTCCTGCATAAACAATGGCAGGCCTGCGAATAATCTAACCGAAATATTACATCTTAATGTATTTCCTTATTTGTCAATGACTGCATATTATCGACACCGCGATATAAAGCCAATGGATACCATTTACATAACATCAAATGAATATTCGATGGTTTTCATCTCTCTTTTTTTCTTTTATAAATGGGCTACGTATTGACTTTTTTCTTCTGTTACAGAATGCTTATACAGAAATAATGATTTACTAAAAGACTCTTTAAGTAACTGCCAGACGCCGGAATTTTAGACCTATCAATATTGAAAGCATTTGCAGACGACAATTTAAAGTGAAGCTCACATGGAGGGTTTTGTTTCTGTACGGGTAGAAAACAATGAGAGAAAAGGAGAAAATGATGGATACCAGGATAACAACAATTTCTCCTTTGTCCACAAGATTTCCATAAACCCTTCTTTCTCAGGGTTGTAATAACACGGAATAGTTTGGTAAAAGGTCAATCGACGGAGCGGCAGAGATGAAAGAAACACTTTCAAGGCAAAAAAAAAAACCCCGAAGACAGCAATTCAAATCCTATTTTGGCCAGAATCTCTTAATCAGCCCTTAGGCTGATAAGCACGACTCGCTGCCCTTTTGCGGACAGTTTAGATCAAGATCAGACTGCACAAAACGTGCAGTCTGATCTTTGATCTACACTGTCCGATAAGGACATATTTTTCTCTGAAAAATGAATTTGAAATAGCATTATTGAGTTTTTACCATCGGTTTGAAAATTTTATGTAACTTATTTAGTAGATTAAGGTTTAGTACTGGACGGTGTAGATGAAAGACAAGGCGGAACAATCTATGCAGTCTGATCTTACCTTACAAAGTCCGGAAAAGAAACGAAGGTTGCATTTGTTGCCGAAAAGCCTCTGTTTATCAGACGACACCATTTCAGATTTTTCCATGACTAAAGCATCTGCAGACGACAAGTCTGCGTCTCATATAATGTGGTTTGGTTTGGAAAAAGGAGAAAATGCTAATTTCCGACATTTTCTCCTCTCGAGGATCTTTAAAACGCAGGATTGTTTGGTGAAGGGTTAAGGATCCTTCAATGCAGTTTACTGTTATGCATGCATTTTGAAATTTCCCATGATATTTTCTATGTTCGTGTTCCATTATCGTTCAGCTAGCGATATTCTCAGATGGTTAATTATTGCTACTAGCTGAAAATAAACATCCAATGAAATGACATAATCGTCCTACAGATAAAATATTAAATACAATATTTTATTGGTTAAGCTGGTCACGTTGGCTTCATGTAAAAGTCGCGAAAAGGAGGTGTGATATTTTTTATCCCTTGTTTTGTGGCCCTTAAAAGGGTCGTTTTCGACCTTATTTCCCCTTTGGCTTTATTGGAAGCCGGCTCTTGAAGCCGGCTTCCAGTAGGAATGCTTTTTTTTTATGCACATGGGGAGTTTTGGGATACATCATTGCACAACTTTTCCGACATATTCACTCAAATACTTTTAATAGTATGTTGCTATTAAGCTCAAAATTATGCATTTTTTTGTATGTACTGTTGAGATGAATTTCGAGCATGAAAAATAAAGATTTCGTATTTATAGATATTTATTTAATAACTGATTAATGATTGACCCCACAGGCAGCGTAACTCTTCTTAAACTAGTATAGACTGGTTAACTCCCCTGACACTACTATACGTGTAATACAAGATACAACAAGGGACCAGTTTAAAACTAGTAGATTAGCGCAGTATTACGCATTTTTTATTTTCCTTGTGCTGTTCACATAAATTGCGAGCATGAAAACTACAAATTTTGTATTTGAACTCTTATTTCTAAAGATTTCTCAGATTTTTTGTTCCATTGTGTCTATTTTTATCTGTGTGCAATATATTGTATTTTAGCAGGAAAGTTTGTAGGTGTGTAATTAATCTGTTTACTATTGGAAACTTTTTGTAATAACTTTTTTGTAAGAATGTACCTTTGTTGTGACAAACCTTGCATACTCAGAGCACAACTGAGACACACTAAATCCTTGGGCATTTATTTATGAGCCATGCTCTGTGAAAAGGGGGCTTGATGCATTTGCAGAAAGTATTGGCCCAGGTTAGCCTGCACAGTCCTCGCAGGCTAACTTGGACCGACACTTTCTGCTTTGGTAATTTTTCTGCATGTCAAAAACCAGTGTACCTCACGTTTCTGTTGGTTGCTAGACAAAATGGATTTTATGGATCCATAAATATGATCACGGAGATGCATTAAACCCCCTTTTGCCAGAGCATGGCTCATTTACATGTTCAACTATTACATTGTAAGGGGGCTATTCAGATTTTCATAGTCAAACCAAACTTGAAAATGTTTTATTGCTCAATTTAGTAAGGCAATAGCTGACTAAGAAGCAAATGAAAAACAAATTGATGGTACTTCTTTAATGGACTAGTTAGCCTTTTAACTCTGTACCCTACAACAGAATTTAGAACTTGTCCAAATTCAAAGCAGTTGCAGACGACAAATCCAATTTGGTTATAATGATGAGATTTGTCTCTAAAATGGTAGAAAACATTGTAGGAAAAGGAAGAAATGCTTGTGATAAGCATTTTATACTTTTATTGCAATGGTTGCAGAAGCTTTTTTCTTCGGGGTCACTGGAACATATAATTGTTTAGTGCAGGATTAAATCTTTACCACACAATCCCGACTTTTAACGACCCTGAGAAAGAAGCCTTTTGAAAACATTGTTGGAAAAGGAGAAAATACTGGTAACCAGCATTTTCTCCTTTTCCCACAATGTTTTCTAACCTTTCAGAACAATTGCAATCATTTTAGCCACATTGAAATTGTCGTCTGCAAATGCTTTCAACTTGGACAGGGCTAAAATTTTGGACAGTATTGTCCAAATTCAAAGCATTTGCAGACGACAAATTAGATTTGGTTGTAATGATAAGATTTGGCTCTGAAATGATAGAAACCATTGTGAAAAAGGAGAAAATGCTTGTGACAAGCATATTATACTTTTATCGCAATGGTTTCAGAAGCCTTTTTCTTCAGGGTCATTAATTAGAACATGTAATTGTTTGGTAAAGGTTTTTTAGCTTTTGGCTGAAATTTTGTGAAGGCTTGTTGGAATGTCAAGTGATCATGCAATAATATGCATCAGCTACGGCAGAGCTCCAGATAGAGGGAGTGATTTTGATTTCAAAATTGAAAATATTAATCAATCTCCACTAAACCCCATGTTATGGGTACTCATTAGAATCGTCTCATCGAGACGATTCTAATGAGTACCCACAACAAAGGGTTTGGAAGGGAAATAATGGATTTAGAATACTATCACTCCCTCTTACCTGGAGGTCTGACTACGGTATGTAGGATCATATTCATGTAAGAATGATAACAGTATTTTGATCTTGTCAAAATAGAGAAAATACCTAATCCAAAATGACCATGCTTTTATCTGAAGAGCAAAATTGCACCATTCCTGTTTACTGAATGTAACTGTCCTCTTTCCGAATGCATGCAGGAAAAAAAGTGAAGTTTATATTAGTGTTTAACTCGTTACCACACAATCCTGTGTTTTAACGACCCTGAGAAAGAGGCATTATGAAAACATTGTGGGAGAAGGAGAAAATGCTGGTAACCAGCATTTTCTCCTTTTCCCACAATGTTTTCAATCCTTTCCAAAACAAATTTCAATTTTTGAGTCACATCTATTTTGTCGTCTGCAAATGCTTTTCATTTGGACTAGTCTAAAAGTTTGTCGTTTGGTAAAGAGTTAGACAAAAAATAGGATTCACAGCAAAAAAAAATCTTAATTAGCCCCCAAATTGTCGCAGTCGGTAAAATTTTCTACTGGGTCTGTATTCACCAACCATTCTTAAGAACATTCTTAGTCTTATTCTCCAGAATTTTTAATTTAAAAGTAACACAACTTCTGATAAGCGAGTTATTCCTAAAGCACCTTCCTCATTGATGGTAACAAAAAAATTGCCGGCTTCTTTGATGCTATGCATCAAAAATTTGTCTTGTTTTTAGGTATATAATGATAATGCCCTTTCCTAAACTATGACGTGTAATTGTCTATTGGAACATATCATCAATATCTAACAAATAGACCGTTATTCTTAGTCTAATTTAAGCTGCTCGCCACATGTTATAATGATCATGAGCGTTCTATCTATATTTGATATGCCTAGATTTTGCTTGTGTCACAGATTAGTTTGGGTGCCAAACTGCACGCCCAAAGCGTCTGATGTCAATAACTCGGACATAGGTCGCAGTAAAGCAATTATCTGCTGAGTAAGTGGAGCACCATTAACCGTAAATCTGACAGTGAAAAAGGCTGCAGGGTTTGCCAGTTGCTTCGATAAAATTACTTTCAGAGCATCTTATGGTCTGGTGAAATCGAAGAAAACCGAAGAGAGACAAGACAAAGTGGACTATTGCTGTGATATGACTGAAAAATTACTGAAAGCCTCGTAACACTCCATTCAAACAAATAAATATACCATAATTCTTGTACAATGAATCCTATGACACCATGACAAAATTACATTTGAGCCACGCTCTGGCAAAAGGGGGCTAAATGCTTCTTCGTGATGCATGATACCGATCAAGACATCTCATAATTATGGATCCATAATAGCCACTTTTTTTAACAACCGACTTAGACATAACGTAGAATGGTCCTTGGACATGCAGAGAATTGACCCAGAGAATTGACCAACATCGAAAAGTTTCGGCCCTGGTCAGCCTGCGCGGACTGCGCAGGCTGACCTGGTCGATACTTTTCGCAGATGCATTAAACCCCCTTTGTCACAGAGGGTAGCTCATTTGTTTGTTTGTATTGCGGTTTAACGCCATTTAACAGCTCAGGTCATATCATGGCCGCCAGTGACGCACCCACGCGTTTCCTGGCTTTCTCACACCAGCACTGACACAACGTTCTTTCCAAAGCCACTTACTACTTTTCTCACATGCATCAGAGGTGAGAGGCGAAAAATCGCCGGAAAGAAAGTTTGCCTCAACCGGGTGACAAAATTACAATATATACACGCTAAAAACATTGGTTCCATTGTATTTTCACAGTTCTGAGCCAAGTTTATGTAGCCCATGGGGACTGTGCGTTGGAAATTGGTATCACTCCGGCTTTCAGAGCGTGTCTGAAATTCTACACGGCATTCCAGGCAGAGATATCCGAGGAGGGACTTCTTAAACAGGGAGTCATTATCCCACTTCTATGCAGGTTTGCAGCTATTTTAGGATTTTTTGAAAGAAAGAAAAATATCACTGCGCTAGCAAAATTCATGGTATTTTGATAGCTTTTAACGCTGAAGACTTAAAAATCTTTATCAGATAACGTTTTAAGAAAGCAATGTGGCATAGCCCGTCACGAGCGATTTGTTCTTTTGCCACAATGATTTTTGATGTTGTGTTGAAAATCGGATAATGTTTATAATCCATATTTCAAAGCGATGCCTTCAAAGTAATCTTCTCAAAATTTGCTTCAGGAGGTTATGAGTGAAGCAAAATACCGAGAAGGTGGAGCTTTAGTTGTTGAAGTAATGAAATGGAAAGCCCTAGCCTAGTATTGGTGGAACCTAGGAAATACATGAATATGCGAGTTGTCGCCGTGATATGACTGAAATAATGTTGAAAGCGCCGTTAAACACTATTCAATCAATCATTGAAATGGGCATAAAAAAGGAAAGAAACCCAGATGCAGGTATGGCCATTCTGTGGGTGGTGGAGATGGCTTAAACAAGACCGATGATATTGTCTCCTTGCTTCGCTAAAACTCTTAAAACCTGAACTGGGTTATAACGCTCTAAAACCCCACATGGTGAAAGTTGTCACCTTCGTGATCAAAGTGTGAAAGTCATAACGCTTCAATACAACGCTTCTGAAACTCTGAAAGTTACAAATTTCGTTACCACGCTCCCAGAGTTTGCAAATCGAACAACGACATACTGAATACATCGTCAGAACTACATAAGATTGTGAACGTGGTAGGGAAATTGTAGAATTTATCATGTTTTAACCAGGCTGTATACTATTTCAGTGACGACAGTAAAAGAGCCATCAAGTGCATGATGGAGTACTACTTTCAGTGCCCAGATGTTATTAGCAACTCGGCAAACTCCAAAAAGCTCCTTCAAGAGTTCGAAGTCACGTGTTTACCAGGTAGAGTTAATAGTCTTAATACTTGAAACGCATTTTCGCAAATCTAGTTACCCTTTGCAGTGAGTGTAGATCTATCAAGGTTAGACTGGACTAAGTGTGTTGTCTGATGTTTGATGTACACTGTATGCTATGATGGGACATTTTGAACAAAAGAAAACTTGAAATTTCACTTAAGCTATGCTCTGGCACAAGGGAGTTTAGTGTCCATCTGCGATGCATTATGCCTAGCACGTCATCACATAATAATGTATACATAAAGTCCATTCTGTCTAACAACCGACTAAATCAGGGAGTAGAATCGTCCTTTTACATGAAGAAAATTTAAAGATAACAAAATGTTTCGGGCCATGTCAGCCTGCGCGGATTACGCCCAAACCCCCATTTGCCAGAGCATGACTTACTTAGTTTAGTCCTATTTGGAGACTGAAGATGTCTCTTGGGCTAATTTGGTGACCTAAAGGCTAAAATCGAATAAGCAACCGATATTTTGATATAAATGAGCCATGCTCCTGCAAAAGGGGGTTTAACCCTTTCCCAAACGACAAATTTTGGACAGTCCAAATTGAAAGAGTTTGCAGACGACAATTTTAAATTTGATGAAAATGGCAGAAAGTTCTCAAAAAGGGTAGAAAACACTGTGGGAAAAGGAGAAATTGCTCGTTACGAGCCATTTCTCCTTTTCTCACAGTGTTTTCAAAAGACTTGTACTGCAGACACGTGAAAACCAGGGCTTGTTTGGGAAAGGGTTAATGCATCTCTGTGATGCATTATACCGAGCAAGTCAACACATAATCATGGATCCATGAAACAGACTTTTTCTAACAACTGACTGAATCATGAGGTAGAATTGTCCTTTGCCATGCAGAAAATTTACCAAAAGGAAAAAAGTTCCAACCCATGTCAGCCTGCGCAGTCCGCAGTAGCGCAGTTAACGTAACCGTTAACCTGCAAAATAAGTGAAATGAAATTTTTAGGCCGATAGTAAAAACCCAAATTTTGCCTTTTCAAAAGTATTTTTTGTGGAAATATAATCTCCTTGTCGGACAGTGTTGATCCAAGATCAGACTGCACGTTCTGTGCCGTTTGATCTTGATCTACACTGTCCGCAAAAGGTCATTGAGTAACGCTTAGCAGCCTAAGGATTAATACTATTTGCAGATATATTAAACGCCCTTTTCACAGAGCATAGCTCATATTTTTTTCGATCCACAAATAATACAAAGTATTTGTTGTAACGAACATATCACGCAAAAAAAACCCCTACTTTCTCGGACGATCAACTGTGAGAAGTACATGTAGGACCATCATTGGTTAAATAGTAACTGTGCACCATTTTTGTGGTTATAAATTTCCAAGTCCTATTTCACTCAAGTTTATTTCCTAGTACTCTGGTTAACCCTTAAAGTGCTGGAACCAACTTAACTTGTTATAGCTGACAGTGTAGATCAAGATCAGACTGCACAGAACGTGCAGTCTGATCTTTGATCTACACTGTCAGCTACTTCATTACATTTTTTGGCTGAAACAACCATGAAATGACAATATTTTGGATGTTTTTCTTCATTGAAAAGGTCCATTTCATAAATTCAGCACTGTAAGGGTTAAACCGCATTATGTACATCATGGGTACACCATTTAATTTCAGAATGTACCATAGAATTAGGGTCGACTTTAGATTTCCGTGCAAACATTGAGAAGTACAAAGTGTTGGAAAAGAAAATATCTGACTTTTCTGGCAACGTTAGCAACGACATATGCAGGTAATGAAATCATGTAAATGAAATGCGCAGGTAAAGATATAATGTAAATGAAATATGCAGATAACAACTTTGTAAATAAAATATGCAGGCAGTGTTAACGCTGTAAATGAAATATGCAGGTAATGATGTAATGCAAATAAAATATGTAGGTAATGAAATAACGTAAACGAAATACGTCGGTAATGGGTGTAGTGTAAATAAAAATTGCAAGTATGTTATAATGTAAATGATTTATGCCGGTAATGAAATAAAGCAAACAAAGTATGCAGGTAATGTCATAATGTGAATGAAATACGCAGGTAATGTCATAATGTAAATGAAATATGCAGGTAATGATATAATATAAATGAAATATGCAGGTAATGATATTTGTAAATGAAATATGCAGTTAATGTTTTAATGTAAATGAAATGTGCATGTTATGATGTAATGTAAAGGAAATGTTCAAGTAGAAAGATAATGTAAACGAAATATGACATATTGTAAAAAATATATGCAGGTAATGATAAAATGTAAATGAAATATAATAGTAATAATATTTGTAAATGAAACATGCTGGCAGTGTCATAATGTAAATGAAATATGCAAGTAAAGATATAATGTAAATGAAATATGCAGGTAATGATATAATGTAAATGAAATATGCAGTTACTCATAAATGTAAAAAAAAGATGTGCAGTTATCAAAATATAGAGGTAGACAAATAAACAGGAGTATTGAGCTGTCGCTTTGACTTAACTCAAATACTGGTGAAAGACAGGGGTATGCTAAGGCGTTCTTGCATGTTCATGTTAGTGAAAGCGCATCAAAGAACATACTGTAGGTCTTACAACTTCAAAACCTTGAAAATCGTCTATCATTAGAGATACAGAAAGATATAGTAAAAGTGTGTTCTGCACTGTAACTATGGCAGATATAATGTGTAAAAGTGATTGGTAGAATGCTAGTAAACACCAAGCGGCTCTCAAGCCTAAATAGATCACATGATTTTACTTAAAGATACATCCTTATAGCTAGAGAGTAAAAACGCTGTTAAAACTTGATAGTATGTAGAATGGCTCAGAAATTAGTCAGCTGTGTAAATATAGATAAATTACAGATATATATGGTGTATGGGATAGAGAAACTCAAGGGAGTTGTCCTCATTTAAAACCGGAAACGACAACAGCGATTTCTTTGAAGGCCTCCACAAAATGAAATGCATTTTCCATTTTGCAAGGTCGTAATCTGTGCAACCTTGCAACCATCAGGGGCAATATTTGGCATGAAGATCTACAAGAATCTTTATAGTTTCATAAAAGAAAGATGGAATGGATTAAAAACTGGCTGAAAACGAGTATATATGTATCTTTAAATCAAGTAATCACAAATAATCTTCTACGAAACCAAATTTCTCAGATGTATATTCTAGGTAAAGAAGTAAACAGGTTCCATTAGTCCTTTCAGCGTCATAGGCGGAAAAGGGGGCTTTTGTGGACGGCATAGATCAAGATCAAACTGTACGGAACGTGCACGTGCAGTCTGATCTTATATCTATACCGTCCACTTGTTTAGCCATGCCTACAATATAATCTTTTTGAGTTTCACTGGACTGATTATATTTCCAGCCCTCCAAAGAGGTCGTGTTTATATTTGCTCTTGGAAAGGGGGTTTAATGTATTTTGCAAAAAGTATCGATCCAGGTCAGCCTGCGCAGTCCGCTAAGGTTGACTTGGTCGATACTTTTTGCTATTGGTCAATTTCCCGCATGTCAAATGTCCTGTCTACCTCATGATTTAGTCGGTTGTTAGACAAAGTGGATTTTATGGATCCATAATTATGTGATGACTTAACTTGGTATAATGCATCACAGAAATGTATTAAAACCCTTTTCACAAAGCATGACTCATATACATATCTATTTAGCACCCAAAGGTTTGATCTATTTGAACATCATTTTTTTAGCTCTACTGGCTGAAAGCCAGCAGAGCTTATGTCATGGTGTGGTTTCCGTCGATCCGTCCGTCCGTCCGACGGTTTGTCTTTTTCTTGTTTAAGCGATGAAGTCAGCATTTGTTGTCGGATTTTCGTGAAACTTGCACAGTTTGTTTATCTCATCAATAGCTTGAAGCCCATTGATTAAAAAAAAAAAAAAAAAAAAAAAAAAAAAAAAAAAAAATCAGTACGGAAAAAGGAGCCGTTTAAAGTTGAAAATTTCCATTTCTTGTTAACGCGATAGAGTCCGCATTTGACATCGGATCTTCATGAAACTAGCAAACTTGCTTTGTATCATCAATAGCTTGAGCCCTGTTGATTCTGAAAAATAAATCCGACAATCAGTATTGGAAAAGCAGCCATTCAAAGTTGAAAATTTAAGTTTCCTGTTTACGCCATAAAGTCAGCATTTGTGGTCGAGTTTTCATGAAACTTGCACAGTTGCTTTACCTCATCAGTAGCTTGAACCCTATTGATTTTGAAAAAAAAAAAAAAAAAAAAAAAAAAAAAATCGACAATCAGTATGGGAAAAGTAGCTATTTAAAGTTGAAAATTTACATTTATTGTTCACTCAGTTAAGTCCGCATTTTTATCCAATTCTTTTGAACCTCCCCCCATTTTTGTGTGTGTTTGTCTTTTTCCTTTTTCCATCATGAATTCATAACGTATGCACAGCTAGTAGAGCAATTCAGACCCTCATGAGTCTCTAATTTGTTTTCCTTTTTCACTATTTTCTGGCAGTGACGACAATATCCAGACCATGGTATCCCTTGCTTACTATCTGTACGAGTGTCCAAGTCTACAAATGTATATCGGAGGAAGCAACACAGCCCAGGCGCTCAGTCAAATGCTTTTCTCCAGGTGCGCACCAGGTAAGGTCACGTTATGATAGCAGTGAAAAGACCGCCAGCATTGTTCATTCACTCTTTACAATAAGACAAAATTTCAGACTTGTCAAAATGAAAGCATTTGTAGGCGAACAAAGTAATGCGACTCAAAATTTTATGAAGAGTACAGAGATCGAGAGAAAAGGAGAAACTATTGTTTATCAGCAATTTATTCTTTTTTCCACAGTATTTTCACAAGTCTTCTCCATACTTTAATAGTCGTTAAAACTCGGAATTGTAATATTCATCTTGAAAGATGTAAGGTGGACACATCAAAAGAATTACAATACTGTCGGAAATACAACACAAAATACAAAGACTTACTGTGCTGTCGGTAGTGGTTTGACGTATACGGCCATAGCTGGACCAGAATTTCGGCCATACATGGAATTGGCCACACCAATAATAATTTCAAAATAGCAGATACCATTAATCATAAAATAGAGCTTCACAAGCAAAAGTGGTATCAAAATCAATTAGGGTCGCTTTTAAAGATGTGTATGAATCAAATAAAGATCTCGAGAAAAGGCTTTTCAACCCATTCACGGGGCATTCTTCCAAACTCCAAAATCCATCGGTACATGGGTATCAGCGTCATATAGCGATACATGGTCTCGAAACTATTCAAAATCCGATGTCGATTCTGAATTTGTCGATGTACCATGACTTTAGGATGCTAAAGCGCGATTCTTGGAGCTTTTGCGGACAATGTAGATCAAGATCAGACTGCACAAAATGTGTACTGTCCGATACGATATTTTCTTTCCGATAAATCAACTTTGGAACAGCAATAATTGGGTTTTTACAATTGACAGGAAATGTTTGTTTCATTTATTTGGCTGTTTAAGGGTTAGCCCTTATCCTGTTAGATAACTGAAATGAAACTTTTAAGCCGATAGTAAAAACCCAAATTTTACTATTATAAAGATATTTTCTGGGGGAAAAATACATATATGTCCCTATCGGACAGTGTAGATTCAAGATCATGCTGCACGTTCTGTGCAGTCTGATCTTGACCTAAACTGTCCGCAAAAGGTCTTTGAGTCGCGTTTAGCAGCCTAAGGGTTAAAGAACTAAACATTGAAACTAGTTAAAACTATTGTCGAAAATGTATGTATGCTCACATTCTTGTGAAATCTTATTGCAATTTTTACCTCAGAAACTGATTTACCTACCGCCAAGCCGAAAACCTGCCCCTCTGCCTTTCGGTGTGTACTGCTGCTGTTTTCCGATTACATACAATTGTTTTTCGCTGAAATCTACACTGACCGATAGGGACATATATGTATTTTTCCCCCAGAAAATATCTTTGAAATAGTAAAATTTGGGTTTTTACTATCGGTTTAAAAGTTTCATTTCAACTATTGTCGAAAATGTATGTATGATCACACTCTTGTGAAATCTTATTCTGTTATTGCAATTTTTACCTCAGAAACTGATTTACCAACCGCCAAGCCGAAGACCTGCCCCTCTGCCTTTCGGTGTGTACTGCTGCTGTTTTCCGATTACATACAAGTGTTTTTCGCTGAAGTGAAAACACCTTTCCGGAAGTTACAGAGACAAGTCGGTTTCTTCTGCGGGTAGGCTATGTTTGTTTCTGTGATACTTGGTACCATTACTTCTGTGATACTAGATACTATAACTGAAAATCCGCTTTTTTTCACGGTTAGATGGAGACAAAAGTTTACAAGTTTAAACATTGGTCCTTTATATAGTCCTCTAGTTTATTAATCTTTGATTCGTCGTTATTGTAACTAACATGTATCACATGATTATCTAACCTGGAGCTAGTAAGGTTTAAGGGACATCTACTCGAAAGATATGCCGTAAGTATCGCCTCGTGTATCAAATCATCCAGAATGGCGGTTAATGACCGACCAAGCACGCAAGTAGGATTGGCATAGACTCGGCACAAGTAACAACACGTAAGTTTATCAAGAGCACATTACCGGAATACTTTTCAAACACATATTTAAATACTTATTTAAACCCAAATGCGAAACATTTTTTTACGTCTATGTTGAAATTTATTGCACAGATGTTGCTTTTTAAATGTGGATGATTTGTAGGGCTACAGTCCCGGTCTCTAAAACCCAAATTAACTCTTACACTGCCAAATGAATGGTCTCGATATTTCTGAGGGGTCTAAAACTATTTTTATTTTGAAACTGAACACAAGTTTGTGCAGTCTGATCTTGGATCTACGCCGTTCGCAAAACCTACCCAAGGCTAAATTGGCAGTGAAAGAGTTAAAGTTTCATACTAATTTTTCATGAGACCATTTTATACGCCAAAAGAGTTTTAACACCTTCATACGTATTTTTTTTTTTTTTTTTTCAGGAAAACTGGCAATTCATTTAAGACGTGCCTAAGAGAGAGTCTTCCTGAGTACGGGAGTTGCGAGATGGCCGTACCCAAGTCAAAGTCGGTACTCAGCCACGTGTTCTCTATGTCAGACGCTCGGAACCAGTCGATCAATGGATTTTTAGAAAGGGAGTGCACCGCATTTCCTGCTGGTATGATTGTTTTATTGTCAGACGAAGTATGTTTGTTTCCAAAGTCATGATAAAGTTAAGGTTTTACCGCTAAGACATCTAGAATATAAAATTATCGTGATCCATTTTTGCATTCCGTAAGATTGTATCATTAAGCCAAGTTTCCACAGTCACAACTTGGCCCAGGTGTCCTTCCATCGAAAAGTAGCCGGTATACCAGAATGTCTCTTTTTTTCTGATAAAGTGATTATAAAACAGTAATTGTAGTATGATGATCATCTATTGTATGAAAACGTAAATATAATAATTAGTTATTGATTCAGCTGTTTATGGGACTCTAATTATTTTCTACAGATTTTGCTGATAACATATGTTTGAGCAAGAACCTGGTATCTGCAAACTTTGTGCAGTGCCTAGATAATTTGGAATCTGAATTCAACTCATCCGCTTCTAAGAAGTCCTGCGAGTGCGTATACATTAATTCTTTCAAACAATACTTGCAGCTTTGACACCAGGGTCCATATTCACCAACCACTATTAGAACGCACTTTATTCTTTTCTCAAGAATTTTTTTAAATTTGAAAGTAACACAACGCCTGATTGGCTAAACTACATGTAGTTGATATAGCCAACCAGAAGTTGCGTTACTTTCAAATTTAGAAAATCTTGGAGAATATTATAAAACTAAGAATGTTCTCGAGAATGGTTGGTGAAGATTGACCCAGAACGGAGTACTCCCGGGTTACAAGAGCAGTCAAAAGTAGACTTTCGTCGGAAAATGTTTATACCAATCTTTTCTCCACCAGAAAAGATGAAAGAACAGGTCTAAAACGTGTTTCTGATGTTGATTTGATCATCTTTGAGAGAGTGAATGTAATATTGTAATTTCTTTGGTGACTAGTGAGTGTTTGTGACCACATCACGAAGCATCGACTACATCCCTGCAACATTTGCCTTTTTATTCCTATAATATTTGAGTAATTTGAAAAGCAATGTTTATGTCTTCTTGAGCCTGTGGTTTTCAGAAGACAATTTACAACATTTTAGAAGTAGGTACATTGATCTATCAACAATGGAAACTTAATAAAGCATTTAGGTATTGATCTCAGTTAAATTTGTGGCACCCGTATCACAAATAGTGATGTAAAATGTAAACTTGTTGAACCCAAATATTTGAACCATGCTCTGTGAAAAGGGCATTTATCTCTGAGATCCGTTATATCAAGCAAGGCATCACATGAATATGGGTCCATAAAATGAATTTTGTCTAACAACCAGCAGAAACATGAGGTAGACTGGTCCTTTGACATGCAGAAAGTTTACGAAAGCAAAAAGTATCGACCTATGTCAGCCTGCGCGAACTGCGCAGGCTGACATGGGTCGATACTTTTTGCAGATGCATTAAGCTCCCTTTTCACAGAACATGGCTCATTTCCATTCGTTCAGTGCTGCGCCCATTGTACGTTTATGCACTGAAGTAATAAACACTCTTTACCTGATGTTTTAATACATCCCGCACTTTGACTATCGGTGTTTCTTAATATTTGTATTGCACTTGAAGACAGTGGCTGCACTGTTTTGTTCTTGTGATCAGTTCGGCCATTCAGTCAGATAGAATACCAAACCTTATTTGTAGTTTTGACCCAGATTCTTTAAACTGATATTTACCCTGAAGTAATGATGAATTTTAATTGTTCGAGGTCAGTAATATTAGGTCACTATACGGTCACATGTAAAAGTCATTCAAGTCACAGCGCATGTATACCTATCTATTGACAAAGCACTGAGAAGGAGAACAATACATTTAACCCTTTCCCAAACGACAAATTTTTGACTGGTCCAGATTGAAAGAGTTTGCAGACGACAATTTTAAATTTGATGAAAATGGCAGAAAGGTCTCAAAAAGGGTAGAAAACACTGTGGGAAAAGGAGAAATTGCTCGTTACGAGCAATTTCTCCTTTTCCAACAGTGTTTTCAAAAGACTTGTACTGCAGACACGTGAAAACCAGGGCTTGTTTGGGAAAGGGTTAAAAGACAGCTTGTGTACACTGATACCGGTATCGAGGGAAAGGCGGTTATGAAGTGTATCGGAATTGACTACCATTTACAGTACTCGTACTTTGACGGCAGACTTGGTCCGAACAGTAGATCGTACCAATGGGGGAAAAACAAAATGAAATATAGTCATATTTTTACTTCCAGATACTATCAGTTCTCATTCGTGTGTCTCCAGACCCATGTGACCAATATCTGCGGAGCCCAATATCTCCCGGCCTTCCAGAGAGCAATGAGAATTTTCCTGATGGACGTAACCAAACAAAGTTGCCCTAATTTGAACCTGGGTAACCCCGTAGTGGACCCGTCGAGCGGAGCTTCATCATTATGTATTTGGTTGTCAATATACTGTGACGTTGCACTTTACACCATCGTGCGCATTGCATATAGTTAGCATAATTAAGCATGCAACAACTTTGTGCGTTTTATAATTTGATATGCTACAGGCTGTTGTGAAGGCTGTTACGGCTTTATCTCCCTTTATGCAAGTATTACAATATTCAAATGAGCTCAGCTTGTGTAGAATATTTGAGCACTTAGATGTAGATATAAACAGGGGCTGAGACTCCTTAAATGTTCAATAAATGCTTTCATTTCTCTAATTAGGTGATTTTGCTGGTAACAGCATTTTCTCCTTTTTCTCACGTTTTCTACCCTTTCACAGACAACTTTAATTGACTTGGACACTTTTAACTTGTCGTCTACAAATGCTTTGAATTTGGACCAGGCTTTAAATGGTAAAGAGATAAAAAGCTATGTACTGAAATGAGAAAATTGATTATTTTTTTACCATGCAACAAAATTTTGATCTTGTTAAGAGTTAAGTTAACTCTTTACCACACAACAAAATTTTAGACTGGTCCAAATTTGAAGCATTTGCATACGACTAATTAAATGTACCATAAATCATGAAACTTGTCTTTGAAAGGGTAAAAAGCATTGTAGGAATAGGAGAAATTCTTCTTTAACTACTATGTTTTAACCCTTTGCCAAACAATCCCTCGCTTTAACGACCCTGAGAGAAAACTCTTGAAAGCATTCTGGAAAAGAAAAAATGTCGTCTGCCAAAAACAGAGTTTACTGGACATTGCTGGAATGCTGTACTAAGATCAAAGGAATGCTGAGTAAACCCCTACCCATGTTTGTGTTAACCTTTTACCACACAATTCTGATTTTTTAACAATACTAAGGAAAAGGCAGTTGTAAAAACCTTGTGGGAATAGGAGAAAATATTGTTTTTTTCCCTCCTTTTCACAAAATGTTTTCTACCCTTGTAAAGGTAAATTTCCATTTTTGAGTCAGTCTCATTTTGTCTGCAAAAGCTTCCAATTTAGGCAAGCCAAAAATTTTGTCATTCGGTAAAGAGTTAAGCCTGGATATAATGTAGGTATACATATTTTGCTGTTGAAATTGGAAAGAACCAATTTGTGTTGTGAGTATGACAAGAGTAATGAATTTAAAATTTGTTTTGTTTTTCTATGATCTAAAGGGTATTCTGAAAAGGACAGAGATGAAAAAAAAAAAAATCCATTCCTCTGTCATTTCCTATATAGATCATACTTCACGAGATGCTTAAAAACTGGGAAGGAAAGTTAGTCAAAGAGCCAAGAGTATTCCAATGTCAAGGTTGTCTCGGCCAGGATATCTTACAAAGTATCATAGTGTAGAAACAATACCAGAAAAGATAAAACTTTCAGCATGATCCTGATCAACACAGTCTGCTGTAAACGTGACTGTAGTTGTCTTCAGCGTCCGATACCTTGCAAACATCAGACATCAAGATCAGACAACATCAGTCTCATCTTGGATCTAAAACTGTTCAAGATTCATGAAGACTTTTATTTTATTATAGCAGCCTTGAAACTGTCATGTTTTTGTTACTACTATATTCTTTTCAGTATTAAAATGCACCATGGAAAAATGTTTGTTATATTAGATCTACTATTAAATCTTGTTTTTTATTTGGGAGTGTTCAAACCTTTTTCAGTATTTTGGCGTACAACATTGTACATACATGATTTCCCTCGGCCATTAATACAGTACAGACACATATAAGATGTGAAGTTTATTTCAGGTAAAGCTTGTTAGTTTCCATTTAAAGTAGCAGGAAATTTACTCAAAAGGAGCATTCTGAATTATGCACTATTTTGTCAACAGGACCTCCTGACAGGAAATGCGTCTATTTCATGTCCTTTTTTGCAAAAAAAAAAAACCGAGCATCTCCCTTTCAGTAGAAATTGTCATAGAAGACACATGAAGGCTGACCTCAGGTCTTTGTTTGCAAGTTTGTATTGAAGTTCAGAGCCGTTTTAACAGCTTAGATCATATCACGACAGTCAGTACACCTATGCATATGTTTCGTGGTTTTCTCATATCAGCACTGACTCAGCTTTCTTTCAAAGTCACTGACTATTTTTCCAACATCATGCATCAGAGATGAGAGGCAAAAACTGGCTGGAAAGAAAGTATACCTCAACCAGGGATCTCGGGTCTACTCCATCTTGACATTTTTTCTGGCCAAGGAACTTTGACATCACAGTGCTTTGTCACAAAGAGAAATAAGTCCACTGGGAACTGAAGTACAATATATCAAAGTAAAACACTCTTTTTTAAATATTTCGGCAGGCGGCCTTTGTCAAGGAAAGAAATACGAGATCTACTCAAACTACAGGTTTGCACTGTTTGCTGAAGTATGAACAATATGACTTCAAAATGAGAAATATTTCCGTAGCAAACTGAAGCACAACAAATAACACAAAGTAAAGCACTCTTATTTCAATATTTTGGCCATCGGCCGTCATCAAGAAAGAAAACCTAATTTATTCAAATTTTAGGTTTACGCCACTCACCATGTTTGTAAAAACGATAAAATGGCATAGCAATAAGAAATAATTTTGTAGCCATTCAAAGCACAATGTATCACATTTATAAAGTAAAACTCTTTTTTCAATATTTTTGCCAAAGGCCTTTATGGAGAAAGAAAAAAGTAATCTTTTCAAACTAGAGGTTTATGCTGCTCGCCATGCATACAAATTATAACGTCATGTCACGAGAAATAATTTGGTAGCTAACTAAGTACAATATATCACATAAAGTAAATGTGTTTATGTTTTTCTTACTTCATAAAGGCCAGTGGCTGAAATACTGAAAAAGACTGGTGTTGACAATGGTTGGGTTTATAACCTTTGCTAGAAATATGCATTGTACTCCTTAAACAGTTTCAGGATTTATGAAGGGATCGATTTTTCAAAAGTGGCCCTAGACTTTATATTGTGTTTGTCCAGTTTGTGTTTATAATGTGGTAACTATGTGCATTTACCCTTTACCACACCAGTCTAAGTTTAAATGATCTGGAGAAAGAAGCCTTTTGAAAAGATTGTGTGAAAAGGAGAAAATGCTGGTAACCATCATTTTCTCCTTTTCCTGCAATATTTTATACTCTTTCATGGAAAATTTTCATCAAGTGAGCCTCTTCTAATTTTCTGTCTGCAAAAGCTTTCCATATGGATAAATCTAAAATCTTCTTGTCTGGTACAGATTAAAATGAAATTTATTACTGGTCGATGTAAGATTTCACTGACAAAACAACAGAAAGAACATGAAAAATTAGAAATTCTATTTATTTGCACAATCTAAAATTAGAATTTGTTATAGTTTCATTAGATAAAATACATTCACATGGAAATCTATATACAAAATGAACATTTAATTACAATTAAGAAAAAATGCTGTCTACATGAGATAAAAAACAAGAGGGCCATGATGGCCCTGGATCGCTCACCTGAGTCAATAGGCGAAATTTCACACCAGGGTCATAATGACTCAATTTAGAACTCATCTGAGATATTATTAAGACAAACATTCTGACCATGTGGCCTCCGGAGTGTCCAAAATGTATTTCTTCAATTTGACCTAGTGACCTAGTTTATGACCCCATGTGACCATATTTCAAACTCATCTGAGATATTATCAAGACAAACACGCTGACCAATTTTCAGGGCAATTGAGCAAGAATTGTGGCCACTAGAACGCCCACAAGATATTTCTTTAAATCTGACCTAGTGACCTAGTGTATGACCCTATGTGACCCAATTTTGAACTCGTCCAAGATTTTATCAAGGTGACCAAAATTCAAACTCGTCTGAAATTTCATCAAGAAAAACATTCTGACCAATTTTTAAGTCAATTCAGCAATAAATGTGGCCTCTAAAGTGCCCACAAGGTATTTCTTTAATTTGACCTTGTGACCTAGTTTATGACCCAAGGTATCCCAAATTCAAACTCATGCGAGATTTTATTTAGACAAAGATTCTGACAAATTTTCAAGACAATTTAGTGATAAATGTGGCCTCTGGAGTGCCCACAAGGTATTTCTTTAATTTGACCTAGTGACCTAGTTTATGACCCCCAACTCGTCCGAGATTTAATTAAGACAAACATTCTGACCAATTTTCCAGTCAATTGAGCAAACAATGTGGCCTCTAAAATGTCCACACGGTATTTCTTTGATTCGACCTAGTGACCTAGTTTATGACCCCAGGTGACCCAATTTCAAACTCATCTGAGATTTAATTAAGACAAACATTCTGACCAATTTTCAAGTCAATTGAGCGAAAAATGTGGCCTCTACAGTGCCCACAAAGTATTTCTTTAATTTGACCTAGTGACCTACTTTATGACCCCAGATGACCCAATTTCAAAGTCATCTAAGACTTAACTAACACAAACATTCTGACCAATTTTCAAGTCAATTGAGCGAAAAATGTGGCTTCTAGAGTGCCCACAAGGTATTTCTTTAATTTGACCTAGTGATCTAGTTTTTGACTCCGCATGACCCAATTTCGAACTCATCCGAGTTTTTATCAAGACAAACATTCTGACCAAGTTTCATGAGTATCGGACTGAAAATGTATCCTCTAGAGTGCACACAAGGTTTTCCTACGATTTGACCTGGTGACCTAGTTTTTGAACTGAGGTGACCCAGTTTCAAACTCTTCCAAGATATCATCAAGACAAAGATTCTGACTTAGTTTCACAAGTATCTGACTGAAAATGTGGCAGGTAGAGCGTACACAAGGTTTTTCTAAGATTTGACCTATTGACCTAGTTTTTGATCCCACATGACCCAATTTCGAACTTGTCCTAGATTTTATCAACACAAACATTCTGACCAAGTTTCATGAGGATAGGACCGAAAATGTGGTCTCTAGAGTGTACACAAGATTTTTCTAAGATTTGACCTAGTGACCTAGTTTTTGACCCCACATGACCCAGTTTCGAGATCATCCCAGATTTTATCAAGACAAACATTCTGACCAAGTTTCATGAGGATCGGACTGAAAATGTGGCCTCTACAGCATACACAAGGTTTTTCTAAGATTTGACCTAGTGAGCTAGTTTTTGACCCCCACATGACCCAATTTCGAACTCGTCCGAGAGTTTATTAAGACAAAGATTCCGACCAAGTTTCATGAGGATCGGACTGAAAACGTGGCCTCTAGAGCGTACACAAGGTTTTTCTAAGATTTGACCTAGTGACCTAGTTTTTGACCCCACATGACCCAATTTAGAACTCATCCAAGATTTTATCAAGACAAACATTCTGACCCAAGTTTCATGAGGATCGGACTGAAAACGTGGCCTCTAGAGCGTACACAAGGTTTTTCTAAGATTTGACCTAGTGACCTAGTTTTTGACCCCACATGACCCAATTTAGAACTCATCCAAGATTTTATCAAGACAAACATTCTGACCAAGTTTCATGAGGATCGGACTGAAAATGTGGCCTCTAGAGCCTACACAAGGTAAAAAGTTGACGACAGACGACACACACCGCATGACACACACCGCAAGACGGACGCCGGACACAGCACGATCACAATAGCTCACTATGAGCACTTAAAGGAGAGTTGATTTTTTCATGACAATAGTTAGGTAAAGGGTTAATTTTTCACAATGTACAATGCATTAGGATGAAATGTATTCAAAAAGAACAAAACTGATGAGTTTTTACAGATGAGCTATGCTCTGTGAAAATGGGCTTTAATGCATCTGCAAAAATAAAATCAACGCATGGCAGCCATGACATGGGTCAAATTTTGTTGCTATTTGTAAATTTTCTGTTTGTCAAAGGGCCATTTTATCCCATGATTCAGTCAGTTGTTAGACAAAATAGATTTAATTGATCCATAATTATGTTACACCTTGCTTGCAATAAAGCAGCAAGAGATGCATAAAACCCTATTTTGCAAGGGCGTGACTCATATTTATTTCATTTGCGGTAGTTTATAGAGAAATAATGGTGGATTATGGCTTGATATTTCATGGTTACGATCAGTGAAAATACCAATTTCATATTTTCTAACTCTTCAACTGAAGGCGGAAACAGTAGTTCTCATGCACTAGAAATATGACGTAATTTTCACTTTATTTCTCACACTTTACGTAATATTGCTATGCTTTGTTATGTGAGGGGGGTATGCCATGGGGAATTATCGAAAACAAGTGTACTGGATTTTGATGAAAGTCCCAACGAAAAAGGGATCAGAAGCATGAAATAAATAGAATATGTTTTTTTTTGTTGAAAAATTGACATTTATATCATCTCGTGAACAGCATCTGTAATATCTTCACTCATGAAAATATTACCGATGATGTTCACTTGATGAAATAAATATTGCTCTTTCATCGAAAAAAACAAATATCCTCTATGTACATAACAGAATTACGTTAGAATATACTAGGTAACTCAAGGCAAACTTTATTTCCTCTACTAAAAGGTGTCCCATAATGCCTGTTACAAGTGTAAACAGATGTCTTTTTCAGCATTTGTTGGTAGATTTGTACCATTTATGTACCAAATTCAAATAGATAGCATACAGAATTTTGCCTCTGAAATTCTAGGGAATTTTTCGTAACTGTCTAAGAGGAAATGGTGTCATTTGACATTTCTATTTACTTGTTTTCAATGATGGCATCATCAACTAGATTTGACAATGAAGTTTTAAAACTGTTCTATGCAACTTCCTCCCCACCACAGATTTAAAAGAAACAGCAAAAAGCAGTCAGAGAAAATGATTATCAATGGTATGAATAAAATGAATTTTCAAAGTGGCCCATTTAGATTTGTTGGCTGTAAAATGATTTTTTTTGCAATACACTGATAAATACCACAAAATATTATATATAACAGCCACACTCTGTGAAAAGGGGGCCTTAACTCGTTATCGCACAATCCCGAGTTTTAACGATCCTGAGGAAGAGGCCTTACGAAAACATTGTGGGAAAAGGAGAAAATGCTGGTAACCAGCATTTTCTCCTTTTCCCACAATGTTTTCTACCCTATCAAAGACAATTTACATCATTTGATTCACATTTCAATTGTCGTCTGCAAAGGCTTTCATTTTCGACCAGACTACCATTTTTGATGTTTGGTAAAGAGTTAACCTTTTCCCAAACAAGCCCTGGTTTTCACATGTCTGCAGTACAAGTCTTTTGAAAACACTGTGGGAAAAGGAGAAATTGCTCGTAATGAGCAATTTCTCCTTTTCCCACAGTGTTTTCTATCCTTCTGGAGAACTTTCTGTCATTTTCATCAAATTCAAAATTGTTGTCTGCAGACTCTTTCAATTTGGACCAGTCTAAAATTTATCGTTTGGTAAAGAGTTAAATGCATCTCTGTGACGCATGGTACCAAACAAGTCACCACGGTAATATAGATCCCTAAAATCTGTTTTGTATGGCAACCCCTGAATCACTAGGTACATTGGTCTTTTGATATGCAGAACATTTCTTAAAAGCAAAAGTTTCTGCCAAGGTCAGCCTGCTCGGGCTTCACAAGCTGACCTGGGTTGACCTAGTGACCTGGGTTGATACTTTCTGCAAATGCATTTATCTTCCTTTTCACAAAGCACGGCTCAAATATCTTTCTGCAAGGGTATAGAAACTTGATATTATATTCAGTAAAAAAGGGCAATTCAGGGCACAGGGCTTAGACAATACCTTGGGATTTCTCTGAAAACAGCCAAGGTAAAAATCATGATGGTGATTCCTATTTTTCAAGAATGAAGTAAATTTATGTCAGAAGTAATGAGTCGAAGTATTTTAAGTCAATTTGTAGGAATTATGCTGTCTGATCATACAAAGTCTGAAGGCTTAGATTAGACTTTACAAAATGTAAATATTGTTGACCCTGTGAACTAAGATCAGGTTGCAAAGAACATGCTGTCTGATCTTTGACCTTCACTGCCCTCTTTTTAAAAAAAATATTCTGCTAAAAACAGTTTGAATCCTTTGAGCATTAAAATTTAAAATACTGCCATTTCAAGGATGCTTTTGCCAGAATATTTCCCAAGATATAAAAAAAATCAATGTTACTGGTCTTATTACAAAAACTGCACAAAATATAAAATTAAGAATCCTGTGATACATGTACATGTATCAGTATACATACACTCTCTGTCTCTCTCTCTCTCTGTCTCTCTCTCTGTCTCTCTCTCTCTGTCTCTCTCTCTCTGATAATGTAAATCATAGAACAGACTGCGTAATCTGTGCAGTTTCATCTTCATCTACCCACTATCTGAAATATCAAATAATTATGCAAACTATCCATAAAATTTCAAATATCTGTCTCTTTATGCCACTATAAAAGTTTTTTCTGTCATTTTTGCAGTCTTTGACTCTTTACCAGACGACAAAATTTTAGACTTGTCCATATCTTAAACACTTGTTGCCCACATCAAATGTAAGTCAAATAGTGTGATACGGCTTTGACAAGGTAGAAAGCATTGTGGAAAAATGAGAAATTGCTAGTTACCAACATTTTCTCCTTTTTCCCATATGTTTTCAAAAGCTATGTTCCTCAGGGTCATGAATACACAGTACTGAAAGAATTTGCAGATGAGACAAATTAACTGTGACTCAAAAACAGAAATTTCTCTTTGGATGTGTAGAAAACATTGTGGGAAACAGGAGAAAATGCTGGTTACCAGCATTTTCTCCTTTTCCCACAATATTTTCAAAAGCCTTCCATATCAAGGTCATTAAAACTCAGGATTGGCTGATAAGGGGTCAAAGGGTCATCAATCCTCAAGAGGTGAACAATCTCATACTGTATACTGTCTCCATTAAATCTGTGAAATAAAAAAGAAAGAAATGAGCTATGTTCTGGCAAAAGGGGACTTGATGCATTAGAGCAAGCAAGTCATCACATAATTATCGATCCATAAAATCCATTTTGTCAAACAACGGACTGAATCATTAGGTAGACTGGTCCTCTTCAAGCAGAAAATTGACCAACAGCAAAAAGCCCAGGTCAGACTGCTCGGACTGCGCAGGCTGACCTGGGTCGATACTTTTCGCAGATGCATGAAGCTCCCTTTTCACAGAGTGTGGCTTGAATAACAAATGACTGGTGTTTTACGCAACTTTCAGCAGTATTCTAGCTATCTTACAGCAACAGTTGACTCATTCATGTGTTTCCTGGGATTTGCTGGTACAAGGCCAAAGCTCTGCAGTCCCTTGCTCAAGGACATACCCATGTAAACAACCACCTCCAATGTGGATAAATCCCAGAACTCCCTAGGTTACAAATCTGCCATATTTATCAGTAAGCCACTGTGAACCTCCTGAAGAAAATGGATATACATGTGCACAATGCTTGTACAACCTCCATGGACAGAATGATACCATTTGTCTTTTTACAAACAGTCATCCCACTCTTTTTAACCCTTTCCCAAACGACAAATTTTGGACTGGTCCAAATTCAAAGAGTATGCAGACGACAATTTTAAATTTGATGAAAATGGCAGAAAGGTCTCAAAATGGGTAGAAAACGCTGTGGGAAAAGGAGAAATTGCTCATTACGAGCAATTTCTCCTTTTCCCACAGTGTTTTCAAAAGACCTGTACTGCAGACACGTTAAAACCAGGGTTTGTTTGGGAAAGGGTTAGGAAAAGGAGAAAATGTTTTCTTTCTTTCAAAGGAAAAATTTTAGTTTTAGAGTCGTTATTATTTGTTGTCTGGAAACGAAAGGCCTTTTTAAAACATTGTGGGAAAATGAGAAAATGCTTGTAACCAGCATTTTCTCCTTTTCCCACAATGTTTTCTACCCAGGTTTCAAAGACAAATTCCATTATTTGAGCCAAATTTAAATTTCAATCTGCAAATGCTTTCGATTTCTAAAATTTTGTCATCTGGTAGAGAACTACTGTGGATAAATGACTGGATTCATTGTAAAGCTGAAATATTTGAACCATGCTCTGGCAAAAGGAGGCTTAATGGATCGCTGTGATACATTGTACCAATCATCACATAATTTTGGATCCAATAATAGCCACTTTATTTAACAACCGACTGAATTACAAGGTAGACTGGTCCTTGAACATACAGAAAATTGACCAATAGCAAAAAGTTCCGGCCCAGGTCAGCCTGCACAGACTGCGCTGGCTGACCTGGGTCCTACTTTTTTGCAGATGCCTCAAGCCCCCCTTTCACTGAGCATGACTAATTTTGAGAAATGGGACTGAGTATAAAAAAAAAAAAGGGAACATTATTTTTTTTGTGTAATAAATGTCTTCTATCACCTCATTAATCAATAGTCCCTGGGTCTCATTCTGCATATTGCAATTCCAAGGGCAATAACAAGGAATATCAAAAGGCCAGCCAATATCGCCAAGGAGATTGTAGCGATCTTAAAATCATTGCTCTGCTCCACAGTTGGCTCTGGCGTCGTACCAAACACTACAAAAAAAAAAAACTGAAAAAATCTTGATAGAAAGGGCTCTTGTGTGGGTCCAACACACAGCAGCTGTAGTTGCTTTTATTTGTGCCAAGCCCCATAGCTCAGTCGGTAGCGTACAGGACTTGAGAACAGGAGGTCGCTGGTTTGATCCCCGGCTCGGCCAATTTCTTTCCAAGGATTAAAGATAGTCATTGTGACAGCATTTGCAGACGACAAATGAAATGTAGCTCAAATGATGATTTTTGTTTTGGATAGGGTAGAAAACACTGTGCGAAAAGGAGAAAATGCTGGTTACTAGCATTTTCTCCTTTTCCCACAGTGTTTTCAAAAGGCTTCTTTCTTAGGGTCATTAAAAGTCGGGATTGTGTGGTAAAGAGTTAAAAGCTATATTTACAAAACTGCTCTCCCTGACAGTATATTAGAAAGAAAATTGTTTCATTTATTCGGCAGCCAGAAGTATACCAAAAGCTGCACTTACACTTGAGCCATGCTCTGGCAAAAGGGGGTTTAATGCATCTCCATGATTCATGGTACCAAGCAAGTTATCATATCATTAAGGATCCATAATTCCATTTTTTCTCCAACAACTGACTGAATCACGAGGTTCATTGGTCCTTTGACCTGCAGAAAATTGACCAAAAACAAACAGTTTTGGCCCAGGTCAGTGAATTGGGTCAAAACGTATTCCAAATGCATTAAGCCCCCCCTTTTCACACTGCAGGACTCATTTAGATACTCAATATAAGAGTTCTAAAGACACGGAAACTGGTTTTTGGGGTATTATTAAATGTACGTACATGGATCTCTGTTTGAGACAGCTACAAAATATTCCCTCCAAAACCCATACTGTCTCTGTCTGTAGTTCATTTTATTGCTGGATTGATTGTTTATCTCTAAATAAGAGTGATTTCGTAGATTGTACTCTAACCACGAAACATTGCGGAAATTCTTAACAAAGAATTTGGTATCTGTTGGATTTCTGTAATTGATAAAAAACACTATAAGTCACAAACAACAAATAAAAATGCCTTGACTCTTTAACTCTTTACCACATGACAAAAATGTAGACTAGTCCAAATTGAAAGCATTTGCAGACGACAAAATGATTGTGACTGAAAAAATGAAATTTGTTCCGAGAAGGATAGAAAACATTGTGGGAAAAGGAGAAAATGCTGGTTACCAGCATTTTCTCCTTTTCCCAAAATGTTTTCAAAAGGCTTCTTTCTCAAGGTCGTTAAAAGTCGGGCTTGTGTGGTAAAGAGTTAACTGTAAATCTAACACAAATGTCAAACACCCTGTAGAAAGCATTTGAACGTTGTGGGAAAAGGAGGAATTGTCGGAAACCATTTCTTTTTCCCATGTTTTCTACCATTTAAAAGAAAGATTTTACTATCTAAGCCTCACATAAATTTTCAACGAGTGTGAAATTTTGTCATCTGATAAGTACAAGTGAAACCAAGCATACACATTCATTTTAATCCTATACCACACCATCCCGACTTTTAACGACCCATAGGCATAATGGTTTCTGAAAACATTGTGGGAAAAGGAGTAAATGCTGGTTAGTAGAATTTTCTCCTTTTCCCACAGTGTTTTGTATCCACCAAAAAACAAAAACCATCAATTTAGCAACATTAACCTTCACCAAATGACAAAATTTTGGACTTTACAAATATAAAGCAACTGAAGACTATAAGATAAATGTCTCTTAAATAATGAAAATTGTTTTTGAAACCGTACAAAACATTGTGGGAAAAGGAGAAAATGCTGATTAGCAGCATTTTCTCCTTTTCCTACAATGTTTTCAAAAGCCTCTGAATATCGGGGTTGTTAAAACTCGGAATTGTGTGGTAAAGGGTTAAATTTGTTGTCTGCAAACGCCTCTAATTTCGGCAAGTCTAAAATTTTGTTGTTTGGTAAAGAGTTAATGAGTTAGCTTTTGCTATGTTTAAAGCTAAAATACTGCTGAAAGCAAATGAAAACATTTAGATAAACACAACATAGTATCTTACCCTGAGTCTGAGAAATTCGTGAATAGGCTTATCATATATTCGCTAATGTTTCTGTCGCTGAAATCCATGTCATACTCCTGGCGAGGATACACACCAAATATATCTACGTAAGTCTCGTTGATGTACGGAAATCCAAACACATACTGTAATTCCTGCCCGTGTGCAATACCTGAAAAAATATATCGGTGTAAGGCCTTGTCCCCTAAGCGCCAGCAACAATTAAACCCTCTAACAAACAGTCTTGTCTCTATGACCAAGAGAAAAATGTCTTTCGAAAACTGTGGTAAAAAAAGAGAAAATGCTGGTCAAACCCTAATCACTTTAGGCCAAGTTCCCAGTATGTCAATGCAAAGCTGGAAGCTGGTCTGATGCAGTGAAACTTGTATGGTGTGGAAAAAATGAAGTAGAAACCCATAAGGACATAACATGATCTCTATGGTCTTGGCCGACGTAGGTGAATTTTGAGCATTTAAAAAAAAGAAAAGTAGTGAAGATGTAACTGAATCAGATCTCAATAAGGGAAAACGACATTGACATGGTACCAACGAGACATAAATCTTCTATGGTCTTCATTGATGAAGTTAAAACCTTGAATGGACAAGAAGAATTGCATTATACTTTCAAGGATGAAATAAATGAGAAAGCAGAGATCATGGACTTGAATCTATAAGATCATGAACACCAAAGTCAAAACACGTTAAACATACAGTGAGTGCGTAGTGCAGTCTGAAAGGTCTTAGAAAGAGTGTAATAATAATGCAAATGATGTGGCGTGTGCTTGATCAAGGACACCATCGAATTTAGCTTGGACTTGTTAGACGCAAATATATCCTGTCAGGGGTATAGTACAGACATAGAAACAAGTTGAAAACCGTGTTTTTTCCTGCATTTCATTATGTTGTCCCTGTGTTTGCCAAGTTCTAAGAACACAGCAGGGGCTTTGCGAACTTTGTCTTAGCACTTTTCTCTTTTTCAACACACAGTTTTATACTTTTAAAATTCACTCCTCACAAGATGGGCCATGTTTAATTTGTTGTCTGCAAATGCTTTCATTTTGGGTCAGCCTAATATTTTGTCATTGCCTCTTTTTAACAACCCATGGGGCGTTACATTTTGAGAAAGGGAGAAAGGGGGGGGGGGGGGCAAATAAAAGAGGTAAAATGACAGAATTTTCAAGGACTACAATAACATTAATGTCTGTGTTTTAGTCAGTGTCAACTGTGAAACAATTTTGAGAAACCCTGTGTATTTTATGCAGAATATCGATTTTACCGCTGATTATGATTCATTTGGAATTAAACTTGCATTCTTGATTAATATGTGACTCTGGTCTTTGATACTTTCACTTTCTTAAATTTTTTTATAAGTTAGTTAACACTCTTTGTGTCACCGGAAGTTTACGTCTTTACCACACAATGCCGAGTTTTAACGACCCCGATGGAGGGGACTTTCAAAAACATTGTGGGAAAAGGAAAAAATGCTGGTAATCAGCATTTTCTCCTTTTCCCTCAATGTTTTCTACCCTTTGCAATGCAATTTCAATATTTCAATCACTTTTTTTTGTCGTCTGCAAATGCTTTCCATCTGGACTAATCTAAAGTTTTATTTTTTGGTAAAGAGTTACAATGTTATCGGGAGTCAGTCGTTACTGACATTGACTGGCATAGTAATTAGAATTATGTAGATGCTGTTAGTGTATCCCAGCTGATTTATTTAAACTTTATGAAAGGATTGGCCGTCTTGTAAGCCCATTTTCAGTTAGAAAAATGATTGGGAAGCCTTAATTAGAGGGAGAGCTTATATAAGGGACATTATGGTATCTCATGAGTTGACCTTACCTCTCCAAGTTGGTGTGTAGTCGTATCTAGATTTATAGTTGAAGACATAAAAGTATGTCTTGTTGTATAAATTTTGGGCTCTTAAGGATTCATCCATCCCAGTACCAAACAGATAGTCTGTCATCATCTGTAAAACAGTGTGTCAGGTGGAAAAATAAATAGTGTACTACAGGTTTAAATCAAATTATTATCATTCAACAAGCAATTAATCACAGTCCATCTCTTCCAACTGCTGCTTAATCCTTTACCACAGAATCCCGACTTTTACCGACCCTGAGAAAAGAGCTTTTGTAAACATCGTGGAAAAAGAAGATAATGCTGTTGACCAGCATTTTCTCCTTTTTGCACAATGTGTTCTACTCTTCCAAAACTGAATTTTAATTTTTGAGTCACACGCGGACAGTGAGTTCAAAGATTTTGTCCAAGCATATCTTGTTGCAAAGGCAACTATAGTCATGGAAGGCAGGGTTGAAATCTTGAAATGTTGATGTCTGGTAAACAACAAAATTCAAGTCTGCTTAGTTTCAGAAATAATCATTGTTTGACCAGCGAAGCTAGTCTATAGGCATCAAGATTGACCTAGAGTCAAAGTAAACAAAAAACCCCAAAGTTGCCAAATACAGAAAATACTTCTTACTGTAAGAAATCTTAAGTCTGTTATATATGATAATTTTGACAAAAACCACCAAATCTCTACCACTCCAATTTGAACATGTCTTCTTACAAAGTAATAGACTGAACAAGATGTCATTTAAAAGTTACAAGATCTTTGCTTTTATGTAAATTAAGTGACCTATTCAAAGCAGGCCATTATTACTTATTCCTACACCACTGTAACATTATGAATGAATCTAAAAATAGATATACCTAGGTAACTTGTAGCAAATTCCAGCAGCAGTAGCCCTCACTGGACAAGGAACCCTTGTCATTCCCTCAGTCATTCATTATTTAGATCATTATGTACAGTTAAACTGTTATGTTAAACTGTTATTTTACGTTTAGAATATTAACCCTTTACCACACAATCCCGAGTTTTAACGACACTGGGGAAGAATCCCTGGTAACCAGCATTTTCTCCTTTTCCCATATTGTTTTCCGCCCTTTTAGAATCAGGTTTCATCAATTCAGCCACATTTAATTTGTAGTCTGCAACAAATTTCGTTATGTTAAGAGTTAAATACTTAACTACATCTTGTGGTACTGGATATTGACTTATTAATTGTATGGTGTTTAACACTGTTTTCAACATTATTTCAATGATATCGTGGTGGCCAATGCACCTATCCATGCTTTTTCTAGCTCATTAAGGATTAAACTTAAACTGGATTACAGTTCACCAATAGCATGCATAGCCCCGGTAGCTCAGTCGGCAACATACAGGACTTGAGAACAGGAGGTCCCTGGTTCGATCCCCGGCTCTGCCACTTTCTTTCCGAGTATTGATTATAGTCATTGCGACAGGTTTCATTCCTCTCGCACGTTTTGACGATGGTTATGTCGGAAGGCAGCCAGTGGCTTGGAAAGAATATTGTGCGGAGTACTGGTAAAAGAAACTCCAAGAAAGCATGAATATGTATGTGCCCTGGCGACCGCTACATAACTGGAATAATGTTGAAAACAGGGTTAAACACAATACAATCAATCAATCAATCAAATTCGTTAGTCTGTCAGTACTTTCAGTACTTTGATTTTAAATTTCTTGGGAGACAGCAGTGTAGGGGTAGAGCTTAGGCCCATCCACATCAAAGGGTTTGGATTTGAATCCCGAGATGGGCAGGGCCAACCGTTGGAACTACTCACATCACAGCACAAGTACTGGGTAAAGTTACAAGGAAGCACTCACTGAGATCGATTGGTATAAGTTATAAGGACTTGTTTCACACCCAGGTAAAAACTTAAAAATTTTGTCAGGTGTTAAAAAGTTAAAACAGATACAACAAGAGCACTGCAAGCAGGTGCCAACAATTGGCTCCAGTTGCTTGATTTTCAGAGAAATTTCTAAGTCGAAAAAGGGGCATGACTGTGTAAAAAAAAAAATTGAAAGTTATCTGCCCCTGTTGTTTGGATTCCTCTTTTGATAGTTAACAACTTGTGTGAATTTCAAGCAAATATCTTCAGTAACAGTAGAGATATTATAAAATGTCAAATTTTTTGCATGACAACGCAGATGATACAGATGACAATGCCAGGGCTGTGACAATAACACAATGTTTTCTTTGAAAACAGCCGAGCTAAAAATGTAATGATCTATGCTATACTTACATCAATAAGCTCTTGCCTAATCCAACTTCGGTTTTGGCGTTGTGGCCAGTAAGAATATTCGAACGTCAGGGCTTCCTTTGCATTTGTCATATCAGCAACACTCCTGTCTCTTAGAAACTCCACGATGACATTGTCAAACTGATTTTGCTCAATGCCTTCTTCAAGGGTCGGCATATTAGCTGAAAAAGACACTTTCATTTACTTAGAATTCTGTAAACTATCTCTATGATGAAAAAAAAAATTGTGACTCATCCAAATCAGGAGCATTTGCAGCCCCCAAAAAAACCAGTATTGCTGAAATGAAGGAATTTGTTATTGACAGGGTTGAAAAATTCAGGAAAACTTTGGGGAAAAAGGGAATCAGATTTTAGAAAATGATGTTGGAAAAAGAAAAAAAAAAAAATCCTAAATTGTGTGATAATAATCCTTTTCCCACATTGGTTCCTTCAGGTCATTAAAATACAGGATCATTAGAGAAAGGGATAAACACTATTACAATCCAAAGTTTAACTCTTTACCAAATGACGATGGCTGCTTTCCCAAAACAGTCAACGAAACAATGATCAGTAGTGAGAGAGGTATGAATCCTGTCGCAACCACTATCATCAATCTTTCTAAAAAAATTGGCCGAGCAGGAGAATTCAACTGTTGACCCCTTGCTCCAAACTGCACTACCAGGGCTCGGCTTTGAAGTTGAACCAGTGCAGAATTTTGTTGTTGGGTAAAGAGTCAACTCATTACCACACAATCCTGACTCTGAAGAAGAAGCCTTATAACCAGAATTTTCTCCTTTTCCCACAATGTTTTCTACTCCACGAAAAGTAAAATTCATGCCTTTAGTTTCTTTTCATTTGTCATCTGCAAATGCTTTCAATTTGGTCAAGGCTAAAATTTTGTTGTTTGGTAAAGAGTCAAGACAAACGTCATCGTTTCGGCACATTCCATTTTTTGTCTGGAAGTCTTAACCCCTAGGATGTTACACGTGACTCATGGACCTTTTGCGGACAGTGTAGATCAAGATCAGATTGCACAGAATGTGCAGTCTGATCTTGAATCTACACTGTTCGATACGGTGATATTTCTTCCCCAAGATTAACTTGGAAATAGTAACCTTTGGGTTTTTACTATTGACTTGAAGGTATCATTTAACTTATTTATCAGGCATTGTAGATCCAAAATCAGACAGCATGTTTTTTTCAGTCTGATCTTGATCTACACTGTCTGCAAAAGGTCCTTGAGTAGTACTAAGCAGCTAAAGGTTAAACTCTGTAGTCTAGTAATGACTTTATTAGAGAAGAGTAAAAAATTCACAAAAGGAAAAATATTTTACTTACGAATGTAGTAAGACCCATCATCTTTCACCAGCCCTCCCATGACCCTGAGTTTCTGATAGCGCCCTTGTTGTCTCATGGCTTTAGGGCTGTCCAATAGGAATGCATAGACAGACCCCATAAAGGGACCATCCACAACTGGACCCCAAGGATTGCCAACTGTACCCTCCTGAAATTGTAGAAATGACAAAAATCTGCAGTTGTTTTTTATCTCAGATAATTGTTTGGATTTTTATGGATTTGTCACTGATGATTCTGTCAAGTAAAGAATCTTACAGGGACTTTGTGAATCAATTTCTATTTTCCAAGCAAATTAATTAGTAAACAGTTTTACCCAAGAAGTTTTTTCCCTTTCTCTCTCTTTTTTTGAAACTGCAAACTAACAAATATTAAATGTTCACAAAAAGCTGAATTTATAAAATCAACATAATTTCATGCCAACAATTTAACATTAAACTGGAGAGACTTAGAGCCTATGGAATTATGCATTTCTTTAATGGGGGGGAAACATTGTGGGAAAAGGAGAAAATGCTGGATACCAGCATTTTCTCCATTTCCCACATTGTTTTCAAAAGGTATCTTCCTCAGGGTTGTAAAAACTTGGGATTGTGTGGTGAAGGGTTAACCTGTGTGCTGCTTAACCCTTTCCCAATCAACAAATTTTAGACTTTTTCATATTCAAAAAATCTGCAGACAACAAAATTCAAAATATGTACAAGAGCTTAAGCCCTCTAACAGTGTGAAAAATATTACGAGAATATTACCAGCATTTTCTTCTATTCCCACTATGTTTTTAAAAACCTTCTCTTTCAGGGCCATTGAAACTCGGGACTGTCTAGTAAAGAGTTAGGTTAGGTGTTTGTTTAACCCATTACCACACAATCCCGACTTTTAACGACCCTGACAAAGAAGCCTATTGAAAACATTGTGGGAAAAGGAGAAAATGCTGGTAACCAGCATTTTCTCCTTTTCCCACAATGTTTTCTACTCTATCAAGGTCAAATTTCGTCATCTGAGCCACCTCTGATTTGTCATCTGCAAATGCTTTCAGTTTGGACCAGTCTAAAATTTTGTTGTTTGGTAAAGGGTTAATGCAGGTACATCTCAGCATATCTGCCTTCTCTCCTAACGCAATAATAATCATTATGCGTTCTTAATGCTCTAAAAAGATATAAATCATCTTTTGTGCTACATTTGTCATCTATTTATGCTTTCAGTTTGGTTCAGTCCAAAATTTTGTCGCTTGGTAAAGGATTAACCCTTTACCACACATTCCCAACTTCTAACGAGCCTGAGGAAGAATCCTTTTGAAAGCATTGTGGGAAAAGGAGAAAATGCTGGTAACCAGCATTTTCTCAATTTCCCACAATGTTTTCTACCCTATCAAAGAGAAATTCCATCATTTGAGCAAAATTTAAATTGTCGTCAGCAAATGCTTTCAATTTGGACTGGTCCAAAATTTTGGCGTGTGGTAAAGAGTTAAGCAAGCACTGTTTCAGTGTCCCTAAGGAGATTGCTTCACACAGACCTGACTGTACATCAACATTCTCATACCTTTACTCTAACTCGTACAGAGGCATTCACAATTTCATCGGCTGTTCTATATAGCTGCATACAGGTAACGAGACGCTGGTTATCATTGGACGGACAGCCAAGCTCTCGTGCCAGATTCTGGGCATACTGCTTGGCATCATTTATATCTGGTATATGAGACCACTGGCAGCGATCTGACCCAGACATCATGATGGCTTGATGGAATAAATCTGACAATAGAAACATCGGTTGATTTTGAACCCCTTAACTCTTTGGCTATCATTATCAATGACTAGAGAAAATTTTAGCCTTGTCCAAACTGAAAGCATTTGCTGACAACAATTTCAGTGTGATTCAAATGGTGCAATTTTTCTTTGATAGGGTAGAAAACATTGTGGGAATAGGAGAAATGCTAGTTACCAATGCTGGTAACCAGCATTTTCTCCTTTTCCCATAATATTTTCTACCCTTCCCAAAACAAAGTTTCATTTCTGAGTCACATTTATTTTGTTGTCTGTAAATGCTTTCAATTTGGTACCAGCTTAAAATTTTGTTGTTTGGTAAAGAGTTGAACAAGCACAGAAGCATTGTGTCATCTTGCATGTCTTTTTTTTGTAATAGGAAAGGCAAATACAAGCCAAAGGCTATCATCAAGTACAGAATGTTATTTCCAGACATTTCCATTACCACCTACTTTACATAAAGGTCCTGCTCCATATCATGTTATACAACCAAGTGATAAAAATCAACTTTCTGTCAACTTTCTATTTCTTTGACAGTCTTGTGCTTCTAATTAACCCATTACCGGACAACAAAATTTTAGCCTTGGCAAAACTGAAAGGATCTGCAGATGACAATTTCAATGTACCTCAAACGGTGCAATTTTTCTTTGATAGGGTAGAAAACATTGCGGGAAAAGGAGAAAATGCTTGTTACCAGCATTTTCTCCTTTTGCTACAATGTTTTCAAAAGGCTTTTTCCCATGGTCGTTAAGAGGTGCCATTGTGATGTAAAGGGTTAAACGAAAGAGACAAACTTACTGTAAGATCTAGGGGACAGCAGATGCATTCCAACACTAGCTGCCCCTGTACTGTGACCAAATATGGTCACCATGCCTGGATTTCCACGGAAATATCGAATATTTTCTTTGACAAACTCCAACGCCCTCTGTTGATCCCACAATCCATAGTTACCTGGTGAGTAGTTGTCACCTGTGCTCATAAAACCTAAAATTTAGGAAAATGTGCTCATAATAAGTAATTGAAATTTGAGGAGACAGTGCTAATAAAACCTGAAATTTGAGGAAACTGTACTCAAACATCTTGAAATTAGAGGCAACTGTACTTACAATCCTTAAATTAGGAAAGTGTGTTCATAAATCCTTAAATTGAAGAAATTGTACTCATAAACCAAGAAATTAAGAAAACTACATGTATAAATAATTCCTGAAAATGAAGAAACTATACCAATAATTCCCCAAATTGAGGAATCTTGAGGAAACTCAGTAAAATTTCTCTTTAGTGATCAACAGTGTTTTATCATGGGAACAAAACAAATCTCATCATTTGGGCCACATTTAACCATTTACCACACAATCCCAACTTTTAATGACTAATGAGAGAGAGGCCTTTTGAAAACATTGTGGGAAAAGGAGAAAATGCTGGTAACCAGCAGTTTCTCCTTTTCCCACTATGTTTTCTACCCTTCCAAAGCAAATTCCAATCTTTCATTTACATTTATTTTGTTAGCTGCAAATGCTTTCAATATGAACTACCGGTAGCCTAAAATTTTGTTGTTTGGTAAAGAGTTAATAAGTCTCCTCCAAATAATGTTTCTGGTCTGGAAAAGCCCAAAAGTTTGTCCTCTGGTTAAAGAGTAAAATCTAAGGTTGAAATCTTTTCATTGAAATGACATATCATCATCATTTTTCTTCAGACAATGTCATTTTAGTTCATAATATCAGTGATGAAATAGGTACATCAAGTTGTTTCAGGTACCTCACTTCCTGTCCTGTACTATTATATTACAAATAAGTCATTCAGTGTGAAAAGGGGGCTTAATGCATCTGCAAAAAGTATCCACCCAGATCAGCCTGTCTAGTCTGCATAGGCTGACCTAGGCCAAAACTTCTTGCTTTGGGTAAATTTTCTACACGTCCAGGGACCAGTCTACCTCATGATTTATTCGGGTGTTAGACAAAATGGATTATATGGATCCATGATTATGTGGTGACTTGCTTGGTATAATGCATCATAGAGATGCATTTAATCCCCTTTTGCAAGAGTTATGCTTTATTATACCATTTTGGACATGGCAACACACAAAATGAAGAAAAAGAGAAACAAAATCAGACCTAATGCATTGAGTCTGTAGTTAAATGTCACTACGACCACTTTTCTCTCCGCTAGGAAAACGCCCGGATACTGCTGGGATGCGCCCATAGTCCATCCCCCTCCGTGGATAAACACCATGACAGGGTAGAGTGGTGGATTCGATACTGGCCGCTCATCTGTTTTCTATTTTGACAGTAAAAAAAGAAAAAGAGGAACTGGATACATGCCTAGAACTTTTCAGTTCAGGTTTACACTTTCAACATATTTTAGTCATTTTTATGAAAAGCAACTATCCTAGAAAGTGAAATTTCTTCATTTACAGGAAAGGGTTTTTGACTGACTTTCTTAACCCTTTACTAGAGGATAAAATTTTGGCCTTATCCAAACTGGAAGCATTTGCAGACAACAATTTTAATGTGGCTCAAATAGTGCAACTCTTCTTTTATAGGGTAGAAAACATTGTGGGAAAAGGAGAAAATGCTGGTTACCAGCATTTTCCCCTTTTCCCACAATGTTTTCAAAAGGCTTTTTCTTTGTGGTCGTTAAACTTGGGATAGTGTGGTAAAGGGTTAACCCCTTACCTCACAATCCCGGGTTTTAACAACCCTAAAAATAATAGCTTCCGAAAACATTGTTTGAAAAGGAGAAAAACCAGCATTTTCCCCTTTTCCCACAATCTTTTCTGTCCTTCCAATAATAGATATCAATTTTAGAGTCACATTTATTTTTTCCTTTATTTTGTTGTCTGCAAATGCCTTTAATTTGGACCAGTCTAACAAGTTGTAACTTGCTAAAGGGGTACCTCTTTACCACACAATCCAAATTTGCAAGACCCTGCGAGAGTAGCCTTCTGAAAACATCATGGGAAAAGGAGAAAATGCTGGTTACCAGCATTTTCTCCTTTTCCCACAATGTTTTCTGTCCTTCCAATAACAAATATCAATTTTTGAGATGTGTACATTTATTTAGTTGTCTGCAAAAGCTTTCAATTTAGACAACTCTAAAAAGTTTGGTAAAGGACTAGGTGCCAAAGAATCACACTGACTTACATTTGGTACAAAAATATTCATATACAAGCAGTCTTCACTGGTATCTCTGGACCTGTCAAAGTTTGGTACTGTCTGTTTGACATACCATGGTATCTGGGGACAGGCTGGACGGTATTTAGTGGCATCCCATATCCCTGACCAAGACGGTCGCTCAGGTTTCTGAAATCAACCAATCACATTGAATATTTGATTAATGTTTCAGGAGGAGAAAAGATAAACGAATTCAACTACTGTATATATCCATGTACTTAGTCCCAGAGCTAATAATGGCAGAACATCTTATTAGATTGATATGCTACAAGGGCATAGTGCCCATAATATGCAATAACAAGTGCCTAAAGCAGAATAGCGGAATGTAAAATGTTTGGTCCCTTTAGAGAATAATGTCATTCACCCTGATAATTCTTTTTAATTTTTTTCTCCTATTTTACCATCTTGGGGAAGAGTACTTTTGAAAGAACTGTTGGAAAAGGAGACTGTGCTAGTACCAGCATTTTCTCCCTTTCCCACAGCATTTCTATCCTTTCAAAGATAAATATTATTTGAGTTTTAATTTGTTCTCCACAGACAATTTCACCATTTGCCACACAATCCTGAGTTTTAATGACCCTAAGGAGTGAGGCTTTTGAAAACATTGTGGGAAAAGAGAAAATGCTGGTAACTAGTTTGTACTGGAGTTTAATGCAGTTAATGTTTTAACAGCTTAGGTCATATCATGGCAGTCAGTGCACTTATGCTTATGTATCCTGGTTTTTTCACACCAGTACTAACACAACTTTCTTTCCAAGTCACTGACAACTTTCCTCACATGCACCACAGATGAGAGGCAAATGTTTGCAGGAAAGAAAGTTTGCCTCAACCTAGTATCAAACTCGCAACCATCAGGTCACCACTCAGATAAACTAACGACTGAGGTATCTGGTGTGACTTTGAGATGTCTGAAGTAGGCCTAATAAAATCAGTCACCTACAAGGCTAACTCTGATATTCTTTGCCCCTGCTTTTTTAACCCAGTAATGTCATGAATAAACATGTGTGGTATGTGATATAAAGCTTATTTTTGTTGTTCCTTTATATTATTGCTAAATAGATCTTCTGCTCTATCAGTCTGCTTTTCAGGTCTTTGAGTTCTTTGATTTGACAAAAAATGACTGTTTTGTTTTCCTATCTCCATAGGCCTAAGCATGGGCATAAGCACGGGTTCAGAATCATTTCGCACTTCAAACTGAGAGTGCTATTTTTCCCATAGGCTGCTAAATGCGACACAGTGCTCTTTTGCGGTGTAAATAAAAATCAGGATGCACAGAATGTGCAGTCTAATCTTGATCTACAATATCCAATATAATGTGATTTTTCATCAACAAGAAATAAAATGAAATCACAATTTTTGGCTTTTCATTATCGGCAGAAAATTTTCTTTTTGGGGGCATGATTAGGAAGATAGAGTTGTTCTATAAACTGATAAAAGTATGTTTCAGCTTTGCTTATTTTTTTCTGCATTATGCACCTGCATATTGTGTTTGATCCCTTTACGACACAATTCTGAGTTTTAAAGACCTTAGGGAGATATGTTTTTGAAAACATTGTTGGAAAAGTACAAAATGCTGGCTCTCCTTTTCCCTAATTATTTTCAACCCTTTCAAAGAAAAATCCATTATTTGTGTCAAATTTGATTTGTCGCTTGCAAATGCTTTGAATTTGGTAGAGTACAAAATTTTGTCGTTTGGTAAAGAGTTGTGAATGTTACATCATGAGCTCCCGATGGAGGGGTTTACAGTCAAAACGTACCCAAACCAAAACGTACCCAAGTCAAAACGTACCCAAGTGGAGTCAAAACGTACCCAAGTGGAGTCAAAACGTACCCATTGTGAAGTCAAAACGTACCCATGTTTTTTTTTCTCACATCTTTGTAAAATGTAGTTAGAGATTTGTTTTTATCATTTTAAGATCGGCGACTTTCAATGCTATACCGTAGATGTGCCTTTGATGATTGAAAATAGTGTGGGAAAAAAAAAGAAAAAAACACATTGCAGAACTTTACATATTAAATTTTCTTGGCCAACCCAAATGTGTCTTATTTATTATTTGATTGATATTACTGAAAAAAAAATCACCTACCAAAACATCTGTTTTATCCTTATTTGAAGACAATATCATTTATCCATCAAATGTCCACATACATCCACACAGTTAAAGAAGAGAAATGTAAATATGCACACACGAGAAGAGTGTAACAAACCTAAGGCAATGAACAAACTAATTATTCAAACAGTCTTTAATGAGATTTACCAAGCATTTTAATTGATTTAATGGTAATAATTTTTTCATGGTTAAGTCTTATATGCATTAAGACAGTTCACCTAACTAATTAAATAAAATCAGTTAATTAACTTAATAAATCAGTTAATTAACATAATTGCTGATTAGCTTTGATGAGTATGTCATTTTCATGTAGTACAAGATATATAAGTCTCATTTGAAGCAGTTATCACATAACCCATCATGAGTTGTATCCTTGTCTGTACTGCTCCAACTCAGTTGAAGACCATCATGAGGCAATTGCTTGTGATGCCTGTGGTGGTTGGCAGCACATCCACTGTCAAACGGGTATTTCCAGACATACTTACAAGAGAATGGTGAGGGGAATCCTGAATCAACCATTTACATGCAGTCACTGTCAGCAGCTTCAGGTAAATATCATAATAAATATATGATTTTACATAAATATATTGACTCTTTGCCACACAGCTAGATATTCAATTGATATGGTAAGAAAAATCATGGAAAAGGAGAATTAGGTTGTTTTTTCTATTACACCTTTCATAAAATGGACTGTGTGGTAAGGTGAAGGGTTAACAATTTGTTAGTTATCCAACCCCAATATGCAGACAAGCATACAATAATTTGATCACAATTTTTTCAAATAATGTAAATTTAATATCCATTTACTCTTTTTGGTTATTATAATATACAAATTTTCCCTTTTTTAGGACATAGAAGATGCTGATTCTACAACTTCTATAATTGAGAGACTTAATCAGTCCTTAATCGAGGACACACAAGAGACATGGCGAAGTGAGCCCGATGAATCCTTTAGAGTAAACACCACTATCATTCGTCCACCAGAACTCCAAGAGGCAGCAATAGCAGAGCCTGAACCAACAAACCAAGTCCTACAAGAGCGACCCCAGACATTTGAGATCAAGGTGGCTCCAATAAAGGGGGCGACCTCCTGCTTGATTCAAGAGGCTTTTCATTTACCAGAAAAGTAAGTAGAATTGAAGAATAATAGCATATCAGGCCTGATTCCAAAAAGCTCATGCCATATTAATCCATTCCTGTGTTAGAACCTCCTTAGTGTTAATAATTGCTTTCAATTTCTGACTTTATAAATTTGTTGATTAAATCAATTCTTGTGACATGAATTTAAAGTTGTTAACTCATTACCACACAATCCCTACTTTTGACGACCCTGAGAAAGAAGCCTTTAGAAAACATTGTGGGAAAAGGAAAAAATGCTGATAACCAGCATTTTCTCCTTTTCCCACATTGTTTTCTACCCTTCACAAAACAAATTTCAAATGTGTTAATACTTTTCATTACTTTCCACAGAGAAAATGGAGTATCTCATTCTAGATTTATCGTGTAATTTTCACATTGCGTAATTAACCAATTCTTATCATTTCAGAACAGTCGTGGTAGATGTACCTACTGGTGGTGCCACATCAGAACAAAATCCAAACGATGTCCAGCTACAGTTGTTCAGAAAGGGGGAGAGTTCAAATGCGGTACTCACCAACATGACCACCCCCCAAACTACCATAGAAGACTAGATGTTAAGATTTTTCAGAAGGTGTGTAAATTTTGAATGTGGCCTATCAAATTAGTTGAATGGAAAAAAATCCATGATATCCACGGAAATCAAGACAACGCGAGCTAGGTCCTATATTTAGATTATGGTTTCTTAGTTGTAGATAAAAGAATAATAAAAAGGCTGTGATCATTGAGATAGTTTCCCTTTAGACCAGGACATTTATTCATGTTTCAATATTATGTACTTCAGACCAAAAGACGAGCACAGACAGAAATTTTTACTTCCGCCAAGTCTATGATAGAAGAAGCTTTTGAAGAAGAAATAACACAAACAGACACCAACCTACCAAGTATAGACCTCTTATCAAGGCGTGTTAACAGAGCCAGACAAAAAGTACGTCCACCAGAGCCCCGTGGGGAAGACTTTGAGGTTTGTAGTTTTTATCACAAATAATATGTAAGATAAACAATGTCTTCTTTTTAAACATATTTATTTGTAATATTTAATTACAAAAGGATTGGGACGAAAGCTAATGAAAGTCCCTCTTTCTTGAGTGCAAATGGCTCATACAGTAAGTCCATAAATACAGTAAAAAGCACACACACCCATCCACACCCACACACAAATGTCTTTAGTAAAGCAATGCACAATACTGTGATATAAATAATTAACTGATTAAAAGCTGAAATAATTGTCTACAAAACAGCAATAAAATGATTTTTTTTGTCTTGCAGCTACATCTCAATGCCGTTCCCGAAAACTACCTTCGAGAAGACTTACGCGTTGATGGTGCACGTCATCTTATCTTTTCTACTGACAGACAACTTCAAGTACTTTCACAAGCTAAGACCTGGTATGTGGATGGTACATTCAAAGTTCTTCGACCTCAAGACCCATTCATCCAACTGTACAGTGTACACGCCTTTCTACGAAATGAAAATGATGAGACCAAGCAAGTCCCCCTGATTTTTGTCTTCATGAGTAGACGAAGGAAAAGAGACTACAAAAAAGTATTCAAGGTATATACATTTTACATCACCTAACAATTCATTATATTCTATCTTCTTAGTAGCACAATTTTCATTGAGTTAATTTTATATAATATTATTTTTGATTTTTCATTAAGATCTTAGCTTTTTCATTTCTCATAAAATTTACTATGTACATTTTTCTTATACAGAGTATAAAGTCACTCATCAGCCCATCTATTCCACAAAGTGTAGTATTGGATTTTGAGAGAGCCGCTTGGGCAGCCCTGAAGAGAGTCCTTCCTGATGTGAAGATCAGTGGATGTGCTTTCCACTGGACCCAATCCCTTTGGCGAAAGCTGCAGGTAGGTTACATTCATATGAAAATATCTTAAAAGTTTAATATCTCTCAAAATGTTTTTTCTATAAGTGTTAGTGAGATTAATTACTGATCACATAGGATTTTCAAGCAACACAACTGTAGATGTATTTAAATAAATCTTGTCAAAAATTTTTACATATTTTCCTTGATAATGAGGTGGCATTTGACACTGATGTCCTTTAACCCATTACCACACAATCCCTACTTTTGACGCCCCTGAGAAAGAGGCCTTTAGAAAACATTGTAGGAAAAGGCGAAAATGCTGGTAACCAGCATTTTCTCCTTTTTCCACAATGTTTTCTACCCTTTCCGAGTCAAATTTTGATTCTTCAGTCACATTTGTTTTGTCGTCTGCAAATGCTTTCAATTTGAAGCTTACGATATGTCTATGAAATTTCTTTTTTATTTTCAGAATCTCGGTCTCAGTACGAACTACAGAGAAGATGAAGGCACCAGAAAGTTTGTTAGAAAGTTGATGGCATTGCCTCTTCTGCCTGAGAATCACATTCAAGAAACATTCCAAATCCTACAACAAAAAGCTTCAGCACCGATTGAGCCACTGATGAATTACATCAATGCGACATGGATAGCTGGTTACTGGAACCCCAGTGATTGGTCTGTCTATGGCAAAGGAATCCGAACAAACAATGACTGCGAAGGTAAATATCATTTATTTATAATGATACAAAAATTGAATTGATGAAACACATATATCACTTAAGGTGACCCGTCAGATTATGGGACAAATTTTACAAAAAAAAAAACCTTAGAAAATCATCCATTTATATTCCTATAATACACAAACAAATCGTTTGAAGACATAATTAAAAAAAAAATGTTTAATAAAACTAATTAAATGTCTGTTATATTATGGAATTTAAGCATCATTAATAATGTGCCAGTCACATGAAATTCCAATTATGCCTTTTGGGGTTTCTGTTTCAAGCCAGGTTGTTTTTTTCCCAATTTCCTGTTTAATTATTCTTTTTTTACTTTCAGGTTGGCATCGTCGCCTAAATTTCAGATCATCAGGGCCACCACCATTCTACAGCCTGATTGACCTTCTACATAAAGAAGCGAACAGACTTCCCATACAGATTCGACTAGTTAGTGAAAAAAGACTCAAGAAAAGACAAAACAAGCAGTACCTATCAGTTCAGAGAAAAATATTTGACTTGTGGTGTAAATATGAAGAACAAACAATCTCAACTTCAAGACTACTGAAAGACTTATCCGGTGTTTATATTCCATCTGGGCTCTGATTGATTGATTACCATGTATGTGCTTTTTCAAGTGCAAAAGTGAATGAAAGTAATGACCCTTTGGTAAGGCGCTCTGTGCCACTCAATTGTGAGGTTTTATGACAATTTCTATTAAAAACAATGTGGGAACAGAGGAAAATGCTGGTTACCAGCATTACTTCCTTTTCCAGTAACATTTCTAGTCTATCAGTGCGTTTAATTTGGTCCTAAATATTGTTTTTTTGAATGTTATTGTTTAACCTAACAACCCTCAGCACTCTTTTGAATACTGACTCATTACCAATCAACAATATTTTAGACTTGTCCAAATTCATTGAAAGCATTTGCAGACAACAAAATAAATGTAACTGAAAATTTGAAATTTGTGAAGGGTAGAAAACATTGTGGGAAAAGGAGAAATTGCTGGTTACCCACAAGGCTTCTTTCTCAGGGTCGTCAAAAGTAGGGATTGTGTGGTAATGAGTTAACAAAATTCATGTCACAAGAATTGATTTAATCAACAAATTTATAAAGTCAGAAATTGAAAGCAATTATTAAGTAGGGATTGCCTTTGAATATACTGTGAAAAAAAGGGGAAAAAATGTAACTTACAATCTGACTGCAACTGCATTGTGGGCAAGTCAGTTCTTGTTAACAATCCTCAAAAAGAAACATTGTGGGAAAAGGAGAAAATGCTGGTAACCAAGTAAAAACTGCATTTCTACTCTTAATTAGCATCAAAATATTAGACTTGTCAATAAAATGAGGAAAACACTGTGAGAAAATAGGGAGATAGTGTTAGAATCATTTTTTCCCTCTTTTTCTCACAATGTTTACTAAGAACCTATTCAAAAGGGTTGTTCTACCAGCATTCTCTCCTTTTCTAAATTGATAATTTCAAAAATTTAGTTTCTGTTTTTTTTTTATGTAATTAAATGTTGTTCTGATCAACTAGATTTACATGTTTACTTGTTTTAAATGTTCAGAAATACTATGTAACAGTTTGTCCATTTGTGTGAAAATTATCTTTTGTGTGAATAAAACTTGATAATCAATAACTGTTTGTGACACTTCATTCATCCTGATTACATAACACTGCCCACTACTATGTGTTATCAATTATCCTTTTGACCTGCATTATACAGTGACTTTGGAGTTATACACACACATCTGTTTGACCTGCTTCTTAAACATTATACAGTGACTTTGGAGTTATACACACACATAAGTAAGAATTTTATTAATTTTGTTTGATAAAAAAGACAAAAAAACGGTACTAGGTTTCATTTTGGGTACGTTCTTCTTTTTCCATTTCCATAAATGTGTGATATCCGGTGACCTGCTTTTAAGCAACCTTTCGCTATCTCGATATATATTCAGTTATATAGGAGTTAAAACAGCCTTGAAAGTTTATATTTTAATAATCTTATATTTAATAAGTGGTTAAAAATGCTATTCATTGTTTTGGGTACGTTGACTTATTTTTTGGGTACGTTTTGGTTTGGGTACGTTTTGACCGCATCCCGATGGAGGGCGTGATTTTGATTTCAAAATTTAAAATATTAATCACTCTCCACTAAACCCTATGTTATGGGTACTCATTAGAATCGTCTCATCGAGACGATTCTAATGAGTACCCACAACATAGGGTATGAAAGAGAAATAATGGATTTAGAATACTATCACTCCCTTTCATCTGAAGGTCTGTACATCACATGCGTCAATATTCAGAATTTATATAACTCACATTGAATCGAAACTGTCTCCTCCAGTCTGGATATTCTGAAATTCTTTTAGCGTAGGGAACTCCTAAAAATACATTGATTCTTTGTTTGTCGTAGGCCTCATAATGTGAAGGGATCGAAAACCCCTCTACGGCCCCGTGTGTACACTGGACAATCACGTTATATTTGTGGCCAAATTGCGCATCTGTGAGTCCGATTTGTGTCAATAAATACAGAAAGATAATGAAAGTGAATAAAATCCAACGTAAGGTTGTCATGGTTTCAATTTCGAGATGTCATGTTTCCGGAAATGTTTTTCAAAGTTTACATTTTCAGTACACCTTGATCACGTGACGCAGGTAAAAATCAGGTAAACGGTGTCCACTCAATTATCTGCCCGTGCAATTTATTTGCTGTCAAAATGCCCCATTTGCTGACGATAAAATCTGATTTACACGTTTGAATTTCTTTCCAATTTGTCCTAGTAATACCATACAGATAAAGATCTAGTCACACGTAAGGAATTGTCGCCAGACAGCGTCTGTTTTACCTAAATCAGGAGAAAACTGGACGATGCTAGTCCGACCGAAGTGAACTGGTTGGTTAGTTAAAATACTGAACTCTTATCCTGCTGAAGAGGCTAAATGATACCTTCAAGTCCATAGTAAAAACCAAAGTGTTGCTATTTCGAAGCTGTTTTTGGGAAAGAAATAACCCCTCAACGGTCAGTGTAGATCCAAGATCAGACTGCACGTTCTGTGCAGCCTGATCTTGGATCTACACTGTCCGCAAAAGGTCCTTGAGTCACGCTAAGCAGCCTAAGGGTTAAGTGTCGATGTTAAAGTTTCGAAGACAATCAAATACAGCTATCTTATATTGTTTAAAGTATGCAGCTTAACCAGATTTATTCAACTTTAAGCTACAGGCATGAATACTATTTTTACCTTTAATAAAACTTTCAAACCTATGGTAAAAAGCCGAATAATATTATTTTTCAAACATATTTTTTGGAGAAAGATATCTCCATATCGGACAGTGTGGATCCAAGATCAGACTGCACGTTCTGTGCAGTCTGATTTTGATCTACATTGTCCGAAAAAGGTCCGTGAGTCGCGCTTAGCAGCCAAAAATTACCTAAAATACTTTGGAACTATTTTGCGTCGGCTGCAAAAATCCGTGCATTTCTAACAAAGGAATCTAATAAGACAGTGATATCTGATATTTATTTTTTAAATTTTGATCATGACAATTGTTTCCAGAACTTTGCTTTTTAATATTCGAAACATTTGCTTCAGTTTGGATGCAAAAATAATGGAATCTTCCCTACAAACACTCTAACTTAATGATCAAAACAAGATTTCTGTCACTTTGCCATTTTACATCGTATCTTAGTCACGATTTTTGAGACAAGGAGTTACCACTAGAATGCTTTTCAATGTCTAAAAACGTAGACTTAAACATTTACCTCATAATCCTGAATTTTAACAACCTCGAGGAAGAAGGCTTTTGAAAACATTGTGAAGGAGAGTTGAAAAGAATTTATTTTGAAGGTCTTTGCCATTTCATGTGAAAGAGAAGTTTTTCTTTTTCTAAAGAGGGTAAAAAATTTCTTGTTATAAATACATGTATGCTTTTTAAATGGCTAGAAACTTATAGTTAACCCAAAATAGTACACAATCCTGAGTTCGGTAGACCTTGAGGAAGAAGGCTATCGCAATAAATATTGTGGCAAAGAGTTAAAAAAATATTATCGTTATTTTCATTTTATATTTTTATTTTTAAACTCCTTACCATTTTATTTCAAAGACAATTTTTTAGGAGGGTAAAGAGTTCATGGTAATATGCTGATCAATTTCTAGAAACTTAGATTAAATCCTTTAGCATACAATCATGAAGTTTAATGACCTCGAGGAAAAAGGCTTTTGAAAGCTATTATCTGACAGTTTTTCCTTTCACCACAGTGTTTTCTATTCTATCAGATACAAAGTCCATCACGTGAGCCAGATTTATTTTTGTCGCCTGCGAATGCATTCACTTTTGGAAAGTTTAACATTTTGTTCATTGGTGAAGAGTTATAAGATTAAAACAAGACATGTCACTGAGAAGTGACTGATGCCCCCGAAAATACATATGATCTTGACCTTACCCTACGAAAATGACTGTAGCGCATGATACTTCGTCTCAATGTGGTAAATATTCGTACAAATATGCTGTGATCTTGACCTTTAATCCATGTACATGACTTATGCACATGACACACCGTCTTTATGTAGTAAACGATTCTGCAAACTTATACTGAAATTCATTCATAATTAAGTAAGATTCAGGCCGGATGCGAATTCTATACCCCCACACACATATGACCTTGCTGCGACATTGACCTTCAACCTATGGACATATCTCTTGCGCATGATACATCGTCTCTATGTGGTTAACATTTGTGCAAAATTATTTTGAAATTAGGTAAAAGGGAAAATGTCATGGCCCAGACACCATGGCCCCCGCCCCAAACACATTTGACCCTCCTAGAACCTTGACATTTAATCTACGGACTCTTGCACATGACACATCGTCTTTATATAGTTAACAATTCTGCAAAGTAATTCATGAATAAAAAAGTTACAGGACACGAATACTACCCCCAAACACATTTGACCTTGCTGTGATCTTGACCTTTACCCTATAAACATATCTCTTGCGCATGACATGTTGTCTGAAAGTGGTTAGCATTTGTGCGAAGTTATATGAAAATTGAACAGACACGTTCCTGCCCATGCCCAAAAAACATTTGACCCTCCTAGAACCTTGACATTTAATCTACGGACTCTTGCACATGACACATCGTCTTTATGTGGTTAACGATTCTGCAAAGTAATATTGAAATTCATTCATAAATAAAAAGGTTACAGGCCAGACATGAATACTACCCTGGTAAAACACATTTGACCTTGCTTTGACTTTGAGCTTTAACCTACGGACATGACTCCTGCACATGACACATCGTCTTGTTGTGGTTAATATTTGTGTCAAGTATTGAAATTGAACAATAGGGAAAATGTTATGGCCCGGACACGAAAAGTGGACGGATAGACGGACCAAACAAAAACTATATTCCCCCCCCCCCAAAAAAAAAAAAAAAAAAAAAAAAATCGAGGGCATAAAAAACCCAACTTTGTGTGTGTGTATGTGTGTGTGTGTGTTTTAAGAAGGAAAATTTTGAGCTGATCTGAGGACAAAGGTGCTCCATGTGAGTTTTTGTGATTGTGTTGTGTCCGCAGTCCGTCGTCAGTCGTAAATCGTCAACTTATCGTTTGTACGCTCTAAAGGCTACATTTATGGTCCGATACTCATGAGACTTAGTCAGAATATTTGTCTTGATTATATTTCGGACGACATTGAAGATAGGTTACATCAGATCAAAAACCAGTGCAAAAGGCAAAATATTTGAAAAGGCTTGTGTACACTCTAGAGGCCACATTTTTGGTCCATTACTCATGAAAGATGGTCAGAATGTTTAATTTGACAATTTCTCGAGCAGGTTTGAAAAAGGGTCACCTAAGGTCAAAAACTGGGTCAACAGGTCAAATTTTTAAAAAACAAGACGTGTCACTCAGAAGTGACTGATGCCCTCAAAAATACATATGACCTTGCTTTGACCTTGACCTTTAACATACGACATGACTCTTGCACATGACACATCGTCTCAATGTGGTTAACATTTGTGCAAAGTTTTTTGAAATTAAGTTAAAGGGAAAAAATTATGGCCCGGACACAAAACCGGCTACCCATGCAGCACATTTGACCTTGCTGTGACCTTGACCTTTAATCCACGGACATGACTCATGCACGTGACACACCGTCTTTATATACATGTAGTTAACAATTCTGCAAACTTATACTGAAATTTATTCATAATTAAAAAAGTTACAGGCCGGACACGAATGCTATACCCCGCACACACATTTGAACTTGATGTTACCTTGACCTTTAACCTATGGACATATTTCGTGCTCATGACACATCGTCGACATGTGGTTAACATTTGTGCAAAGTTATTTTGAGATAAAGTTAAAGAGAAAAAAAGTTATGCCCGGACACCAGAACACCCCCCGCCCAAAACACATTTGACCTTGCTAGAACCTTGACCTTTAATCTACGGACATGTCTGTTGTGCACGACACATAGTCTTTATGTGATTATCAATTCTGCAAAGTTATACTGAAATTTATTCATAAGTTAAAAAGTTATACGAATACTACCCCCAACACATGTGACCTTGAACTTTACCCCATGGGCATATCTCTTGCACATGAGACATCGTCTCGATGTGGATAACGTTTGTGCCAAGTTATATTGAAAGTGAACAATACAGAAAAAACTTATGTCCCGGACACCAAAACAACCCCTGCCCCAAATACATTTGACTTTGCTAGGACCTTGACCTTTAAAAAAAAATGGGGAGGGGGGGCGGGTAAAAAAATGTGTACACTCTAGAGGCTATTTTTTCGGTCCAGTTCTCATGAAAGTTTGTCAGAATGTTTGTCTTGATAATGTTTAGAATGTATTTGGGAATGGGTCATGTTGGGTTAAAAAGAAGGTCACTAGGTCAAATCTTAAGAAAATATTATGTACACTCTATACGCCATATTTTCTGTCCAGTACTCATAAGAATTGGTCAGAATGTTGGTCTTATTATACCTCGGACAATTTTTCACCTGTTCAGATTGATGAAATTCGTCTTTGAAAGGGTAGAATACATTGTGGAAAACGGAGTAAATTGCTTGTAACCAACCTTTAACATATGCACCATGGTCTGGCAAAAATGCATCTCCGTGATCCATGATATCTGTCAAGTCATCACATAATTTTTGACACATACAATCCATTTTGTTCAACATCCGAGTGAATCATGAGGTACACTGGTTGTTTGACATGAAGAAAACTAACCAAAAGCAAAATGTTTCCGCCCAGGTCATTCTGCGCAGACTACTTTTATTTTGTCGTCTGTAAATACTTTGAATTTGGACTATTCCAAAATTTTGTCATGTGGTAAAGAGACAATTGATTGGTCCAACGGGAAGCGGCGTATTGCTTTTGATTGGTAACAAAATTCGATCTAAGACACTGACCTAATGATTCGTCTAATGGACTCAGTTTATCCAGAATGACTTACTGAAACATTTAATTAAAATCGTAGAATTTAGTGTAATTCATGCATGGGTAATTTGACAAATACCTGTTTTACCTATGACTTGGACCCGTCTGCCCAGTCCTTGTTGTGTATCTATTGATTAATGAATGATGAACAACCTAAACTTTGTTGATAAAACGGACGAGCATAATTAGATCTCTATGAGTCATACTTCGTGAAAAAAGGTGGTTTAATCACTGTATAGGACTAAAAGTATGCATCGTATGTGACTTGGGATTCTTTACAACTTTACGATCTGTCACTTGGTGTTAAAAATTGTGTCCGCACAGTAAGTTAAGCTGGTGCTTTCTCATTTATTTTGATAGTTATTATAAAATGGCACGTTGAGAAAAGAAATTTGTAAGGTTAAACGTAGGATAATGAAGACTGCAGTCGACTTTGTTACTAAACCTTGACATATTTTCACAAAAATATGAATAAAGAAACTGTTTATACATTTTCTGTTGAGAAAACAGGTTTTTAACGTTGAGGAATCGAATAAAAACAGCATCGTTTTGGGACAAAATCATTTGTATTTTTAGCACGGTTAACTGATCAAAGCATTCTTATTGCTATAAGGAAGGTTCACAGTGCACATACCTGTTCCTGATATGGTCTATAAATAACAAACAAACAACTGGATATGAATGTTTTACAATAACTATCAACATAAGTGAGAAAATACCAGCTTGACTTACATATGTACCGTATTAACACAATTTTAACACCCAAGTGACAGATCGTCACTGTACGAAATCCCAAGTCACATACAATGTACACTTCCGGTCCTACACTGTGTTAATGCATTTGCAAAAGTATCAACTCACGGCAGTCCGCGCAGGCTGATATGGGTCGAATTTGTTTTTTGCTGTGGATAAATTTTCTACATGGCAAAGGACTGTTCTACCTTGTGACCTAGCCGGTTTCTTTCGACAAAGAATCTGTATCTTGCAACAACTCGACTATATCATGCAATACGAAGAGAAGATGCACTAAACCCTGCTCATATATTTGAGCAGTGCTCTGTGAAAAGGGGGTCAATGCATCTGCCAAAAGTATTGACCCAGGCCAGCCTGCGCAGTCCGCGCAGGCTGACCTGGGCTGAAACCCTTCGCTATTGGTCTATTTTCTGTGTGTCCAAGGACCAGTCTACCTTATGATACCGTCGGATGTTAAACATAATGAATTTCATGGATCCCTGATTATGTGATGTCTTGCTTGGTATGATGTAACACGGAGATGCATTAAGCCCCCTTTTGCCAGAGCGCCGCTCATATATTTTATGTCTTTGTAGGACGAAAGGCACATTGGTTCTAATGTTAATGCTTTCTATGACCGGTTTTGAAGTAAAGAGTTTGTCAAATTTAGTTTGGAACGACTTTGAACTTGGAATTGTACCAAAGAAAAGAAAACAACTGTTACCACCGGCTGATAGAGCATCGTGTTGCAGAGGCCAACGAGCCCGACCAGGTAGAAGCTTGGTATGACCGACATGTATTACAGAAACAATAAAAAAAGTACATGTCTCATAAAGTTATATACATGTATACTGTATGTACGATATTATTATACATATCAAGGCCTCAGTAAAAAGTAAAAAGCTGTCAGATAGCTCTTTTGCGACTAACACTTGGAGCCACCATACAATAACAGTTGATATATTCACCATAGTTTCCTTGTAAATGGTATTATTTAAATCTTAATTGCATTCTAACACCCGCATCATTTACTTTTGGCCGCTTCTTGGACCTTTAAAAGCATGGTGGCTGTTTACATGGCGAGTTCATTACTCTTGATCAGACGGCAAGATTTTAGGCTTGTCTAACTTGGAAGAATTTGCAGACGACTGGTTCAGTGTGACTCAGTCGAAGAAATCTGTCTTTGAAACGGAAGAAAACATTGTTACAAGAATTTTCTCCGTTTTCCACAATGTTTTCAAAAGCCTTCTTCTTTTGGGGTCGTTAAAACACGGAATTGTTTGGTATAGGGTTAACTTAGATGTTATGGCTTATATTACCCCTTGTTGAAGACTGACACCCTTTTTAACCAATTTAATGGGCATAGAGAATAGCCTAGGCCAACACATAGGTCAATGAAAGTTTCAAACAAGATGCCATATTGTTTCCTTCAAAAGAACTTCCACTGATAAGACAATTACCGAATACCGATGTTTGTGGTTTATTTCACACTCTCTCCTTAATATCTCACCTTCTTTAAAGATACATCTATCATCGTGACTCGTTTTCATCAAGTTCTACCCATTTTATCTTTACTTTATGAAACTAGAATTGTTCTTGTATTTCCATGCCAAATGTTGCCCCTGATAGCTGCAAGGTTGCACAGATTACGACAGATAGAAAATGCATTTTATTTTTTGGCAGCCTTCAAAGAAATCACTGTTGTCGTTTCCGGTTTTTAGAAGAAAAAAAATCCCTAGAATGTTCGGCGGCACTGACAAAACTAAGTGTTGAAAGGAATCTTTAAAATTGTTAATGGAAAATACCATTTAAAAGGCTGTTGCGCTACTGGTGCAGCTGTCTAATCTATTCATATTAATGAGTTTGTTTTACGGACTCAACTATTTAACACAAGGAAACGTCAAAGTGTAGAGTACACACGTAACATAACATACTAGTACATTGAAATAGACAGGCGGTTAGACACCAACAAAATAATCCAAGTAAGTACACTTTAAAACATGAATTCGTTTAAATAGCCTAAATGCAAATAATAAAATGATATCTGATTAAACCTTCTATATGTCCTAAATCTAAATTCTTAAAACCACTATTACAAATGTAGACAGTGTACATAATGATCAAAGCGCACGGATTTGCCGCCTGATCTTGTTCACAATTTCCGAAAATTACTTCCATGGGCCCTGTTTTACTAACATTTACTAAAGTTTTTTCGTAAGTTTTCACTTACGCAAAAGTTACGAAATTCTTAAGTGCGTTTTGCAAAGCTTGCGAAAGTATTTTCGTATACTTTTCGTAACTGTCCAGTTGGAGGTATATAAGTCAGACACTCTGATTTCTCGCTAGGAATGGAACTTTATCTAAATATCTAAATCTTAAGATACAGCGCGTGAAATGGCTTTACAATGGAATAAAAATATCTTTTTAATTCAGTAGTGATACAGATGCATGTATGTAAATACTGTAAAGAAAGCCCGTTTTCCCGTCGCTTGCCGCGTCCTTCTCAAATCATTTTTCGTCCGGAGATTGTTCGCTCTTTTATTGTGACGTGTAAACACATAAGTCAAGTAGCTACCTTGTAATGAATATATATTAATGAATTTTGTTTCAAGATGGTGAAAACTGTTGCAAATGTAACGGCAATTTTAGTAAGATTAGAAACACAGCTGACTCAATACACACATAAATACGACACATAAAATACAGGATTTAAGACCATTAAAGATCAGTTTGAAAACTTGCACTTCAGTAACAAATTTCTATTTTGATTTAGGTCCATCGACCAGTTTCAAACAGACACTCAGTCTTTATCCCTTTACCACACAACCCCGAGTTTTAACGACACTGGGGTAGAGGTCTTTTGAAAACATAGCAGGAAAAGTAGAAAAGGCTGGTAATCAACATTTTCTACTCTTTCCACAATGTTTTCTACTCTGGCATAGAACGTCAGTTCATTTGTTCCACTTTCAGATTGGCAGATGCTTTCAATTTGAGAGAGCCTAAAATTTGTCAGTTGAAGTATAGAGTCTATATTCAGGCCTGATTGACGAACCACGTTTTTTATTTGTGCCTTATTACATTGCATGCAAAGAAAGTAAAAACCGATGATCTACGAATTTAACCATTAGACTGCGCAATACACTATTTTTTTTTAAATCAAAGTAGCAAAAAACCCGACTATTGTGAGCTTAACCGTATCTTTTACTAAAAGTATAACGTTAGTAATTCTTGGGATAAATTTTCACCGCGGAGTATCGAGTATGGAAAATGTAAGGCTTGTATTTTCTATGTATGGTTGTCCAGAGACGGTTTAACTTCTAAAGCGCTGTAACCTACTGATTTTTTTTTTTTTTTTTTAGCGGAAGGTGTAGATCAAGATCAGAATACATTTATTCAGAACGCTGGGTTTTAATTGATTTTTACCAATAACCATTTTGCGAGTTTTTGGTAATAGCTTTAGTCTAGCGACAACCGCCGAAATAGGATGAAATACATGTATGGTTATACCACAGGCACAGAGATCTAGCTGTACTTGAAACAACTGACCTTTCTGCCGATTTTGATTGACAGGTCCTATCAGCCAATCAGTATAGCGCGACATGTAAACACACGGGTCAGACAAAGTGATAGACTTTACTGTTGACAATTTTACTGTTTTCTTTTTGTTTAAACCATAGTTCTAGAACTGGATTATACAATAATTATTTCGTAATGGATTAAAGTTACACGTAAGAATCTGTGTTAAGGTAATTTTTAAATGATATACCTTGAAAGGAAAACTAAATTTATCCATTTCAAAGACCTAGATCTACGTAAAATGTCGCTGGTAGATTTAACCAGGTTTCCGAAAAAACAGCCACTCTACCAAACGATAGAAAAGCAAGTCTTTTTTCCAGTCTTTCAGGAAAGAAAGAACGGTTATGCCAAACTGTTTTGTTAAACTACCTGTATTGAAATGTAACTGCACGTACATCTTTTAAATTCCAAACCATTACTCCTAGACAGTCGTAATCGTTACGGACGAAACGTGCGTCAGGGAGGATATTTTATTGACAGCCACTCGCCACCCTGTTTCAAATATAAGTTGATATTGCGAACGTCATCATATGATTCTTGTTGTAATATTTTAGAGAGCATTCATATTTTATTCTTGTTTCATAAAACCCGATTGCATGTGACTGTTAATGTCACTTTTGCCTGGTTCGAACGACTGTTTGTTTTCCCAACGATTGTCGCATGACTGATAAATGCATGTCCATTCCAAATCACTATAATCCTTACAATCACCCAAGTGACCAAATATACCCCCAATTAAAAAGTTTTTTTAACAACATACATCTGTTAAAAATACGACAAATCACCTAATTGATTACTTACAATAAAATTCTTGATTTTCAGTTAAACAGGTGTAAGAGGTGTTAATTACATCTTTTCCGGACAACAAACGATTAGATTCGTCTTTTTTAAAAACATTTGCTGTCGACAAATTAAACGTTGCTCCAATGATGAGATTTGTCTTTGAACGGGTAAAAAACATCTAAGGAAAAAGAGAAAGTGCTTAAAAGTTTCCCTCTTTAAGGTCGTTAAAGCACCGGTTTGTGTAGTAAAGGGTTAAATTGTAAATCCTTTTCTCATAGTGTTTATTGTCAAACGGACATGTTATATACTGACAAAATGTCTTAAAAACCTATACCCCTATTATAAGTTATGGATAATGCCGACAACAATCTACTCACAATGTATTTTTAGTTTAAATGCGGTGACAAAACATGGAATTGCGAACATATTTGCGCTATTTTTATTTTTCGATTTCTCATACATATAACATTTTTCAAGGTATTTTTTCTTGTTACTTTGCCGATTTTGTCCGAACCGAAAAGAACGTCGGGAAAAAAGCTTTGGGTATTTTAATTATAGCGAAACAGAAGCTAGAATGAAACTGAAATAATCTCTCTATGTATTCGACGCCATTTTCTGGTTTGTTTTTCGGACTTAGTGACCAAAATACCGCGTTACTAAGGTCGGCGTGCCAAGCTCGCGTTTGCAGAAAGGTCAATTGACTAGTCCACTGTGATGGACTTTAAAGCATACGACGGGTAATAAACCGCATTTTTTAAAATCTAAAGCACAACCGTATTGTTAAGTTTTATATGCACATCAAAGTTTACTAGAATGACTCACTGAAACGATTTACTTTGTAGAATTAGTTTTGTTCCTGTAAGGGTAAAACTAATTCGAAAAAAAAAAACTTGATCCACCTATCAACCTGGACATGACTTTGCACTTTAAGTCTTTGGGGGTATATTTATAGGAATACGTACCGAAAATTCTTGTTGTTGTTAGTGTATTTTTCAGTGTTTACCTTTAGATTTTCCGACTCAAATACATGTACATTCATGCGAATAAAAATCGGACAAGACGGGAAAAATAATTGTCTCTAGACAGTGTTTTCGCGTGGTCTATTATGCTATGATGACGTCACCAGTGTGTAAACTACTTTCAGCCTGGTGACTGATTTGGTCGACCAAAAGGTGATCTTATAATATTCACTAGCCATTTCTAAAAAGGAAAAACCACCCACTAAACCAGTATCTGTTTTAATTTCTTTACTTTTTTGCAAAACACTATCAATAACTACAATATTTTGTTGCTAGAATGTGTACATGTACATATAGTAGCAGGAATGTTATGTTGCATTGGTTTTCGTTGAGAAGAAAAAAAGTGACATCTCGCTCGACGTCCACGCGTAGTTTAAAGCAAATACAAGCATCCATGAAAGTTAATACAACGTAATATTCAGTATGAGCCATGCTCTGGCAAAAAGGGGGCTTAATGCATCTCCATGATGTCATCAAGTGAGTCATCACGTGATTATGGATCCATAAAGTCCATTTTGTCTAATAACTGACTGAATCATTAGTGGATTGGTCCTTCGACACACAGAAAACTGGCCAATAGCGAAAAGTTTCGGCCCAGGTCAGCCTGCGCAGTCCGCGCAGGCTGACCTGGGCCGATACTTTTCGCAGATGCATTAAGCCCCCTTTTGACAGAGCATGGCTTATGTATATTTAACAGGATGAAAGGATTCTTGATTCTGGTGACGCTGCTTCTGACTTCCAGTGTTGAAGTTACAGTTACGGCCAAGTTCGTCCAGGGCAACCATGAAGACAAAACTGCCCAGACAATAGAAAGAGGAATGGAGAGCCCAGTTGCAATTGAATGTCCTCCAGGAATATGGTGTCACTGACACGGACAGACTCAAAACCGTTTCAAGAGGATTTAAACACGAAACTCTTCTCTAAATGAATATATTCACAAAATCCTGAAAGGAAAATTATTCTTCAATAAAATGATGGCTGAACTAAATTCTTAAAAAAAACAACAACTTTTTTTCGTTTTCTTCATTAAAATGGCAGGTGAAGTACATTTGCCCAATTGTATCGTCAGTGTTTTCTATCAATCTTTAAATGCCATGAATATAGCTCCTCCTTAATTACGCTAATTGAATTCAAATTACCGCTTACTGGTACACTCTTTATAGCACAAAACCTAATTTTCGCCATTCTAATAGTTGCATTAGAAAACATTAAGTGAAATGCAGCAGTTACTTGTAACAAGCAATTGCTCCTTTTCAGACAATGTTTTCAATCCAAATGAAAAGCAATATTACCTTTCTGTCAAATGTTTGTCCTCTTGATATTCTGTAATCTTAATTTTTGATGGGTCTAAAACTAGTATATTGAATATAACAAGCAGCAAGTTAAAACAAGACACAAACGAGACAGCCGGACGATTACCGTAAGGCTCCTTCCTGGGGCACTTATCTCAGTACCAAACGACAAAATGTTAGACTTGTCCAAATTGAAAGCATTTGCAGACGACAAAGTATGTGTGACAAAAATTTGAGTTTTGCTTTCTGGTGGGTGGTTAGAAAACATTGTGGGAAAGGAGAAACTGGTGTTTATCAGAGTTTTCTTCTTTTTCCACATTTTTTTCGAAAGAATTCTTTCTCCAGGTCGTTATAATTCGGGGTGGTGTGGGGTAAGAAAAAAAATGTAGAAGCACCGCAAATAGCTTGCTTAGCCTATCTTATTTGCATTCATTAAAGGGAAGTAATTATGGTTGCCACAGCAATTTCCCGCTTTGAATGTGTCAATATTTTGTTTAAGTGATGACGTTTTCGGCAAAACAAAAAAAGAGTCATTCTTTTTGCAACATGGATTCGTTTTGGCATGAAGTATAGACAAGTCTCTATTAGAATTACATGAGTCGCTTTCGGACATCAGCCCACGAATTGATATGATCAGCGAGTCTCAATAATCAAAGCACAAACGAGACCAACCAGCAAAAAATACGGAGGCACCTGGCTTTGGTACATATACGTAATACAGACAAACAGAGTGAGAACATTCCAAAGTCTAAAATGCGTTCTGGTAAAGAGTTTCCTCCAAAGAAATGAAAAGAATTTTAGTTGTAGATAAATGAAATAAATGTCTCTCTCTATAATATAGCAGTGCTCTTGCAAAAGTGGGTTTAATGCAGATTCGTAGTGCATTATACCAAGCCCGTCGTCGCATTAAAAAAATCCTTTTCTAACGACTGACTGAATCTTAAAGTAAACCGGTCCTCTGGCATGCAGAGAATTTACAAAACGTTTCCATCCAGGTCAGCCTGCGAGGACTGCGTATGCTGATACGGGTCTCTACTTTTTACAGATGCATTAATCCCTCATATGACAGAGCATGGTGCATTTTTTTGACTAGCGAAGCTAGTCTCTAGGCATCATGATTGACCTAGATTCAATGTGAACAAACAACCCCACATTTGCCAAATACTGTCTCTCAGAAAATACTTCTTTCTGTTAGAAATCTTAATTCTGTTACACATGACAATTTTGACAAAAACAACTAAATCTTTGCCAGTCCAATTTGAACATGTCTTCTTACAAAGTAATAAACTAAACAAGATGTCATGTATAAGGTACAAGATCTTTGCTTATATGTAAATAAAGTGGCCTATGCAAAGCAGAGAATCACTTATTCCTACACAACTGTAACATTATGAATGAATTTATTAGTAGATACACCTAGGTAACTTGTAGCAAATCCCAGCTATATTAACCCTCACTGGACAGGGAACCCTTGTCATTCCTTCAGTCATCCATTATTTAGATCATTGTGTTCAGTTTAACTGTTATGTTAAACTGTAATTCTATGTCCTGAATATTAACCCTTTACCAAACAATCCCAATTTTTAGCGACACTTGGGTAGCATCCCTTTGAAAACATTGCGGGAAAAGGAGAAAATGCTGGTAACCATCATTTTCTCTTTTTCACACATTATTGCCTGCCCTTTTGGAATCAGATTTCATCAGTTCAGCTACATCTAATCTATGGTCTGCAACAGCTTTGAATTTGGACGAGTGTAAAATTTTTCGTGTTGTAAACAGAGTTAAATAGTTACATGTAACTACATCTTGTGCTATTGGATAATGACTGATTGATTGTAAGGCGTTTAACGCCGTTTTCAACATTTCAGTGATATTGCGGCGGCCAGAGCACATATCCATGCTTTCTTGCAGTTTCTTTTACTAGCACTACCGCGACTCAATGACCTTTTGCGGACAGTGTGGATTAAGATCAGACTGCACAAAGCGCGCAGTCTGATCTTGGATCTACACTGTCCGATAAGAAGATATATTTTTTCCAAAATGTAACTCTGAAATAGCAATATTCAGGTGTTTACCATTGGCTTGGAAGTTTCATTCAACATTTTAAGCAAGTTAAGGGTTAAACTTTAACTGGATTACAGTTAACCAATAGCACGCATAGCACCAGCAGCTCAGTCTGTAGCGTACAGGACTCGAGAACAGGATGTCGCTGGTTCAGTCCCCGACTCGGCAAATTTCTTTCCGAGGATTGATGATAGTGATTGCGACAGGATACATTTCTTTCTTACGTTTTGACGACGATTATAGATCTAATTTGGAAAGCAGCCAGTGGCTTGGAAAGAATATTGTGTGGAGTACTGGTAAAAGAAACTCCAGGAAAGCATGGGTATGTGCACTGGCCACCACTACATAACTAAAACAGTGCTGAAAACAGGGTTAAACACCATACAAACAATCAATCAATCAAATTCGCTAGTCTGTCAGTACTTTCAGTACTTTGATATATTAATAGGCCATGTTTTATGTTAAAAGCAACATTATGCTTTTAAAGTATTATAGGCAGCCATAAAAAATTACAACAGCAATCATTTTAATGATATAAGTGAGATATATCCGCAGCTAAGGCAGCTGTCTGACATATGTGGATGGATTGGGGGGGGGGGGGGACGGCAACGGAAAGGAACGGCGAAGAGAAGAATCACAATTGTTGTAATCATAAACGGAAGTACACACTCTGATAAACCAAGTAAGTGCGCTTAAAAGAATATTTGTTCGTTTCGACATTTCGAAAGATTAATAGCCGACATTCGGTAAAGCTCCCCCATATCTTCATTAGCTCTGAACGTTTAAAAAATTCCTTTTTCATCGTAGGCAACATTTCCGGCCTTTTCTGAAATATGGGTATTTTTAATTTGAGTTTGCACAAATATTTGAGCAACGCTCTGTGAAAAAGATCCAGTCGACTGTTAGAGTAAATGGATTTTAAGGATCCATGTAATTGCTTGATATGTTGCAACACGGAGATGCATTAAGCCCCCTTTTGCCAGAGCAAGATTCATTTATTTTGGCTCAAAATTGTATGTTACTAAATCACGATAGATGAAGAGCCTATTAATTTTTGTGTTATGTCAATCCATTTATAGATGTATCTAATGACAAGTAGTCGCGACCAGAAATTGTGCTTCTTGTTGTTCAGCAGTATCTATAAGTGGTGTGGCCATTATTACTGTGGATGACAACAAGGATCATATTGAACGACACACAGAAGAACATGTGGTTATAGCTGCTGGGTTAGAGGGAATGTAGTACAGATACCCTTGCAGACAGATCATGCTGACAGAAAAAACATTTTTAAAGGGATTTGAAAGATTTATAGAGTACATCTGTAATGTATGGTACAATAAAATGACGGGCGATCTACGTTACCCTGACTGCAAAAGAATAAAATATCTGCTTGTACTTATTCTGTCAAAACTGTCAAAAGCCGCTTCCAGCAATATAGATTAAGAAGTAGCATTTCAACAGTAAAGTGGTTACCCTTTACCAAACAACCCCCAACACTCTGCCAGGCCTCTCCCATTTGTATTCATTAAAGGGAGGGAAAAATGGTAGTCAAAACAACAGTACTGAATTAAAACCTGAAAAATGGCAATACTAAATATCCTTTGGTTCTTACAGACTAGTGGACAGCATCAAGATCTCGGCATTTCTATTCTTTCACACTCAAAACATAGTCCAACTATGCTCCTGAAACATTGTTAGCTTAGGTATAAAGTAGAAAAACACACCGTCTGACCTATTTGAATATTGAACCAAATACAATTTGGTGTTCGAAAACCCGTGGAAAAGTACTGTAATTCTCTCAAATATTCCTTAAATAAAGCGAATTTGATACATGCTGTAGACAAATTAATTCTGTATTGACAGTAATAAATTTCACGGCAGTATCTCTACAACTTATAAAGATATGGTAGTTATAGCAAAGTCATCGCTCAAAAACCGGCCCAACGTCATCCAGCGTCAATTTTTTCTCGCTTTATTTGCATTACTTATTTTAAGCGTTTCTTTCACATGCCTAGATTGATATGCACCTACACAGTACATTTCTTCTCGAAAAATACACCACTTTACTGTTCTTAAATCGTAATACTCAACTTAGAAAAGAAAACACTCGTCACTATTTTCTCTTAGAATCTTTCTTAATACATTTCCGTTGAAAAAGAGTTTGTACATTATTTTTCTAGCTTGGTCTATCAGTACTCATTGACGTTAAGAAATTTGAAATGATCCGGGTTTTTTTTCCTCTCAAAAATATCTGCCGAGAGGTCAATCTGACACATGAGATCATCGGCTAAAGCTTCATATAAATAAGCTTACGAGCATGTACCCGGCAATGTGAAGTACACACACGTCACTCTTTATCACAGCTAATCAAACTGGCGAGTCATTTTATGTAAACGTGATAAGTTGTCATCCCTTACTTAGTGTAAAATGACAGGTTTTAGAGTTATCTGCTATCCTTACTAAAAAAATTCAAGTCAAATGATGCAGAAATACTTCTCAAAAGATAAACTGACATAAAAAATCGGACGCTGAAAAGAAAAAAAAAAAAAAAAAAATGCGAAAACCAATGACACAAAAAAGGTCAGTCCGATCAGAGGCACTTCAATCTGTGTCATCGTCTTTAAGAATGAATTTAAACAGTGAATTTACACAAATCTCTGTGTAAATCAAGTAATGGGAGCAAAAATATCTGTTTCGTGTCGAGTAAAAATCATTGATTGCGTTAAGAAATAAAAATATATGACAATCTACAAATTAGACAGGTGAGGGTGGAGGTTTTAGGCTTTCTTGTCTTACAGTGTTAACACTGGAACAAGTGTTAAAGAAGGTATTGGTCACTCATACAAAGAAAGAAGACTAGAATGAAAGAATCCCTTAATGATGATGAACTTTCTTTTCTCCCTTTTCTTCTATGTTCCAGCATGCTACATGAAAGACAAATCCAGTCATCCAAGCCACATTTGAATTGTCGTCTGCTACTGCTCTAAATGTGAAAAAGTCTAAAATTATGTTGTTTGGAAAACTGTTAAAACATTGTTTGTGTCCATTTATTCATAATGACGAATTGCATGCTAGGGCTGCAAGTTAAAATTCATCTCTCCATCTTTCTCATGATCAAGTGCTTGGAATTACTAAACAGTTGTAATCAATGCATCTATAGTTTAGCAAAACATTTTCTTTTTATACCATGCTCAGCATATAACAGATAAAAAAAGAATAAAATAAAATTTCGTTATTTTTTCAATCCATCTTACTAGCTGGGCACTATATAAAAAAAAATAATATGATGGGATTGAAACATACTATGTTCAGTGATGGGGTATAACTCGATTTTACGCTACCATTAGAATTTTCTTGCTTAAACATTTGCTGCTTAAGCGCAGTCATTTCATTTTACCCCTATCATAAGAAAATGATGTTTAAATACTCTTTTGCTAAAAAAATTATCTGTGGCTCTGCATGGTCTATCGCATTACCATCGTCATTTTAATCCTGGTTTCACAATTCACTTTGCATTGGCAGGCAACAGTGTAAAAAAAACTTAATTCAGGTTTTATTGTTACCCGAACGATTACTTGAATGTTTAAGTAGTCTTGTTGAAGGGTTAATCATCTAGTTGACGCCAAAAGATTCGAAAATTATGTCTCATGTTTGAAAAAAAAAAAAAAAAGATGTTTGGTTGGATGTTTTCAATAGTCTCCTATCTGAGGGTCATCAAAATTCGTAGTTGTGTGGTAAAGGGTTAAAAACTTTTAGCTGAAATATAAAAGGTGACAAACACACCGCAAAGTAGTTTAGCCTATTTGAATATTGACCCATTTATATACATGGATTTGTCTCTACTTAAATACTTTAGTAAATACTCTTGGAAAATTGTATGCAGTTTAACAGAAACGAAAATGATTTTATTTCCACATAAAATCGGTTTTATGTTAAAAGCAACATTATGCCCTGAAATGTCATAGAGGGCCATAACAATTATATAGCAAACATTTTAATAGAATATGAGACTGTCAACAGCTAGCGGCAGCTGTCTAACACACTTAGATGAATTTTCTTCTATGCTTCAAACTTGAGTAAGACTTATCCACAGATAGCGATAGTTTGGCTTACCTGTCCCTACCGCTACGTTATACTCTTGAAGTACGGAAGGGTACCCGAATAAGCTAGCGGTATCTTGCTAAAACATATCTACGGTTGAGTTTGTTTTATGAATTAAAATTCAGTAAGACAATCCACAGCCATCGCATGTACATGTTTATGGTTTTGCTGCAATGGATTAAACTTGACTAAGACTATCCGAAACTAGCAGCAGCTGTCTAACACACGTAGATGGTTTTGTTCCAACGACTAAAACATTTTAATAAACTGAAAGCAACAGTGAAGTGAAGAATCACTTATAAACAAAAAGGCAGATTCCTCCTGGAAATTCAAGTAAGTGCACTGAAAAACAATCATTTGTCTCACATCTCGATATATTAATAAATCTAGATAATTTCTTTTGGTAAAGCTTCCTGCTCTCTCGATTAACTTTTTCTTTTTACTTTTTTACTTACGATTATACACCAGATTCATAAAAGATCAGAGATATTTTCTACAATTTTCGCTTTGTTTTTAAATAAAAAAACCAAGCCTTGTGGGCGGTGTCCACGAATTGATCAACCCTCGTATTTTCACAATTTTTCTTGTTTTGTCGTAGGTAACAATTCCAGATTCTTCTGCAATATGAAAATTAGTTTAAAGCGTTTACACAATGAAATTATTTTGGCTCAAAATGGCACGTTATTCATTAATACTGAACCAAATGCATTATATATTTATATAACTGGTTGATTCATGTACCGAAAATAGTCATGAAATAGTGCTAGCAATCTTACAAAATGTTGTTAACCGTCAGATTAATGAATTTTTAATAAAATGGTCACTGTTGGAACCCATTTGAGTGCAAATTTCTACCATCGCCCTCTATTAGTACTTTAGTTCTTTGATTCTTATAAGCTTTAGTAACATTATGTCGGCTTACAGCTATTTGACTAATGAGTCGAATCTTCAAGGAAATACGAATAATTTAACTAGTCAGATCGTTTTCTAGATCTCAAACATTGATTGTACCAAATGTTCTACAAATGAGGAATTTTTTAACCTTTTATTGTCAATGGCGCCTCAAATGGCTTTTACGGCTGGCATAGATCAAGATCAGTAAGCACAAGATGTACAGTATAATTTTATTTACACCGGCCGCTACCCAGTACTTTTAATTTGCACAAGCCTAAAATTCTGCTCTGTGCTTGAAAGTTAACAAATAGATAGATGAATAAGAATAGCAACAATTTTACAGTTTAGTAATTCAGGTGCTTCTACAATTGTAGTAACTACTTCGTTAATAAATTATTTAAGAGATAAGTGCATATTTTTGTGTTGCCATCGATAATTAAAATGCAACTGCCTTATTACATGGCAAAAAACCCCAAAGGGCGCTATATTAAGTTATGAAAATAAGGCAAATGCATTTCATTTCTCGATGGCAACACAAAATTATGCAATCAACTCTTCTAATTGCATTCACTATTCAATTGGATCAACTATCGAAAATGACGTATGCGATAATAAACACGAGTTATTTTTCCTTGGTAGATACTTGGTGGCGTACGTCTAAAATACACAATCTATTTTCAGCCTTGAAACATGTATTTAAGTCGGATACGGCCATAATGCTGCTTTGAATTCAATATTTTTGAGTAATTTTTGAAACAAAATAGAAATTTCCGATACTCTAGATGGCAAGTTTTGTCAGCTATATTAGAAAGTTGAGGCTGAGCAGATAAGTTCTCTCAGATGAAATTTTTAAAGATATTCTGTACTGAAAACATACTGTCGATCGATCTGTTCTCGAGTAATGCCTGTTTTCGACACATCATAATATCCAAGTTTTTTCGCAACTTATGAAGTGAATGACGCCACCGTTGGTGTGAACTGTTTATTGTGTTAAAAACAGGAAAATGTGCATGTTTCTTATTACTTTTTTTAACCCCATACACGCCCGATTTAAATTCTCCTACTAACATTTATTTTTAATCCTAAAAGTTGCCGACATGTGACATAGTCAGTGTTGATGCTAAAAAAAAGTCATGCGATCATACTGGAATAATGTGGCAAGATTCCGACCCAGAATTAGATCAGAGTATTTCGTGGCCTATTTCGTTTGGTCACTCATGTCTGGACATTTTTTTCCATAACGTTCGCCGCTACCGGTAGTAAAAGTTTCCAATCCTTTTGCTGAGACACTCTCTATTTTCAAATGTTTTATGGTAAATTTGTGTCTAAAACAATTTCTTATTCTGTCCTCATAGGTACTTATAAATTGAAAGAAGGGACCAAACTGCCTTAATTTTTGTTGCTCTGGCATTCTGGCGCTGCTGTCATGAGAGAGACATTGACCGTCATGACACTCATCCATATATTTTCTATGTGTAGGATGCAAATAAAGATACATCAAACATTTTTGTTCAGATTTATTTGTTTATTTCAAGGGTTTCATGCAAAATAAATCAATTTATCCGCATCGGACTGATTCAGCGGTGGACATAAGGACCTGAATCGGTCTACTGGCAGTGATTTTGCTTATCTTCTAGGATACACCATGCATTCATAATGCAAAATGAAAAAGTTATACACACACAAAAAGAACCTAGGGATGTTGTTGCAACGTGGCTTGAACCCTCTAAGATTCATTTTCAATAGGGTTCAATACCTTGATGATACAAATGATCTGTGCATGCTTGTGTGAATAAATCATCCAAATGCTCAAATTTAAATGGCTACTTTTCCCTTACTAATTGTCGGAATTGATTAAAAATCAGAATGATTCAAACTATTGATGACATACAGAAACTGTTCAAGTTTCAAGAAAATCTGACTACAAATGCAAACTTTATCATATAAACAATAAATGCAAATAGTCAACTTTAATTAGCTACTTTTCCCTTGGTAATTTTTGGAAATGATTCAAAGTCAATAGCATTCAAGTAATTGATAACTTAAAGAAACTGTGCAAGTTTCACGAAAATCCGACTTCAAATGTGGACTTAACATAAACAAGAAACGTTTCAATTACTAATTCTCGGATTTGTTTCAAAATCGATAGGGTTCAAGCTATTTGATGATATAAAGAAACTGTGTGAGTTTCACGAAAATGCGATGACAAATGTGGACTTTATTGCGTAAACGTGAACAAGACTAACGGATGGACAGACAACGGAAACCACACCATGACCTAAAAACCGGAAATAGCCCCATTACATGACCAGATTTCGGTCAGTCAAAAAGCGAATTATACAATGAGTGCAGTTATTGGAAGCCGGCTCTTGAAGCCGGCTTCCAGTAGGAATGCTTTTTTTCTTATGCACATGGGGAATTTTGGGATACATCATCGCACAACTTTTCCGACATATTCACTCAAATACTTTTAATAGTATGTTGCTATTAAGCTCAAAATTATGCCTTTTTTTTTTGTATGTACTGTTGAGATGAATTTCGAGGATGAAAAGTAAAGATTTCGTATATATATAGATATTTATTTAATAACTGCTTAATGATTGACCTTACAGGCAGCGTAACTCTTCTTAAACTAGTACAGACTGGTTACCTCCCCTGATACTACTATACGTGTAATACACGATACAACAAGGGACCAGTTTAAAACTAGTAGATTAGGGCAATATTACGCATTTTTTTTTTTCCTTGTGCTGTTCACATAAATTGCGAGTATGAAAACTACAGATTTTGTATTTGAACTCTTATTTCTAAAAACGCTCAATAAGATTTTAATCGGTAAAATGGTCCTGTGCCATGCAGAAAATGTACAAACGTCAGCCAGTGGGGACTGCACAGGCTGACATGAGTTGATACCTTTTGCAGATGCATTAAACCCCCCTTTCACAGAGCATGTCTCAGATTTTTTGTTCCACTGTGTCTATTTTTATCTGTGTGCAATATAGTGTATTTTAGCAGCAAAGTTTGTGGGTGTGCAATTAATCTGTTACTATTGGAAACTTTTTGTAATAACTTTTTTGTAGGAATGTACCTTTGTTGTGACAAGCCTTGCATACTCAGAGCACAATTGCGACACACTAAATCCTTGGGCATTTATTCATGAGCCATGCTCTGTGAAAAGGGGGCTTGATGCGTTTGCAGAAAGTATTGGTCCAGGTTAGCCTGCGCAGTCCTCGCAGGCTAACTTGGACCGACACTTTTTGCTTTGGTAATTTTTCTGCATGTCAAAAACCAGTGTACCTCACGTTTCAGTTGGTTGCTAGACAAAATGGATTTTATGGATCCATAAATATGTGATGACTTGCTTGAATTATGGATGACAGAGATACATTAAGTCCCCTTTTGCCAGAGCATGTCTTATATGTCTTAATAACCCTGAGGAAGAAGACTATTGAAACGTAGTTGCAGGAGGACAAAATGCTGGTTACCATCATTTTGTCCTTTTCATACAATGTTTTCCACCCTTTCAAAGGTCTAAAGTAAGGCTGGAAAGGAAATGTAATGGAACTTTTGATGTAGCGTTTAAGGATATTGCACTTATTTTTGTGGCTTTAGGGCTCCAGCCAAACTTGGGTTTTGCACCTAGTTATAAATGACCCTCAACAACTTTGGCTGATGTTGTACATCATTGCACTTGAGCCATGCTCTGTGAAAAGGGGTCTTAATGAATCTGGGAAAAGTATCAACCCAATTCAGCCCGCTTGGACTGTGCAGGCTGACCTGGGCTGAAACTTTTCGCTATTGGTAAATTTTCTGTATATTTAAGGACCAGTCTACCCGATGATTAAGTTGATTGTATTAAAAAAGAGGCTACATGTATTGTTGATCCTTAATTATGTGATGGCTTGCTTGGTATCATGGATCACGGAGATGCATTAAACCCCCTTTTGCCAGAGCATGGCTCATTTACATGTTCAACTATTACATTGTAAGGGGGCTATTCAGATTTTCATAGTCAAACCAAACTTGAAAATATTTTATTGCTCAATTTAGTAAGGCAATAGCTGACTAAGAATCAAGAAATAAAGCAAGAAGCAAAGGAAAAACAAATTGATGGTACTTCTTCAATGGACTAGTTAGCCTCTTAACTCTGTACCCTACAACAGAATTTAGAACTTGTCCAAATTCAAAGCAGTTGCAGACGACAAATCCGATATGGTTATAATGATGAGATTTGTCTCTAAAATGGTAGAAAGCATTGTGGGAAAAGGAAGAGTGCTTGTGATAAGCATTTTATGCTTTTATTGCAATGGTTGCAGAAGCTTTTTTCTTCAGGGTCACTAGAACATATAATTGTTTAGTGAAGGATTAAATCTTTACCACATAACCCCGACTTTTAACGACCCTGAGAAACAAGCCTTTTGAAAACATTTTTGGAAAAGGAGAAAATGCTGGTAACCAGCATTTTCTCCTTTTCCCACAATGTATTCTAACCTTTCAGAACAATTGCAATCATTTTAGCCACATTGAAATTGTCGTCTGCAAATGTTTTCAACTTGGACAGGGCTAAAATTTTGGACAGTATTGTCCAAATTCAAAGCAGTTGCAGACGACAAATTAGATTTGGTTATAATGATGAGATTTGGCTCTGAAATGATAGAAAGCAATGTGGAAAAGGAGAAAATGCTTATGACAAGCATTTTATACGTTTCTCGCAATGGTTTCAGAAGCCTTTTTCTTCAGGGTCATTAATTAGAACATGTAATTGTTTGTTAAAGGTTTTTTAGCTTTTGGCTAAAATTTTGTGAAGGCTTGTTGGAATGACAAGTGATCATGCAATAATATGCATCAGCTACGGCAGGGCTCCAGATAGAGGGAGTGATTTTGATTTCAAAATTGAAAATATTAATCAATCTCCACTAAACCCCATGTTATGGGTACTCATTAGAATCGTCTCATCGAGACGATTCTAATGAGTACCCACAACATAGGGTATGGAAGGGAAATAATGGATTTAGAATACTATCACTCCCTCTTACCTGGAGGTCTGACTACGGTATGTAGGATTATTATTCATGTAACAATGATAACAGTATTTTGATCTTGTCAAAATAGAGAAAATACCTAATCCAAAATGACCATGCTTTTATCTGGAGAGCAAAATTGCACCATTCCTGTTTACTGAATGTAACTGTCATCTTTCCGAATGCATGCAGGAAAAAAAAGTGAAGTTTATATTAGTGTTTAAACAAAAAATAGGATTCACAGCAAAAAAAAAAATCTTAATTAGCCCCCAAATTGTTGCAGTCGGTAAAATTTTCTACTGGGTCTGTATTCACCAACCATTCTTAAGAACATTCTTAGTCTTATTCTCAGGAATTTTTAATTTAAAAGTAACACAACTTCTGATAAGCGAGTTATTCCTAAAGCACCTTCTTCATTGATGGTAACAAAAAAATTGCCGGCTTCTTTGATGCTATGCATCAAAAATTTGTCTTGTTCTAATATGTTGCTATATTTTTACGTTGAACAGGATGAAAGTAGCCTTGATTTTGACGTTAATGCTTCTGAATGCCGTTGTTGAGGTACGCGGTATGGCTGTTGCAGATGTCAACAAAAATAACTTTGCACGACGTAAACTAGACACTGTGGCGATAGCAGTTGGGAGTACGGGAGTGAAGAGCAGACGCCGTATCATACGCACTGCAGACGCCAGACAAGAGTGAACATGCTAACAGACACATTTTAAAAGGAATGATATTGATTTATAAGACATTTATGTAGTTCAACAATGACGGATGAGCTAAAATGCCATGCTTATTGAAAAAAAAAAAAAAAAAAAAAGATGGCCATGATGGCCCTGGATCGCTCACCTGAGTAGAGTGCCTTAAAAGTATTTCTTTAATTTGACCAAGTGACCTAGTTTATGACCCCAGGTGACCCAATTTCACAAAGACAAACATTCTGACCAATTTTCAAGTCAATTGAGCAAATATGTAGCCTCTAGAGTGCCCTAAAAGTATTTCTTTAATTTGACCTAGTGACCTAGATTATGACCCCAGGTGACCCAAATTTGACCTGGTCTTGGACTTTATCAAAAGAAACATTTCAACCAATTTTCAAATCAGCTGAATAATAAATGTGGCCTCTAGAGTGCCCACTAGGTATTTCTTTAATTTGACCAAGTGACCTAGTTTATGACCCCAGTTGACCCAAATTTAGACTCATGTGAGATTTTATAAAGACAAACATTCTGATCAATTTTCAAGGCAATTGAGCACATAATGTGGGCTCTAGAGTGCCCACAAGGTATTTCTTTAATTTGACCTGGTGACCTAGTTTATGGTTCCAGCTGACCCAAATCCAAACTCATCTGATATTTCATCAAGACAAACATTCTGGCCAAATTTCAGGTCATTTGAGCAATAAATGTGGCCTCCAGAGTGCAAACAAGGTATTTCTTTAATTTGACCCAGTGACCTAGTTTATGACCCCATGTCAACCAGAGTTAAGGGTGGAATTCAATTCTTTGAACAACTTTGGTACAGCTTCACCCAAGGAACATCCCTGCCAAGTTTCATCAAAATTGCCCCAGCGGTTTAGGAGAAGAATATGTTTAAAGAAATTGTTGACGCACGACGGACGCCGGACGACAGACGCCGGACATAGGGCGATCACGGTGAGCTAAAAACATATAAAATGTCTGCTTCCATTTCTTCTGTGTAACTTCATAGTAATAATTATAATAATAATAATAATAACTTTTTATTTCTTTTTATTTCTTCTTTTTTTTTTTGCAAATATCTTTTTTTTTTTGTTTTTTTTTGGGTCGAAGGTAACGTTTCCGGATTGATCTGCAATATGACAATTAAGTCAAACTTAAGAGTTTGCACGGATGAAACTGTTTTTGCTCAAAAATGTATGTTATTCTATAATGATGAAGTGATTGCATGTTACGTTTTTATTTTGTCATATATCATCTAACTATTAATGTATAGAAAATGTCATATTTCTTGTTTTCTATCAATCTCGCTTGTCTGAAATCAAATATATATGTTATTTTTGCCGTAAACTATCGATTCAGAATAAGATTTTTCTAGCAAGGTTTTGTAATATCATGTCATCTTATAGCTATATGAGTAATGGGTTAAAGTCTTGAAGGACATGCAAATACTTTAATCGGTTCGATCATAAACATCAACTGTGGGAAAACTTCTGCAATGGATGTATGCTCTATCCTTTTATCATTGCAATGACTTTTGCAGATGGCAAAGGTCAAGATCAGTCGGAACAAGCCGTACATTCTGATCTTTGATCTGCACCGTCGCTACCAGCAATAATTTTACGACTGAAAAAACAGTGGGTTCATAGTAATAATTATAATAATAATATTGATAAAAATAATGCATCCGGCTGTAATGATGATGATAGTAATAATAATTATAGATTTCGTTTATAAATCATATTAATACATTTCTATCATTTTACGATTAACAGGATGAAAGTAGCCTTTATTGCGACGTTCTTGCTTCTGATTGCCGTTGTTGAAATAAATGGCATGGCCGTTTTCGCTGCGGGGGACGATAGAAATAGTTTTGAACGTCATCAAGATGAACCTGTAGTATTAGCGTTTGGTAGTACGGCAGCGATGTATAGACGCCCTTGCAGAGGAGGCGGATCATGCTAACGGAGACACATTTCTAAAGGAACACGACTGACTTATAGAGTAAATCTAAAAACATGTATGATACAGAACAGGCACCTAGGAAGTATTTTCAGATTGGAGGGGGCTAACTTCTTTTTTTTTCGAAGGGGGGGGGGCTAGATTTGTTTGATCAGTTAGTAAAAATGAAATTGTACACATAAATCTAGCTTTAATGTTATAAAACCTTCCACCTTTTTCTTGGGCTTGAGACCGACTAAGAATGGTTCTTTTCTTAGTTAAGGTTCCAACATTTTTTTCCTCATTTTTTTAAACTCTACTGGCCGAAGGCCAGTGAGCTTATGTCATGGCCTTGTGTCCATCGTGCGTGCGTCTGCCCGCCTGTCTATGCATTAACTTTTATTTTAAACATCTTCTTCTCTGAAACTACTTATCCAGTTTTGACCAAAGTTCACAGAAATGATCCTGCCATGGTTCTCCTTAGAATATCTTAAAAGAATCTGATTCCTGTAAAAACTCTGGTTGCCATGCCAACAAAACTAAAAAAATATTGAAAATCTTCTTGTCCGAAACTGTAAGGCCTATGGCTGCCAAATTTGGCAATAGCTTCATCTAATGGACCTCTACCATGTTTCCTCAAAGTATAGCCCTGGGGTCCACATTGGCCCCGCCCCGGGGTTACAAGTTTTACATGGGCTTATATAGTAAAAACTTTGAAAATCTTCTTGTCCAAAACCATAAGGCCTAGGGCTACCATATTTGGCATGTAGCTTCATTTAATGGACTTCTACCAAGTGCCTTCAAATTATAGCCCTGGGGTCAAAATTGGCCCCGGTCCAGGGTTCACAAGTTTTACTTGGACTTATGTAGTGAAAAATTTTAAAAAATCTTCTTGTCCAAAACCATAAAGCCTGTAGCTTCATCTAAGAGACCTCTACCGAAAACCTTCAAATTACAGCCCTGGGCAAAAAATTGACCCGCCATGGGGTCACACATTTTACAATGGCTTATATAGTGAAAGTCTGGAAAAATTTTCCGATTCTAAATCATAAGGTCTAGTGCTACCAAATATAGCACGTAGCTTCACCTAATGAACCTCTGCCAAGTTTCTTCAAATTACAGCCCTTTTGGGAAAACTTTATAAGTCATCTTGTTGGGAACCATCTGGCCTAGAATTCTAATGTTTGGTATATAGAGTTTGTACTAAGTAGCCAGTGGAGCGATACCGGGCCACCATGGCCCTCTTGTTATTTAATTTATTTATTCAAATTTTATTTTATAGTTTTGGAAGTCATTATTTCTGCATGAAATCACAAAAAAAAGGGATAGAGTCTATCGGTGTTCGCTAAAACCAAAAAACAAAATCACGTCCAATCGTCATGGGATAGAGTCTATCGGTGTTCACTGAAACCAAAAAACAAAATCACGTCCAATCGTCATTTCTTGACTCAATGTGTAGATTTCAGAATGACGTCTCATGTCGAAGAACATGATCGTATGAACAGGGGTCTTTTCAATGTAAGACAAAGTAGATCTATTGATTTTACGATGCTTGAAAGAAAATGCAGCTCTGTACGAACAGAGTGCTTATTCATCAAGTACTGACTGATTTCTATTATTGACAAAGTATCAATTTCACTTTTGACAAATTATTAAGGGGGAGGCTGAGCCCACGCTAGCGCCCCTTCCCCGTTCCTACGGGCCTGCAGTAAAATGACGGGAGATCTACATTGCCCTGACTCCAAAGACCATACAAAAATGTTCTGTTTATTCTGTCACGCTTACAGGACTATGATTCGTACTTGTACTTCGTCGCTGATTACTCTACTTTTACAACCCTACTGTTACACTTGAGCAGGCGGCATAGGTTTGAACTTGTCCTGTTTTTAAAGCAAATTATGGGCTGGCTTAGATAATGGCATTTAAGTATGAAAAGGTTAGAAAATATTGTGAGAAAAGGAGATAATAATGTTTTCTAGCATGTTCTCCTTTTTCCACAACGTTTACAAAAGCCCTCTCTCTCATGGTCGTTAAAAGTGGGGTTGTTTAGTAAAAAGCTAAATCTCCATGTGCAGTTTTTGTTAGACCCATTCAAAACAGGAATTTTATATACATATGTATATATGATCCCTGTTCAAAACGAATACGAATTAGTCAAGAGTCAAGTTTGAAGTGTGCGAAAATAAAGATTTTTTGACAGTACGAGACGCTTTTTGACAGAAAAAAAGCAAAGCTTTATCAAAATTAGTTGGATCTTTTCTAGCAATTATGTCCATAGCTTCCAAATAAAGGAGCGAAGAATATGAGATTTTTATGTTTTTCATAGCTTGAAAGTGAAGGGGCGAAAAATAGGTAGCAATTGTACAGTAATGTGTTAACTGTTTACCAAACACCGCGAACACTCTGCCTGTTCTATCGCATTATTTTAATCCTGGTTTCACAATTCGCCTTAAATTGACAGGCAATGGTGTAAAAAAGACTTGATTCAGGTTTTATTGTTAATGTATATCTTCCAAAAAAAGAGAGTTATTATTATTTGTATTCAGCAAGTACATTCACTCTGGACAAGACTTAATTTTGGTCGTCTTGTTGAAGCCAAAAGATTCGAAGATTGTTCTCATGTTTGAAAAAAAGATGTTTGGTTGGATGTTTTCAAAAGTCTCCTCTCTGAGGTTCGTCAAATTCGTAGTTGTGTGGTAAAGGGTTAAACAATTTTAGCTAAAATATAAACGTTGACAAACACACCGTAAAGGAGTCTAACCTATTTGAATATTGACCTATTCATAAACGTGGATTTGTCTCTTCTTAAATACTTCAGCAAATACCCTTGGAAAATTGTTGGCAGACTTTTAAATTAACAGAAACATATATAATTTTATTTTCAGATAATATTGCGACGAATTAAAAGTACCTTTACATATGAATATTTAAATCTTTTTCATGTTAAAAGCAACATTATGCCTTGAAATATTATAGAGAGCCTAAACAATTATATGGCAAACATTTTAATAGAATTTGAGACTATCAACAGCTAGCGGCAGCTGTCTAACACATTTAGATGGATTTCGTCCTATGCATTAAACTTGAGTAAGACTTAACCACAGCTTCCGGCAGCTGGCTAAAACATGTCTACATGTGAGTTTGTTCAGATGAATCAAACTTCAGTACGACAATCCACAGCCAGCGGCAGCTAACACATGCACATGGTTTTGTTACAATGAATTAAACTTGAGTAAGGCTATCCTAAACTGGCAGCAGCTTTCTAACACATTTAGATGGTTTTGTTTCAACGACTAAAACATTTTAATAAACCGAAAGCAACAGTGAAGTGAAGAATAACTTATGATCATAAACAAAAAGGCAGATTCCTCCTGGAAACTCAAGTACATGTAAGCGCATTGAAAAATATTCATTCGTTTCAACATCTCGATATAATAATAGATATTTTTTGGTAAAGCTTCCTGATCTCTCGATTAACATTTTTTCCCTTACCTTATCCTTATTTTCACATTTTTTACTTGTTTTATCGTAGATAACGTTTCCAGATTCTTCTGCAATATAAAGATTAATTTAAACTTGAGAGTTTACAAGAATGAAATTATTTTGGCTCAAAATGCCATGTTATTGAATAATGATGAACCAGTTGCATATAACGGGTTGTATTATTTTTAATTAATATATCATTTAACTCTTCATGTATAGAAAATCTAATTTATCTTGTGTATTAATCTTGTGTGAAATCATATATATATATATATATATATATATTTATATATATATATATATATATATTTGCAAAGTTCAACTAGTGCCGGTTCAAGGATATTACATAATAAACAAGAAAAACATATATATATAGTTTCATTTTTCTTATGTCAACCTTCAGACTGAAATCATGTGATGAATATAGTCGTGTAAACAAGAAATGCAAAATTTCAATTTTAAATGGCTACTCTTCTATTACTAATGGTCAGAATAGATTCAAAATCAATAGGGTTCAAACTATTGATATGAAAAAACTCTGCAAGTTTCACGAAAGTCTTACAACAAATATTGACTTCATCGCGTAAACGAGAAAAAGACTAACGGACGGACAGAGGGACGGACGATGGAAACCACGCCATTACATAAGCTCTGCTGGCCTTTGGCTAGTAAAGCTAAAAAGCCGAAAATAATACCATCGCGTGCATTGGAAAATTGCGGTTTTTCGTCACATGACGCGATTTCGATCAATCGAAAAACTATCCATATAATGAGCGCAGTTTTTCTTATATGTTGCTATCTTTTTACGCCTAACAGGATGAAAGTAGCATTGATTTTGACGTTAATGCTTCTAGTTGCTGTTGTTGAGATAAGCGGTATGGCCGTTATTCTTGCGGACATCAACAAAAGTAGCATTGAACGACACGGACTAGATACAGGGCAAATAGAATTTTGGAGTACGGGAGTGACATTTGGACGCCGTAGCAGACGCGGTGGCAGACGAGACGGATCATGCTGACAGACACATTTCAAAGGGAATGCTATTGATTTATAAGACATTTATATAGTTTAATAAATATGAATGGCGAGATATATTGCCCTCCTGACTAAAAAAAAAAAAAACTGCATTAAAAAAGTCTGCGTTCATATCTTCTGTGTAACTTCAGGATATAGCTCTGTACTGATTACTCTCATTTTACAAACCAAACCCTCTTTAGATAACACTTTAGCAGATGGCATAAGTTCAGACTTGTCCAAAGTCAAGTCATTTGCATACCACAAATGATAGTCATCCCTTTCGAAAGGGTAGGAAATATTGCGGAAAAAAAGAGAAAATACTAATACTAAAAGCCTTGTTCCTCAAGGTCGTTAAACTCAATGATTGTTTGATGAAGGGTTTGATCTTTATAGTGAACACTATTTCAGACCCACCCAAAACTATGAAACCAATTACACCAGACGCATTAAAAACGCAGCGCTCTATAACAATTAACCAAACGACAGAAGAAAGATCGCTCCTCCCACTGATGTCACGTGACCCGCGAATCTAAAAACCTAGACAAACATTACCCAGACACGAGGGCTTAGCTAGGAGACATATGCAAGTTACCAGAAGATACTTTAACACGAAATAATTGTTCAAGATAAAATAAGCATGGGAACAATTTGAGAAAAGGTAGTTACATCTTTTGGATTTAGGTTTTTCGAAGTTTTATAGGTGAAAATTGAAATAGAGACTGTTTATTTCGAAGTCAGTTGACTTACACCTCTTACGCCACTGACGTTTGATAATGTAGGTACAATAGTGTACATGTAACTCGTGCTTCCTAAATATTTCTTAAAGTCATTGGTCTTCAAATGCAATTCATCTTTTACCTGGACAAAAATAAGCTTTTTCAAAGTTACAGAGATTTTTCCATTACTTAGTCCGTGATATATGCTTCAATAATTTCACCACAAATTGCAAGACTTTTACATTACCAAATGAAATATACATGTTTTTAACAGGGCAATATGATTACCAGATGTTTGAACTGAAATTAGAATATACATTAACAAATGAAAGGTTTACCAATTTTTTTTTTTTTTTTTTTTAAGTTTGAGGGAAAAACCCGAGGAGAAGAATAAAAAGAATAAAAACATGAATATATTTCTAAGCATTCGCCGGTAAATACTATGCTGTAAGAGTAATAGAAAAATAAATTGACTTACACATTGAACATGTATAATCCAAATTTCAAACACTAATAATCGTTGAAAGGGGTTATAGAACAGAACAGAACAGAACAAATATTTTATTGGATTTAAACATAAATGTTTCTCATCCATACAAGATTATTATAACATTTCTCAAAGGTCTGTATAAATAAATTCATAAATATTAGAAGTTAGTAATTAATAAATAATAAATAGGGAAAGTGATCATACGCAATGATATATGTGTTAAATAAACACATATATTGAGAGTATAATCTGTGAGACTGATTATCCGAATAATTCATTTTTTCTGATGGTAAATGCACATTTTAAATAGTAAATAAGATTTTGGAGGGTCCTTTTATTATTTGATGAAAGCAGTTGACAAAGTTTTTGCATATTTGGTCTTATTCTATAAAAGGTATCAATATATCGCTTTCTTATGAATTCATATTTACAACAAATAAAAATAAAATGAAACTCGTCTTCTATATCTCCGTTTTGACATATATAACAAAGTCTCAAATTTCTATCTACCCGGTTTCCACTGTAGCGACCGGTTTGTATATGTAGACAATGTGCCGACAGTCTGATCTGACTTAAAACGCGCCTATCATACCTATTTTCTACTAAATCTAAATATTGTTCATAATAGAGATTTGACTTTATAGCTCTATACACAGTTAATACTCTACTTTCTCGCAATTCACCGTTCCATTTCTGCACAAAACTGTCTTTTAATCTCTGTCTAAATAAGTTAACAAAATATTTCTCCTGGACACATAATGGATTCTCCCACACATACTGGAAACCATTTTCACAGAGCATTGTTCGCACATTTCCAGCCCAATTCATTTTACCCTTATCTAAATCGTCCATTAAGCACGTGTATACACCTTTGATTATGCAGTTTTCAGTATTTAGGATTTTGAACCAGTACTTTAAAATCCTAATATATTTGCTTATACTAAGGGGAAACCGACCCAACTCACCATAGACTGCTGAATTACTGGTTGAAAGTTTAACTCCTAAGATTCTTTTGCAGAATCCTAGGTGTAAACGTTCAACCTCTTTCTGAGAACAAAAACCTGCTATTTCGGAACCATAGTTCAGCGTAGAACCCACAAAGGCATCAAACAGTTGACACATAACCTTTGGTTTGAAATGAAATTCATTTGTATTGTTAAACAGAGCACCCATGGCTTTCAGCGCTTTACCACAAACTAGCTGTTGATGTTGCTTAAACGACCCGTTATATCTTAAAAGGACACCTAGATAACTAAATTCATCTACGAGTTCAATATTTTCATCACCATATGTCCATTGCTCGTTAGGTCGCGATCGCCCTCGCTTTCTAAATACCATTACCTTTGTCTTTAAGGTATTAACTGTTAAACCCCAAGTGTCACAGTATACTTTAAGATTGTTTAAACTATTCTGTAAGTCTGTCACTGTCTCACCAAAAATGACCATATCGTCTGCATAAAGGTAAAGTACCAATGATAATTCATAGATACTTATCCCATTGCTTCCGTTCGTGGACAAAAACAGTTCTAAGTCATTCACGAAAAAAGAATATAATATCGGTGAGCACAACTCTCCCTGTTTTAAGCCGACCGCTATTTCATAGAATTGAGATAATGTATTACAGTGTTTAACCCTGCATTTAACGGTTTCATAAATAGATTGCAACGTTCGCAGCATCCTTCCTCTAACGCCTAAATGAAAAAGTTTGTACCGCAGAGCATTTCTATTGACACTGTCAAAGCATTTCTTCATGTCTATAAAAGCACAGTACAACCGTTTGCCATTACTTATCATATGTTCTATGAGACAGTGCAGGCTAAAAATAGCATCCGTTGTGGAAAACCCCTTCTTAAAACCAAACTGGGCATCGGATATGACGTCATTCTCTGCACTCCAACAACTTAATCGCTTATTCAAAATTCCAGTATATATTTTTGATAAACAACTTGTCAGCGTAATTCCGCGATAATTGTTAACATCACCCTTTTCACCCTTTTTGTATAATGGGACGACGATACCTTCCATCCAACTAGATGGAAAAATTCCGGACATAAAAATTTTATTGAAAAGATCAGCTAAATGGCCTGCTAGTATATCACTTGTCGAGATAAAGTATTCATAAATCATTTCATCAGTTGAATACGCTTTGTTTCGCTTCAAGTTTTTAATTGCCCCGAGGACCTCCTGTACCGTTATGTAACTGTCTAACTCCTCAAAAGCCGGGATATCCTGCGACATGTCGCGCGTATTGAAGTCGTCTGCTCTCGGATTTGGCGCCGAATCGAATTGTTCTGATATGTCTTTAAAATAGTTATGAAATTGCTCAATTGTGATGTTTTCTCCGCACTGTTGCTTTCTTTTGGAAAAAAATTTCCAGAAATCCCGCGGACTTTTCGACTTGAGACTTTCAATTTCCTTGCTCTTCGTAACCTTATACCGCCTTTTCTTCATATTAATTACACTTTTGTACTCTCGCTTTTTTTCACAAAGTTTCGTTCGATTCTCGGTACTTTTACATTGATTGAATTGTTTTAAGCACTCTATGTACTCTCCTTTTTTAACGTGACAATCTTCATCGAACCATTCGGACTGAATAAAGGCTGACCTCGTGATTCTGCCTGTCTTCTTTCTAGTATATGTGTCTTTTTTGAACAAAGGGTGTGACGATTTATTTATAAGATTCACAAACTTCTCCACAAAATTGTCGATATTTTCTCTGTCTATAGATTCTTGTTCATCATTCAACAAAAGCTCATTAAACTGTGGTAAGTCTGCAATAATGCCTCTCCTGAATTCATGGATTTTATCCTCCTTCCACTCTATTTTACTACCTTGTCTTATTTGATTGTAATCATGATTCACACCTATGTTTTTATTCACCGCTATCTCAAATTGTAATAATGCGTGATCCGAAAATTCGTTAAAATCGCTGACCCGAAGCGAGCTAATCATTTCAAAACACTCATATTTGCATAATAAATAATCGATTACACTATTTCCCCCATGTCCGTGATATGTAAAGGAATCCGTGTTCAGGAATCGATCATTACAAATTCTTAATGACGTCATCTTGCAAAGGTCAATTAACTGTAAACCTTGACCATTTGATTGCCTGTCCATTGAGGTTCTTCTAGGGGCTGTATCTGCTATATAACTTATAGAGTCAATGTCCTCCACGTGATTATCATTTATTATATAATCAGGGATTAAACCCACCCTACCATTAAAATCTCCTGCAATTAATACCGTTCCTAAACGAACAAAATATGATATGTCATTTTCTAAGATATTAAATAGATCACAGTTAATTACATCATACGCAGGGGAGCTAGATCCCCACATATACACTATTCCCAAATAGATGTCTTCTTCTATAGAAAAATACTCACAGTTCAATTTTAACCAAATAATTGTATCATAGTGGTTTCTGACAATGTTAATACCTGGAAAAATAGTTTCTTTGATGTAAACAACAATGCCCCCGCTATTCCGTCGTGCATTTCTATGCTGAAATTTTCGATAAAAATTTAAACTCTTGTATCCATTGATCTCAATATCGCTATTCTTACTTGTCCATGATTCTAGTAAGCAAATGATATCAAATTGATCTAATATACTACAAAATTCTTCAGTAGCTAGCTTATCAGTACTTAAGCCATTGCAATTCCATACACCTACTTTTACTATACTCTCATCGATTTCCTATACTTTCCCATAAGGACCCTCTGTGTAAATTTTTCCATCAATTATCAGTTTGTTGTACTTTATATAGGCATCTTTATTATCTGATTTGGCCTTTTTTAAGATTGGGAGCAATTTTTTCCTTTGCTCCAATATTTCTGTCGGATATTGGTCATGCATGTAAAAAACCGTATCCTTCAGGCCGGGCCTCATTGACTTTACATAATCCTTATCTCTTTTTGCCCTAAACACTGCCACTATATTTCTCGGCTTACTTGCACGCTTGACCCCCGTTCTGTGAATTCTTTCAAACTGAATATCATTTCCCTTTTCCTCTGGTATTTTCAATTGGTCACTGAAAAAACTTCTGACTGAATTTTCTAACTGTGTTTCAGATTCCTGATCGGATTCTTCTATTCCTCCGATAATCAAATTGTTAATCATAGATTTTGACTGAATATCATTTAACGACTGTTTCAACTTTCCGTTCTCTTCACTCAATTTCTGAACCTCTTCCCGGGCCTTTTCTATCTCAAAATCATTCATTTCAACCCTCTCCGTGATGGACGTTATATTCTCTGCATTTTTGACAACCCTTTTGTCTAATTCAGTCCATAGCTTTTCTATCTTCATGTCAAATTCGCTAACTTTCTTCTCCAAGGAGTCTATCTTATCTAGGCGTGTCCCAGTCTCCTCAAATTTCATATTCAAAAACTTCATTAGCTCGGAATTCGTCGCTGATGATCCCGTCTGATATGCATTATTTACCAACGGCCTGATAGGTGTTGAGTAACACTGATTTGTCTGTAAATTTCCGTTAATTGGCTGACTGTTAGATGGATTGTTCATGCCGATAAAACCAGGGGTTGTTGGTTGCCCCATATTTGCCATGTTTACAAAAGGAGGTGAACTTCCGGTCTGGTTTTGACCATTCATTTGCATCATTTGACTGCTTGTATTATTCGTATCAGAATTTGTAAACGAGTAAAATACGTTTGGAGTTCCCAATAGACTTGACAGAAAAGATTGCTCGTTATTTACAGTCTCAATTTGCGAAGATACTGACCGTTCGATTTGTTCTTGTCCATCTGTTGGCTCTCCCGCCTTTTTTGCGCCTTTGTTTCCCCTAGTAGATCTTGATTCCTTACTTTGGCTGCTATTTTTTCGCTTGTTCTGTTGATTTTCTTTGTTATTCCCCATTAGAATTGTTTCTCACTCACTCACAAACACTTATAAGCACGTTCATGTCTAAATAGTACCTTTTTTTATTTATTTTTTCCCAAATTTGCAGCGAGCAAAAATTCTAACGTGTTTACACATCCTTGACCTTTGACCCTATAGACGGTCACAAAGAGTCAGACTGATATGACACGTGTGTGTAATTTTACAAGTAGGACAGTACCAGACGCTTTTGGGGTGGTATACCGATATCAAAGGAATACCGCATAAACCCTTGCTCCACGTTTTGCGTAAAAAGTGGCAACATGTACAACAAATCAAGCGAAAACGGCTTGATTGGTACCTGATTGATTTTTGATAAATAAATAATAGTTTAAGGGAGATTAAAAGATTGAAAATAAAGGGAGGGGAAAGATGGTTATATATATAGGGTGGCATATCGTCTTTAATTTAACAGGCTTTAAGTTTGCATTCATAGATATGTTAAAATACAGAGAACAATGGGAACAACGTTTTTAATTGTTTACTGATGGAGGAAGATGGTATTTATTTTTAATTTAAACAAAGTGTCAAAACTGTGCCTACATTGCATTTACTTTAAAAGCGGGGAGGGGGGGGGGCGCTGTTTAGGTTTGACTTCTATGAAGACTATATGAAAAGCATTTTTACCCGAATTTCGTCGACTCAAATTTTATTTAAGGATAATTTGCGAGGGGGGAAAGATTCAACAAAAGAGATGTAACCAGCATTCAAATTAACAAGTCAACTCAATTTGGTAAGAAAATGAATTACCGAGTATATATTTAAATGAAAAATAAGGTAAAGGAAATAAATAACTGAACATGATAAAATCCAGTCAGTTGTCTAAAATATTATCTATACATTTCTTTTAGTAAAGAAACAGGAATCTGTTGCCAAGATTGAAATTCTGGAAAATGTATGACAATAAAAAAGCATGTTAACAAGAAGTATTCATTTATTTTTCTCCTTTTAAATCTGAAGTTGTCTTCTGCAACAATAGTTTTACCTGGTATAACTCTGCATCTTGAAATTGTAGTCGTAAGGATTAATAATGGATATCAAGTTTAAAGTTATTTATCAGTTTTTTCTCATAAATATACTATACATCTATATATAGTTATAACTCCTAATGATTCAGAATGTCTAGGTTTTATAACGGCAAGAAGGCTGCCGCTCTGAATGGAAAAATACTGATCGCTGATTGGCTTATTGATTTTTTTGATTGACAGCTGGCGTTTGGTCAATTAATTAGATCTTATCTAGCAATGTTTTCGTAGCTTCCAATATCCTAGAGCAGAAAAAGTCGTATTTGCTTCGTTTGTTTTTCCAATCTGTCCTTTATCAATTTATGACGATGTCAACGACGACGATGATGATGCAAAAACGACGCAAAAACAATATTGTAACATTTTAGTTTTGAAACAAAGGACAGCACAGAGTTTACATTCATCAGCCAACTTTTATTTCCGACTCTAATTCCGACTTCTACGACAAGCCTTCTGACTGACTGACAAGTCTGATCCGGCCAATCAAAAAAGGACAGGAATTTATACCCTCCCTCTGTCCAAAATAAGTACCAATCATAAAATATTCTTCTATTTCTTTTTTATCAGTAGTCTAGTCATATGATTGGCTCAGACGAAACCTTTCAGACAATCAGATGGCAAGACTAGGAATCCAAAAGAATAATGGAATCAAAGAACTGTTAATGAACAAGGACCCAGGTCTAAGACTCGTTCCGAAACTAGAAATCGAAGGAGGGAAAAATTCTCGAAAAGGCCATGTAGCTCATCGCTGACCCCGCTGCCCCCGGGCCCTGCTGACCAGCCCCTGCTGAGGCCCTTCTTTTTCCGGTCCCGGTATTTCCAAGCACTATCAACAAAGTTGGCAATCTTTCTGAAGAAAGAAAAAAATAAACGAAATAAAAGACCATAAGAAAGGTAACTTCGTCTTCACAGGTACTCGTTGTACTTGCTAGTTCTACAAACCCTCGCCTTTCGTCATTGTGCTGGGTGGCAGTTAATGGTGTTTTCAAAGCTTTTGTAACTTTTTCTTCGATCGTTGTATTTTGATCAAATTTCTAAGATGTATCAATGATTCATCCAATAATATGTCGCTTAATTCTGATAAACTAATAATATAAAGAGCTCAAGTGATATGAAAAGTAAAAAAAAGAAATCTAAGAAAACCTTCGTAAATGAAACCCTTGTGACCCACATATTTCAATCTATAATTTTTGGAATCCATCCATTTTACTCTTAAGATGTTTAATTTAAGCCAATTAGATACTAGAGGTAAGAATAGAAAAATGAATTCGGAATCATTAATGAATTCTTTTTTGATAATTTTATCACATAATCTCCACTGTTTTCATCGCAATATAGCCGTTACGGATTTTCGGATCGTACACATGTTTGAAAGTGGCATTGTGTGACGTCATGAGTGATGTCACTTTATACTTCTTTAAAGGAAATGAATCGGATCATTATTTGTGGAAATTACCAAATGTGAATAGATCTTAGAGATTTTGTATATTCTAACCTAAAATTCGTGAATTATTTTGTAATAAAAAGAATCCGATATTCGTAGGCCTTTGAAAAGTAGGACATGACATAAGGTGGCATTTAAGATATGATTTAATCAAAAGAGTCTAGATAAATGTTATGATTAATTCAAAACCCAACGAATATCACATTGTTTTTATCACATAAAAATAGGTAAAACCATGTATGCGGTATATCCAATGAATAACATTTACTTTTCTAAAGAAGTAGAAAATGACGTCACAAAACGGCGTCACACAAAGTTAAATGGCTCAGACTGGTGTAATTTAAGGTAATTTGTGATTTTTTTTTTCATTTTATCAGTACTCTGCACAATATTCTTCCTAAGCCACTGACTGTTTTCCAACATAACCGTCATTGAGACAATAGTAAATAAAGACTTACTCATCGGATCCTCTCCTAGCATGTCCAAGAAAAGCATCTGTCTGAACTGACCACCAGGGAGAGGATTGACATTGTACCCAGGCCCTGGTGCCTGAGTGGTGATGGTTACACACAGAACCAGCACGAGATAGAGGCAAACCATCACTTTCAGGGAGCTCGACATTTTGGACATGTGACCTTGAAACTTGATGTCTAAAAATAGAAATTTAGCGTGATTATATGAATCATTTTCTACGAAAGTGAGAGATATAACATTGTACCCGGGCCCTGGTGCCTGGGTTGTGATGGTTATACACAGAACCAGCACGAGATACAGACAAACCACCACTTTCACGGAGCTCGCCATTTTGGACACGTGACCGTGAAACTTAATGTCTAAAAATAGAAATTTAGCGTTATAGCTATGAGTCAAGGAGGATTGAATGATCTGCAAAGAGTGTCGATTTAGGTCAACCTCCGCACTCCGCGGAGGCTGACCAGCGTCGGTATTCACCAACCATTTTCAAGAACATTCTTTGTCTTATTCTCCAAGATTTTCAAACTTTGAAAGTAACACAACTTCTGATTGGCCAAACCATTTGGTTTCGCCAGTCAGACGTCGTGTTACTTTCAAACACAGACAATCCTGGAGAATAAGACTGAGAAAGTTCTTCAGAATGGTTGGTGAGCAAGGACCCTGGGTTGAAATTCTTTGCTATTTGGAAAGTTTCTGCATGTCAAAGGACCATTCTACATCATGGTTTGGCCAGTTTTTAGACATACTGAAGGGCACTATGGAGATGCATTAAACCCCTTTTTAAACAGCGCCGCTCATACACGAAAATCGCATAGGTTACTTTCGGTTTACCGGATTTTACGTTACAAATACATGAAAATTCTATTTGTGAGCGGCGTTCTGGCAAAAAGGGGTTTGATTCATCCGTATAACGTGTTATTCCAAGCAAGTCATCATATCATTATGAACCCATAAAGTTCATTTTGTCTATCAATGGAATGAATCATGAGGTAGACTAGCCCTTTGACACGCAGAAAACTGATTGATAGCAAAAAGTTTTCAACCCAGATCAGCCTGCACGGACTCCGCAGGTTGACCTGGGTCGACTCTTTTTGCAGATGCATGAAAACCCCCTGTACACAGAACATGGCTCATAAAGAAATCGATAGTTCTATCTATCACTTTCTGGAAACTAAAAAATAATTCGTATTTTTTCTTAATAATTCTGAAATATCATACACACCAAAATGTACCTAGTTTACGCATTACCATGGAACCAGAATCGAATTATTCATGTCCTTTCTACGCAACCAGAATATCTATCGATGAGCTTACAACCATAAACATTGGTCGCCGAGACCGAGCGTTCGAAAATTGTTGGTTCGTTCCTGCGATAACGCAGCACAGAATCAAAGACCATGAAATTCGTAAGTGAAGTGTACATCTTCGAAGCTTTTGTTACAACTATCCTGCAACAGAGTAAACGTAGTTGGCCAACCAATCACAACATTTTCTGTTTCAAGATATATCCTTTGAGTATCATCCAGCGTGCTAAGTAAGGAATTAATTGTACAACAGACGTCTGCCGGTATATCCAGTTTTCTGCAGTCCTTGCGTAATTGTATTCATTATACGATGATCTTGCATTTCATTTCAGTCATCAAATATTCGTAAAGTGTTCTGGGAGCGTGCATTTTTTACAATTGTTTATATTCTGATAGAGCTAGATCTATTCAAATTAAAAAAAAAGAAAAGTTTCTTGATATTTTTTGACATTCACAAAATAAAACCTCTGAAAGATGCAAACGAATCACATAGAATATCTTAGATAAATAGATAGATAAATCCTTTATTCAAGACTTGATCTTTACAGATCTTCATCATCACATTTTCACAATCATGTATGTCTATATTATGGTGTTAGTACAGTTGGAGTAAGGTAAGGTAAGTAGAACGGAAGAAAAAGTATTCGACCTTCTTTCTGCTTATTATACAGTAAGCCGTCATTTACTGAAAGTTTTAGCTTAAGTTTTAGCTTGGAGAAATAATGGAGAAGGATGTGACAAACAGGGAAAATTTCTATTAAAGGCTTCTGTGACAAATTTACTTAGGTTCTTTAATGTAAGACTATTTTTTGTACTCATAAGTTCAATAAATTTATGCACACTTGGCTTCTTATAATAATATCTTTTAATGTACCTTTTTCTGAAGTCGACGTATGCTGGGCAAACTAAGACAAAATGATATTCATTTTCTAGGTCATTCACATCGCAATATGTGCATTTGCGTTCATTGCGCTCTAATCTTCTGTTCGCGTATCGTCCAGTTTCAACAAGTAACTTATGTGAAGAAAGACGTAAACGCGACAAAGCTGTTCGTTTGTTTATGGAAAGAACATCAAGATACTTTTCAAATTCAGTGTCGTTTTTATATTGCACAAACAGACTTAAACTACTTTTAGATTTAACGCCATTATGCCACGTTTGTTTAAACACATCGGTAACCCTTTCTTTAAAAGTATTATGGAATTTTTTTAGATTAACACGAAACGGGTTGTTGAAAACATACGAAAAGCCATAACTGTCCGAAAGAAGTTTAACATCAATAAGCCAGTTTTGTTGACCGCGTGAACACTGATTCAGCATTTCCGTACATAAACGCTGTACAATAAAGTTATTTGTTTGTAATACTTTGTTCCAATACCTCAACGATTTACATATAAAGGATAAAGCCCTAACTCACTATACACTGCTAAAGAACAGGTAGATTGCTTTACTTTTAATAATCTCTTACAGAATTTCAATTGCACTCGTTCTATTTCCTTGCATTTACCAAATCCAGTGGCTTCAGCAGCATAATTCATTGTGGAGCCAACAAAGGCGTCAAACAGTTGACATTGTATGGATAGTTTTATATAAACATTACGTAGCTTACTCAATAATACATTTAATGCATTTAGACCGTTTCCGTCTAAGGTCTCCTGGTTTACAGAAAATGAACCATTATAACTGAAAACAGTGCCGAGGTAATTGAAACATTTTACTACTTCTAGTTCTATGTTGTCATATGTCCAATGATATGCTATATTTAGATTAACTCGCTTTCGGAACACCATTACTTTAGTTTTTTCGGTATTCACTTGTAACCCACATTTGTCACAATAGTCCTTTAATAAATTAAGTCGACATTGCAAATCTAATTGGCTATTTCCTAATATGACCATATCATCAGCAAACAAAAGCACAATCATGAGTAAGTCATCGATCTGTATACCACAATTAGGGTCATCTTGTAAAAATAGTTCCAAATCATCCATAAAAAGAGAAAATAAAACAGGGGAGATAACTTCTCCTTGTTTTTAACCAACCGCGCAAAACAAAATAATCCGAATACGAGTTACGTCCCTTTATACACGATTTTACTTTTACTTTTATGATAAATTTTGAAACACAAGTTATTAAGGTTAATACTATCAAACACCTTTTTTAGGTCGACAAAGCAACAAAATAACTTTTTCTTATCGTTTAAAACTTTATCGATTATTGATTTAAGAATCAAAATTGCGTCTACTGTCGATCTTCCAGAGCGGAATCCACACTGCGCGTCACTTAACAATTCATTATTTTCTATCCATTTGGTAACCCTATTATTTATGATACCGGTAAATATCTTTGAACAGCAACTAACTAAAGTGATACCGCGGTAATTACTAACACCGGATAGATCTTTTTTTTTTTTTTTTTTGTTATGCAGCGGCACGAAAACCCCTTTTGTCCACCCCTCTGGAAAATGCCCAGAATTTAATATTGCGTTAAAAATGTCCACCATATAAGGACAAAGTATATCAATTGACTCAATGAAATATTCATGAGCGCATGCTTTATTGGTCTGTAATGAACTTACGACATTATATACCTCATCTGCCGAGATATCAGAGTTCAATTCGTAGAAGGTCAATCATGAGCCATGCTCTGTGAAAAGGAGGCTTAATGCGTCTGCAAAAAGTATCGACTCAGGTCAGCCTGCGCAGTCCGCGCAGGCTGACCTGGGCCGAAACTTTTTGCCATCGGTCAATTTTCTGCATGTCCAAGGACCATTTTATTTCATGATACAGTCGGTTGTCAGACAAAATGGATTTTATGGATCCCTAATCATGTGATGTCTTGCTTGGTATAAAACATCACGGGGATGCATTAAACACCCTTTTGCCAGAGCATGGCTCAAATGGTAGTTACTTTTGCAGACAATATAGATCAGTATCAGACTAACAGAGCATGCATCATAATTTTGGGTCTACACTATCTTTTATGTAGTGTAATAACATGAGACATAATCTGGGAATTATCTTTCTATCGACTTAAAAATATCCATTTCATTTCTTAAGCACCCGAAGGGTTAACCCTTACCTGCTAAATAAGTGGAATAAAACTTTGAAGTCAGTAGTGAAAACCCAAATATTCCTAGTTCAAAATTGCTTTTGGGGGAAAATATCTGCACTGTCCGCAAAAGGCCAGTGAGTCGCACTTAGCAACCTAAGGGTTAACCATTAGGATACTTAATTAATGAAATCGATATTTTCAGTTAAACCCCTCCACAGTACTGGAGTTTCAAAGCTTTTCTATTAGGATACCTCGAAATACTCAAAATTGTGCAAAATTATACAGCATGATCTGAGCAGTCTGATCTGATATACGATGTATCTGAAAACGATAGGTGCGAATGGTATTCTTAGACCACTATACGTAGTGGCTAATTCAGTTTCAGTTGCCATTTCAGCTCACAGATTGATTTGAGTTATCTTTGAAACTTTTACAAGGTATTAAATGTACTTATTTTATTGATCAAGCATGACAGGAGCACACTAGATCGGAACAGAACTTTTTACGCTCAATAAATCCGTCGTCTGTTACAAAATATATGGTGGTGTCATACGTGCATGTAATTCTATTTGCCTTTAAGTACTACTCCCTTTCTCCTGTCACATCCATCCACACACCCTCGCGCACCCCCCACCACACACACAAAAAAATTACCAGTACACCCAGATCATGAACGAAAAAATATATCCAAATCATGCCAGCCATGTTCTGGCAAAAAGGGGCTTAATGCATCTCCTGGGTGCATGATGCCAAGCAAGTCATAACATGATCACGAATACATAGGGTCCATTTTGTCTAACAACCGGCTAAATTATAAGGTACACAGGTCCTTGGATATGCAGAAATTTGACCGAAAGCAAACATTTTTCGTCGAGGTCAGCCTGCGCAGTCCGCGCAGGCTGATCTTAGTCGATACTTTTTGCATATGCATTAAGCCCCCTTTTCACAAAGCATGGCTCATGCAGGTGTCCTATAATTTTTGTTATCTGAATTTCGCTCGAAATCATGTCAAAAGTAATTAGTACATGTCAATATACCATATTGACAAAGTTGTTTGAGGTACGGATTTACTATTTCAATTAAGGTCGCCGGTACGAGTCCCCGTCATGGCAACTTGTTTGTGTGTCTCGTACATGGTGTCCAAAAAGAAAGTTAACAGTTTTAATGTCTATTTATTATATCTTTACGTTCTGCAAGATCAACGAAAACTTGCGCATATACAGACAATAGATATAAGTTTTTATCCTTACCCTCAAATACTTTTTTGAACAATGTCATTTACGAAAATTACTATATTTTGTCCATGGCGTCATTTCTGTGGTTTATGACGTTTCAAGATGTCTGCCCTTCTGAAGCTTGCCAAACCACTGCCAACAGACACATCTATGCTCCTCAGAAACATTACTGACCTTTTGCGGACAGTGTAGATCCAAGATCAGACGGCACAGAACGTGCAGTCTGATCTTGGATCTACACTGTCCGATGAGGAGATATTTTTGCCGAAAAAATAACTTTGACATAGCCATATTAGGGATTTTAACGTCGTCTTGAAAGTTTGGATTTAAAGTTATTTAGCAGGATAAGGGTTAATATAATCTGGTTAAAAGTGGCTGTTAACCCTTTACCACACAATCCCGACTTTTAACGACCCTGAGAAAGAAGCCTTTTGAAAATATTGTGGGAAAAGGAGAAAATGCTGGTAACCAGCATTTTCTCCTTTTCCCGCAATGTTTCCTACCCTTTCCAAAACAAATATCAATTTTTCAGCCACATTTATTTTGTCGTCTGCAAATGCTTTCAATTTGGACCAGTCTAAAATTTTGTCGTTTGGTAAAGAGTTAAATCTTGCATTTCATCCCTTTGTTTTTTAGATTCACGACAGTTAAACCTTATCCTGCTAAATAAATTAAATGACACTTTCAAGCCTATAGTAAAAACCCGAATAATACTATTTCACACTTATATTTTGGAGAAAAAAAAAAAAAAAAAACCCACCTCCTTATCGGACAGTGTTGATCCAAAATCAGACTGCACGTTCTGTGCAGTCTGATCTTGATCTACTCTGTCCGCAAAACGTCAGTAAGTCGCGCTAAGCAGTCTAGGAATTAATCAGGATAAGCTTGTAAAAGATCTGTTTTACGGCTGTTATAATGATACCATAGTAATTAAAATAATGGCAAACCTGCGGTTAATTTCCCTGTAATGGTCTGTGTGCCGATCACCAAAGGTAAAGTCCGTCAATAAAACATTGCTTACTGTCAAATACGTTTATATATGGAGTCATTCTTGTATTGCATGTTGAACCTTTGACCCAACGGGACCCTGTCTCTGTTACTATCTTTGGCACTCTTTCTGGTCTTCTTTGTCTATTATTTTGTTCGTAACTGGTTACTTCTGACTCGTTCTCTTTGATTGCCTCTCTGTATTAGTGTATGTGTTTAGAGAGATAGGCGTTTGAAGCTTTGCGATGTCGTTGAGTCAAGCTTGTTTATCTTCTAACCAAGGGATCCCAAAAAATTTACAACCCTGCGGAAGAAAGCCGCATTTATACATAGTTAAAAAAATGTTTTTCTGATGTGAATGATATAAAATGGGATAGAAATGAAAACTAGGCTGCTGCAAACACCAAGAGACCAGTCTGTTGCCAATGAAATGACCAAACTGACGTATCACTTGACCTCATGGTAAGTAGGAACTTTTTGCTCAGATTTTACTTTCGAATTTGAGAAAAACGAGAAGATTTTAAGTTTGGTTAAAGCTGGGAATTTAATGTCGAAATAGAGCTCAAAGACGGGTTGAAAGTGGTCTGCAGAGAATGGGCACACACAATCAGTCAATATTGTGTACTTCCACCCAGGGCTTGTATAAAAGATTGCAATCTTCGTCTCATGCCGCTCACAAGATGTTGAAACAGCGCGATCAGTAACCGTTGCCATGAGGTCAAGGGATACCTCAGTTCAGTTCATTTCAGGGGCAATAGACTGGTTTGTTGTTGTATGCAGAAGCAAGATTCTAATTTCGACCCCATTTCATATCATTGACGCCAGAAAATTAAACCCGGCGAAAACACAGGCGGTGCAACACTATTTTTACTGTTTGTCATCTGCAAATGTTCCCAATATACGGCAGACATGTCTAAAATTCTGTTGCCTGTGTCTTTGTCACGGCATGTCCCTGCTACTCTGCCTAACGTTCTTTTAGCTCGCCTGGCTTCGGCGCTAAAATGACTGGCATCATCGGCTTTACAGCCGTTCTTTTGAAAAGTCTCAAAATGTCTTCACATAGACTTCAAGGCATTCGGTCACCGTCATAGATGAAGCCTCTGATTATTCTTAGCAATTTTTTACTACATTGCCTGAACTCTTTCGCCGCCAACCCAATAAATTCTACTTTTTCCGATGTTAAAAGGTAGATTCACAAGATTTCAAATGTATTCAACTGAATTTGATAATAGATTAGCAGCAGGTTTTGTACATTCTGAGCTTGATCTAGGTCGTCCATAAAAGGTAGTCACAAATGGCGGTAAAAACTTAAAACGCTTAAATATATACGTTAGGTCTCTTGTATTGATACTTTTTGGGTGAAGGGTTGGCATTTCTTTGTATGGTTTTTTTTATTGATTGTATGGTTTTTAACGCCGTTTTCAACATTATTTCAGTTATATCACGGCGGCCAGTGCACCTATCCATGCTTTCCTGGAGTTTCTGTTACCAGTACTCCGCACAATATTCTTTCCAAGCCACTGGCTGCTTTCCCACATAACCATCGTCGAAACAATGGTCAGCGGTGAGAGAGGAATGAATCCTGTCGCGATGACTATCATCAATCCTCGGAAAGAAATTGGCCAAGCCGGGGATCGAACTTGCGACCTCCTGCTCTCAAGTCCTGTGCGCTACCGACTGAGCTACGGGGGCTTGGCGCATTTCTTTGTAAATGGACAGACAAAAATATGACGATACAAATCTTCGAAGTTTTTCAAATTGAACGAAATTCGCAATTTTCTACACCTTACATATTTCTGGCATTTTTTGCTTCAATAAATAATTGCCATTATTGATGATTATCATTTTTAGACTGCATTTGGAAATTCTGGTGCTTTGCCTCTACAGAGCACTAAGTAAATGGAATGCTTGAGTCTACCTCAGAGCTGTTTCGATAAAATATCTGCCTCGTCAGATATATATATGAACCATGGCAAAGTAGCGAATGCTGCAGAACCATAATCACACTGAACGTCCTGTACAGTCTGATCTTGATCTATATTGACCACAACAGCAATTCAACCTTTGTTCAGCGCTTTTAAAGTTAGCGTTTCACACACACACACACACACACACACATATATATAATGAAAAATTTTCATGGCTGCACTGATGGAGGAAAAACAAGATGTTGGCTTTTGGAGTCCGTGATAATTAGAAGATTTACTGCTTTTGCGGACAGTTTAGACCAAGACCAGAATTAACAAATGATATAGTCTGATTTTGGATCGGCCTCGTCCGATATATATGAGCCATGCTCCGGCAAAAGGAGGCTTAATGCATCTCCGTGATGCATCATATCAAACAAATCATCACCGGCATAATTATGAATCCATAAATTCCATTCAGTCGAACGATAGACTGAATTTTGAGGACTGCGCAGACTGACATGAGTCGATACTTTTTGCAAATGCATTAAGCCCCCTTTTCACAGAGCATGACCCATATTATTATGTTGGTTTTTCTGACAAAAAAAAGGAATTGACAGTACAGGAATGTTTCAAGGACTGTAAATGTCTATATAAATGATTGAATTCTTATAAGACTTTTATTGCTCCTAGCTGACCATCCTTTTCGTTTTGAAAAAGACTATTTCTTAAAACATCGTGGCGAGAGGAGCAATTACTCGTGACGAGCGATTTATTCTTTTACCGCAATGTTTTCATAAGTATACATACACTGAATCTTAACCCGTGTTGTTAATATTTATTTTGACAATGATGTTTTTTTGAAGTAATTAGCAGAGATTTAGTCTCGAAAAGTAATGAATTAACCCTTTACCACACAGTTTCGAATTTTAACGACCCTGAGATAGAAGGCTTTTAAAAACATTGTGAGAAATAGGAGAAAATACTGGTAACCAGCATTTTCTCCTCTCTCCCACAATGTTTTATTCACCCTCTAATACATTTTTTTTATAATTTGAACAGCATTCAATTTGTCGTTTGCAAATGCTTCCAGTATGGAAGGGTCTAAAAATTTGTCTCATGAGGTTATGACTTGATACATTTTCCTTTTTTTTTTTTAATGTTTTTGTGTCACTTTGACAAAGGTGTGGTTTTGTCAGCAATTAGGGTCAACGTACGATTTATAGCTTTGATAAGATAAACATACATAACACATGCATGGGTCACCGTTACATGACTGGAGCGGCACACCGACCGACCGACCGACCGACCGACCAATCAATCAATTCTCGTGGTAGTAGCATACAGCTGAACAAATTAGACTTACTTTCAAATATTTCATATTTCGACGCCAGTGGAGACAAAAGAAGAAAAAAGGGGGGATTAATCTTGAATTTTAAATCTTTGATGACGATGTTATTTAAGGTGTTTTTCGTTGTTATTTTTGTTCCGGTTGTTTTCGTCATTGCACATGTTGTTTGTTAAATTTTTAGCTCATTATAGCACTATGTGCTCAATGTGAGTTTTTGTGATCGTGTTGTAGCCGTCGTACGACGTCCGTCGTCCAGGCGTCAACAATTACCTTGGGTGCACTCTCGAGGCCACATATTTCAATTCAATACTCGTGAAACTTGGTCAGAATTTATTTTTTTGATAATATCTCGGACAAGTTTGAAACTTAATCACGTCGGATGAAAAAGTAGGTCACGGGAACAATTCTTTAAAAAAAAACATGCACTCGAGAGGAGGCCACTTTCATTCGGATGCTTATGAACCTTGGTCAGAATGTTTGTCTTGATGATATCACTGACAAGTTAGACATTGGATAACGTCGGGGGAAAATGGTCGAGGGGACAAATCTTGGGAAAATGTGTGCACTCTAGAAGCCACATTTTCTGTCCAATACTCATAACACTTTGTCAGAATGTTTGTCTTGATGAGATTACAGAAAACTTAGAAATTGGGTCACTTTCGGTCAAAAAATAGGTCACGGGGTCAAATCTTAGAAAAATCTTGTGTGCACTCTAGAAGCCATATTTTTAATTTCATACTCATGAGACTTGGTCAGAATGTTTGTTTTGATTATATTTTTGAAAAAGTTTAAAATAGAGTCATATCAAGACAAAAAGTAGATCAATAAACAAATTTTATGTACTTTAGCGGTCACATTTGCATGGAATTTGGTCAGAATGTTTGTCCTGATAATTTCTCGGACAAGTCCGAAATTGGGTTCAAAATGGAGGTAACTTGGACAGGTTTTAGGAAAAAAAAAAACTTTGTGTGCATTCTAGAGGCCATATTTTCAGTCTGAGACTAATCGAATTTGATCAGAATTTTTTTTGTAGATAATATTTTGATCAAGTTTTACACTGGATCACGTTGCTAAGGTGGGTGCTTTACGGCCTCCTTTTTTTGCCGTTGCTACTACTGTTTATGAAGCTTAGCATGAAGCGGCTGACGATGGTTACAACGAAGTTTATTTCTTCTCAGCCGCAGGTCCGAGAAGTTATTTGTCATAAAATTATATGAAAAAAAAAACAAGATGTCAACAAATCCACGGTCGAGAGAGAGAGAGAGAGAGAAACTTAATTCATCTATCAACTGATTGACTATTTCAAGACAGGATGAAAACTTGTTGAAGAAAGCTAGGAATTCTTGTCGAGCTGTAATGTTTCTCTCTCTCTCTCTCGCTCACTCCCTGTCTCTTTTTGCATGACATTTTTCGAATACGCTCACAGACGACCCATAAATTACCTTCATTATACTAACTCTTACCCATAACATGTAGATGTAGATAGGATGACAGCAGAGATAAAAAGAGAAAGAGATACAATGTCGACCTACACATACTAATGGCTCGCCTAAGTAACTCCTTGGTTGCCAGCTGAATAAACTTAGTCTTTAACTCTTTACTAAACGACAAAATTTTAGACTGGTCCAAATTGAAAGCTTTTGCAGACGACAAAATAAACGTGACTCAAAAGTTAAAATTTGTTTTGGGAAGAGTAGAAAACATTATGGGAAAAGGAGAAAATGCTGGTTACCAGCATTTTCTCCTTTTCCCACAATGTTTTCAAAAGGCTTCTTCCTCAGGGTCGTTAAAAGTCGGGATTGTGTGGTAAAGGGTTAATTGACGATTATAAACATAATTCCAATCCAAGTGAGAATATTTTTGCCCTAGTTAAGCATAGAGAAGCAGCGCAGCGTAGATCGAAGATCAGAGTGCACTTTCTGTGTAGTCTGATCTTGATCTACGCCGTTTGCAGAGGCTACACAGGTTGTGTCATGGCGGTCAAAGGGTTATGATACTCATTTTTATCGTTTGATAGACACAGAACCTTATACGGCATGACTTTCATTCGATCATTAATCCTTTCCTTAATTTGTACACTTTTCATTCTCATATCGAGAATGATTATCATTACTTGTTGTTGTGTCTCTTCTATTTCAGCCATTACAACGCAACTCTCCGACTATTTTTAAAGTACAACTCCTGATGCATAAATCGAAAGGTTTTAATATAAAACATATGGTAGACAAGAAAAGGGAAAACGTTGCGGCAAATGGAGAAATTGCTAATTATTAGGTAATTATTTACCATTACGTTGACAAAAATTGTCATTTAGAGGGCGGGGTTGAAGAATAACGAATACATGACATTTTACTTTATTCAAGCAAGTCTACGAGGTATAAGCTGTTTGAGTTGGTTCAATTGGTGTTTCACGTCCCTTTCAAATGAATGAATGAATGAATGAATGATTTTTCTTTTTTTTATTTTCATAGTTTGGTTATCCGAAAAGTGCCCCACAGTTCAATGAGCCTTCAAATTCTGGCGCTCATTACATTATTTCAGTATGTAGGTTTCAGTCTGCTCAGCCAGTGTTGTCATTCAAAGGTGACATCTCACTTCTAATTCGTGTCTATTTTTAGACCAACATCTCATGGTTGTGGTCATTGATACGTCAATATATATTGTAAAGTTAACCCTTTCCCAAACAAGCCGTGGTTTTCACGTGTCTGCAGTACAAGTCTTTTGAAAACACTGTGGGAAAAGGAGAAATTGCTCGTAACGAGCAATTTCTCCTTTTCCCACAGTGTTTTCTACCCTTTTTGAGAACTTTCTGCCATTTTCATCAAATTTGAAATTGTCGTCTGCAAACTCTTTCAATTTGGACCAGTCCAAAATTTGTCGTTTGGGAAAGGGTTAAGTGTCACATTGATTGATATATGATATGGGCACAGGTGCTATGATAATAGCTAGAGACAGAGAGAGGGGGACAGACAGACAGACAGACAGACATAAGCTGCTAAATAAGTTATATGAAACAATCATGCCGATAATAAAAACTTAAATACTGCTAATTTCAAAGTTATTTTTGGGAAAAATTTCTCCTTATCGAACAGTGTAGCTCCAAGACCAGACTACACGTTTTGTGCATTCTGATCTTGACCCGCACTGTCCGCAAAAGCGACCTGAGTCGCGCTTAGCAGCTTTAGGGTTAAATACTATGCAGGACTTATCAACTCCCACTTTATGCATTTAAACAATCTGTCAATAAATAATTGATACAGAACAATGAATATAACAACAAAACGGAAAATTTATACATGAATTCCGCTGTAATCAGTTTAATCAAGATTTTCGTTCATTTGCTAGATGACCCGTTAGATTTGAAAATCTGTTTAAGGTGCGTCACACCCTTTAACTTAACCAGCTCGTTGTGCCCGAGCATATGTGCATAAGTGCGTATTTGCACACACACACACACACACACGCGCGCGCGCGCACGCACGCACATACATACCTAAACTGAATAAGTTAAACTCTCACTCCGGTAGTAAAAACCCGAAAATGTTATTTCAAACTTAATTTTTGGAGAAAAATATCTCCTTATCGGACAGCGTAGATCCAAGATCAGACTGCACGTTCTGTGCAGTCTGATCTTGATCTACACTGTCCGCAAAACGTCAGTGAGTCGCGCTTAGCAGGGTTAAAAGTCCCAGAATTCGTCCACTGCATACTAGTATCTCTTCTAAAGAGTTCAGCTATCTCTGCTATCTACAGATGAATTCAGAATCTAGTAATCAACAGTAACCTTTGTCCTGCCAAATAAGTCAAATGAAACTTTCAAGCCGATGGTAAAAACCAAAATGTTGCAAATTCGAAGTTATTTCTGGGGTGAAAAGTATCTCCTTATCGGACAGTGTAGATCTAAGATCAGACTGCACGTTCTGTGCAGTCTGATCTTGATCTGCACTGTCCGCAAAAGGTCAGTGAGTTGCGCATAGCAGCTTAAGGGTTATGTTTCGAATTTCCATTCACAGTTTCCGTTCCACGCCCATTCAAGAAAATTCTTCCAGTTCGATCCTTTGCTACTAGACCTTGCAGATAGTATGTAAGCTGGAATCACAAGGGATGTCATGCCACTTGAAGCCAGTATGATAGTAGAAAGTGCAGTATTCGTCATTCAACTGTGGTTGATAATTGTCCCAGTCTGAAAGAGAATTGCAACAACTAAAGTATAATGGCAAAAGAGAATCACTTTAATAATAATAATAATAATAATAATAATTTTATTTTGTGAAGATATGTTATTAAAGGGAGCTACTAGTATTCAAACATTAAAAGGAGCTATTCAGATTTTTATAATCTGACCAAATTTTAAAAGTTCTATAGTCTATGTAAAGTAAGAATTAATCCGCATCCGCTTTTGTATACCATGTATAAACTTGTGTTCGTTTTATTATGCGTTGGTCATATTAGAATCGAAATAATCTTCTTTTTATCGGGGTTTTATCGTTCAATAAACCACGGTTGTGGGTTATGAGGCGCAATAAATAAACCACTAGGGCTATCGCCCTCACAGATTATAACTCACAACCGTGGTTTCTTGACCGATAAACGACGATAGATAAAAGATTATTTCTTAATTAGACTGTGAATTCTGATATCGATAGCCGCCAAAGCCCCGTCGAGTCGCGCTAGAGAACATAAGGTTTCAAGGACGCAGATCCCTAACTTGACATCATACTTTGACCCGATGTTGAAGAGTTTTGAACTTAAAAAAAAAAAAAAAAAAAAAAAAAAAAGAGCCATGCTCTGGCAAAAGGGGACTTAATGCATCTCCATTTTGTCTAACGATTGACTAAATTTTGAGGAAAAATGGTCCTTGGGCATGCAGAAAATTAACCAATAGCAAAAGATTTCGGCCAAGGTCAGCCTGCACGGACTGCGCAGCCTGACGAGAGTCGATACTTTTTTGCAGATGCATTAAGGTCCCATTTCACAGCGCATGGCTCAATTTAGTGAATTTTGATTGAATGAATGGTCTCTATTTTATCAAACGAGTACTAGATTTCGGCAGTTAATTTTCCCTCGGCTTGGAATGGATAGAAGATTAGTTAAAATACCTGTGAATGTTGGGGCCTGACCGGTTTCGTCCCATACCCACGTGTTAGACTGGGAAGCATCTACCAGGCCAATCCAGTAACCCACTGCCGGCAAAGAAAAACAGTAAAAACAATTGCCCATTAGGTGTTCAGAAATTCTATGATACTTGCGGTAAACCAAAACCAGATCAGTGCCTGCAGCCTATTCAACAAGTATTCTTAAATAATATTCGTAGTATAATACTCAAGAATGTTTTGAGTTTCAAAAGTAATGCAACGTAACCAAATGGCCCATCAGAAGTTGTGTTACTTTTTAATCCTTTCCCAAACAAGCCCTGGTTTTCACGTGTCTGCAGTACAAGTCTTTTGAAAACACTGTGGGAAAAGGAGAAATTGCTCGTGACGAGTGTTTTCTACCCTTTATGAGACCTTTCTGCCATTTTCGTCAAATTTAAAATTGTCGTCTGCAAACTCTTTGAATTTGGACCAGTCCAAGATTTGTCGTTTGGGAAAGGGTTAAATCTAGAACTAGACTTAAAGATACATTTATACTCACATCTATACAAGTTTTAATCAATTTCATTTTTATTTTATGAAACTATAATCATTCTTGAATCTTCATCTCAAATTTTGCCCCTGACGGCTGCAAGGTTGCACAGAGTACGACGGGTAGAAAATGAATTTCATTCTTTGGCCGCCTTCAAAGAATTCACTGTTGTCGTTTCCGGTTTTAAATGGGGACAAACCCCTTGAGCTTCTCTATCCTTTACACCGTATACATGTATATTGGTAATTTATCTGTGTTTGCGCAGCTGACAAAGTTCTGAGCCATTTTACATTCTTTCAAGCTTTAACGTGTTATTTTTTCAGTCTGGCGGTAAGAATATGTATTTAAGAATGAAATTAAGAGGACTTGGTTACAATGAAAAAAGATCCATTCCTGATAGCATTTTTAGTCTTACGCTCTAAAAATGTTCTAAATTTCAAAAGTAACACAATTTCCGATTGGTTGAACCAGATTGTTACTTTCTAAATCTAGAGAGAGACTCGGATTACAATTTTAAATGGTTGGTGAATGCAGGTGCTCACTGCACAACACACTGCAGTTTATATCAATCAACAGTATCAAAATAATACTTGTATTTTGCATTACAAGATCTGACTGGTTGAGACGATTTTGTCGCAGCCAGTTTAGTCTTTGATTTAAGTATTTGTTTGAGAATGAAACGAAATAAACATTGTTTTAAGTGCAGCCACTGAATTTTACTACTGGGTATACACTGTACGATATAGTGTAATCTAGGGGATATAAACTGGCCAAGAAATGGCTTGAAATCGCAACAAGTCTGCCAGAGAACAAAATTTTAGGCTGGTCAGTATTGAAAGCATTTGCAGTGAACTAGTAAATAGTGGGTTTTTTTTTTCTATAGGGTAGGTAACATCATAGGAAAAGGGGAAAATGCCGGTTACCAACATTTTCTTCTTTTCCAACAGTATTTCAAAGACATTCCATTACTGGAACCGCACACTTTGCTTTCAATTTGGACAAGTGTTAAAATATAGTGGTCGGTTATAGAGCTAAAAAAAAAGCTATGCTGTGTGAAAAGGGGGCTTAATGCATCTGCAAAAAAAAATCGACCAGGTCAGCCTGCGCAGTCCGCGCAGGCTGACCTGGGCCGAAACTTTTTGAAAAAAATGTCACCCAGGCTGACCTGGGCCGAAACTTTTTGCTTAAAGTCAATTTTGTGCATGCCAAAGGACCATTCTATCTAAGGCTTCAATCATTTGTTAGAGAAAATGGATATAATCGATCCATAATTATTGGTGAATTATTTGGTGACTTGCTTGGTATAATGCATCACAGAGATGCATTAAGCTTCCTTTTAACAGAGCATGGCTCAAATAATTCTGCTTTTCATACATGCTTCATTAAAGTCTTATATCCTCTTCGATGAAGTCAAATTTATTATGTTTATTATTGGTGAATTATTTGGTGACTTGCTTGGTATAATGCATCACAGAGATGCATTAAGCTTCCTTTTAACAGAGCATGGCTCAAATAATTCTGCTTTTCATACATGCTTCATTAGAGTCTTATATCCTCTTCGATGAAGTCAAATTTATCATATTATTTTTCCTCTTCTATCCAACAGGCAACAACAAGTCTATGTGTAGTATTGTCAAGTGAAAGTAAAATAATGTGAAACATGTTTTATAACTTTGGTGAAAGCACATGTGCTAACTTAAAAGTCAATTTCGTCATTCATACTCGCTTTAGAATTCGTAATATTTCAAGTTTATTGTTGCTACTTTTTGTGACTATGTACAGTTGTGTGCTTGTCTCACAATAAACTTCTGTTCTGTTCTGGCGAAAATACTTAACGTACAAAATAAAGTATGTCATGCATGTCTCATATATATTATTGTATGTTTTTTATAAGAAAATGTTTTCTTTCATGAAATTATTGTAAATACGTTTAAATGTTGGTAAATATGTTTATATGTTTAAAAATGAAACTAACACTGCTTACTAACATCTTATGTAAGGTATGGTGGGGGATGACCACGACCCCCACGTACCCATTGACGTGGTAAATAAAGCTTAAAAAAATGTCATGAAATAGTTAGACAATAGTTTAAGAAAAGATATCAGGGTCCGTATTCACCAACCATTCTTAAGAACGTTCTTAGTCTTATTCTCCAAGATTGTCCAAATCTGAAAGTAACACAACTTCTGATTGGCTAAACCAAATGGTTTAGCCAATCAGAAGTTGTGTTACTTTCGAATCCAGAAAATGTTGGAGAATAAGACTGAGAACGTTCTTAAGAATGGTTGGTGAATACGGACCCTGGGTATGTCATGAAATAGGTAGACAATAGTTTAAGAAAAGATATCAGAACGTTTTTTACTTCACTACAGCTTTAATCAATAGGATAATTACGGAAAAATACCTTTATGCGTATTTCGAGGCAAAGGCGCGAAATCTGGTAATGAGGTACGAGTAAATTACATACTGCAATGAAAAAAAAAAATGCTTGCAGAACGGATATTTACTCCGAAGTCTTTTCATTGTACGGTTCAATGTTTACCTCGCCTTTGATACTGATGCTCTCCTAGGGGCCATTCTTCAGTTATTTTCCTTTATTCCTCTACAGTGCTACATTGGTCCTGATAAGAGAATTGATTACTTGGTTTTTATCCGTTTCTTGCACTTGCATTACACAGATATGTTTTTTTTTTTATATATATAATATCACAAATATAAATGTTTAGATTATTCTACAAATCAATATATACGCTCTTATCTGATGAATGACTAGAGAATTTGCTTTAAGGTTACATAAGGGCGTTACATCTAATCAGAAATGAAATTATATTTATCGCAACATCCCTAAGGGAGTCAAGGATAAAATCAAAGGGATACATGTATATGTCAAAAGACCAGTCTGCTATTTGGTTTAGCTTTACTCTTGATCTTAAAAGGGATATAATGGGACTTTCAGGAATGGCCCCATCACTTCCTGTTCTGCACGCACATCACTTCGCCTCCTCTTCTATTTTAGGCATGGACTTTTTTTTTAACAACAGAATCTCCATAAACAAACATGCACACCTTATAAGTTTGCTTTTACCTATTTCTTCGGTTTTTTTTTTTTTACTAAATCTCGATAAGGTGTTTTTTTTTTAAACTTTGTTTTAAAAAAAAATGTGCGGGGGGGGGGGGAGAAAGATGAAGAGGGCATGGGGCTATAAGTAGAAACTACGGAAAAGTCGACTCGTACGACTTACACCGACTTGCCATGCTGGCTAAAACTCCTCTAATATAGTTGTTTTCATCTGCACTATCTATCCGTATTACGTATCCACCGAGCTGTTTGCAGTAGGCCTTTGAAAAGAAAAAGAAAAAGACATGAAAACAAAATGATCTGCGCTCTGTGAAAAGGGGGCTTAATGCATCTGCAAAAAGTATCGACTCAGGTCAGCCTGCGCAGTCCGCGCAGGCTGACCTGGGCCGAAACTTTTCGCTATTGGTAAATTTTTCTGCATGTCAAAGGATCAGTGTACCTCATGAGTCAGTCGGTTATTATACAAAATGAAGTTTAATTGATCCATAATTATGTGATGACCTGCTTGGTATCATGGATCACGGAGATGCATTAAGCCCCCTTTTGCCACAGCATGGCTCAAATGTTTATATATCACTCATCGTACATAATTGAGCGACGCTCTGGCATAAGGGGCTTTAATGCATCTCCGTGGTACATTATACCAAGCAAGTCATCCTATAAATATGGGTCTATAAATCCATTTTGTCTTAAAACCAACTCATGAGGTAGATTGGTCCTTTAAAACCAACTCATGAGGTAGACTGGTCCTTTAAAACGCAGAAAATTGACCAATAGCAATAGGTTTCGACTAAGGTCTGCCTGGCGGACTGCAATTAACCCACTTCTCCACAAAGCAAGGCTCTATTTTATAGTAGATCTAAGCTGATTGATATACGTGTATAAGCCATTATTATTGTTTTGAATTGACCGTTATTTATTGGACAAGATGAAATGGCGTTTCCCGCCGTTTTCAACATCGTTACTGTCAGTCTAGGGCGAAAGCGTTGTTATTCATGTGTGTCCGGGTTTGTTTAGTATAAGTAAGAGCTCTGATGTGTCTTGCCAAGGGGCACTCCACGGAAAATAGAGTCTCTTGGAAAATCCAACCCGATGCCTACAGACTCTTAGCGCTACACCATCAGCATTAAGTCAAGTAGGTCTGATATTTTGCAAGAATATTTGTTTTCAATTAAAACAGAAATGTATTTAGATAGATGCAAATAAATTTATACACCTATAAGATATCGATATTTATTGTAATGAGTTCTCATACCTTTCGGCTTTGTAATTATCTTCATATATGAGCAATGCTCTGTGAAAAAGGGGCTTAATGCGTCTCCGCGATGCATGATACCAATTAAGCCATCACATAATTATGCATCCAAAATAGCCCCCTTTTTTTAACAACCGACATAATAATGGGGTAATATGGTCCTTGACATACAGAAAATTGACGATTAGCGAAAAGTTTCGGCCCAGGACCGCGCAGGCTGACCTGGGTCGATTCTTTTCGCAGATGCATAAAGGCCCCTTTTCACAGAGCATGGCTCACATATATTTACCAGGAAAAAGTTTAAACAAACGTATATGTGAAGATTTATTAGATCTATGTTTGACATCAATAAAATTGACGTGCCTACATGTATGTTAAATAAACTTGTCGACTTTCCATTCCTGTGGTGTAAAGAAGCTTTTACCAGGCTTACCTTTGCATCGTCGAATTTTTTCCGGGTATTGTTGTCGATAGAATAACATGAGTCCAGGAAAGAGTACCAGCTCTCTGGACACCCTGGAGAAAAAAACCTTTAATGTTTAACGCTTTACAAATTGGCAAAATTTTAGACATTTCCACATATAGAAAGCATTTGAAGACAACAAATTAAATATGGCTAAAATGGTGGGGTTTTGGCTATAAAAGGACAGAAAAGATTATGGGAAAAGGAGAAAATACTGTTTATCAGCATTTTCTCTTTTTCCTACAATGTTTTCAAAAGCCTTATTCCATCGCGTCGTAAAAAAATAGGGTTATTTGGTAAAGGGTCAAAGCCTATAATAAATAAAATGGACATACTCAAGGAGGCAAAAAAGACTAAAGCAATTCATTTCGTGGCTATTTTTTGCCAAGATATTCCACATATTAACAGTCAGTGTAGATCCAAGATCAGACTGCACGTTCTGTGCAAAGTTCTTTGCAAGCGTAAAGAATCTGAGTGGTTAAATTTTGTAAAAAAATAAAGTGCTTGAGAATTCAGCTTTTAAGTTACTGGATGTTCGTCTTACAATCGGGTTGTCTATTTTTAGAAGACCAGATTTGACGTCATCCTAGCAAATCGACGCTCATCATTAACCCCTAATTTGCTAAATAAGTGAAATGAAATTTTCAACCCGAAAGTAAAACCCATAACTTTGCTTTTTAAAAATTAGTTTTGGAGAAAAATATCTTCTTGTCGGACAGTATAGATCCAATATCAGACTGCACGTTCTGTGCAGTCTGATCTTGATCTGCACTGTCCGCTAAAGGTCAGAGAGTCGCGCTAAGCAGCGTAAGGGTTAAGGGGCTACCCATCTCATAAAAAAGATATATCAATTAAAGTTTTTTTTTAATTAATACGTGTATTTCTCACCAATAAGTAATAAGAAAAACCCTTTGAATGGTATTGTGAGAAATGCACATGTTGATAAAGAATACTGTTTCTTTTTATTAACATGTGTATTTCTCACTTACAATACCATTAAAAAGTTTTTGTTTAATAACGCGTGTATTTCTCACTTATTGATGGGGCCTTCTTGTAGGTATAATTTGCTTCTGTCTCCAGAATACTCAGTACTTGAAACTGGGTAGTTTCATTGCCAGGCCAGTAGAAGTATGTTCTTTCACACTACCTGCCAAATCACTGCCAAACTACTGCATTTCATATCTATGGATTGAGCATTTATTTATAAAAGAAAGAGCCTCCTTAGCACTGCGTTTTTGGCATACCTGTTGCTACTTGAAAATACAATGACGAAGGTGATGACGTAAGCCAGTCCGTGTTACCAATAATGGTTCTGTGAAATTGACACACAGACGTATTTGTGTCGAGAAAAAACGAGCGACAGTCTGTCATCAAGACGCATTGCGCTGCGCATTGGATCCTGTCATTTCCGGTTAGCCTGGTCTCTTGGATGTAATCGGATGGAGCCATATATCCGTTAAAGCCTTCCACATTTTTTACCGAGTTAAAGGTAACGTTTTGTGGCTCTGCTGTCCCGAAATTGATCCCAAGGTTTCCATAGTTACCTGAAACAGTGTAAAATATTCATTTATATGCATCAGCGATTAACTCGTCCCTTCTTGCAACAACTTTCTATCAGAGGACTTTGCAAACACTTTTGCCAATTATTGGTTACCAACAAGATATAGGATATTTTTTTCCCAAGACGCCCGAATGGTGGGATTTGTATCTAAAAAAAAACATGTGTCTTAAACTACCTGTGAAGAGCAGAAAGAGCTGGTTAGCAGCATTTTCTCCTTTTCATGTGATGTTTCCAATGCCTTCTTCGTCAGAGTATGGGATATCTTGGTAGTCCAGGTTTATGCATGGTCGTATGTTTTCAAATGCGATCAGCTGCCAAACGGAGAAATGTACTTTACAAAAGGTAATGTTATAAATATAATAGTTTGTTACAAAAGAATGTGCAAAGTCCTTGCAGTATTTTTATCACTAGTCAGCAGTCACAGGCACTTGTTTTTATTTACAAGCTCCACCCACTATTTATATGAGCCATACTCTGGCAAAAGGGGGCTTAATTCTTGATCCATAGTAGCTACTTTTTTTATGACTCGTCCTTTGACATACAGGAAATTGACCAATAGCGAAAGGTTTCGGCCCAGGTCAGCCTGCTCGGACTGCGCAGGCTGACCTGGGTCGATACGCTTCGTAGGTGCAGTAAGCCCAATTTTCATAGAGCATGGCTCACATCTAATGTATACTCATGGGCATTAATTACACCACCCATTTCATGTCATACAGTTGTGTTCAAAACAATGCACTTGTCATTCATGATATGGCAACCTGGAACTTTGGTTATAATTCCCTTAACGAAACACTGCAAGGTTTCAATCCATCAGATATCAACACTGCTTCTACCTTTAGCTGTAATTTACTGACAGTCAGATCGGGACACTGAAAATGTCTAAAAATGATCATGTCCAGAACTATGGTCACAAAGACTATGTCAATGGTCTGATGTACATGAAATTTTCAAAAACTTTCATTGTTCATCCCTGAGCCAACAGCAATAATGACACCAGTATCTGGTGTATCGTCCCCTGGCACGGATAACTGCTGCTACCGTCCTCCTCATGCTGGAAATGTGGGACCATTTGGAGTGTCAAGTTTAAGCAGGGGATCCACCGGTTAAAATTTACAGGAATTGGCTCCAGCACACTCCACGCCCTTCTTAGATGTATACCATGGCCCGGTTTCATAAAATAACTTAAATCTGTTATTTTGCTCTAATCCGCTAACTTACTCATTTTCCAACTCAAGTTAAATTCGTTATTTGAAATGAATTTCACTGACATAAACAAATGAGGTGCTTGCTGTCGACCTTTCAGGTAGGGCTACTGTTCATACAATGACCGGAAGCAGTTTGTAGTGGTGTGTCGCATAAGTACTTACTGTGATATGATGTTCAGCCTTCTCTGATTTGTTTCCGCAATTTAAAAGAAAATCGTTAGATTTTAATGGATGTTTTTCGTTGGCAAATGTCAAACATTGATCAAACAAGCAAACGTGATACTCACACTATCTAGCCTTTACTGACGCTTAACACTTTACCAAACAATCATGTGTTTTACGTTTCTGAAGAGGAAGAGGCTTTGAAAGCATTGTTAGAATCGGAGAAAATGTTGGTATGACCAGCATCTCCTATTCAAACAATGTATTCAATCAAGTGTTCAACAAATCCCACAATTTGAATCACATTTAATTTTTCTTCTGCAGGTGCTTTCAAAATCGAAGTGTCTAAAATTTTGTCGTCTTGTGAAAAAAAAATCATGTGCGACAAGACTTATATCGTCAAATCGTCATTGAAAGTTGTGTACACAAGTAAACGTCCTTTTTAACACTTTAGGCGCAAAATAAATGGATCTAATTTTCTTAATCAGGTAAAGAGGCAAAAAAAAAAAATGTAATATTCTAAGATTGGTGTTTTTTTGCACGAGTACTTCAAAAATAGCCAACAGTAAAGATAAAAAATCAGACTGCGCGTTCTGTTACTTTCAAATGTTTGCTTGGGTGGGATGGTGATTAAAACTTAATGTCTAAGTACTTTTATCTCCATGTTCATTTTGTGGAGAGAAAATTAATTGCAAACGAATTAGCTCTGGGATTTTTCAACTATTTGCCAGGAAAAAAATTACGGTTGCCTTTGTTGAAACAGCTTTATTGATGGGAGAAAACTGTAACCTTCAAGCTGATGGCTAGAGTTGGCTTGGTTGATTGATCGAAACTTTAATGTCGAAGTACCAAAATCCACACGTTTATTTAATGGCAAAAGATCAAAAACAAACGAATTATCTTTGGAGACACTGGCATCATTGGGACCCTCTGCCAGTCGTCATGAAGCGTATCTTGGCCAATTCCTGTAAATTTTGAACGGGTGGATCCCTTGCTTAAACTCGACGCCCCACATGGTCCCACAAATACTTAAGCGGGTTGAGATCAGAGCTTCTTGTAGGCGAGGTAATGTGTCAATTATTTTAGGGGAGGTGGAACTTAATGTTCTCATGTGCATATACATGTAAGAGACAGGTGTCCAACAGTATTACCAGCCGAACATCACCGCAAGTAATTTGTCAGTATTCATTGCATAATTATTCTTAATTGGAAAAGCAAGCAAAACCTGGTACTTTTATCCTGGTAATTTGGTCATTTATCTTCGACTTGGAACATAGAAGGGAACAAAATAATAAATTTCAAGAAATACGAAATGTTGAAGGCGGACACATTTTTCTCATCAAATCATTAAATAAAGTTTTAATACCACGGTGAATAAACTGAGCGGATGTTATAATCAATACCATTTTTAGGATCTCGGAGTTATTTCAAAGCGGAAGTTTCATTGTACAACCATTCGTTCAACATATCTATCTATCTACCTATCTATCTATCTAATAATTGTACAAGTGGCAGGAAAAATAGTGACAGTTTAAGCAGCAGCTGTAGTTGTGGAAATTGTGGTCGAAATAAAAGTAGTAGTATTAGTAGAAGTAGTAGTAGTTGTTGTTGTTGTAGAAGTAGTAGTAGTAGTAGAACGGGTAATGAAAGTCATTATGTATCTAAACCTACCTGAGAACACGGTAAAGGCCGCAAAAAACAATGCAACAGCAGGAGTATTCATTTGACGTGACTAGTTTACAAATATGACACAGCTATCGTCGATACAGCATCCCGTAACTAACAGATACTCCCCCTTTTCCTTTGACTCACCAGTAAGAACTGAACTCTTCACCCAACAATCCAGAGTTTTAACGACCCACAGAAATGGCTTCTGAAAATATTATGGGAAAAGAAATAAATGCTGGTAACCGGTATTTTCTTCTTGTCACACAATGTTTTCTACCTTTGCAAATACAAATGTTAGTACTTGATCAACATTGAGTTTGTCGTCTTCAAATGTTTTCAGTATGGATCCGTCTAAAATTTTGTTATCTGGTAGCTTAACCCTTTCCCAAGCAAGCCCTGGTTTTCACGTGTCTGCAGTACAAGTCTTTTGAAAACACTGTGGGAAAAGGAGAAATTGCTCGTAACGAGCAATTTCTCCTTTTCTCGCAGTGTTTTCTACCCTTTTTGATAACTTTCTCCCATTTTCATCAAATTCAAAATTGTCGTCTGCAAACTCTTTCAATCTGGAAAAGTCCAAAATTTGTCGTTTGGAAAAGGGTTAAAGGCTTAAGGGTTGTAAGCTTTTTGTGTTCTTGTCGTCAAGTCCACTAGTTGTTGTGTGGTTTATTTAAATAAACCCTTTTCCGAGCAGGCCTTTTTATTAACAAACCATCGGCTAGGTTACGTGTGCCCAAGGACCAAAATTTGAAGGCAAGAAAAATTACCCTTTTCAGTGAAATGACAAATATTTTCCATTTTACAAAAGTTTGCTACTTTTCTCACCGCGTCCTTCATCTGCTATCCATAGCTGGTACATTTACTGGAGCTTAATAATTGTTATTTTGTGGTGTTTGGTTAATGCTGTACCATACTATCTTCACTTTTAGGACTAAAATGAAAACATTTGGAAAGAAAAACGCGGGATAAGAAAAAAATGCTAGTAACCCACAATGTTTCCTCCTCAAAGATACCAGTAAATCCTGCCATTTGGTTTACTGTAATTTGTTGTCTGCATGCCTCTCAATTTGAGCAAGTCTAACAATGTCGTGTGGTAAAGGGATAGAAATAGTCAAAGCTAATCCGTTTGATACTAGTATTGATTTTTTTCTCCAGTAAATGAGCTAAGAGATGATGGTACCTTGACGGTAAAGTTTCAACCTCAATCCCACCCAAACCTCACCCCTTCCCACCCCACAATTTGATGATTACAGCTTTCTTTCAACAATGGAATTTTGCTTCAACAAAGACTGTCGTTTTTTTTGTAAGGATTAAAACATTCCAAAGCCAATTTGTTTGCTATTGACTTTTTGTCCAGTAAATGAACACGGGGATGTGGTACGTCGACATTAAACTTTCGACTAATCACCACACCCCAAACTCCACCAACAGCACAGCTTTAGGGTTACAGTTTTCTCCCATCAATAGAGCTCAATAAAGGCGACCTTCTTTTTTCCTGGCAAATAGTCGAAAGATTCCAGAGCTAATTCGTGTGATGTTAACTTTTTCTCCATAAAATATATAACATGGAGATAATAGTAGGCCTACCTCGACATTACGTCTTAATCCCCATCCCACCAGTTTGGAAGTTACAGAACGTGCACTCTGATCTTGGACCTCTACTGTTTGCTGTTTTTGAAATACTCGTGCAAAAAAATCTTAGAATCTCCAACTTCTTTGCCTCTTTGCCTGATTAAGAAAATTCATTCCATTTATTTCGCGCCTACATGGTTGAAAGGACGTTTACTTGCGTACATGACTTTCAAGGTAACAAGAAGATGGGATCCAGTAAACCGCCCTACGTCATTTCGGCTGATGACGTAGTCTGATTCATGAATATGCAAATAAAAGATCGGCATTTTCCGTCATCCGGATTGGACTACAAAACTGCAGCCTGAAATCTATCTAATGTAGGAAAAACAAACTTTCTGGAGGATTTCATAGAGTAATGGGAATTGCTCTGCACATGATGAAAAATACTTAAAGAAAACCTTTTGATTAGTTTTTACCGTTTTACGTTATTTTACGTGATTTCAGATAATGAGCCCGAAATTGAAAGTAAAAGTAGTTGATTCAACGAAAAGGATTAAAAACAAGTTACATTTTTCTTTATTAAACCGAATGATTGGTAAAAAATAAGACGCGGTTCATCTATTTAGAGGACAGACATATTATTTCGGACCTCATAGTGAGAACTGCTAGGTCCCAGATATACTGAATTTACTAAGACAATTAATAAAGACACTCACTGTTTACAAGAACCTACCTTTCGACATCAAGTCAATGAATTTAACATAATGAATATACTAGACTTGTCCATACATCTTAACCCATCAAATGGAGTCAAATAAGCTCTTTAAGACCCCAATATAAAAGTTCCTAATTCCCTGAGAACACTCCTACTGAAAAAAATACCAAAAAGACATGGGCGGTTTACTGGATCCCACAGGGCGGTTTACTGGATCCCCCATCTTACTTTCTTTCTAAAACCTTATGGACTAGTTACTAATATAACTTAACCAGGTAAGATATGCAATTTTGGACCAAAAAGTTGATGCTCGAACCTGCTGACAAACTTACTCTACGAAGAAAATGAAAAAAGTCGAGGGCGGTTTACTGGATCCCACAGGGCGGTTTACTGGATCCCCCATCTTACTATCGTTTAAAAACATTATAAAGTGCTTACTAATTGGACTTGGACTATGCAAATCGGTAAGATATGCAATTTTGGACCAAAAGGTTGATGCTCGAGCCTTCTGACAAACCTACTCTATTAAAAAAATAAATACAGAAAAGGGCGGTTTACTGGATCCCACAGGGCGGTTTACTGGATCCCCCATCTTACTATCTTTTAAAAATGAATATGAAGTAGTTACTAATTTGACTTTGACTATGCAAATGGGTAAGGTACGCAATTTTGGACAAAAACGTTGATGCTCGAGTCTGCTAACAAACCAATTCTAGTAATAAAATGAATAAAGACAAGGGCGGTTTACTGGTTCCCCTATCTAACTTTATTTTTAAAACATTATGAAGTCGTTACTTAGATAACTTTAACAGGGCAAATGGGTAAGATATGCAATTTCGGACCCAATGGTGGATGCTCAAGCCTGCTGACAAACTTATTCCACAAAGGCAAGGAAAAAAAAGGCTAGGGCGGTTTACTGGATCCCACAGGGCGGTTTACTGGATCCCCCATCTTAGTATCTTTTAAAAACATTATAAAGTGCTTACTAATTGGACTTGGACTATGCAAGTCGGTAAGATATGCAATTTTGAACCAAAAGGTTGATGCTCAAGCCTTCTGACAAACCTACTCTATTAAGAAAATAAATAAAGACAAGGGCGGTGTACTGGATCCCACAGGGCGGTTTACTGGATCCCCCATCTTACTATCTTTAAATAATAATAACAAGTTGTTATTAATATGACCTGGACTGTGCAATTAGGTAAAATATGCCATTTTAGACCAAAAGGTTGACAGTCGAGCCTGCTGACAAACTTACACAACTGAGACAATGTATAAAGACAAGGTCAATTTACTGGATCCCACAGGGCGGTTTACTGGATCCCCCATTTTACTATCTTTTAAAAATGAATATGAAGTAGTTACTAATTTGACTTTGACTATGCAAATGGGTAAGATACGCATTTTTGGACAAAAACGTTGATGCTCTGGTCTGCTAACAAACCAACTCTAGTAAGAAAATGAATAAAGACAAGGGCGGTTTACTGGTTCCCCTATCTAACTTTATTTTTAAAACATTATGAAGTCGTTACTTAGATAACTTTACCAGTGCAAATAGGTAAGATATGCAATTTCGGACCCAATGGTGGATGCTCGAGCCTGCTGACAAACTTATTGTACAAAGGCAAGGAAAAAAAAAAAAAAAAAAGGCTAGGGCGGTTTACTGGATCCCACAGGGCGGTTTACTGGATCCCCCATATTACTATCTTTTAAAAACATTATACAGTACTTACTATTTGGACTTGGACTATGCAAATCGGTAAGATATGCAATTTTGGACCAAAAGGTTGATGCTCGAGCCTTCTGACAAACCTACTCTATTAAGAAAATAAATAAAGACAAGGGCGGTGTACTGGATCCCACAGGGCGGTTTACTGGATCCCCCATCTTACTATCTTTAAAAAATAATAATATAATAAATGACTTGGACTGTGCAATTGGGTAAAATATGCCATTTTAGACCAAAAGGTTGACAGTCGAGCCTGCTGACAAACTTACACAACTGAGACAATGTATAAAGACTAGGTCGGTTTACTGGATCCCACAGGGCGGTTTACTGGATCCCCCATTTTACTATCTTTTAAAAATGAATATGAAGTAGTTACTAATTTGACTTTGACTATGCAAATGGGTAAGATACGCAATTTTGGACAAAAACGTTGATGCTCTGGTCTGCTAACAAACCAACTCTAGTAAGAAAATGAATAAAGACAAGGGCGGTTTACTGGTTCCCCCATCTAACTTTCTTTTTAAAACATTATGAAGTCGTTACTTAGATAACTTTACCAGTGCAAATGGGTAAGATATGCAATTTCGGACCCAATGGTGGATGCTCGAGCCTGCTGACAAACTTATGTACAAAGGCAAGGAAAAAAAGGCTAGGGGGGTTTACTGGATCCCACAGGGCGGTTTACTGGATCCCCTATCTTACTTTCTTTTCAAAACAATATGAAGTAGTTTCTTAATAACTTTACCAGTGCAAATAGGTAAGATATACATTTTTTGGACCAAAACGTTCTTGCTTGAGCTTGCTGATAAACTTACACAACTGAGACAATGAATAAAGACTACGGCGGTTTACTGGATCTTACAGGGCGGTTTACTGGATCCCCCATGTAACTATCTTTTAAAAACATTATGAAGTAGTTACTAATTTGACTTGGACTATGCAAATGGGTAAGATATGCAATTTTGAACCCAAAGGTTGGTGCTCGAGCCTTCTGACGTACTTACTCCACAAAGACAATGAATAAAGACAATGGCTGTTTACTGGATCCTGCTGGGCGGGTTACTGGATCCCCTGTCTTACTTTCTTTTAAAAACACTATGAAGTAGTTACTACGATAACTTTGACTGTGCAGATGGGTAAGATATGCAATTTTGGACTAAAACGTCGATGCTCGAGCCTGCTGACAATCCTACTCTACTAAGAAAATGAATAAAGACTGGGCAGTTTACTTAATTCCCCATCTTACTTCCTTTTTAAACATGATGAAGTAGGTACTAATATAACTTAATCAGTGCAAAGTGGCAAGATATGCAATTTTGGACCCAAATGTTGATGCTCGAGCCTGCTGACAAACTTACTTTACAAAAACAATGAATAAAGGTAAAGGCTGTTTTCTGGATCCCCCATCTTACTTTATGTTAAAAACATTATGAAGTAGTCACTAATATAACTTAGACTGTGCAAATGGGTAAGATATGCAACTTTGGACCAAAACGTTTCAAATATTGATGCTCGAGCCTGCTGATAGACTTACTCAATTAAGACAACAAATAAAGACAAGAGTGGTTTACTGGACCCCTCAGGTCTTTTTATCGGATCCACCATCTTACTTTCTTTTTAAAACATTATGAAGTAGTTACTTATATAAGTTAACTAGCGCAAATGGGTAAGATGTGCAATTTTGGACCCAAAGGTTGATGCTCGTAGCTGCTGACAAACTTACTCGACTAAGACAATGATTGAAGACCAAGGCAGTTAACTAGATCCCACAGGTCATTTCAGTGGATCCCCCATTGACCATTTTTGTACTAAAACTGCAGTTCTTGTTTCTATAGTTTAACAATTGTAAATAGGTCAACTTTATTACTTTAGCCACATTTGTCAACTCCCATGGCCAGCTGACAAACCAACCAGGGCGGGTTACTAGATCCCCCAAGTTGTTTGGATACCCCGTCTTTCTATTTTTCAAACACATTTTAAGTTCTTGTTCAAAGGCGTAGCTTCCATCATGCGCAATTTACGCAACTGCATAATATAGAAAAAAATGGGAGCAGGCGAAACATTCTTTTGTCACTTTTTAGAACAACCCCTTCTTCATGTAATTAAATCTAAAACCGCTAAAACTTGAAGATTTCCAACCGAGTCTAAAAAGCCAAATATTGCTATTCCTATTTCTGTTTGACGGAAAATCTAACTGCATTGCACTACCTTTCTATGCTGTCTGATCTTGAGTTACGTTGTCCACTAAAGCGCACTGCGTCGCGCTTAGCAGCCTAAGGATGACATAGCACTCCCAAATTGGAGTGCCTAATGATCTGAACCTCTGGGTTAGGCCCCCGTTGTTTATATAAAAATAAACCAATGCAGAGAATTCAAATATGATATTTTAGCCACGAGGGTCAATGCTGTCAGTCCTCTGGAAAACTTATTGATCTGAAAAGATGATTAAAAACATGTGCGGTTTACTGGATATCCAGGCCAAGTCGTTTAACTGGACACCCCTACTATTTCCCCAAAACATAAATAAAGTACATGTACTTGTTTATTCATTTTAACCAATGCAAATAGGTTAAAAATTTTATTTACGCCACGATGGTCAACTCTTTTTGCCCGCTAACAATTTGCGACGAAAACGATGAAAAATGAAAACGTTGGTTTATTTGATCCCCCAGGTCGTTTCACTGGATGCCCGCCTTGCCGTCTACTCGAGCCGATAATCCAATTACTTGCTTATGTATCTAACCAAAGCAAATACGTAAGACATGCTTTTTCGGGCTTATTAGTCAGTGCCCGCTTACAATTTTACTAGATTAAGGCACTGAACAGAGATAAGTGCGGTTTATTGGACCCCCAAGTTCCTTTCATGACCCTCGTACTGCTCTCTATCTAACATACTGAATAACTTGCGTTACTCATACAAATTGGCCACACATGCTGTTTTGGTGCTTTACTGGACCTGCATGTCTTTCTGACTCTCCATCTAACGTAACTGATGTTTGTACATGTATAATCTTACCTATAGAATGGAATCAATTGTAATGCTATTTACGTCTTTACGAGTAATGTTTATTATTATTTGTCCCCTCATTGTCTTACTACCATTTTAATGTAACTTAAGTATTTGTTCGTATCTTGGAAATGGTCACATGCCAATTTGGACCCTATTTCAACACTCCTTTATCGTCAACAGAATAATTCATATGAAACAAAGAATAAAGGCAGAGGTGGTGTACTTGACCGAAGATCGTTTTGCCTGACATCTCACTTACCAATAACGTAAATAAAGAAACCAAGAAACTCTACGTATGTTCTAACTCATGGAATGGAATCTGGATTCAGATATGCTATTCTAAACTCCATTATGAACGTTTCTTAGTTCCCAAGAAACTCGCTCAGCTGAAACGAATAAATTCATGGGCGGTTACCTGGACCCGAGGTCGCTTTACTGCTCTCACTCCCCTTGTATTCCACTCTAGAATTTCTATTTATAAATTTTATACAATGCAAGAGGGTCACCTAAGATATATGACAAGACCCTGAAGTGAGCGTTTGTGTATCCCTCAACATACTTTTTCAGCTCAATGGTAAGAAGAGCTATGCTATTTTAGACCCACGTGAACGTTAATTAGTTCACTGACAAACTATTCAGCTCAAACAACAAAAAGAGACAAGGGCAACGACGTACACCCCCCCTCCCTGGATCTCCCTCCTTAATCCAAGGACAAATCTTTTCATCTGAAACAGTAGAGGTTGGTAGGTAAGATGTGAGTTGGAAGATAGTTAGTTAGGTGTGTAGGTATGTGTGTAGGTAGGTTTGAAGGAGTGTAAGTACATGTAGGTGTGTGTAGGTGTATAGGTAACTAGGTAGTTAAGTATATAGATGTTTAGGTGTGCAGGTTGAAGGCAGATATGTATGTATGTAGGTAGGTAGGTAGGTAACTGGATGGCTTGGTAAGAGGGTGGTTGGGTTGGTGGATGTGTAGGTAGGTGGCTCGGTAGGTAAATAAATGGGCTGGTTATTAGTTTGGGTGTTGGTAGGAGGATAAGCAGTTGCATAGGTAGGCAGGTGAATGGAAAGATAGGTAGGTAGACAGAGACTTACCTTGGGAGGTATAAAAGTAGGAAGCTGTGTGAATAGGTGTGTTGATAACTAGCTGTGTAGGTATATATTTGTGTAGGTAGTTAGGTGTTTAGGAAGGTAAGTGAGGATAAAGTTAAGGGGTTGTAAGTAGTTTGAAGTAGAGGACTGTGTTTAGGTAAGTCAGTATACTTGCTGGTCGGTTTGTATATTGGTTGGTGTGTAGGTAGGTCATTGTGTAGGTAGGTATGTGTGTAAGTAGGTAAGTAGGCTGGTGGATACACGTAAACGTAGGTGAGTAGGTAGGTATGTGGCTAGGTAGGTGTGTGGATAAAAAAAAAAGTTACTTCGTAGGTGTGTATATAGGTGGGTGTATGGAAAGGTTTGAAGGTCTGTAGGTTGGTATGTAGATAGGGAGGTGTGTAAAAGGGTAGTTGTGTATATGGACGGTAGGTGTGTAGGTAGGTAGATGCGCAGGTGTTTGCAAGGTGTAGGTAGGGAGATGTGTAGGAAGAAAATTGTGTGGGTAGGTCTGTAGGTAGGTTGGTGTGTAGGTTAGTAAAAGTATATGTAATTAGGTTAGTTACATAGGAATGTAGATAGGTATTCAGGAAGTATGTTTGTAGGTAAGATGTGAGTTGAAAGATAGTTAGTTAGGTATGTAGGTAGTTGTAGGTACGGAAGAAGTTGTGCAGGTTGGTAGGGTTTAGGTGGGTGTGAAGGTATGTGAATGGATAGGAGTTTAAGTAAGTGTAACTCTGCAGGTGTGTAGGTAGTTTTACAGGTATGTGTGTAGGTAGGTATTTAGGTATGTGAATGTATAGATAGGTGTAGGTAGTTGGATAGTAAGTGTATAGGCATGTAGTTAGGTGTGTAGGAAGGCGAGTAGATTAAAGTGTTGGTAGGTTTTATTCCTAGGTGTGAAGGTTGGTGTATAGGTGGGTCTGTATGTAGGGAGGTAGGTGAGTAGTTTGGTGTGTAGGGTGTAGGTATGTTGATAGGTTTATAGGTAGGTATGTAGATAGATGTGTAGGTTGGTGTGTGAAGGTAAGTGGTAGGTAAGTTTATAGGTAGGTGTGTAAGGTGCTTTGTAGGTTGGTGTTAAGGTAGGTGTGTAGTTGATGTGTAGGTGTTTAGGTAGATGTGTATGTAGCTGTAAAGGTGTGTAGGTAGGAATGTAGATATGTGTAAATATAGGTGTGTACATATAGGTAGGACTGTTGGTAGGTGTATATGTAGTGTATTCATAGTTGTGTAGGTAGATGTACAGGTAGGTGTATGGGTAGGTGTATAGTAGATGTGTAGGTATGTGTATGTAGGTTGGTGTATACATAGATGTATAGGTTTGTTTTTGTCACATAAGAAATAACTGTGGTATAGGATATACCCCTCTCTAATGGGTTACCGTTCAGCACTCCAGGTCATGACTCCTACACTTTACCACAGAGTCATGCAGGACCCCCAGCTGGAAACAAACTCAGGGATGAAAGAATTTAAAGGGCCATTGCTGTAACAAAAATCACCAAACCAGAATATGCTAACAACATGCAATGACCTTCTTATGGGACAGCTTTCAACAAAGTTCTGGGGGTCCTGTGTAGCTCAGTGGTAAAGTCTAGGACTCATGACCTGGAGGCCCTGGGTTCGGTCCTCACTAGATCCATTGGTTTTTTCGTGGGAGTACCCTTGGGCAAGACACTTCAGAGCCCTAATCTAGTACTGGTGGAACCCAGGAAATATATGAATATGTGAGCTGTTGCCCTGATGTAACTGAAATAATGTTGAAAGCAGCATAAAACACCATTCAATCCATGAAGTTCTGTTGAATTCCATCCAGTGATAAGAGAACTATTGTGGAAAAGAAGTTAGGAACTTAAGATACAAAGGACCATAAAAAAAGATAAATTCAGAACATTCCTATCATGTGTGAACGTCTTTCTTACATGCACTTATCATTGCACACACATTATAAAGAACAAAGCACACATCTACAGATGTACTTTGCAGCACTGTTACAACAAAAATTATTGTGTAAAACCCAAAGAAAAGATCATTTTCAATGTCTGGTAGGGGAGAAGCATGGTTTTAAGTGGAAATTGCCTACTTCATAACTCATTATACATGCACAGCACTAAATAGCGATTCATATATGCTTTCTCTCATCTATTCCAGGCTAAATGATAATACATTCGTTAAAATTCAACGAGACTATTCGCAATCATTGAGACATTTGAAAGTTTGAAATACTTCTATTCCAATGGCAAAAACAGTGGACGCTCACCAGAAGTGCTACTTCGCAGCATTTGATCTACCAGTAGATCTACAGTTTTCCTCTCATCCTTTTTATAGAAATAAATCAAACAATATTATCTCATATAACCATGTATGATCAGATCTCTGTCAGGGTAAAATATTTTGGGTCTCTATGCATTGAAAAACTTGGACAAGATATAGTGATTTTAAGTTTATTCATTAGTTTACAAGAAAACTGTTTAATTTTCATGTAAATAAGGCACACAAACAAAACACAGAAAAAATATAAACAATATTGCTACTGAAGTCATCAAAATTAACTAAGAAACTTGAAACTACTAAACTGAAATGTATTTGATCACTTTCTTAGTACTGTATTGGCTCCAGTGGTTACGCTCTAAGAGCAAAACTTTGCGTCCTTCAACTCTTTCATTTCAATCAAATAATGGGATTGATCATTTAAAGCGTTATAAAAAAAAATCGCAGTATATATATAATTAGCAGTTTCTGCCTATCTCACAGTGTTTGCAAAAGCGTTCTCCTTAAGGTCTTAAAAATGCATTTGCTAAGAAAAGGGTAAGAAAAACAATAGGGTTGAAAAAATAAAGAAAACCTTCCAAAGCAGGTTTAATTTCAAGTCTGCCAAAAAAGGCCTGGAGCTTTCATTTTTTTTGAAATAAACTTTAAAGCTAACTGACACAGCTTTCATTTAATTGATTGATTGTATTGGAGTTAAACACTGTTTTAACAGGTTAGGTCATATCATGGTGGTCAGTGCACCTCTGCATGTGTTTCCTGGCTTTCTCCCACCAGCACTGACACAAGTTTCTTTCAAAGTCACTGACTACTTTTCTCACATGCATCAGAGGTGAGAGGTGAAAAATAGCCTGAGAGAAAGTTTGCCTCAACCAGGTATCAAACTCACAAGCACCAGGTCATGAGTCAGATACACTAACCCCTGAGCTACCTGGGCAGGCAGCTTTAAGATATACAATTGAGCCGTTGTGTCTTTAGATCACTCACCTAATCAAACAAGATGTTTCATTGAGAAGTGACTAATGCCCCTGAAAACAAGAGGGCAGTCTGAAAAATCCCTGCAAATTTCTCTTTTTAAATACATTTGACCTTGCTAAGAGCTTGACCTACTGATATGGTTCTTGTGCCTACTTATCATTTATATGTGGTTCACAATACTGCAAAGTTATAATGAAATTCATTCATAAGTGAAAAAGTTGCAGGCCTTACGAAAACACTACCCCTGCCTTGAAAATGCAATTGACCTTGCTGTGACCTTGACCTTTATCCTACAGACATGACTCTTGAGCATGATAGATCACCTTGATGTGGCTAACACTTGTGTAAAGTTATTTTAGATTACAGTGATAGGATAAAAATCTATGGCCCAGACACAAATCAGACATTTGACATTTTTGTGACTTTGATCTACAGATATGATTCTTGCCGTGATATGCTCTTTATGTGGTTGACCATTCTGCGGATATGTATGTTGAAATTCATTCACAATTAAAAGTTACAGGCCTGACTAAAACACTAACAACCCCCCAACACATTAGACCTTGCTGTGACCTTGACATTTAACCTACAGACATGACCTGTGAATGACACATCATCTTGACATTTTTTGCCAAGTTATTTTGCGCCTAACACAAACACTACTCCTCCCTTGAAAACACACATGACCTTGCTGTGACCCTGATCTTAACCTATGGACATGAGTCTTGTGCATGACAAGTCATCCTGATGTGGTTAACATTTGTGCAAAGTTGTTTTGCATTTAAAAAACAGGAAAAAAATTGTGACCCCAAACATGAAAACAGATATTTGATCTTGCTGTGACCTTGACCACTGAACATTGTTCTTGCACACTGCAGATTGTCTTTATGTAATTGACCATTGTGCAATTACACTGAAATTTGGTCACAATTAAAAAGCTGTTGATGATACAAAGCAAGTGTGCAAGTTTCATGAAAATCCAACCACAAATGCAGACTCTATCGTGAAAACAACTGATTGATTGTATTGTATTTAACGCTGTTTTCAACATTATTTCAGTTATATCGCAGCGGCCAGTGCACCTATCCATGCTTTCTTGGAGTCTCTTTAACCAGTACTCCACACAATATTCTTTCCAAGCCACTGGCTGCTTTCCCACATAATCATCGTCGAAACAATGGTCAGCAGTGAGAGAGGAATGAATCCTGTCGCACTGACTATCATCAATTCTCGGAAAGAAATTGGCCAAGCCAGGGATCGAACCTCCTGTTCTCAAGTCCTGTACGCTACCGACTGAGCTATGGGGCTTGGCGCAGCATAAACAAGAAATGGAAATTTTCAACTTTAAATGGCTATTTTTCCTATACTGATTGTCCGATTTTTTTCAAAATCAATAGGGTTCCAGCTATTAATAAGATAAACAAAGCGTGAAAGTTTCACGAAAATCCCACCACAAATGCAGACTTATCGCGTAAACAAGAATAAGACGAGGGGACGGACAGACAGAAAACACGCCATGACATGAGCCCTGTTGGCTTACAGCCAGTGGAGCTAAAAATTACAGGCCGGACTTGACCATACCCCAATTTTCTCTTTTTAAAGATACATACCGTAAATATGCGTTTTCTGCCAGTTTTTAGCCCATTTCATCATTAATTTATGAAACTACTATCATTCTTTTGTCTTCATGCCAAATCTTGCCACTGATGGTTGCAAGGTTGCACAGATTATGACCGATAGAAAATGTTTTTCATTTTCTGGAGGCCTTCAAAGAAATCACTTTTGCCGTTTCCGGTTTTGAATCGAAGACAAACCCCTTGAGTTTCTTTATCCCTCACACCATATGTATTGGTAATTTATCTATGTTTATACAGCTGACTAAATTCTGAACCATTCTACACACTATCAAGTTTTAACAGTGTTTTTTTCTCTCTGACTGTAAAGGTGTATCTTTAAACATATTTGACTTTTCTGTGACCTTGACCTTTCTCCTACCGACATGACTCTTGACATGACATATTGTTTATAAGTGGTTCACAATTCTGCAAAATTATACAGAAATTCATCCATTATTACAAAAGTTTTGTGCCAGATACAACATATTTGACATTCCTGTGACCTTGACCTTTAACCTTTGTACCTGAATTTTGTGCATGACATGTCAATTTTGTGTGAAAAAAATCATTGCCTCAAACAGGAAAAAGGTTATTGCCCTGACACGAAACAAACCGATGGACTAAGCAAAACCTAGTTTATATGCTCCCAAATTTTATTTTTAGGGATGTAAAAAGTAAAGTTGCTATCACAGTTAATATAAGGTGCATTATGATATTCTTTTTCAGCTTGATAGAACACATTGAGCATTTTTGATACAAAAACACCAAAGGAATGCCCATCTAAAATAATTTCTCTATCCCTGTGCATAAAAGAATTGCTTCTACCTTTTGTCTACATGTATTTAGCTAGAGTGATCATCTTGTTCAATGGAGCTGAACAGTTCTGAGTTAAGACCCATTTTGTGCAGAATAGGCAAAGCAACACTGCTTTGGAGAAGAAGATAAAAATAAGCAAAAGTTGACAAGGACTGAGAAGGTAAAGGCCAATCACAATAGGCCCCCCCTCCCAAGAAATTTATGATAAGGCCAGCTAAAAAACATTTCTGACTGATTTTATTATATGGAAAAAGTGATTGTTTTACTGAACATTATGATCTTTCCTTTAAATCAGTCGTAATTTAACCCTTTACTACACAGCAATATTTTTGACTCATCCAAATTAAAAGCATTTTGACTCGTCTAAATTAAAAGCATTTGCTGGCCTCAAATTAAATGAGGTTCAAATAATAAGGCTTGTCTTTGACAGGGTGGAAAACATAGTGGGAAAAGAAGAAAATGCTGGTTACCAGCATTTTCTCCTTTTCCCACAATGTTTTCAAAACCCTTCTTCTTCGGGGTCGTTAAAAGGCGCATTGTGTGGTAAAGGGTTAAATACCACCAGTCCTAGTTTAAGTCTCTAAGACAGCAACAACCTTTTACACACACAATACATGGAATACCAGCATAACACAGATACTGATTTAAACTTCGTGGTAATGAACATGTCCTATATATCACCGGGATCAACTCATCTCCTAAGCTGTTACTGATCATATTGCTCCACAGTCAAAGTAGCCAAAGAAGTAAAGAAACCATTGCAGCACATCTGTCAGATTACTTGTTTCTCCACCAAACCGAAGGGTTCCATAGCTGTATAAATATGTGTACACAGTTCTTCATTTGGCTGCCATTGAGGTTTCCATTTTGTTGATTTTGTTTACAAACTGAAAATATATGATTGGAAATCTGGTTAGAAAATCCTACTGGCTCTTTACTTATCGTCAAAATCTTGTCCAAGTTGAAAGCATTTGCAGACAACAAAGAAAATATTTCTCAAACAAAAGGATTTGTCTTTAAAAGGGTTGAAAACATTGTGGGAAAGGAGGAGATAAATGCTTGTTACAAGCATTTTCTCTTTTTCACTGTTTTCAGAAGCCTTCTTCATCAGGGTCATTAACAATCAGGATTGTTTGGTAAAGGGTGAAAAGTTTACAGACAGGGCAGTATCAAGGTAAACAGAAGACCAATTTCAGGATCAATTCAGTTTTTTAAACAAATACATCACATGCTTTGAAAAAATTCTTTTTCATCACCAAGAAGCCATTTCCAACATGCAGACTAATTTTCTGGGTATTTTCCCCCCTATGAATAGAATTTAAGTTAGTTAAAAGCAGCTTAAAAGCACTACTGTAAAGAAGTCCTTTTAGTAGTGGAAACATTATCTCGTTACTGGAATACTATCTATGAAAAGATCGTCTTTATCCTGAGTTCTGTCACTCTCACTGTGTCACAGTCTTAGGCATTATAAGGCTTAGTCTTGATACAATGACCTCCAAACTCTCTACAGGAGTCTAAGCCTCAGGATCTAGATGCATTTTCTACCAGTAGACCGAAGGATAAATGGCTATTGGCGACAATTTTAATAGGCGCTTTTCAGACACTTCTGTAACTAAAACTCTTGCTTGAAAACGACTTTAACACTACCAATAGCAATTCAGCAACACGTGTCAGATGAGCACTTAAAAGGCCCAAAGGCCCATGAGGGCAAATAACGCTGTCAGTTACTAATATATCATAATGTGAAGTACAGACATAAGAGTTAAAATAATTATAAATTTTCCCATGAACTATCAGCTGTAACCGATATATGGAAATTCTATTTCAGAGTTCAAACAGTCAATCCTGAAGTCACATTTAAAGATATCATGTTCATACATTTCAACGCATTATGATACAAATGATCCTAGATCAAATTCAAAGGAAATGGATAAAATGCAGACTTCAGTGGTAAACTTATGTAAATTTTCAGTTATAAACTAGAGCTGTCCCAAAGCTGACAAATACCCCCTGCCAGCACCTAGTCACTGACTCAACACAATCTGAAAACGGAAATGATTTTCAAAACAAAGTTCACCTGTGGCATTGACCTTTGACCCATGCCACCCAATAGGGCACCTCCTTAGGTCATGAGCAACACTTGTATAAAGTTTCAGGGTCCCAGATCAAATGGCTTTTGAGTTAGAGCAAGGAAACCATTTTCAAATAAAGTTCGTCCCTGACCTTGGCCTTTGACCCATGCAACCCAAAAACAATAGGGCACCTCCTTGGGTCATGAGCAATATTTGTATTCAGTTTCAGGTTCCTAGGTCAACTGGCTGTTGAATTAAATTAAGAGCACAAAACAATTTTCAAAAAAAGTTCACCCACAACTAGAGATAAACTAGAAAGTTGCCCATGGGCAACATATGTCTAGCCTGCCATTCTACATTGCCACTTACAACTCACTGAGTAGAAAAGTTGTCAAAAATTTTATCATTTGACTACCAAATGTGAACTTGACTTTGGACCTACCTGAACAAATTTAAGAACTAGCACATCTACTCATAAAGGAGAGCAATTATGCAAATTTATTTTGAAATCCATCCTCATGTAGAAGTTATGGCTCAGACAAGATGTATTTATGATAGTTTATCATTTGACGTCAAGGTGTGACCTTGATCGCGGACCTATATGATCGAATATTTTAAATGGCACATCTACTCATGAAGGAGAATAATTGTGCCCAATAATTTTGAAATCCATCTAAAACATAAAATTTATGGCTCAGACATGCTCTATTAATGACAATTTTGCAAGTGGACCTTTCAGTGTGACCTTGACCTTGGATCTACCTGAACAAATGATTCAAAGGCTTCTTCTACTGGTAAAGGAGGACACTTGTCTAAAGTTATTTTCAAATCCATTGATAAATGTAGAAATTGTAGCTGAGCAGACAAGCTCTATGTATGACAATATTACCATTTGACCTTGGAGGGTGACCTTGACCTTGAACCTACCTGAACAAATGATTTTACTGGTAAAGTAGAACAATTGTGCCAAAAAATCATTAAGTTCATCCATAAATATAGAAATTATTGCTCAGAGAAGCTCCATTTATGACAACATTATCATTTGACCTTCATGTGACCTTGATGTTTGACTTACCTGAACAAATTATTCAAATGGCATGTCTGCTGGTAAAGGAGAACAACCGTGCCAAATTATTATGAATCCACCCATAGAGAAGTTGTAGCGCGGACAAGCTCTAAACATGACAATTTTATTTGACCTTCAAGTGTGACCTTGACCTTGGACTTACCAGAAGAAATGTTTCAAATGGCAATTCTAAATACAATGGAGAATAATTGTGCCAAATTATTTTGAATCCATCCATAAATAGAGAAGTTGTAGCTTGGACAGGCTTTATGAATGACAATTTTTATCATTTGACCTTCAAGTGTGACCTTGACCTGGTACCTGCCAGAGCAAATGTTTCAAACGGCACTCCTAAAGGACAACAATTGTGCCAAATCATTTTGAAATCCACCCATAAATGTACATTGTCGTACAGAAAAGCTATATGTAGGAAAATTTTATCGTTTGACCTTCAAGTGTGACCCTGACATTGGACCTACCTGAACAAATGTTTCAAATGTCACTTCTACTCCTAGTGATTACAATTAGCAAAAGATTTATAAAGGATAAATGTTGAGTCCAAATTACAAACTATTTTACCATCATCTTGAGCCAACTATGTCCTCTAGTCACTTTATTCACATCCCAGAGTACAACTTTGTATATAATGGCACAGTGCAAATTACCATTTTCTTCTTGTCTCTGTAGAGCGCAGCAATGACCTACAACCAAGAAATAAGTATTTTCAGCAGAAGAAGGGGGAAATGCTATAGAAAAATACATGGCTGCAATGTCAATTTTGTATGATGTTTATAAACCCCTTTGCTAGGGCTTGAGACCAACTAAGAATAATGCTTAGGCAGGTTTATTTTTCACTGTTTATTTTATTTCAGTTTAACTTTTCACTTAACTGTTTAAAGCTTTGACTAAAAGGGGGGAAAATGGTTTGGCCATCTAACAAGTTTAGTTTCCTAAACCTGTTCCTACTGTCCTGTAACACATTTTACCTTTTTGTTGTCAGTATTTGTAATTCAACAACCTTTAAATAAGAAGAACCAGTATTCTGAGTGTTTTGACTTGGTACGTTTCATGAATTTTGAAAATACCTTAAACTAACCTTTTTCCATTTCAAGTATGGTGAAGTTATTGCCTTGATTATATTGACTACTAGCATGAGATAGTTATTACACTGTCTGTCTGGTGCAGAGTTTCACCGATTTGATCCCCATTCAGGTCATAATAGAAAGGCAAATACTACATAACAAACAGACGTAATGGCTTTCCCAATGTAGTCTAGGTCTCCTGTGTCAATAGCATAACCACTGAGCCATTAACTGAGAATCTTAACGGGACTTGCTTCAAAATGGTCCAATACAGCTGAGTCAATGAAAGCATGATTACATGTATTTGAATGAAAGTAATCTTCATTCAGCTATTGAGTAAAAAGTTTACCATGTCATCCTGCCAGTTGCTTCATAATAAAATTATGGTGACATCAAACTTTGTCCACTCAGTACCCACTACACACATTTTGCTGTTTTCAGCTGAATGAACACTCAAAATAGGCAATTGTATTTCTGTCAGTTTCACTTTCATTGTATCTGAAAAAGATAAAAAAGCTGACTTAGCTAAATGTTAAATGTCGTTGTAAGAAAGAACACACACACACATGTATAGATCATAAAAGGTGATCAGGTAGTTTAGTCATTAAAATATTGATAAGAATTTGGTTCCAATATCTGGGCAGACTGCAAGTTTTTATTCTCCCAATGGCATTTAATACCTACTGTGGGACAAGGCAGTACAAATAAGTGACCATTTACACTAGAATTTAAGTGCACAAAGAAAGGTGGGGATATTTTTTTTTCAAGAAAAGCAGGTTATACAGTCATGTACCACTGTCAGAGTATCACTCAGTCAGCGTAGCACTCAGTAAGTCAAAATATGACTCTTTCTGTAGAGTACATAGTCGACCTGTGATCTAGTTTCATCTCACTATTTATTGTTAATGCAGCAGGTCCTGCATGGCCTGCTCAGTCCAAATCAAAGGTGACGGCCGAAATACTAGCTCAAGTCAATGAGCATGTATTGTAAATGAAAAGTCTCTGGCCACTTTAGGGTGTCGGTTTGATTCCCTGGGCTGGCAATCTAACATTACTTAGTCTTTCTATCCCCCGTAACATGTCTATGGAGGGATGGGGAATCGACCCTATAGTGTCAACTATAAATTAACAAAAAATTTGATCAATCCTGCATGGCCAAGTGGATAGGGTGAGAAAGTAGATACCCAGGGTCCAGAGTTTGATCCTCGGCTCGGGTGATAGGTTTGTCACAAGTGTCCTTGGGCAAGGCATTCAACATGTGGAAATTATGAAATATGTGAATGATTGAATGGTGTTTTACGCTTCTTTCAACATTAAATCACGGTGACAGCCCACATATTCATGTATTTCCTGGGTTCCATTAGTACTAGGCTGGGGCTCTGAAGTGTCTTGCCCAGGGACACTCCCACGAAAAACCCAGCGGATCAGATGGGGCTCGAACCCAGGGCCTCCGGATCACGAGTCCCACACTTTACCACTGAACCACGCAGGACCCCATAAAATATGTGAAAAGAGATGAGCTGTTACTCAGTGTAGGCTAACTGAATTTTAGATAGGCTATAAAACAATCACTCAACAGGATTAATTCTCCATCACACACTGCACTCAACCATTTTTTTTCCACTGTGGAAAAGCAGCCAGTGGCTTGAGTGCACTTGTATAAAACATTTACGGAATGCCTAAATCTTTACCAAACGACAAGATTTAAGATCAGTCCAAATTTAAAGAATTAGCAGATGACCAAAAAATGTGGCTGAAAAATCGAAATTTGATTTTTGAAGGGTTAAAAACATTGTGGAAAAAGGAGAAAATGCTGGTTACCAGCATTTTCTCCTTTTTCCGTTCTGTTTTCAAAAGCCTTAGGGTCTTCCTTAGGGTCGTTAGAGTTCGGGATTGAGTTGTACAGGGTGAAATAAGAGCACTGGCCATTGGAAAATACTGTTAAAATCCTAAATTTTACAGAGGGCGAATATTTTAGGGAACGATTCTTTCTCTCAGTATCGTGAATACAAAAGTAGCAAAAATCAATTTGACCACCCTCCACAGACTAAAAGCTTAAGTCCAAGGATGGTCCATGTAATTTTAATTGATTTAGAATCATGTGCAAGTACAGCTTACCATTAAAACGATGCAAATGAGTAGGATTTTGTGTTTCCCGCCAGCCATCGCCGCTTTCGAAGAAACACTCGGCAACAAACGTTTCCGACATTTAATATATTCATACGAGCACTTTGTCATGCATATTCATAGAAATGACGCAGGGCGGTTTACCGGATCCCATCTTCTTGTCACCGACTTTCAACGACGATTTGACGATTTAAGTATTGACGCACACGATTTTTTTCACAAGGCGACAAAATTTTCTGCACCTCGATACTGAAACCACCAGCAGAAGACAAATATGATTCAAATTGTGGTATTTGTTGTAGACTCAATTCAAAACATTGTTAGAAAAAGGGGAAATGCTGGACATACCAGCATTTTTCCCTTTTCTAGCAATGTTTCCAAAACCCCCTCCTCGTCAGGAACGCAAAACACATGGCTGCTTGGAAAAGGGTAGAGCAGGTTTAAAGGCTAGATAATGTAGGTATTATGTTTGTTTTTCTGATCAATTTTTAACATTAGACACTGCAAAACATCCATTAAAATCTAATGATTTTCTTTAAAACTACGGAAACAATCAGAGAAGGCCGTTACATAGCTTTAAGTATTTATGGTGACACACTACTGCTAAGTGCGAACTGCTTCTGGTCCTCGTGTGAAAAGTAGCCCTACTTGAAAAGTCGACAGCTATCACCTCATCTGTTAATGTCTGTGAAATTAATTTCAAATAACGAACTTAACTTGATTTGGTACATGAATAAGTTAGGGGATTTGAGCAAAATAACAGACTGAACTTTTTTTCATGAAACTAGGCCATGGTATACATCTAGAAAGGGCATGGATTTTTTATACCCTCGTCGTGCTAAATAAATTAAATAAAACTTTCAAACTGATAGTAAAAAGCCGAATAATGTTATTTCAAACTCCCCACCCTTTCTTTTTTTTTTTGGGGGGGGGGTCTCTTTATCGGACAATGTAGATCCAAGATCAGACTGCACATTCTGTGCAGTCTGATCTTGCTCTACATTGTCCGCAAAAGGTCAGTGAGACGCACTCAGCAGCTTAAGGTTTACGGGTACTTGTGTTTGAGGTGGAAAAACGCAATAGGTTCAGGTGTCATAGTTTTACCTTCTTGTGAAGACATATACAACAGTGATAAATGCGGGCTTGCCAATAAAAGTACACCAGAAGTTCAAAGACACCATTTGCACTATATTTTCAACGTAGCAAGAAAGCGGTGGTATGACACCTTACAACATATATAACCCTAAGAATACCTTACACTATTATACTTGGCTCACTGGCGAAGTTTTACTCCAGAAAACGACAAATCTAAAATTTTGCTTACTGTAAATAACTAAAGATAAAATAGTCTTGATTTAGCCCTTATACTGCTTAACAAGTTAAATAAAAACTTTCAAGCCGATAGTAAAAGCCCGAATAATGTCGCTTCCAACTTTTTTTTTTTTTTTTCGAGAAAAATATCTCCTTATCGGACAGTGGAGATCCAAGATCAGATAGCAGGTTCTGTGCAGCCTGATCTTGATCTACACTGCCCGCAAAGGTCAGTGAGTCGCGTTTAGCAGTTTAAGGGTTAAGTTATTTACAGAGTTACACATTGTTCTGTGGACGAAATAAAACTTCTGAGTTCTGTTCCTTTCCATCGATAAATCTCTATCAAGAGTGAAAGAAGTGAAACTGTGTGTTACATGAAAAAAAGGTGATGTGTATTTGTAGCTGATATAATGGCGGACTCGAAACACGAGAATGATACAAATCTTGACATGTTTCTTGATGGTACCTTTGCAAAGCTTCTTGAATATTCACAATTGAATGCTGAAGTTCAGGTAGTGTGTCAGCTTGTTAGTGAAATGGTAAACAATGTTGTAAAAGAAGCGTATTTGCCAGACTCAGGCTTGATGGTGAGAGAGGTCATACCAGTAGAGAGTATGGCAAATCAGGCGACCGGATCAATTTGATTTCATGGTAGTGTTGGACAAATTTCATGCTTATGATGTAACATAGATCGATTCAGGTTCGGAGGGGACACTTGTAAGGCTAAAACCTGAATGCAGACGAGAGAACTGTGCTCATGCTTTGAAAAAGATCGGCCTTTGTTGCTTTACAACTAACCATAGCTGCCACTGCGACTGTAAGTCTGCACTGCTAGCTGAGGAAATGAAAACATTCAAAATGATAAGGGAAGTAGTGTATCAAATGGCTGAAGATGGCCGGTCCTGGTCAGTGGAATCTTTCCCTGGAAAACTGCGGGTGATGGACGGCAGTACATATCAAAGTGGCCCAGCCGTAACATTCGATCTTTTATGAGAAACGTATGGTGTTGGAGATCAACTGGAAACAATGGAAATATCCATAGACCTGGTTCTAGCGCTCGAACTCGAGATCAATTCGTTCTTTCTCCACCAATTAGATATCTTCCATCAGGATTACAAACGACTGAGGGAAACAAATAAAGTTCATCTAGTTCAACATGTTAGATTTAGAGAAGGTGTGCTTCAGGTTTCATTTGCTTTGACTGAAATTCAACTGATCCGAGATCAAAGTGAGATCAAAGTGAAACGTATAGGAAGTTTTATATGCTTCTGAAATATACTTACCGAACGAGAGAGAGCTCTCTTCTACGACCTTTCTCCTAATTTTTGTTTAAAAACCTCGTTCTGCAACATGCTGTGCAGTGTGAGGGTGGCAAACTGGTGTCTTCTGAAACTTTTGGGCGACCTGAGGGACAAGGTGGGTGACGAGAGATCAGGACCGCTGTCCATACCACACATATTCGGTACTAAAAGAAACCTGTTAATATATGGCTAGACAGGTGCTTGGTGGACCAATCACAGAAAGGAATTATCTGAGTTAATTGAAAATTTAGAGAAGTTCAGAGATGGTTCGCCAGTTCCAAGTTCTTTCAGTTCTTGATCATGACTATTCCTCGTCTGAGTACTCGGTAGTACTTTTCTATCATCCCGGGCCTTTCTCCGAACGATCGTCCGGAAAAAAAAAAAACATATCATCCAAATTCACCAGACCAAATTCAAAAAGTCTCTAATCCAGATTCAATAAAAACTCGACGAATATTCGATTATTCTGTAAAGACCCATCGGCAAGTAATGGGTTTAATGCATCCCCAAGATGCATTTTACCAACAAAGTCATCCGATGATTATGGCAGATCCCTAAAACCCATTTTGTCTTGCAGCCGATATGATCTGGGAATAAATAGTCCTTTGCCACGCAGAAAATTTACAAATAGCAAAAAGTTCTGACCCTTGTGAGTCTGGGTGGATTTATTCTGCAGATGCATTGAGCCCCGTTTTAACAGAGCACAGTGAATAATGTTTTTAATATTTCTAATTTGATACAAATAATGGGCCATAAATAGGAATTCTTCAACTATTTGAAGCTATTTTTCTATTACTATTGGTTGGAATATAATAAACTTCTGTAACATACTTATTGTTCTTAACCTTTTCCTCGGGGTAAACCTTAGGTAGACGACCGGCGGCCATTTTGATTTGACAATACCTGCTCTTTCATTGGTTGGAATAATACAAAACTTCTATGATGCATGAACGTCTGTAACATGCTGATTACTGTCAACTTTCCCTGGGACTGGATCCAAAATGTTAGGCCAGCGGCCATTTAAAATAAACATTTTCACTTTTTCATCTGTTTGGAGCTATTTCTCCGTCACCATCGGTTGGAATATGATAAAACTTCCAAGATCTATGCACATCTATAACATGCTGATTCATGTCAACTTTCCCTGAATTTGATCGAAGATTGCCGACTGGCGGCCATTTTGAATTAACAATTTCTCCTTTTTAATCTGTGTGGAGCTATTTCACCGTTACCATCGGTTGGATTATGATATAACTTTTAGGGTGCATGAACGTCTGTAACATTCCGATTACTTTTCGTCCGATTTGATCAAGGAGAGAAATCAGTAAGAATGAACAGTTTCTGCTTTTTTCTGTTTTTAGCTATTTCTCCATCACTATTGTTTGAAATAAAACTAAACTTCTACGATGCAAGAACCTGTGTAAAATGCCGATTTTTTTTTTTTTTTTTTTTTCAATTGCATGCAACTATTTCTCGGTAACCCTTGGTAAAGTAAATATTCAAGGATCCATGAACGACTGTAGCATGCCGATTTCTGCTCACTTTTTCTCGGATAAGATCCACGATGGCAGGCTAGCGGCCATTTGATTGACTAATTACTGCTTAAACTTCATTTTTGAGCTATTCATCACTTACAGTTGGATTGAATCTTCAGATATTTCAAAGATAACATGATTGTATTCCTTTAATGCAGTGTTGCATGACAAAACTATATATATTATACTAACACGATGGTTTTCACAAAAGATGTTTTAAAGGACAACGGTTGTAAGAATTAACCTGGCAGGCCGTTGCTAACCTGTGACACAAATCAATTAGTTTACTTTTCATTTTAGTGGCCTCGAGCCAGTTCGGAATTGTTCGTCATCAATCTACGGAAACACATGCATCATAATAGAACTTTATCGATCCTTTGTTCTATGGACACATGAAGTGCATACTCTTCTCCCGTCTGAAAACATTGTGAAAAAGGATGCTTTTTATCCATGTCATTCTTTAAATTCTTTTTTTGCATTTCATACGGCTACTCACGATGATTTCCGAATTACCTATTTTATCTCAATTTTAAAAGCAGTGAACTGTAACAAAGCCCGCCCTGCCAGGTTAATTCTTACAGACTATACCAAATGTGTACACTTTTCAAGATCGCAGTTTACACTTTTCAAGAAATAATGAGCCATGCTCTGACAAAAGAGGGCTTGATGCATCTCCGCAATTCATGATACCAAACAAGCCATCACACAATTATGGATCCATGATAGCCACTTTTTTCTACAGCAAACTTAATTATGAGGTAGAATCATCGTTGGCCATACAGAAAAATGACCAACAGCGAAAAGTTTCGGCCCAGGTCAGCCTGCGCGGACTGCGCAGGCTGACCGGGGTCGATACTTTTCGCAGATTCATGGCTTATTGTTGTTACTGATCTGTATGCAGAACTTTATCTGTATATTTTTCATTGAATACCTCAGTCTAAACTGTTGCAGTATCCAGAGTGCTATTTTAAAGCCAAGCTAGACTGGACCATGTATCTTTAATAGTGTGTGACAGGAAGTACGGGAGCATAACGGCCAATAGAATTTATGAGTAATACTCTGTGAAAAGGGGACTCAATGCGTCTGCAAAAAGTATCGACTCTTGTCAGCTTGAGCACTCCGCGCACGATAACATAGATCGAAAGTTTTTGATATGGGTAAATTTTCTGCATATCAAACGGCCTGTTTACCCATGATTCGGTTGGTTGTTATACAAAATTAATTTTATTAAAACTTATGTGATGACTGGCTTTGTATAAGGGATCATTTAGATGCATTAAACCCCTTTTTCACAGAGCATGACTCACATATTAGGGTGCACATTTAGCGCAACGTTTTTTCTTGACAGTATACATCTTTCACGTGTTTGAAGTTCAAAATCATGGGTTCAGTTATGACAACTAAGAACTGGATTGGTCTCACTTATTTTGTTGGCAAACCTGGTCCACCTTCACAAGCCATTCTTATAACAGTCTTGGAATAGTTCTCAACAATTATCTGAATTTGAAACTAAAGCAGTTTCAGATTGGCTACACCAAATTGGCAAAACCAGTTGGTCCAGCAGTCCGCGCAGGCTGACATGGGTTCAAACTTTTTAGTATTGGTCTATCTTCTGCATGTCCAAGGACCATTCTATCTCCAGATTCAGCTGGTCCCTAGACTCAATGGATTTTATGGACCTATAGGTATATGATAACTTGTTTGGTATGATGCATCACTGAGATGCATTAAGCTCCCTGGGCATGGCTGTTATATTGTACCGTATATCAAGCAACCCGTCACACAGTATGGATCCATTCTGTCTACAGACTGGCTGACCCAGGACGTAAAATTATCCTTTACATCTAAATAATTTATCAGTACCAAAAGGTTGATTGAATTGTGTTTTTCGCCGCTTTCAACATTATTTCAGTCATATTACGGCGACAGCTCACATGTTTCCTGGGTTTCACTTGTGCTAGGCTAGGACTTTGAAGTATCTTGCCCAAGGATACTCCTACGAAAAACCAAATGGATCCAGAGGGGCTCGAACCCAGGACCTCCAGGTTACGAGTCCTACACTTTACCACTGGGCCACGCAGGACCCCTTAGTACTAAACCAGCTGATATTGGTCGATATTTTTTGAGAGTGCATTAAACCTCCTTTTTACACGATATGACGCAGGTATACTTTACAGCCATCGGCTTTTATCTTTTCACATTAGAACTTTACCGCTGGTCATTGTTTCAACGATAATTATCTTGGAAAGCAGCCAGTAGTTTGAGAAGAATATTGTGCGAAGTACTGATGAAATTAACTCCAGCAAAGTATGTACAGGTGCACTGGCGGCCGCGATATATGAGAAATGATGTTGAAAATGGCGTTAAACAGCATAGAAACAATAAACTTTGATCTTCTTACCTGGCTCAGCAGCACTGATTGATCAATTTATTAAATGGTGTTTCATACTACTGTATACAATATTTTAGCCATAGTACATGTATGAATAGGTGCACTTGCCGCCGAAACATATGAGAAATAATGTTGAAAATGCTGTTAAACATACAAATAATCCTGCGCCGCGGATCAGGATCATACACAGAACCTCTCAAGATTAAATAACCATTAAAAAAAAATCATTCACCAAGAAATTTCTTGTTTAACTCTTTACCAAACGATAAAATTTTAGACTTGTCCAAATTGAAAGCACTGACAGACGACAAGTTACATGTAGCTGAAATGGTGGTAACTGTCTAAGAAGGTGTAGAATACCATGTGGGAAAAGGAGAAAATGCTAGTTACCAGCATTTTCTCCTTTTCCCACAAGGTTTTCAAAAGGCTATTTCTGCAGGGTCGTTAAAACTAGGGATTGTGTGGTAAAGAGTTAAAGGACTCTGACAATAATTATAGGCATTTGAATGATTGTGGAAAATAAAGCAAATGCTGGTAACTAGGATTTTAGAGCTAATATGATCGGCCTTTGTTCGTCGTCCGTTCGTCATCTTTTACTTAAAACTATGGGTCCTGTCTGGTAAAATGTAGGACTCATGTCCTGGAGGCCTCGGGTTCGAACCTCACTGGAAGTACCCTTAACGGTCGTTGCATGTTTAATATATCAAAACAAGAAAAAGTTGAGAAAATGTCACTGATACCAAGACAGACGAAAATGGTGACCCTGGATTATTATTAACCCTTAGGTTGCTAAGCGCGAGTCATGGCCCTTCTGCGGACAGTGTAGATTAAGATCAGAAGGCTTCACAGAACTTACAGTCTTATCTTGTTTCTACACTATCCGATAAGGAAATATTTTCCCAACCCTCATAACAACGGCTTGAAAATTTCATTTAAGTTATTTGGCAGGATAAGGGTTAATATTGTTTAATTATTATTGTCTATGGAAATTTATAATTTAAACATATTTTATTCTGTAGAAGTACAATATACATAAACAACGCAATACTGTCGGTTAACAAATATAATCCTGCAATTTCCGGCTATTGCATGTATGAAGTACAGTACAAAGAAGAGGTCTATGAAGGCACATCGAAAAAAAAAGGGAGACAGATGGGTGTGAAGTGTTTGGTCTACTGGTGAAGATATCACCCTAGAGGAATCATATATGGAGACAATGAAAAAGTTACAACCTGACCGTCAGTACTACGTCACTGTCTGCTAGTGCAGCTTATAAAGATGAAGATAAGAATGCTTGATAAGAATGATTGGATAAGTATCTAATAGGTAAGAATATTTGGTATTGTCAGAGACATCTAATCTATGTCTAATCAGAGACATACAATACACAGAGATATGAAGCTACTTCAAATATCGCGAAGTCTCGTAAGGCGATACTTGAGTCGCACCTGCTTATCGATTTTCTTCGCGTTGCGTTGCTAGGCAATTTTTATCAGAGTACTTTGTATGCCGATATAAATATACGTTTAAATTTTATTATTTGTAACATTAATTATCAAATGGTTTGTATAGGCATTTGGTGGGTTTGTTCTCGTTTCGCACTTCCAATTGTTTAATTAACGGGTAGATCTATTAAGCACCTCAACTTTTTGAATCAAAAGTCTAAATTTAAAAGTTTTTCCCCTCACCCACCCCGGTATAGAGACTTATTATAAATTGCTCTTTGAGGTTATTTTTATTTAAATATCTCATATCGCTACGACTTAGTCTTCCTGCTCTCTCTCTCTCCCTCTCTCTCTCACACACGTCATCTATTAAATGTATACTTTAACATCCGATTCAAGAAACTAGCTCCTAATTCCACGTGATCGGTACATTTACCACTCGATCATTGTTTTTTTGGGTTCAAATCTTTTTATTTCCATTTCGGTTGGTAAATGTTCAGAAAGTTTCTTTAATGAATCCTTGTTTATTGTTGATTACGATGTCCGGGTTGCAATGAAATCTTGCGTGTCAGACAGTGTGGTGTGAACTAATACCGATCGTCTGTCAGAGCGTTGTAATCTGTCACATTGACAAATACACTTACTGAAAGTATACCTGCACATGTGACATGGCATGGGATAAATGTAACTTGAAACTTGTTTATTAATCCGTATATTCGACGTCATCGCATGGGCATTTTTATAAGGCACACAACTAAGTCTATCAAAAAACAAGTACGATTTCAAACCAGAAAGACCCTAACTTAACTTGTTATGGCTAAGTACAATGCTGATGATTATTTATTTTGGGATGACGATGATCTTGATTTGGATCAGCTACTGGGTGAATACACCGAAGATGATAATGATCAAGTTGAAACTCCTCAAGAGTCATTGACAGTTTATGTGTGCCCTGTCTGCAGAAAGGATTACAAGACTATTTCTGGATTTAGAGGACACGCCCTGAAGAAACACGAACAGAACTTAAGAGGTATCTTAAACATTTTTAGTGATTGAATGCTAGCGTCGAGCAATCTGTATTATTGGTATCTACCAGGGTTAATCCGCAGTTACGAGGATCTCTCTTTTTCGTTTGATGTACGCTTGTTTTTTTTTTTCAATTTACTCAGTGCAGACCATTTTGGGTATAGATAATGGGTATAGATGCAAAGGGGTTGGATTCAAGCATATATGGTATGGTGGACAATGTGCAGACGACAAATTCAATAAAACAATTACATGTACATACGGGGAAAATGACATTCTGAGATCGATTTTTACTTCCAAACCTATACTGTTGGTACTCATTAGAATCGTCTCACAAGACATTTGTGATAAGTGCCTTCAGCATAAGTTTTAAAAGGCAATTGTTGTTATTTCCAAAATATTGAAACATTTTCTTGCGTGAGGTCGTTAAACTTGGAATTGTTGGGTATTTCTTTTTATCAAGATCAGTTCAAACAGGAGTTTGGTAAAATTGCAGTTTGATCTGTCATGTAGCGTTTTTTATCATAGGCCAATTTTATCATCTATGAACAAAAGTCGATCTGTACATTTGAAGACACATGTCAGTCCACATTTCTGGGTAATACTAGTGGCAGACACTTCTAATGGTTTTTAACCCTTTACCAAACAATCCCTGGTTTTAACTACCCAGAGGAAGAAGCCTTCTGAAAACATTGTGGGAAAAGGAGAAAATGCTGGTAACCAGCATTTTCTCCTTTTCCAAAATGTTTTCTACCGTTTCAAAAACAAATTTCATTTTTTCAGTCAATTCAATTGTTGTCTGTAAATGCTTTCACCATGGACCAGTCGAAAATGTTGTCGTTTGGAAGAGAGTTAATTCGGTTAAGGAAAAAACACTACAATGATATCAATTCTATGACGTTTTTATTTATATAAGTATGATTGTTATGATTTGATCCACTGCTTTCTATACTACATGTACATCTCATCTACCATGATAAGAGAAAAAGTGATCACAATGAATTTAATAACAATTATTCCATGAAGCCCTGAGAATGCTCTATTGGCTAGTCAAGACAACAAACTATGTATGGCTAGTTTTTGAAAATATTGTGAACAAGAGCAGAACAGCATTTTCTCCCCTTCCCACAATGTAGCTAAATTTCTGTAAAATAACTGCATTGTTTAAAGTAAATTCATTATGAATTCTGCCAAACCCTTTAGCTGGGAAATTTTCAGACTGGTCAATGTTCAAAGTATTAATTTTACAGGGAAAAATTAAGGAGCATAAACAGTCATGGAATTGTCTTTTGATTAAATAGAAAAACACTGGGAGAAAAAAAATGATGGTTTAGAGCATTTTCCCCATAATCTTTTCATGAAGGTTTCATTCAAAGTGTTGATAAAACTCATAACTACTTGTTAAGGGTTAAGTATCCTGGTCTTGAACATTAGCCATTTGAAAGGACAAACTAATAACACCTTTTGTAAACCCTGTACCCCTCAATCAGAAAATTACTGTACTTGATAGATAATTTGCGGATGAAAGATTTAACCTTTTAACAAACAACCACTGGTTAAATAAAGTGAGAAAGACAGCTTCATAAAACATTGTGGGAAAAGAAGAAAATGCTGATGATAAGGATTTCCTCCTTCTTATCCCACAATGCTCTCCACTATTTTTTTTATATCAAATCCACCATTATTTTTTTTAATATCAAATCCACCATTTTGACAATATTGAATTGGTGGTCTGCAACCAATGTCTAAAATGTTGTATTCTGGAAAAGACTTGAGGACTGAATGAATTAAAGTTCCCAGATAGTCCTTTTCAGCATGACTGGGCAAAAATAAAAGATTTTCTTGACCTACACTATAGGATTCTGACTCCTTTTAATCATTTCTTCATATTTTGGCAGCTAATGACCACAAGGTTAAAAAATACTGCCACAAGAATACTACACCTGGTGGATCAAAGGATACAGAGGGCCAAGAAACAGTTACAAACAGTCCCCCAAAACCCGAACTGATTCCAAGCAACATATTTTCTGAAATTTTTCCATCATCATTCAAACAAGCACTTGAAGAAATTGAATTAAGTCCTATTCACAATTTATTTGGAAAATCAGCAGTAAGTGATATAGCTACATACTGTAAAGGTAGTGAAATTATCATGAATGAGATTAAGAGGACCTTTAGTCAACTGGCATCCGCCCCTGTAAACATTATGCTTAGTGAAGACAGAGAGAACTTGTTCAGAAAAATTCATGTCATGCGCTTCAGTGAAGAAATTAAAGTCCTCTCAGAAAAAATAGAAACTACCAAATGTCCATTTCCTGATAGCATAAATCACTTTTTACAAATCGTCTTACTACAATTTACAAAATCTGTCCTTGACGAATTTGCTAAAACAAAAAAAGTAGCATGTTCTGAGGAAACAAAGACAATGACAGCAAATGATCAAAAAGTTCTTTTTTATTTAGCTGGGTATATTATCAGTGCCTTGACAAAAAAATTCAAAAGGCTTAAAGATGAAAAACTGAAAGAATTTAAACTTCATGCCCTTGATTCCCTACAAACAGATGAGAAACACTGTACTTATTTGTCAAAGTACACAAGTATGTTTGATAAAAAAAAATCGTGGTGGCTTGGAAGTACCCAAGTGAAAACAATTTCCTTTTAATTCGAAGCATGGAACTTGTGACAAGGAAACATACAGCAAGCAAGATGACAACAAAATCTTTAGAAAAAAGTGTTTTAAAAGAAATTATTATGGAGGATTTCATGGTGAAATATTATGCAGAAAAATTATTTACAATTGAAACACAGGATATGGATGATGATAATTTCATCATAACTCAAAAAACAGTTGTGACAGACTTCACTGAAGATATAACAAATCCGTTTCTCACAGTGCGAGGTTTTGCTGTTGCTAGGGTGGAAAGGAACAAACTCAAAACAAAACTGCAAGTGCAGAAAACATGTAGTCCTGGTGAAAGTTTGAGAGGAGCTCTTAAGGAAAAATGTTTGAACAAAAATTGAGAGTGCAGATAACAATACTTCTTCCATCGATGAGACACATTCTGGCAAAAGGAAGCTTAATGTGACTTGCATGGTACATGGATCATGGAAATGCAATAAGCCCCCTTTTGCCAGAGCAAGGTTCACACACACACACATATATATATATAGTTGTAATGCTTAAGGATACCACAATTTATGTTAACCATTTATCAAATGATTCAGTTTTAAAGGCTCAAGTTTTTCACAACTTTAGATCAAAATATGAGAATACCAAAACACAATTAAAGTAACAATAAAGCCCAAAGGTAAAAAAAGTAGGTGTTTACGTGCATTTAGATTTATATCATACGATTTAAAAGTATGGAAAGTATTGTGAAGATGACAATCTGTCATTGTACAGTCAGTCCAAGTATTAGTTGCTGACTGAGAAATTAATTTCAAAACCAGGTTAACTGTGTCTTTTGTTTACATTTAGCCTGAATTTAAAATTCTTTTTTCTGCCAGCGACTAACATAATGGTCTGACCACAATAACAGGCTGTCATCTCCACAATATTTTTTGTACTTTTAAATGGTATGATTTAAATTTACCGTAAATGTATTATGACACCTGCTTTGATATTTTGGCCTTTACTGGGCCTTTAATTTGTTTGATTCTACTTTGGATAAAGATAGAATTAAATCAGAACATAAAACATGTTTTGAATTTCATAAAATGTGCCAACATTTTACCAAATTTGAAATAACAATTATCTTTCCCTAAATGTTATTGAAAGTTTTTTCTTCCTCACTGAAGAGATAAACCCAAACAACTTCACCCCTTTGCATTTCTTTTAGCTTTATATCAATGATTGGGATGTTGCTTTCACAACATTACAGTAACATGTACATGTAGCTTTATATGGATCAATGTTATCCTTTGTAACAAAATTTCACTGTATACCAGTGAACACAAAAGTTAAAAGTGAGCTTCAATTAAATATGTGCTGAAACAATAAACTTGTCTAGAATTTCCTCATTTTGTTCATTGAATAAGATTGGTCAGAGTCAATCCTACTTGAACAACCACCTCCTATAACCAACCACTTGTATTCACTCTTTACCAAATGACAAAATTTTGGACTTCTCCGAAATGAAAGCATTTGCAGATGTACAAATTAAAAAAGAAATTTAAGATGAAAATTTGTACTTGATAGGGTAGAAAACATTGTGGGAACAGGAGAAAATGCCGGTTACCAGCATTTCCTCCTTTGCCCACAATGTTTTCAAAAGGCTTTCTTCCTAAGGGTCGTTAAAAGTCAGGATTTTGTGGTAAAGGGTTAACAGCCTGATAAGTTTGTCTTCACAAGACAACAAAATTAAGATCTATCAAAATTGAAAGCAACTTCATAGACAAAATCTACATAAACACTGAGATATATACATTATTAAGAGTAGAAAACATTATGGGAAAAGGAGAAAACACATGTTACCAGCATGGTATTCAGCATTTTCTCCCTTTGCAGTAATTTTTCAAGGGTTATTCTCAGAGTCTGAAAAAATAGGCATGTCTGCTTAACACTTTACCAAACAACAAAATTTTAAACTGGTAGAAATTGAAAGCATTCCAGACAACAATAGAAAAGCAAGTCAAATGATTGTTTCTGAAAGGTAAGGAAACATTTTGGGAAAACAGCATTTTCTCCTTTTCCCACAATGTTTTCAAATGTCCAGTGTCTTAGGGTTGTTAAAACTCAGGATTGTGTGGTAACGGGTTAAGTTTTCCGGATGGCTATTTCTCATTCCCATTATGTTTCTAACCCTTGACGAAGAAAGTAAACATGAGTTTTGAAGAAACTTTATGGAAACATTTTGGAAAGAGGAAAATAGGCTTGTACAAACCTTTTTATCCTTTTTCCAAAATGTTTTTATACTTTCCTTCTGTTCAAAGTTTTCTTTGTCTGCAAAAGAAGACTACGTAGATTGACGGCGAGGCAATTTACTGTTATCAATTTCTATTGGTTCTATCATAACCTGAGTACTTCCATTACGTGCAGGCAAACACTGTGCACCAATTGTCCTAATGTTTGTTAGCATATGGCGGACTTCATTCACTGTTGGGTTTTTGTTACATGTAGCTCCACCTTTATGTCTATACTGTGAAAAATGCTGTTCAAGTGGGTCTTGGTTGAAAACACATGTCAATACAAAGTCTGCACCCATATCCAGAACTTCTTTAATGCATTCTGTTACAGACATTACAGTCATTCTTAACCCATTTAATGTTTGCTGACTTAAAATCATTTTAGACCTGTCCTTTTTGGAAAACTGACCATGTCTTGTTACAACACTTTCTTCCCAGGCTTTGAAATAATCCAAAAAATCATTGGTCAGCCAGTCTAAACGTTCATCTGTTGATGATCGGAATGGATCTAAATTTGGGTTTCTTTTATTCCTTCCCTCAAACAATGATCTAACATTCAAAACATCAAAAAACTTGTTCATCACACGTAAAAAACACACTGTTTCAGATACATGATGATTATAGTTGTCTTCTAAAGCATTAGCTACACTGTCACTTAAAACTTGTGCAGCTAGATTTACTTTCATGCAAGAAAAAGCGTTTAAATCAATGTGTCGTCGTGATAATTTTGGACATGGATTGTACATATTAAATTCACAGTGTTCTTCAAAAAGTTTAACGATATGCATCCATGAAATGTCTTTCCCATGTTTCCACAACTGTCTAGAATTTTTGTGAGAAAAAGAGTTACTGAAACAGTTCCTTGTTGTTTTTATTAAGTGAGGGACATCAGATATAAAATAAATCTTTCTTTGGTCACAAAAAGGGTTATTAGAAAAGTAAACAGAGTTGTGTCCTGGAAACTTGTGTAAATTAAAGAACTTTCTATTAGCTGAAGCACCATCACATGTCAAAAAAAGCACCTTTAACCCAAGATGTACTTCCAACACTGCAATACTATTCCAAATGATAGGATAAAGAAAATCAGATGTAATACTCTGGGTTGCGTAGGCTGCTAGGGGAAACTTAAGTGATGTTGTCACACTTCTTACCATTAAGACTAAGACGTATTTGGCAACTTCATTTTCTTGACCACATATTAAATTTTCCAAATTCATAATTGAATTTCCAACTTCGTCCAAGTTACAGTACCCTATAAGTTCACCAGACACTCTGTCATACACTAGGTCTTCCTTGACTTTCACTTCGTCGAACAAAATACCAATGAATTTCTTCCATTCTTCTTGGTACATATCTTGTTTTTCCGCCTCATTCTTCAGCAATTTCAAAGAATCTGCATTTAGACCAAGACTGCTTTTGATGTAATGGCTGTAGTCAAATAATGTTCGGTTACTGGGTAATGTAATAAATCCCGCTTCTCTAATGGTATCATAAGCAACTTGTGATTTATGTCTAATTGCTAGGCACCATCGAATGATCATTGGATGCCACCTCATGCCAGTTTTAGTATTTTGAACACATTTTAATTGTTGAGACCAGAATAACCTTTGCAGGCAAGATGAGTCAGGAATGCTTGAATCACATCTTTTTCACATGTTGCCATTAAATCTTTTAGTTCCAAGTCTTGAATTGCATTTACTCTAACACCCTCCTTTGAAATTTTTTGTTTTAACTGGCGTTCTAATTTGTCAACTTTTGCTTGGAGAAAATTAATTTGGGTTTTTTGCCATTCGATCTTCTTCACGAGAACTTCTCTGGGCATATCACAATGTTTAAATGTACATTTGGTGAAATCAAACTCTCTCTCTATCAAACTTTTTTACCTATCATAACGTTGTTTAAGCAACTTTCTTTTCAAATGACAAGCTGAACACTTCTGTCCAGACACTAATAAAGTACAATTGCTGGATCTTATGGTGCTGTCATACTTTATTTTGCCCTGAACTGCACTGAATTTTTTTTCTCTGTAGGCAACTATTGTGTCATCATTGGATACAGATATCCCAGCTCCAACTGGAATAAGCGACTGAAATTCTTCATCTGGATTACCTATGCAAACATTGAAGTTTGAAAGACAAGCCAAAACATTCAAAACATCCTTTTTTGTATATACATGCTTCTGTGCCTTGAGCCACAATGGGTTGTTGTCATTTAATAGTTTATCATGTACAAAGACAGTGACACGTTCAGACTTCGAGATGACAACTTTAAGTTTAACATAGGTTGTATTGTCAACATCTAAAACTGACAAAATTTCAATTTTCTCTGAATGTTTTTGTAAAATAAATGGATGAGGGAGATCATCAAGTTCATTTTTTAAATCCACACCATCAAACTGACATGTAAAGTCAACTGTATGAGGACCATCACTCTGTGTACTCACATCCGAGTTATTGCTAGTATTACACTGAAGTCCAATATCAATTAAACTGGCACTGTCACATTGAGTAATAGAGTTCTTGTTGTTTAAGAAAGTACATACACTTTGACATTCAGCATTTACTGTTATTTTATGATCACACTGAATCCCAACATCAGCACACAAGATTGCTGGATTTGATATTTGATTTTCTACTTCACTTGTCAAAGTTGATGTTGATGGGTGATTCCTCTTTCGCTTATACTTTTTAGTTATTGTAGGATTAGATCTCTTCCGTTTTGGCATGCTCTTTAATGTTGAAGATGAGGACTCACACCAATATGAAGGACATTCCTGCAAAAATTAAAAAAGAATTTAAAAAATTGTGAAATTTCATAATAATACAAGCAAACACACCTTCTTACTTTTTTTTCCTGTTTCCTGTTCCTCTTTTTCCACAATTTTTTCAAACCATTTTCTCCTAGGGCCATTAACCCTTTACCACACAGTCCCACCTTTCAACGACCCTGGAAAATAGGGCATTTGAAAACATTGTGGGAAAAGGAGGAAATCTCGTAAACAGCTTTTTCTTCTTTTCCCACAATGTTTTCTATCTATTCAAGACCAATTATTATAACTTGAAAAACATTAATTGCAATGTTGTCAGTAAATTTCTTGGATGTGTATTAACCCTTTACCAGATGACAACATTTTAGCCGTGTCCAAATTGAAAGCATTTGCAGACGACAATTTCGATGTGGCTCAAATGGTGCAATTTTTCTGTGATAGGGTAGAAAACATTGTTGGAAAAGGAGAAAATGCTGGTTACCAGCATTTTCTCCTTTTCCCACAATGTTTTCTAAAGCCCTCTTTCTCAGGGTCGTTAAAAGTCAGGATTGTGTGGTAAAGGGTTAAATGTTACCATATTGGAATGAGTTAAAAGATGCGATTGTTTTGTATAGGCCAGGTTCTCTTCGCTAAAGAAGAATAGATGCTGTATTAGAAATCTTTGTGGTATTAACCTTTTACCACACAATCTTGAGTTTTAAACACCCTGAGAAAGAAAGCTAATGAAAACAATGTGGGAAAAAAGAAAATGCTGATAACCAGCATTTTCTCCTTTTCCAACAATGTTTTGTCCTTTCCAATACAATTTCCATGAATTAAAACATCTAATTTATCGTCTGCAATTTCTTTCAATTTGGACCAGTCTAAAAATTTTATTGTCTGGTGATGGGTGAAAGCACTATGGCACTTGTACTAGAAAAATAATATAGGAAAAGGAGAATTCACAAGAGCCGCAGTTTCTCCTATTGCAACATCATTAGCCAAATTTTGTTACCATAAACTTAAATGCTTTCATGACACATTTCATAACTCAAGTTTTACGAAAATGAAGCAATGCAACTAGTAAAGCTTTCACATTTATTGTTATAAATGAGGTAAACTTTATGGTAAATGTAAATTTGAGTGATTTAAGCTTTCTTGATTTAGTTCTTAATGTTTCCCTTCTACTCCCAGAATCATATTTTCTCAATTTTGGTCACAAGGATTGTTAAAAGAAATACATACTAATTTGAAACCCTGATAAGTGTATAGTAAACTCAAAATTTTCTATTTTAACTTATTCTATGCTTAAATTAATGTGTAATAGATTAGGAAAACAAAAAACATGTGCCATAACAGATAGACTTATTCTGAAAAAGGTTTTTGATGTTCCCCTTAACATATCATATAAATTATGAACAAATTCTATTTATAACCGGATGTTTCCTGGACATTTAACCCTTTATCATACAGTACTGACTTTTAACGACACTGAAAGAGAAGCCTTTGAAAACATTGTGGAAAAAGAAGAGAAATATTGGTGCCAGCATTGTCTGCTTTTCCAACAATGTTTTCTACCCTATCAAAAAAAAAAAAAAAAAAGAAATCACTATAATAGTAACATCTTATTTGTCGTCTGCAAATGCTTTAAATTTGGTCCAGTCAAAAACTTTGTTGTTTGGTAAAGAGTTAATGACTTTTCATGCAGGTCAAATAATAGAAAAGGAAAGAAACTAGAAAAGCTTAGAGTTATTGTGAAAAATATAGGTAAACTTTAAGGAAAATATGAATTAGAGGGTAGTTGTTGAGTAGTTTTAAATGCTTCCGTCTTAGCCCTTGAGCATGTTTTCTCCTTTTCGGTCGCAGGAGTCGTTCTGAAAAGTGCATTAATTTCAAACCATTCTAAATGCATATAAAAATCAAAATTTTCTAATATAGCTTCTTCTATGGTTAAAACAGGGTATATTAGATTAGAAAAAGCAATTATTGTACAAGTTAAAGTTCTCTGAAAAAAGTTTTTGCTGTTTTAGGTAACAGCATACGTATGTAGCATATAAATAATAGACGAAATCAATTTCAGGGATGCTTCTTACTCCTAGATACTAATGACTTTTCATTCATATGGGTCAAACATTAGAAACCCAAGGGAAGAAACTAGAGAAGTTTTCATTTATTGCTATTCAAAGAGAAAATGTAAATTGGATGGAATTCAAGTTTTTTTTTTTTCAAGTTAATGTTTCCCTGTAGCCTCTGAACATTTTTCCTCAATGTCCGTCACAGGATTTGTAAAAAAAATGTACTAATTTCAAACCATAATAAGTGCATATAAAATAAAAATTCCCCAATGTGGTTTCTTCTATGGTTAAAACAGGATATAGCAGATTAGGAGAAGAAATTATTGTACACGTTTAAGTTCTCTGTAAAAAGTTTTTGATGTTCCAGTTAACAGCATATACATGTACCATATGAATAATGGACGGTATCAATTTCTGGGATGTTTCTTAGATTACTAATGACTTTTCATATGGGTCAAATATTAGAAAACCAAGGAAAGAAACAAGAAAAACTTTCATTTATGGGTATTCATAGAGAAAATATGTATTGGATGAATTCAATTTTTTTTTTAAGTTAATTTTTAATGTTTCCCTATAGCCTCTGAACATTTTTCCTCACCGTCGGTCACAGGATTTGTTAAAAAAATGAACTAATTTCAAATCATAAAAAGTGCATATAAAATCAAAATTCCCCAACGAGGCTTCTTCTATGGTTAAAACAACATATAACAGAGTAGGAAAACAAATTTGTATAAAACTTAAAGTATTGTGAAAAAAGTTTTTGATGTTCCCCTCATAACATCAAATCATATAAATGTTGGACAAAGTCAATTTCTTAACTATTTCATTGTCTATTATTATTGACAAATGTTAGAACACAAAGCACAGAATTTTTAAAGCTGTCTGCTGTGGATTAAAGATTGTACATTCCTACAAGAATACTTGAATTTTAGAGTATACAAATTTGGTTGACTTAATTATTTGCTTGCAATTATCCCTATATCACCTTGATAAAAATTTCAGTTCTGGTTGTACACACCGTTTAATTGTACATTTTTTAAGTTGAAGTAGGTTCGTTTAAGGCAATCTCCTTGTCTATTTTGGGATTTAACCAATAGTATGTTATAAGCATACTCCTTTTAGAACAATACGACACTGCAAAGACGAGGGGTTTTAAAAGTCTGCAGATGGGAATCATTCAATAAGAAGGGGGACCTCCGAAATAAATATTGAAAAGAAACCATTAACTTTTGAATCATATCATCAATCGTCTTTGCTCAAAAAAAAAAAAAAAAAAAAAAAAATGAGAGAGAGAACAAATACCACAATAAGAGCTGAGAATAAAGTAATTTTTGAAGGCAAAAAAGTTCGTCTTACCCCACCCACCATACCAATATATAAACAAATACTGAACCTACCTTTCATTCCGCAACAGGTTAATAGTTCCACTCAGATACAGGAAATAACTAGTGGTCTTTCACAAGTGTTGCAAAGAGTCCGCAATAAACTTTTATTTGAGGTTCAAGATTCCACGATGAGCTTTTTTATGGGATTTCTAAATTTCTAACTTTCTATCGAGCGACAACAAACGTTTTCCAATATGGCGACTATCGTTGCTTCCTGTAATATTGCGAAATCTCGTTTACAAATCTCGGCTCGCGCGACTTCGGGAATCTTCTTATTGAATACTGAAGAAGTTGCCAATCTCTCTAATCTATGTCTAATCTATGTCTCTGGTATTATGTAGTAGATCTAGACCAACTATTATACATACAAGAGAAAGGGGGAGAACACTTAGAATGTCTTCATATTGCCTTGCAATTGAAGTTTGTGCGTAGACACGAGACAAAAGGCAGTAATGGTTTGCACAATGAATACTAGTCTTATCAGATGTGGGAAATTCCCGGTACAGTTGGAGATGCTATTTACAGCAACACACGTTCTAACATAACGGATGTTGGTGCTTAACTGTTTAAACTTGTGTAATGGACCAATTTGTTAAAACAGTTTATGCATATTATTTTTCAAACGATCGTGTGTTAGTTTTAACGTTTTTTTAAGATGGGAAAGTCTTGCCGGATAAAGCTGGTTACAAGCAATTTCTCTGCATTCCCCGCAATGTTTTTGTCTCTTTCAACACCAGATTTCGCCACTCAAGTAATATTTAATTCGTCGCATATAAATGCTTTCGATTTCAACAAGTTTAAAATTATGCTCACTTGTAAATAGTCAAAGATAAAATTGACTTAAGTTTAGGTGTTTACAGAGTTACACGTTGTTCCATGGACGTAATAAAACTTCTGAGTTCTGTTTCTTTCATTCGATAACCTCGAAATCTCCATCAAGAGTGAAGGAAACGAAACTGTGTGTTGCGTGAAAAAAAGGTGATGTGAATTTGTTGCTGATATTTATAATGGCGGACTCGAAACACGAGAATGATACAAATCTTGACATGTTTCTTGATGGTACCTTTGCAAAGCTTCTTGAATATTCACAATTGAATGCTGAAGTTCAGGTAGTGTGTCAGCTTGTTAGTGAAATGGTAAACAATGTTGTAAAAGAAGCGTATCCGTCAGACTCAGGCTTGACGGTGAGAGAGGTCATACCAGTAGGGAGTATGGCGGAAAACACACGAATCAGGCGACCGGATGAATTTGATTTCATGGTAGTGTTGGACAAATTTCAAGCTGATGATGTAACATGGATCGATTCAGGTTCGGAGGGGACACTTGTAAGGCTAAAACCTAAATGCAGACGAGAGAACCGTGTTCATGCTTTGAAAAAGATCGGCCTTTGTTGCTTTACAACTAACCATAGCTGCCACTGCGACTGTAAGTCTGCACTGCTAGCTGAGGAAATGAAAACATTCAAAATGATAAGGGAAGTAGTGTATCAAATGGCTGAAGATGGCCGGTCCTGGTCAGTGGAATCTTTCCCTGGAAAACTGCGGGTGATGGACGGCAGTACATATCAAAGTGGCCCAGCCGTAACATTCGATCTTTTATGGGAAACGTACGGTGTTGGAGATCAACTGGAAACAATGGAAATATCCATAGACCTGGCTCCAGCACTCGAACTCGAGATCAATTCGTTCTTTGTGCACCGATTAGATATCTTCCATCAGGATTATTACAAAAGATTGATGGAAATAAATAAAGTTCATCTAGTTCAACATGTTAGATTCAGAGAAGGTGTGCTTCAGGTTTCATTTGCTTTGACTGAAATGCAAATCATCCGGGATGAAAGTGAAACACATAAGAAGTGTTACATGCTTCTAAAATACATTTACCGAACCAGAGAGGACCTTTTTGATCGACAGATCTCCTCATATGTGTTTAAAAACCTCGTTCTGCAGCATGCTGTGCAATGTGAGGGTGGCAAACTGGGATGGTGTCTTCTGAAGATTTTGGTCGACCTAAGGGACAAGTTGGGAGACGAGAGCTCAAGACCACTCTCCATACCATACACATTCAGCACTAAAAAAAAACTCTTACAACATGACGAGTCAGATCATTGGCGGACTGATCACAGAAAGGAATTATCTGAGCTCACTGAAAATTTAGAGAAGTTCAGAAATGGTTCGCCAATTCCAAGTTCATTTCAGTTCTTGATGATGAAAGACTCAACTCCGCCCGATTACTCGTTAGTACTTTTCTATCATCCTGGGCCTTTCTCCGAATGTTCGTCCGGAAAAACATATCCAAATTCACCGGACCAAATTTACGCAGTCCCTGATCCAAATTCAATAAAAGCTCAAAGGATGTTCGATTTTTCTGTAAAGACGAAAAATATGAGCCGCTCCCCGGCAAGAAAGGGGTTTAATGCATCTCCATGATACATTTTACCAACCAATTGATCCTGTTATTACGGATCCATAAAATTCATTTTGTCTTGCAGCCAACATGATTCAGAGCACGGTTTATATTGTTTTTAATGTTTCTAATTTGATCCAAATAATGGGCCATAAATAGGAATTCTTCATCTATTTGGAGCTATTTTTCTATTACTATTGGTTGGAATATAATAAACTTCCAGGATGCTTGAACTTCTGTAACATACTTATTCCTCGTAACTTTTTCCTCGGGATGAACCTAAGATGGCCGACCGGCGGCCATTTTGATTTGACAATACCTGCTCTTTCGTTTGTTAGAATAATACACTTTCTTTGATGCATGAACGTCTGTAACATGCTGATTTCTATCAACTTCTCCGTCACCATCGGTTGGATTATGATATAACTTCTAGGGTACATGAAGTCTGTAACATGCCGATTACTTTTCGTCCGACTGGATCAAGGAGAGCAGATCAGCAGTCGTTAAGAATGAACAATATCTGCTTTTTTCATTTGTTTTCAGCTACATCTCCGTCACTATTGGTTACGTTAAAATTCTACGATGAAAGAACCTCTGTAAATGCCGATTCCTAGCATTTTTTCGTCTGCTTGGAACTATTTCTCCGTGACCGTTGGTAGCGTAAATCTTCAAGGCTTCACGAACGTCTGTAGCATGCCGATTTGTGCTCACTTTTTGTCGGATTAAATCCCCGATGGCAGGCCAGTGGCCATTTTGATTGACTGATTAGTGCTTATACTTCATTTTTGAGCTATTCATTAAGTACAACTGGATGAAATCTTTAGAAATTTCAAAGATAAAATTAATGTACTTCTTTAGTGCAGTGTTGCATTGCAAAACTATCTATTATACTGTCATGATGGTTTTCACAAAAGATGTTTTATAGGACATAGGTTGTAAAAACTGACCTGGTAGGGCGTGGCTAGCCTTTGACATAAGTCGACCAGCTTATATTTCATGTAAGTGGCCTCGAGCCAGTTCGGAATTGTTTGTCATAATTCTACGGAAACACATGCATCATAACAGTGCTTTATCGATCCTTTGTTTAATGGACACGTGAAGTGCATACTCTTCTCCTGTCTGATAACATTGGGAAAAAGTGTGCTTCTTATCCATGTAGTTCAGTTCTCGCGTTCTTTAAATTCTTATTTTGCATTTCATACGGCTACTCACGATGATTTACGAATTAACTACTTTATCTCAATTTAAAATGCAGTGAACTGTAACAAAGCTCCGCCCTGCCAGGTCAATTCTTACAACCTATACCGAATGATCAAGGGTCGGAACGCAGTTTACACTTTTAAAGAAATAAATGAGACATGCTCTTTGATCAGGGGTATTTTATACATATATATTGAGCCATGCTCTGGCAAAAGGGGGCTTGATGCATCTCAACAATGCATGATACCAAGCATGCAATCACATAATTATGGATCAATAATAGCCACTTTTTTTTCAACAACAAACTTAAGAGGTAGAATGGTCGTTAGAAATACAGAAAATTGACTAACAGCGAAAAGTTTCATCCCAGGTCAGCCTGCGCAGACTGCGCACGCTGACCTGGGTCGATACGTTTTGCAGATGCATTAAGCCCTCTTTTCAAGAGCATGTCTCATTCCTTTTTTTACCTGTAACCATGGGTTCATTTTGTGGTGTCCTAGTATTTGTCCTGTGTTCATACATGCTTGTCAATGTCTTTCATGTTTATTGTGCTGCCTTTTGCTTGGTGAGATGTGATCAGAGAGAAAGTGTGTATGCATGATTTTTGGGCAAACTGTGTAGGATATGTTGGTATCGTCAGGTGTCTCAGTTACTGCACTGGTAACATCAGACGGTAAATGTCTGGCAATACCATGAATGGTTTTGGTCTCAAAAGGACCAACAGTAAGTGGCTTACGGCCTAGACAGCGAACTGGATAAGATCTGCATTCTAAACTGTTGATAGCAGATTTCCATGTCTCATCAATAGTTGAAGAAGGAAGGTCAATATTGTCCTTACACCGGCGCAATACATTGGTTCCTATAATAACAGGACACGTGCAGTTGAACTGATTGTCTGGAATAACTAAAATAGGTACATCCAGGATAAAGTCCGAAACAGCTGGTATGGAAACACAAGTTTCAACATAGCCAGTGTATTTCATCAGTGACCCATCAGCAATGGATAATGTGAGTCCTAGTGTATCAAGGTTAAGAAGAGTCGGTCTGGATGGTAATGATCTGAAAGCAGATTCCGACATAGTGGTTACCATAGAGCCACTATCCAGTAGGGCCTTGTGTGAAATACCATCAACAACAACATGGCTTTCATTGGACTGACCAACTAATCTGTCCATCAGGTTACTACTTTGGCCTTTCTGTTCACCAGCCTCGGTGCGGCCTTCAACCGAGGCGGTTAATCTTTTGGCGGGGTTTGTGCAGGTTGTCGGCTAGGGTTCTGATGTTGGTTGGGGTTCTGGTTACTGTTTTGGTTAGAGGTCTGATTCCAGTTTCTCCTTCTCCTTCTCCTCCAATTTCCTCTGTTCTGATTGGACCGTTGTTGCTGAGGCTGGTGAGGTTGCTGCTGATTGGGGTTGGCATCCAACTTCTTCATGATGGCGTCAAATTTGCTGTCAATTCCCTCAAGTCTGGATTGTACACTTGAAAGCTGTGATGAAAACTTAGATTCCAACTCCTTCAACTTCAAATCAAAGGAAGAAGCCTCAGATGAACTTGAGGAAAGAGGGTTATGTTGCATCTTCTTGGACGTAGTCGTGGAGGAGCTGGATGCCAACCCCAATCAGCAGCAACCTCACCAGCCTCAGCAACAACGGTCCAATCAGAACAGAGTCATCCGTGAATCGGACTCGCCATATTCTTCGAACATTGTTCTTATCAGGAAATCAAATGGTGCCCTCCGTTTTTGTGTTGATTGGAGAAAGCTGAACAACCGCACTCGAAAAGATGCTTATATGCTACCTAGATTCGATGACACAATAGATGTTCTCTCCTCTGCAAAGTTCTTCAGCAAAATTGATCTTCATTCGGCATACTGGCAGGTGGAAGTGGAAGAAGAAGACAAGCCCAAAACAGCCTTTTCTGTTGGTCCTTTAGGATTCTATGAATGGAATCGTATGGGCTTTGGTCTTACAAATGCGCCAGCTACTTTCCAGCGCCTTATGGAGAAATGCATGGGAGATATGCATCTGAAGGAATGTCTCACTTTTCTAGATGATATACTCATCTTTTCGACAACCTTTGAGGAGCATTTACAAAGGATTGAAGCTGTTTTCCAGCGACTTGATCAGCACCATCTTCGTCTTAAGCCCTCAAAATGCGAATTCTTTCAGTCCACAGTCAAGTACCTAGGCCACATCATTTCAGAAAAAGGAATCCAGACTGATCCTGAAAAGATTGCAGCAGTAATGACTTGGCCTACACCAACGAATGTCAAAGAGTTGCGCCAATTCCTTGGTTTTACAGGATACTACCGCCGCTTTGTAAAGAACTATGCCCAGATAGTACAGCCTCTTAACGCCCTTCTTGAAGGCCATCTTTCAGCTAAGCAGGCTAAGGCTTGCAAGTCCAAGAAGAATAAGAAAGCTGCACCTTGGATCTGGAGTCAAGATCAGCAGATAGCTTTTGACAGCATCAAAGACAAGTTAACATCGCCACCATTACTTGCATATGCCAATTACTCTTTACCTTTTGAGCTTCATGTAGATGCCAGTTCTCAGGGTCTAGGGGCAGTATTATACCAGACCCAGAATGAACAGAAAAAGGTGATTGCTTATGCAAGTAGAGGTTTGCGTCAGGCAGAGCGCAAATATCCAGCTCACAAGCTAGAATTTTTGGCTTTGAAGTGGTCTGTCACTGATAAATTTAGAGACTATCTGTATGGCTCTTCATTCAAAGTGGTGACAGACAATAACCCATTGACTTATGTCCTCACTACTGCCAAATTGGATGCTACCGGCCATCGTTGGCTTGCAGAATTGAGTAGTTTCAATTTCACCATTGAATACCGTAGCGGTAAACTCAATTCTGATGCTGATGGAATGTCCCGAAGATATGTCTTCAACGAAGAACTCAAAGCTGTTTTTCAGGCTGCTGTCATGTCTACACCTTTGCTGGACTGTGTTTCCGATACTGTGGCTCCTCATGTCGCGAGTGTGGAGGCACCGTGTCCGGAGATCTGCTCGGTCAATTGGGTTGTAGAACAGTCAATAGATCCTGCCATTCTTCGAGTTTTGTCTCTCCTCAGTACCGGTTTTTGCCCCAGCGGAGGAAGTATCAGGTCTGAACCAGCAGAAGTTCAACCTTATTTCAGAGTGTGGAACAGACTTGTTATTTCCAACGAAGTCTTGTGTAGAACCGCTACTGTGGATGGACAGCCAGTGCAACAGTTGGTGTTGCCCAAGGCTCACCGCGAAACAGCTCTGAGAGGCATCCACGATGAAGCAGGACATCAGGGCAAAGAGAAAACACTTTGGCTAGCTCGTCAACGTTTTTATTGGCCAGGTCTTGAAAAGTGTAAATCAGTGGGTTGAAAAATGCCAGCGCTGCATCATGAGGAAGGCACCAGCACGACCCTTTGCCGAATTAGTTCCCATCCGCACAACCAGACCTATGGAGCTTGTTTGCATGGATTTCCTTTCCCTTGAGCCGAGCAAAGGAGGAATTGAAAACATTCTGGTAATCACAGACCACTTTACCCGATTTGCTCAGGCTGTCCCATGTCGCAATCAGACTGCTCAAACAACAGCAAAGGCCCTTTATAATGGATTCTTCCAGTATTACGGCTTTCCTGAGCGCCTTCACAGTGACCAGGGTCGTAATTTTGAAGGCACTGTTATATAGGAACTTTGCAAAGTCACAGGGATAAGGAAGTCTAGGACAACTCCATACCATCCTATGGGAAATGGTTCGGCAGAGCGGTTCAACCAGACTCTACTCAAGATGCTTGGCACGCTGACTGAGAACCAGAAGGCTGACTGGAAAAGCTTTGTTGCCCCTGTAGTTCAAGCCTACAACAGCACCAAAAACGACGCCACTGGGTTCTCACCCCACTATCTCATGTTCGGCTGGCATCCAAGGATCCCTGTTGATGCGTATCTTGGCCGTAACACTACAGAGGATCAAACCACCGACCATAAGACCTACGCTGCCAAACTCCAGAAGAGACTCGAGTATGCCTACAGAACTGCTGCTGCAGAGGCCAACAAACAGGCTACTCAAAATGAGGACAATTACAACAAGCGGGTCCGCCAGACCAAGCTGGAAGTTGGAGACTTTGTCTTGGTCCGGAATGTGGGTCTCCAGGGAAAGCACAAATTGGCTGATCGCTGGGACCGCCATTCATACATCATCCTGGAGATTCCCAATTCGGACATTCCTGTCTATAAAGTTAGACGCAGAGACAAAGTTGGACCAGCTCGCTGTCTGCACCGAAACATGCTTCTTCCCTTTAACAGCATTCCTTTTGAGGATGCTGGGGAAATCCGCAAGGATCCTCAAAATGTTAGAAGGAAGCAGTCAGCATCCGAGGAATCATCATCTCAACAGTCTGAGTCTGAATCTGAAACAGAGATTCCAAGATACATTATTCCTCAGCGAAGGATCAGAAATCCAGAACAGAATCGAACTCGGGGCCCTACTCTCAGTCCTCCAGCCGCTACACCAACCTGGACATACAATGACTCAACACCGATAGCCCAGCAACCTAACCAGGAACCGGATTCGGTCAATACCCCTAGTCCTCCATCAGTTATGGATCAGCCACCTGATCCAAGTCCATTTAGGGGTCGGCCAGTCCGAAACCGTAGACCTCCAGACAGGTATGGTGAATGGGTTAATCCAGTTCGTTGTGTCAGTGATACACCAAGTGAGGAAATTTTTGTTTAATTATTATTATTGCAGGAACAGAGTACCTTTATCTGTTTTACTTTGGCAGAGATATTTCCACCTTTACAGGTAAGTTGAATACTAGTTTGTAGTCTTTTCATCATTATGATGTCTTTGGGAAATTATTCTGTCCAGTGTGTTCCAGTTTACATCTGTTGAACCGAAAACAGATTTCAGCCTGCTTTTGTCATCAGTTTCCATGACTGATAATTTCAGACACAGAGATTACTGATGTGTTCATTTTTTATGGATTTATTCCCCTTTACTTCACTAGTATTCCTGATTATCTCCCTTTGGTACTACCCTTGTCTTTGGGATGCAGACTTTACTTTGCTTGGGTAAAAATGTTTGAAATGTCAGGTGCCATTTTCTACAAAGGGGAGGAATATGTAACCATGGGTTCATTTTGTGGTGTCCTAGTATTTGTCCTGTGTTCATACATGCTTGTCAATGTCTTTCATGTTTATTGTGCTGCCTTTTGCTTGGTGAGATGTGATCAGAGAGAAAGTGTGTATGCATGATTTTTTTTTAGAATATCTACTCACTGTCAATTTTTCTCTCTCTGGCACACTAATTATCACTCACTTTGTCTTCAGCCTGCACTGCGGCTAGTCGTCATTTTGACAGAGTTTTGCCAACCCATTGATTATATCACTATAGTCATTTGAATACTTCTTGTTGGACTCCGGTAAGCTATTTTTTACCAATTGCTGTAAATTTTGTATTGTTGCAATGCTGTAATTTTTAACCTATAGCTTACTTTATTTTATTGTTATACCCAAACACTGGAAAGAGAACTTAAAATCATTTATTGTTCTTTTCAGGTTTATGTTAGGCAAATTTTGCTTCTGCCTCACTGTTTCACAACAAATTAAAGTATAGAACTCAACCCCGTTGTTTGTTCCATAAACCCCGGTTGACAAATAAAATGTAACAGGTGGTGAAAAATATCATGGCTCGACCGGGATTCGAACCCAGGGCCTCAGGAATACCGTTCCTGCACTCTAACCAACTGAGCTACCGAACCACATGTCGGTACGGCTGCACGATATATCACCAAATACCTGTACCCGGCTACATATACCCCCTCCAAATTTAGAATTCGTCCCGAATTCTGGAGGCAGAGAAACATTGTGAAACGTTCTCGAGGTGCCTAAGCAGTAGCCATCCACATCGTGGGTTATTTACGGTGGGCGCCAAATGTAACAGGTGGTGAAAAATATCATGGCTCGTCCGGGATTCGAACCCAGGGCCTCAGGAATACCGTTCCTGCACTCTAACCAACTGAGCTACCGAACCACATGTCGATACGGCTGCACGATATATCACCAAATACCTGTACCCGGCTACATACCGATCTGTGTGCTGAACTTTATCTGTATAATTTTCGTTGAATACATTAGTCTGTTGTAGTATCCAGAGTGTTATTTTCAAGTCAAGCTAGACTTGACCATGTATCTTTTATAGTGCTTGACAGGAAGCACAAAGCGCACTAGACAAATTTGCATGGCATCATAGAAGCTGTAATGTTTTAGTGACCAATTTCAGAAATATTGACTCTTTTGAAAATTTGTGATTAAAATTTTGTATCTGTTTTTTTTTTTTTCCACAACCGAAACATCATGACAAATGGTACTAAAATGCGGGGGGGGGGGGTGAAATATTAAACCAGAATAAAATAGATAGGTGTTCTTATTTTTCAAAAAACAAAAAAACAAAGCTAAAACAGGAATCTTGAATTAACTTGTTATTATCATCGCCCCGCCGGGTAGCTCAGTGCTTAGCGTACTTCAATCGTGACCTGGTGTTGCCAACTCGATACGCGGCAGGGGAAAACTTTCGTTTACCAGTGACCTTTTCCTTGAATTTCATTAAAAAAATATTCAATAATTTTCTTCCTAAATATGATCTACTTGCTTGTCAAAAAGTGTTCTAGCCCACTTGTAACAGTAAATATATGCATTTCTTCTCCAGAATCAGAGAGACCTTTGCATGGCATCTTCAAAATTCTTCTAATCATGGCCTTCACAGCACAAATCACTTCATTTCTAATATTCCTTATGGCAGCCACTTAAAATGAAATTAATAAGTAAGTCTCTAAGGATCTGGATCTATTCAACACAACATGATTTAACTATTACTATACATAATTTTATTATTTGTTGAAGAAAAGGTGTTTTGAACCATTTCTGCACAGGCCTTGTACAGACCTACAAAAATTCTAATGTAAAATATAATAGACATTCCAAACCTTTGACCAGCAACGATGTAAAAAGTTATATGCACAGTAATATATTTAGGTCCTGCATAACTTTAATCCTAAGGGTACACAATGAAATTAATATATTGAGTTACAAAACAGAAACAAAAATTTTTTATGTGTACAATATCTTATAAAATATTGAAAATATTAGACAGGCTATGTGCTATCTGATCTTGATCTACTTTAGGCATTATCGAGAAGTTTCAACCCTTAGAGCACTAGGCACCACTTTGATTGCTTTAGTAGACAGTTTTCATGCAGATCCATATTTTTCACGGATATCTATCTAGATCAGAACCATGCAGTACTGTACAGAACGGGAACTCTGATCCTAATTGCATGAAATAATCTTGCATTGAAACTACAAAGTTATGGTCTATTTCCTGATTTAAGAACCCCATTTCATCAGGAATAATAAACACGATCCCTGATTTCTTTTATTTATAACTAAAAGGGCTGCAAACTGTTTTTGAGTTTTTAGGAATCTTGAATTATTCCATAACAGCTTCGATACACAAATTTACATACGGTAGATCGTCCGTTTGATTATTTTCTTAAATGGTAACAAAAATCCATTCGGCTAAAGTGTTGATGAAGAGACGAAAAATGGTCATTTTCATCTCAAGTATTCTATGATAGCTGATGTAAATAAACTGCTCGATAAAACAATACACGATTAACCCTTAGAGCGCCAAATAAAGCCAGCACTCATATTCAGACAAGAGATAAGACCCAATTAATTGTAATTTGATGGTTGCTTTTGTCTGTAGTGTTTAAGCTAAGTGGGAAGTCTACATAAAAGATCAGACTGCATGTTTTGTGCAGTCTGATCTTGATCAACATCGTCAACAAAAACAACTATGGTTGTGAAAGGCGTTAATGGTTAACTGTGTAGGGAGGTAAAGGGTCAATCAAGGTTAACCGCTCTATTTTCTTTAAAGATTAAGATTAGACGAAAAAGTTGTACATAAAAAAATTCCTCTGATTATTAAATTCGAAAATGTTCTCCATCTCATAATTATCATTAATTTGTTTTGTAAAAGGGTAAGTGAATGTAATGACCGTAGAGAAGTGGGAAAACGTATGATATACATGTAACTATAACTCGATAAACCTTTCATTAATAGTTTATATTATTGTTTGTTTGGGGAATACATGTTTAAATCCACGAACCATGACGAGATAGTATAAACGTTATTGAGTTGGGTTTATAAATTATCTCGTCACGGTACGTAATTTTAAAATCGAGTGAGGCCTATAAGCAGGTAGCATTACAGATTTATTTGGGTGGGAATTCTATAATTTGGGGAAAAAACTGGGGACTAGCCAGTAAAAGTAACTTTGTTTTTCTGTATTTTTTTGTTATTTGTGAATGACCTTATATTGCAAGAAAATCTGACTTGATCATCGTGGAGTTGTAATTGAATACCGAAGAAAAAAAAGTCATACAGAGTAGATTTGCAAAACTTACACGAGATTATCGGAACATTTCTTAAATAAAAACCAATCAAATAATTACTGATCATCTACATGCGAAATAGTTTTAAACTGGTACCCGTTGTATCTCCTGTAACCTCTGATACGAAGATCGATAACAGGCAGCCAGTTTGAAATAATTAAGAGCATTCCTTCTGGTAAACCACTCTCTTGCAGTACGGATCATTCCCATTCACCTCTGTAGTTGGCTCAGAAAGTAGTCCGTCATCACGTGATATTTTCGTCACATGACCATAACTCAAAATGGCGACACAAACGCCCACTCTCTTGCACTACGGATCATCTCCGCACTCGTGGGAGTAGATGGAATATTATGCTCTTTCCGTATCCTACTGGCAGATTTACAATTGACTCTCCTTTCCGAAGTCCTAGATATATCAATGCTTCACGTTGTTTGGGTTTTAACTCTAATTTCTTGTCGTAAGACTACAATTTTGTTTAAATTGTCATCATTCATGGGCGCAGCCATTTTTTTCACAATTGGCGTAAGATTCTGATCAGTAAAGAACCTTGAAAAAATAGTTCCATTGTATACAGGTAAATTCATCAGTTTGAATGCACCTATAATGTATCCGGAATAACATTTCCTTTGTCTAATTTATTGTGTTACACATGAAACAGTTAAACAGTAGCAAAACATGTTTTCCTCGGTTTGACAAGATTCTTGTCATTTAGCCCGTTGCAGAGATGTATGGTGAGAGTAACGAACGACAACTCTGCTCGGAAATTGCTGGTAAACTGGTACCCGTAACCATCCGATAGTTGATACGAAAATCGATAACAGACTGCCAGTTTATCCTACTGGAAGCGGTTTTCGAGCGGCTTCCAATAAAAGTAATCAACGTTTTCGAGCCCAGTTTCTTTTGACCACTACCGTTCAACTCGCACTGAAATGAAGTGGGTATTTACGTGGATGCCCTGATGCGCATAATTAAAACATCGGAAGCCGTGCTACAATACAGCATGATTGCCATCGTTAATACATGGCTAGAGCTCCGTAAACTCATGACTTTAACATGCATGTGCATATATGTCTTTGCAAAATATGTATACCGCCATTCAATCATTCTAAATAAAGTCTAAATGACAATGAAAGCCTCTGCAGACGTCAAATGAGTGATAAAAAATAGTTGCCGTTGTTGTTGTTGTTTTTTCGCAGGTTAGAAAAAATGTGGAAACAAAAAAAAGCTTGTTATCTGCATTTTCCCTCTTTTTCCGACAATGTTTTCAAAAGGCCTCTTCCTCGGTTGTTAAAACATGGTTGGGATTGTTTTGTCAAGGTTTTAAAATGATATCGACTCGGACGATTTCTATAACGAAACAGAAAAACACACACAAGAAAGGAAAAGGAAAACTGACCGGGTCCTAATGTTTTTAAATTCGAAGGTTTTATAAATACATGTAAGTGCAACTCAGGGCCAAAAGTTAAATGATAAATATGGAGGTAAATGGCAAGTATAGCCGGAGAAAAATAAATATGAGCCGCGCTCTGGCAAAATGGGGTTTAATGCATCTCAGTGATGCATCATACCAAGCATCATACCAAGCAACCTGTCACATACTTACTGATCCATAATTGCCACTTTTTTTCAACAACTGACTAAATCATTAGGTAGACTCGTCCTTGAACATGCAGAAAATTGACCTATAGCGAAAAGTTTCGACCCAGGTCAGCCTGCGCAGAAAGAGATAGAAATCAATCAAGTTTTCAATTGTCAATAGAATAGTATAGTATTTCATTTTTCCATAAACCTTTTATCAGACGACGTTGCAAATTTTACACACATATATATATATATATATATATATATATACTCTGATGATAAAATGAAAGACGTTTTAAATGAAACCAAATTAATAAAAAGTAAAAGACAACCACCTAACTTAAAGAAACTATTAACATGTGCAAAATTCACAGAAGAGAGTAAAGATCAGAGAAAAGTTACAAATTGTGGTCGTCCAAATTGCAGTTTATGCTTATATATGCCAATTGGTAGTTCATACAATTTCAATGGAAAAGTCTTCCAAGTTAATGCAGACATGACCTGTGATGTACAAAATGTGATATATGTTATCACGTCCAATGGGTGTGGATAATACTACATTGGTCAAACGGGTGACAAACTAAGAACCCGTAGAACAATTCATGCACAACAAATAAGAGATCCCTCAACCAGACAAATTCCACTCATCCATCATTTAGACTTATGCAGTAAAGACGAATTAAAGTTTAAAATATTCCCATTCTATAAAGTTAATTCCGAAAGTATTTCAGTCAGGTTAGCCAAAGAGAAATACTTCATAAATTGCTTTAAGCCCAAATTAAACCGTCTTCGTTGAAATGATTAGTTATCTACCCTGAGTGCTCGTCAATAACGTTGCTAACGTCATGTAATTATCTCCCTTCCGATTACATGACGTCATTCCATAGTTACATACCACTGATGAGGCGTTAGCCGAAACATGTTTGGTTTTTAATACAGTTTATTAAATTGAAAATAGTGAGAGGCGTGTGACGTTTTAATAACACAGTTCACCTACTAAACCTTGTGTCGGACCGGCATTTGCCGACTTTTCTGTTTCCGTCTATATCATACCGACACAAGCAACGGAACATGCCACCGAAGAAAGCTACCAAAGGAGACGACCCAGAAACGAGTTCTTCATCGAGTAATCTCGACAGCAGGGAAGGGAACAAATAACAGAGATAAGTAGAGAACTTTCTCAGATCCTTACAGCCATTGAAACACTTACAGATACAATCAAGCAATCAAAAGAACAATTTGATAGTAACCAAAGAAATGTCATTTCTCCTACACTTACAGAAATGACACAGGCTATTACACATCTTTCTACAACAATAACTGAACAGAATTCAAAACTACAACCACTCAAGTCTAAAAGAAACTAAATGATTGTTGAGGAAGCCGCTTTAAGAATTAAGGCATCAATATCTAATCCCTGGGAAATTAAACTCCAAAAACGCAGGGACGCGTACTGGGGTATTGTTAAAAATAATGGCCACAGTAAAATATACAAACGTTGGATTGCCGAGGAACCACCTGTACTACCGGGTTATTTGCAGAAAAAGGCTATTAGAAATGAACCGGAAGAACAGAAGAAAATGAGAGAGCGTTCAGTAAGAAAAGATTTCGAAAACGAAATCGAGCTTCAACTCCTGAGGTCAGAACAACACAGAGAGAGGTACCAGGCAAATGACACATCTGTTTACGGTATAATCGCTGACAAAACACATGGAGAAGCAGCCAAGCTCCTTAAACAATGGTGGAGTGAACAAACCGCTCGGAACGAAGCCATCTCCCAGCGGCGATGGAAAAAGAATGAGCATTGGCTTGCAGAGTATGAAAAATCATTCGAATTAGAATTTAGAAATAGAAGCCCTTTCTTCAAAATCAAGGTGGAAAATCAATACACAAACAAGCAGTTATTTTCCAATGAACAGTTACCTGCAAAACGACCGATATCATCACAACCTCAACAAACCACTAGCATAAAGTAGTACCAAAAGACCAAGCAACGGCAATTCTCTGGACAGACAAGAAATCATCAAGAACAGACCCCTACAAATGAATTTGAACAGATAAGACAAGAACGTAGAAGAAACATTACAAAAACAAATGATTTAACAAGTAACGTTATTGACGAGTCTGACAATGAGCCTTTTTTAGGTCCCAGCGACAGTACATCAACCCTAACCTGACTGAAACAGACAAATCTAACAAACATGTAAATATTTTTAATCTCTCAAACAGAAAACTCACCGATACTGAGATCTGTCTACTTTCAAAAGGCTTCAAATTCACCCCAACTCCAACTAAGTCAAACTATCACGAATTAGATTCCGACATAGCTGAATTCCATAGAAGACTTAAATTTAAAGAATTTTTTCACGATAAAAACTCTGTGGAAGACAACTCACTAGTTAGAAATAAAAGTGACTTTCAACCGCAGAAAGGAAGAAACTTAGCTCTGGATACTTTTATAAATTTTACTAAAATCATACCAGTCAACAAACATATCTTCAAGCCCAATATTTCGAAAAAAAGAGTGCGAGGCCATTAACTCTTTACGTGATGATCAAACTATTGTAATTAAAGAGGCTAACAAAGGTTGGGGCATTGTCATAATGAACAGGGAATTTTATAAAACACGGATCTTGGACATGTTACAAGATAAAAATTTCTACGAAGTCCCACACGATTGCTTCAAAATAACTATGAAGAAAATACAAAATGTAATATGAACAGCTCATGAGATAACTCAAAACGAAATCGATTATTTGTTGAATTTTGAATTAAAACCAAGTTCATTTTATGGTCTGCCAAAAATTCACAAAAGTAATCTAATCAAAAGTGTTTGCTCTGAGAAACCTGACAAATACGTTGAAATAAGTAATCCCGAAGATTTAAAATTCAGACCTATTGTGGCAGGGCCAGTATGTGAAACAAACAGATTAAGCAACTTTGTGGATATATTACTGAAACCATTTCTCAAACACGTCAGAAGTTATGTAAGAGATGACATAGATTTTCTCCAATATATTCCCAAAAGAATCAGCGAAGACACAATTTTAGTATCGTTTGATGTGATAAGTTTATATACCAGCGTATCACATGAGATTGGGGTGGAAGCAATAACATTTTGGCTAGACAAGTATCCGAAGTTAATCAACGGTAGGGTCACAAAAGAATTCTTGATAGAAAGTATGAAAATTATTCTAGAGAATAATAATTTCTCCTTTAATGACAAATTCTACAATCAAAAAAGAGGCACAGCAATGGGAACAAAGTTTGCACCAACATACGCAACTCTAGTTTTATGGTTTTTAGAGGAAAAATTGTATCACCAAGCAGAAGAAATTTTTGAAAACGGCTTTGGCGAGATGCTTAAAGCCGACTGGAGAAGATTTCTAGATGACTGCTTTGTCTTCTGGAAAAAATCCAGACAAGATCTAAACCTCTTTTTTGACCTTCTGAATAATCTTCACCAAGACATTAAATTCACCATGGAAATGAGTGAAAAATCTTTACCGTTCCTCGATAATCTGATAATTAAAGAACATACTGAAATAATTACAGACATATATTTTAAGGAAACAGACACTAAACAATATCTTAATTATTTTTCTTGCCATCCTAAACACACAAAGAATAGTATTCCGTATAATCTAGTCCGTAGAATATGCACAATTGTTTCTAATTCAGAAACCAGAATGACACGACTACAAGAACTTAAACACTCACTAATCTCAAGAAAATACCCGATATCGCTTATTGAATAGGGTATAAATAAGGCTCTTAGTATCCCAAGGGATACCCTAATACAAGTCAAGACCCACTCCAAAGAAAATACCTACCCTTATGTCTCAACCTTCAACCCAAATAATGCAGAAATGTTTGGCATATTCACAAATAACTTACATATTCTTTATTCTGATGATAAAATAAAAGACGTTTTAAGTGGAACCAAATTAATAAAAAGTGAAAGACAACCACCTAACTTAAAGAAACTATTAACATGTGCAAAATTCACAAAAGAGAGTAAAGATCAGAGAAAAGTTACAAATTGTGGTCGTCCAAATTGCAGTTTATGCTTATATATGCCAATTGGTAGTTCATACAATTTCAATGGAAAAGTCTTCCAAGTTAATGCAGACATGACCTGTGATGTACAAAATGTGATATATGTTATCACGTCCTATGGGTGTGGATAATACTACAATGGTCAAACGGGTGACAAACTAAGAACCCGTAGAACAATTCATGCACAACAAATAAGAGATCCCTCAACCAGACAAATTCCACTCATCCATCATTTAGACTTATGCAGTAAAGACGAATTAAAGTTTAAAATATTCCCATTCTATAAAGTTAATTCCGAAAGTATTTCAGTCAGGTTAGCCAAAGAGAAATACTTCATAAATTGCTTTAAGCCCAAATTAAACCGTCTTCGTTGAAATGATTAGTTATCTACCCTGAGTGCTCGTCAATAACGTTGCTAACGTCATGTAATTATCTCCCTTCCGATTACATGACGTCACTCCATAGTTACATACCACTGATGAGGCGTTAGCCGAAACATGTTTGGTTTTTTATACAGTTTATTAAATTGAAAATAGTGAGAGGCGTGTGACGTTTTAATAACACAGTTCACCTACTAAACCTTGTGTCGGACCGGCATTTGCCGACTTTTCTGTTTCCATATATATATATATATATATGTGTGTGTGTGTGTGTGTGTGTGGTAGAAAATATTGTGGGAAAAGGAGAAAATGCTAGTTACCACCATTTTCCCACAATATTTTCAAAAGGCTTCTTCCTCAGGGTAGTTAAAATTCGGCATTGTAACTCTTTACAGACGACAAAATTTTAAACTAATCCAAATCCAGAGCACTAACAGAGGACACATGAAAGTAGCTGAAATAAAGAAAATCGTATTTGAAAGGATAGAAAACACTTTAGGGAAAAGAGAAAATGCTGTTGATCAACATTTTCTTTTCCCACAATGTATTCAGAGGCATTCAACTTCAAGGTCATTAAAACTCGAGACTGTATGGTAAAGGCTTAATTGCGGAATCCTTATTGACAGGGGTTCACGTCAACTTCATGCTTTCACGTAGCGACATGCATGAATCGGTCATTTGACAAAACCGACTTCCAGATTCCAATCATCGTAAACCTAGAGTCCCAACCATGTCATCACGGGTAATTTCTTAAGAAATGCTTGTTGGGATTTGGCAGAAAACGCAATCGGCTGTCATTTTTTTCTTCATGTTTTGAAGGACTTTACATGTATTTTTTATCACAATAGACGGATAAGCCATAATTTTGGCATTAAGCGACCTGTGGAGATGGAAATATTGTCAATTTTACTCAATTTTTAATGTAGCCAAAAATCAGTGGTGTGACACCCTTCTGGTGTGAAGTATCAGGGGAGATAACCAACCTATCTCCGCTGTATATTAGATTACAAGTTGGCTTCTTTAAAAAAGAAGCCAGGAGAGGTCGGCATCAATGTTTTCAAATACTTTATTGGCTTTTGATTTCAATATATTTTGGTAGATGTAAACAAACAAGTTAGGCATTAAATGAACGAGCAAAAACTTTTTTTTTTTTTTCAAATCTTGCTGGTGTAAAAGCAAAAAACAGTACATGTTCCACATTGTTATAATATTCTAGGAATTGGAGGCCATATGCTATTAATATGCTCAGAAATGCATTTTTTTTTTTTTTTTTCAAAATTCAAGGACACAAACCCGAAGATGATGATCCAATTTAGCTCATTTTCAAAAGGAACAACCCTCTAATGAATGTTTGTAATGTGTGCTCAGATAAGCCAATTTTTTGGGGGGAAAGGAGAAATCGTTCAATTAAAATTTGATACAATGTGCTAATTCCACTGAATAGGCAAGAATCTTACCTGATAACAACAAATAAAGGTGACCTATACATAATACTAGTACCAGACATGTTAAAAATAAATGTAACATTTTTTAATCTTTTAACAAACAGCAATTTTTGGACTGTCCCAAACAGAAAAAGCATGCAGACGACAATTCAAACTTTGATAATTAATGTGGAAGATGGTGCTTTGATGTGATGGAAACCATTGTGACAAAAGGAGAAACTGCAGTGACTAACAGCTTCTCCCGTTTCCACAATATTTTGAAAAGTTGTCTGCTGCAGACATGTAAAATGAAGAGGTTGTTTGTCTAAACTTTAAAAATTTAAGAAAGTAGATAAATGAGTCATGCTCTGAGAAAAGGGCGCTTAATGCATCTGCAAATAGTATCGACCATGTTAGCCTGCGCAATCCGCCCAAAACCAAAGGACCACGGACTCTTTTGAGGTGTGCGGTATGAAGGGCGAAGAGGCACGACTTTTTTTCCCGCTCATAAGTTGATTTTCGCGGGATTCTCGCAATCCCGCATAATAGAGGCAACTCTGTGTGTTATTTCATCAAATCCGTATCATTATAAATCCATAGAATTTTTGTATAAAACTGAGAAAAATGCTAGAGTCTAGTCGGTTTTTAAAAAATAGAACTTGAAAACATACTGATCAACCTATTTATATCTATTTTGAGGTACGAGTTCTCCAGAGAACTCGTGCTCTCGGGATTAGGTTACGAGTTCTCCAGGGTACGAATTCTCCAGATAGTATCAAGTCACGTGATCTTTTCCCCGCGGTCTTCTTTCTCTTTTTTTTTTAACGAAATTTTTTGCTCTCTGCTTAGATTTATTTGTTTAATGAAAATTGCAATTATTGGAGAGATCATTTACTATCAATATAGTATAATAAATCTTTTTGGAAATCCGTCACATAAAAGAAAACGTTTATTTCCTAGCAGTCTGCCTTTTAAACTCACCACTGTTGGAGAGGTCTGATGACCTCTCCAATAATATTCGTTTTGTCGCTTTGTCTGCACGTATCAATTACAAAGTAATAATCTCATAGTTATGTGTTTAAAAAAATTCGAAAATTTCTAACGTGTTTGTTTTCTTCTGTAAAATACGAAACTACGGAAGTAGCTGTATCAGTATATTTGTCGTCAATTCGCAACGTCCCACATTAGAATTTTATCCAAGTTATAGATAGGACTTACTGATACAAAATGGTTCAAGCATGGTATATGGATGACATCCCTGGCGACCAGCGAGATCCTCATCAGCTTGATCCTCCACAACCTGTGGACTTGGAAAAATTGAAAACCTTGGGCGTGTTATACTTTAAGGTGGGTTCCAGTCATTTCGTACCTAGGTCATTTCGTACCTAGGTCATTTCGTACGATTTTGGTCATTTCGTACCTAGTGGATTTTTCATTTTGGTCATTTCGTACCCACTTTGGTCATTTCGTACCCACTATGGTTATTTCGTACCTAGTATCAAATTTTTATTTCGGTCATTTCGTACCTAGTTTCAATTTCCATTCGGCTATGATTTTGTGTCTGCTATGGTAATTTTCCACCAAGTTTTGTCCCTTATTTTGATAAATATGATATTTTTCTTTAACCTTTACACGTCCACAAACTTATATACATGTACTAACTTGCCTACATTGGATCCGTTTGGAGACGAAAAAAATTAATTTGGATCAGGAGACGAGATTGTTCTTGAGAGACTAGAAAACATTGTCGCCAGCAGTTTTTCCTTGTCCTGAAGAAGCTACTAAGGACTGTGAAAATTAAGATCAGACTGAAAAGAATGTGCAGTCTGATCTTAAACCACAATTTCCGATAGTTACAGTTACATTTTCCCGGTAAAAGCACTCTTTCATCACACAGCTTTTGTTTTTAAAAGTTACTGGAAATGTTCATTTAATCATTGCCACTGTCACTTGGTATATAGCGTGGAGAAGGTCTTCAGATAGAGGGTAGCAGATACTTTATTCTCCCTGTACATGATTCCAATACTGAAACAAAGTCGTTGTCGGCGGTCTGGCAATGGCCGCACCACATTTTCGGCTGAATATGGTATTGAAGTAAATCAGGGGAGAAAAGTGTGCCTGACGTGGGACTCGAACCCACAACCCCCGAAAAACTAGTACCAGCTCTACCAACTGAGCTAGCCGGGCAACTGGTCGTGAGTCTACCCAACGCCAATTACAACACTGCTCCCCCTCCTGATTTCTTGGGAGTCAACAACTCCCCATCAGGTCCCCACGGACCGCCGGTGCCGCACACCCGCGCTCACAAATTGACCTCGTCGCCAATGAAGTAAATCAGGGGAGAAAAGTGTGCCCGACGTGGGACTCGAACCCACGACCCCCGGAACACTAGTACCGCAGCTCTACCAACTGAGCTAGCCGGGCAACTGGTCGTGAGTCTGCCCAACGCTGATTACAACAGTATCGATCGTACCACTTGCAAGCGTCTTAGATTAAAAAATCTTTCCACTTAGTGTCTTCTCTGGTAGCGTCAAAGCTCCTTTTCAGACACTAATGTGGCTTAAATCTTTATGCCTGCGATTCTTTAATTCTTGATAAAAAATAACATGTACACTTACAGAAAAAAATCCAATACAGCGCCAATACTCCAAAATGCATGCAATGGGTGAAAAGCAGTACCACTGCCCAACGGAAATAACATGTAATCGTCCAACGTAAATAAAATACATCACGATCTACACCGTGTTTAAGGCACTTGGACAAAGTTAAAAATTTGTGGTTAAAAAAAAAAAAAAAACAATAATAAAAAAAAAAAACATTTTCACAGGGATAATTCGATACTGCAATGAGGTAATTCGCATAAAATTACTATGAAGATTCAATGAGAACAAAAATAGAATAAAATGACCGTAGTGCATGTACATAGCTAAGATGAAAATAGCACCATAGTGTCAACACCTGTGTCCGAAACCATCTTCAACACTTTCCTATTTGATGTAAGATGGTGGCAAGCACAAAGGGAATCACAATGCTACACGAATTGACCGATGGATTAAGACTATATATACCATGCGTTTGACATCATCATTTCACACCTGTGTATTTTTTTTCTGTATGATCAAATTGGGGATTGAAAAGTAGGTATAAACATTTCTATGGAAAGCAGGCCGATGAAGTCAACAACATGGAAAACATAACAGGAAGGTAACTGCTAGAATTTGCACAAAATAAAGATAAAATATTACACCGGGGGTGGGTGTAGGGAGGACCTTATATAATGATGATAATAGAATTAAAAAATGTTGCAAGTAAAAATCTTATTACTTTGGCCTAGTAAAACAGTAAACTTATTATGACTACTGAGAAGAGGAAAATTGGAATAAGTTTCGATATAGCAGTCGACGTAAGGGTAGGAAATGCAAGAAGTGTAGACAAAACTAGCAAATACAAAAAAAAAGTTAGGTACAGCTGAGTATCAGATGACCACGGTGCAGTCATAACCATGATAACATATGCTGTATATAAACAGGTGCACAAGATACTTGAAAACATTTAAAGAAAAATCGGAATTTATCAAAAGCATGAGAGGGTACGAAATGACCAGATAAAAGTCATTTCGTACCAATTAGAGAGTTCAAAATAGAGAAATAGCCAAGTAATGACCTGGGTACGAAATGACCGAAGAAGTGGGTACGAAATGACCAAAATCGTACGAAATGACCTAGGTATGAAATGACCTAGGTACGAAATGACCGGTTACCATGCTTTAAGGTGAGCTGACAAAACCGGATTACACGCAAAGAAATTTCGACCCTATGGAAAAAGTGGATTTGAAATTTTAGCCAAATCCTCTCATTTTCGGGGTCGAATCTTCAGTTAGGCGCCGAATCTTCGAAAAAAAGTCATTGGTCGGCCTGGATCAGAATTTTTGAGTAAAACAGATAATTGTACCCTAATACTTAAAAGTTTAAGTTCTTAAAGCTGAAAAGATAGCCTAGTCTGAAGTGCCTCTAATAGGACAACGTCACACTGACATTTTGTTGTGTCAAGGTTTTTGCGTTTTTTGTAGCGATCTATTTTTCAAGTCGGTAATAAATTTTTGTCTTTCCCATATGATATGACTTTAATTTGTTGATAAGGATAGCAGTAACTAGTACAGATAACTGTACCCGAAGGCGATTATAGTTTCTGATTGGTTGCCTCTGGGTGCAGAGACGTTCGTGAAATAAACAGTTGAAATCTGGGCACAGATTTTGTGTGCACTTTGAAACTCTCTTATTTTCACAAATAGACAACAAAACTAGAATTTGAATATACCTGTTGCTTAAGTATTCAATATTCCTTTGTTTCAAATACAAACATTTCCAATTTAAACGGTAAATATATGAAAAAAAAAAAAGTTAAATTTTTCTGTTACTTGAAGTGTTTACATTCCCCAAAATGCACACAAAATGGCCGCCAAAGACGATAAGTGTCATTTGTTCATTTAGAGATGTATGTATCATAAAAGACTTCTACAAGTGCTTTAGGTAATGAAAGGTTTAATAATTTGTCTATTGTCATGTGTCACTAAAGATTAATTGCAATGCAATACAGATTAAGCTGACGAAACAGAAAGTCAGTACAGCTCTGTAGCTTTCCTGCTGGAAAATTCATGATGAACTTGAGAAGGTGTGGTGCACAGTAAATGTCAAAATTTATAAGAAACGTCTCATTATTGAGACTGAGGATAGCAGGTGAATCTAAAAGTAGAAAGCGTTTGAGTTGAAAGCACTCGAAAGAGTTGAGTTAAAGTAGTTCCGGCATAAATTGTGCCAGAATACTCCGGTTGTTTGCAGGTTGAAAATGGCGGGCATCCGTTAGGAATTCGAAATCAATCTGAAATGCACTGTATTAGTTCTTGTCACAGTGCTACTAATGAACATGGGTATTAGTTAACCCTTTACCACACAATGCCGACTTTTGACAACCCTGGGGAAGAAGCCTTTTGAAAACTTTGTGAGAAAATGCTGGTAACCAGCATTTTCTCCTTTTCTCACAATGTTTTCTACCCTATCAAAGAAAAATTGCAACTTTTCAGCCACACCTAAATTGTCGTCTGCAAATGCTTTCAATTTGGATAAGGCTAACAGTTTGCTGCCTGGTAAAGAGTTACGATACAATTATGCTAGTCTTTTACACAGCGATAAATCTTGTCAAAATTTGTCAAAAGCTCTCAACTGAATTTAATTCGATTAATGATACAAAACATTGCAGGAAAAGATTAATAGCATTTAAAGCACTCTCACATTTTAAGATGTCTAGAAAAAATGTTTACTTAATCACTGAAATAGTTCATTTTCTTCAGTATTTGTAACTTGAAATATGTCATATACATTGCATGCTTTGTAATTAATTGTTATGAAAATTGAGCTTGTATGCTTATGTGTCAAAATAAAATTTCTGTTCTGCTCTATATCAATGATTTTTGTGTCCATTACAAAAACTTTAATAATGACTTATTTGTGTTATTACAAAACTGCCATGAAAAAAAAATGAAGAATATCTTTATCAAAAAATATCAAAGTAAATTCCATTCAATACTGGCCATCAAAATTTTACTGATTCCTTAATTTATCCTTATATCCTTTTTTGTCCTTGGACATCTTTTTGAAGAAATTTGACAGATCTTTCACTCAGAGCTGATGAAATATCAAACAATGGATTACTCTACCATACACAAAAGTTTAGACCAGCTCAATTGGATTTTCAACAGTCTTGTGTGTGTACCTAATCTCTTTAGAGTCTTCATCACTTTTGTCTATTTACCTAATCTCTTTAGAGTCTTCATCATTGTTTGTATGTACCTAATCTCTTTAGAGTCTTCATCATTGTTGTCTATGTACCTAATCTCTTTAGAGTCTTCATCACTGTTTGTATGTACCTAATCTCTTTAGAGTCTATATTACTGCCATCGCTGTACCTAATCCCTTTAGAGTTTAGTCAGTGTTGTGTATGTACCTAATCTCTTTAGAGTCTTCATTACTTTTTCAATGTACCTATTCTCTTTAGAGTTTTTATTATGGTTTGTACCGGTATGTACCAAATCTCTTTAGAGTTTTCATCATTGTTGTCGATGTACCTAATCTCTTTAGAGTCTTCATCACTGTTTGTATGTACCTAAACTCTTTAGAGTTTTCATTGCTGTTGTGTTTGTACCTAATCTCTTTAGAGTCATCATCTCTGTTGTTTATGCACATAATCTCTTTAGAGTTTCATCATTGTTGTGTATGTACCTAATCTCTTTCGAGTCTTCATCACTTTTGTCTATGTACCTAATCTCTTTACAGTCTTCATCATTGTTTGTATGTAGCTAATCTCTTTAGTGTTTCATCATTGTTGTCTATGTACCTAATCTCTTTAGAGTCTTCATCATTGTTTGTATGTACCTAATCTCTTTAGAGTCTTAATCACCGTTGTCTCTGTATCTAATCTCTTTAGAGTCTTTATCACCGTTGTCTCTGTACCTAATCTCTTTAGAGACATCGTCACTGTTGTCTCTGTACCTAATCTCTTTAGAGTCATCGTCACTGTTGTCTTTGTACCTTATCTCTTTAGAGTTTCATCAGTGTTGTGTATGTACCTAATCTCTTTAGAGTCTTCATCACTTTCGTCTATGTACCTAATCTCTTTAGAGTCTTCATCATTGTTTGTATGTACCTAATCTCTTTAGAGTCTTCATCATTGTTGTCTATGTACCTAATTTTCTTTAGAGTCTTCATCATTGTTTGTATGTACCTAATCTCTTTAGAGTCTATATTACTGCCATCTCTGTATCTAATCGGTTTAGAGTATAGTCAGTGTTGTGTATGTACCTAATCCCTTTAGAGTCTTCATTACTTTTTTCAATTTACCTAATCTCTTTAGAGTTTTTATTTTGGTTTGTATGTACCTAATCTCTTTAGAGTTTTCATCATTGTTGTCGATGTACCAAATCTCTTTAGAGTCTTCATCGTTGTTTGTACGTACCTATACTCTTTAGAGTTTTCATTGCTGTCATGTTTGTACCTAATCTCTTTAGAGTTATCATCTCTGTTGTCTATGTACGTAATCACTTTAGAGTTTCATACATGTTGTGTATGTACCTAATCTCTTTAGAGTCTTCATCACTTTCGTCTATGTACCTAATCTCTTTAGAGTCTTCATCATTGTTTGTATGTACCTAATCTCTTTAGAGTCTACATTACTGCTGTCTCTGTACCTCTGTTTCATCAATGTTGTGTATGTACCTAATCTTTGTAGAGTCTTCATCATTTTTGTCTCTGTACCTTATCTCTTTAGAGTTTCATCAGTGTTTTGCATATACCTAATATCTTTAGTATCTTCATCTCTGTTGTCTACATACCTAATCTCTTAAGAGTTTCATCAATGTTGTGTATGTACCTAATCTCTTTAGAGTCTTCATCACTTTTGTCTATGTACCTTATCTCTTTAGAGTCTTCATCATTGTTTGTATGTACCTAATCTCTTTAGAATCTTTATCACTGTTGTCTCTGTACCTAATCTCTTGCCCGCCTTGGTGGCTCAGTGGTGAGCGTGTCGGACTCATGACCTGGTGGTTGTGAGTTCGATACCTGGTTGAGGCGAACTTTCTTTCCGGCGTATTTTCGCCTCTCACCTCTGCTGAAGCATGTGAGAAAAGTAGTCGGTGGCTTTGGAAAGAAAGTTGTGTTAGTACTGGTGTGAGAAAGCCAGGAAACACATGTGCATCACCGACCGCCATGATATGACCTTAGCTGTTAAAGTGGCGTTAAATCCCAATACAACCAACCAACCAACCAACCTAATCTCTTTAGAGTCTTTGTCACTGTTGTCTTTGTACCTAATCTCTTTAGAGTTTCATCAGTGTTGTGTATGTACCTAATCTCTTTAGAGTCTTCATCACTTTTGTCTATGTACCTAATCTCTTTAGAGTCTTCATTATTGTTTGTTTGTACCTAATCTCTTTAGAGTCCTTATTAGTTTTATTTGAGTACCTAATTTCTCTTTAGTCCTCATTTCTGTTGTCTATGTTCCTAATCTTGTAAAAGGGCCATGCCACCTTAACGCTTTGAATGGTGCTGAAAAAAATTGATTGTACGAGTATTTGTTGGATGGCGGTGTAAATTAATGTGGAATCAGAATTTAAAGGGTCTGTTTAACATATTTCGGTTAAAAACATCTCAATATCAATTAAGTTTTAGCCATTTAATGTTGTCGCTTGCAAAAGGGAAACATATGCATTTCTACTTTAAACCTGCTATTGTTTATACGTGTATATACCTAAATGCTTTAGAGTTCATACTGCTTTCTAGGTACCTTAACAGGCTGGAATACATCATTACTGCTTTCTATGTACTAACCACATATGGACAGACAAAATTGTGGTTATATACTCTTTCATCGCAAAAACAGACTGGCTGACAAACATAATTTCAAGTATATTAACTCTGCCCATTTTAAGAGAAGTTGGCTGTAGAAGACACAAAAAAATTAACCTGCTTCCGATAGGTCCCGGGCTTTAGCGCAAGGATATAAAAATTGGCATAAAGTAGTTCAAAATAATATCAAGAATATTGCCGTTTTCTTCATAATTTACAGTCATCCAAGAAAATATTTCTATTTGAATTTTGATTGGCAGATCTTCCATACAATACATATTTCTACATATTCCAAAATATCCATTTTGTTACAGCGTACGCGAACTCTTTCGAGTCTATACCGAGACAGCGTACTCAAACTCTTCGGAGTTCTAGTTCAACCCAGGTGACTTCTAAAATCCAATAAGACAGATGTAAAGATTAATTAGTTACTTTTTTTCCAGAGGCAGCTAATGAGGTTCTTTGTAAACTCCCACATGGCAAGCTCGACATATGTTGCCCTGGGCAACCTAGTTAATGAGAAAAAACAGCCAAAAAAATTACTATATTAAGGTTATTTATATTAGAATATGTAACATAGTACCTGACTGTGTAGGTCTTAGATCAGACTGCACATTTTGTGCCATTTGATTTTGATCTACACTGATTGCAAAAATAACTTAAGTTGGTTCCAGGGCTTTAGTGTTAAAAATATCAATGGGGGCCGGATTTCTGAATGGACATAAAAAAGTCATGAGCCAGAAATTTTTTAGTGAGCTACAATGTGTCCAGATATAGACTTTCTTTTACCATTGAAAAGCTGGGAACACAGAATTTTATTTGAAACCAAATTCAGTGATGTTTTTTATGGAATGAAAATTTTAGCATGGGGCTGAACCTCAACCCGTGGCCTCCAGGTCACTAGTCCTACACTTTACCACTAAGCCGCGCAGGACCCTACAATGTCCCTGAGAACATTTAGAAAATTAGTGAGAATAAGATTACTTTTACTTTTACCCGTAGGCTGCTAGGCGCGACTCAATACTCTTTTGCAGACAATGTGGATCAAGATCAGACCGCCCAGAACATGCAGTCTGATCCCGAGTCCACTCTGCCCGAGGCTCGAGTTTTTTGTCTAGCTTTGGAAAATATCATGGGAAGAGGAAAAATTGCAGTTTACCACAATGTTTTCAACCCCTTGAAAGGAAAACTCCATCATTGTAGCCACATTTGAAATTTTGCTTGCAGATGCTTTCAATTTGAACTAGATTAAAATTTTGTTCTCTGGTGAACTAGTATGACAGTTGCGGAAAGTATTGAGGGAAGCTTTTAAGGTTGATGCCTGGCTTGACCCCAAGGAAGAAAGGCTCTGAAAGCACCATGGGAAAAGGAGAAAATGCTGTCACTGTTTTCTACCCTTTACCAAACGACTAAATTTCAGACTGGTCCAAATTGAAAGCATTTGCAGATGACAGTGTAGATGTGGCTTAAATGATGGAATTATTGTTGATAGAGTAGAAAACATAGTGGGAAAAGGAGAAAACGCTAGTTACCAGCATTTTCTCCTTTTCCCACTATGTTTTCAAAAGCATTCTTTGTTTGGGTCATTAAAACTCAGGATTGTGTAGTAGAGGGTAAAGGACCAGATCCATCTGATCATCTAAGCCATAGTTACTTTACCATGTAACTAGAATTATTTTTCTTCTTTTCCTGCAATGTTTTCAGCCCATTTAAAAACAAATTCCATCATTTAACCCTTTACCACACAATCTCGACTTTTTAACAACCCCAAGAAAGAAGCCTTTTGAAAACATTGTGAGTAAAGGAGAAAATGCTGTTAACCAGCATTTTCTCCTTTTACCACAATGTTTTCTACCCTCTCAAAAGCATATTTCAATTTTTGAGTCACATTTATTTTGTCGTCTGCAAATGCTTTCATTTTGGACTAATCTAAAATTCACTCGCTTTCATCTGCAAAGTGTTCAACATGGATGTTAAACCTTTACCGCACAATCCCAAGTTTTAACAACCCTGAGGAAGAAGGCATTTGAAAATATTGAGGGAAATAGAGAAAATACTGGTAACCAACATTTTCTCCTTTTCCCACAATGTTTTCTATTCTTTGGAATACAATATCAAAAGCATATGCCACTAGTTGAGCCACACACACTGTTGATTTGTCATCTGTAAATGCGTTCAGTTTGGACGGATTGAAAATTTTGTGATTTGGTAAAGAGTGAAGACTAACATTCAGCATGGAACTGGCGTAATTTCCAGGGAGCAGAACTGAGAGAGATTAGTATATGTTGTTTCGCAATTGATATAAAACAAGTGCAAGCCATGCCCTGAAAAGAGGGCTTAATGCATCTGCAGACAGTATCGACTCAGGTCAGCCTGCACGCTCAGCACAGGCTGACTCAGGCCAAAACTTTTTGCTTTTGGTAAATTTTCTGCATGTCTAAGGACCAGTCTACCTCGTGATTCAGTTGGTTGTTGACTTGTTACAGAAAGTGGATTTTTATGGATCCATAATTATGTGATGGCTTGCCTTGTACACTGGACCACGAGATGCATTAAGCCCCCTTTTGCCAGAGCATGGCTCACATGTTCACACTAAGTCTAACACCTGGTAAAGAAGCAAGACAGATCTGGGCCTGTACTCAACCATTCTCAACCCTTTTTACCGCACAATTACGCCTTTTGATGCCCCTGGGAAAGAAGCCTTTTTGAAAACATTGTGGGAAAAGGAGAAAATGCTGTTAACCAGCATTTTCTCCTTTTCCCACAATGTTTTCTACCCTATCAAAGAAAAATTGCACCATTTTAGCCAAATTGAAATTGTCGTCTGCAAATGCTTTCAATTTGGAGAAGGCTAAAATTTTGTCGTCTGGTAAAGGGTTAAACAATTTGAAAGTGACACAAATTCTGATTGGCTAAACAATTTGGTTTAGCCTATCAGAAATTGTGTTACTTTCAAATTTAGAAGATTTTGGAGAATAGGATTAGGAATGTACTTAAGAATGGTAGGTGAATACAGACCCTGGTGTGTCTGTTTTGTTAAGGTCAAACTGAGGACAACATCATGTAGATAGTCAAAATCTAGATCTTGCTATATTTAAAAAGTGAAGGTGAACAGTAAAGGATAAACACTGCATTATATCAGATACCATCATAACTTTATCTCTGGGCAATATTACCCCTTTATCAAACGACAAAATTAAAGAGTCATCCAAATTGAAAGCATTTACAGACGACAAATTCAGTGTAACTCAAAAATTAAACTGTGTGTTGGGAAGGGTAGAAAACATTGTGGGAAAAGGAGAAAATGCTGGTTGCCAGCATTTTCTCCTTTTCCCACAATGTTTTCAAAAGGCTTCTTTCTCAGGGTCGTTAAAAGTCGGGATTGTGTGGTAAAGAGTTACTTAAGCCTGTACCCTACAATCCCGAGTTTTAACAACCCTGAAGTAGATGGCCTTTGAAAATATAGTGAGAAAAGATGAAAATGCTGGTAACCAGCATTTTCTCCTTTTCCCACAAGGTTTTCTACCCTATCAAACTCAGATTCCTTCATTTAAGCCACATTTAAATTGTCATCTGCAAGAGCTTTTCAGTTTGGCCAAGTCTACAGTAGTGTATAATATGTACCTTCTAGGAGAATCCGGCGCCTGCCCCAGAATTCCCATCCCCCGATATTCGAGCCAGAATGCCCATCCGTTTTTTGTCCCAGAAGGTACATCCATTTTTGTAAAAAAAATAAAAATTAAAAAATAATAAAAAAATAAATTTCCCCACGCGCGTCTCCCCAAAAAATTCCCGATCCTACTATCTTCCTATCCCCTTGCGCGTCTCTCAGAAAAAAAATTTATAACTCACAAAAGTTATAAATTCTCGTTCGAAAAAAAAAAATTTTTATTTTTAGTTTAAAATTCCTTATTTTCAAAAAATTTTTTTATAAATTTTCGTTTGTAAAAAGAAAAAAATTGATTTTTATAAAAATTTTTTTAAAGCATTGAATGTCAAAAAAATGGCAGATACGGAGATTAACATTAGTAATTTTAGAAAATTTATGAATTACCCGGATAAGTTTAAGAATGATGACTGAGTTCATAGTTGAAGACAAAATATTAGATGATTGGCGTTATCCTCCTCATAGGAGTATAAGAAATATAAAAAGGAAAATTAAATTGTTTGGCAAAGAATTAGGTGCCATGTGCCGTAAAATGCGCGAAATACAAAAAGAATTTTATACGTTAAAAAAGGATAACAAAAACGACGAAAAGCAACAAAAATGTTTGAAAGAATTTAAACTTTACTTAGATGATTTTAAAATGATAACTCAACAAGCGTGCTTGTTAAAAAAAAAAGCATGGTGAATAGCTTTGTGTATAAAAGTGAAATACACCATTATTTATAAAATTTTGGGAAGACCAATAGAAATTCCTGCAGAAAATTTTTGGAGAGGATTTTATTTGGAAAAATTTTTAAAGCACGATCCCGACAGTATTTTTAGCTCACCTGAGCACAGAGTGCTCAATGTGAGCTTTTGTGATCACCCAATGTCCGTCGTCCGTCGTCCGTCATCCGTTGTCCACAATTTCTTTAAACATCTTCTCCTCCTAAACCACTGGGCCAATCTTGATGAAACTTGGCAGGGATGTTCCTCAGGTCAAGCTCTACCAAAGTTGTTCAAGAGATTGAATTCCACCCATAACTCTGGTTGCCATGGCAACCAAAAGGAAAAAAAGAAATCTTTAAAAATCTTCTTCTCTGAAACTAGAAGGCGTAGAGCTTTGATATTTGGTATGTAGCATCTTCTAGTGGACCTCTACCAAGTTTGTTCATATGATGTCCCTGGGGTCAAAACTGGCCCCGCCCCGGGGGTCACAAGTTCAAACGTAGGAACAAAGAAGGAAAACTTTAAAATTCTTCTTCTCTGAAACTGGAAGGCGTGGAGCTTTGATATTTGGCATGTAGCATCTCCTAGTGGACCTCTACCAAGTTTGTTCATATGATGTCCCTGGGGTCAAAACTAGCCCCGACCCGGGGGTCACAAGTTTCGAACATAGGAACAAAGAATGAAAAATTTAAAATTCTTCTTCTCTAAAACTGGAAGGCGTAGAGCTTTGATATTTGGCATGTAGCATCTCCTAGTGGACCTCTACCAAGTTTCTTCATTTGACGCCCCTGGGGTCAAAACAGGCCCCGCCCCGGGGGTCACAAGTTTCAAACATGGGAACAAAGAATGAAAACTTTAAAATTCTTCTTCTCTGAAACTGGAAGGCGTAGAGCTTTGATATTTAGTATGTAGCATCTCCTAGTGGACTTCTACCAAGTTTGTTCATATGATGCCCCTGGGGTCAAAACTGGCCCCGCCCCGGGGGTCACAAGTTTCAAACATAGGAACAAAGAATGAAAAATTTAAAATTCTTCTTCTCTAAAACTGGAAGGCGTAGAGCTTTGATATTTAGTATGTAGCATCTCCTAGTGGACCTGTACCAAGTTTGTTCATATGATATCCCTGGGGTCAAAACTGGCAATGACCCGGGGGTCACAAGTTTCAAACATAGGAACAAAGAAGGAAAACTTTAAAATTTTTGTTCTCTGAAACTGGAAGGCGTGGAGCTTTGATATTTGGCATGTAGCATCTCCTAGTGGACCTCTACCAAGTTTGTTCATATGATGTCCCTGGGGTCAAAACTGGCCCCGCCCCGGGGGTCACAAGTTTCAAACATAGGAACAAAGAAGGAAAACTTTAAAATTCTTCTTCTCTGAAACTGGAAGGCATGGAGCTTTGATATTTGGCATGTAGCATCTCCTAGTGGACCTCTACCAAGTTTGTTCATATGATGCCCCTGGGGTCAAAACTGGCCCCGCCCCGGGGGTCACAAGTTTCGAACATAGGAACAAAGAAGGAAAACTTTAAAATTCTTCTTCTCTGAAACTGGAAGGCGTGGAGCTTTGATATTTGTTATGTAGCATCTCCTAGTGGACTTCTACCAAGTTTGTTCATATAACACCCCTGGGGTCAAAACTGGCCCCGCCCCGGGGGTCACAAATTTCGAACATAGGAACAAAGAAGGAAAACTTTAAAGTTCTTCTTCTCTGAAACTGGAAGGCGTAGAGCTTTGATATTTGGCATGTAGCATCTCCTAGTGGACCTCTACCAAGTTTGTTCATATGATGTCCCTGGGGTCAAAACTGGCCCCGCCCCCGGGGTCACAAATTTCGAACATAGGAACAAAGAAGGAAAACTTTAAAGTTCTTCTTCTCTGAAACTGGAAGGCGTGGAGCTTTGATATTTGGCATGTAGCATCTCCTAGTGGACCTCTACCAAGTTTGTTCATCAATTGACCTGACAATTGGTCAGAAATTGGATTATGCACGTTGAGTGAATTTCGCCTATTGACTCAGGTGAGCGACCCAGGGCCATCATGGCCCTCTTGTTTATAACACGTTTTTTGTTGAAATTTAAAAAAAATTTAATTTTTTTTTAAAAATTTTTGTTCGAAAAAAAAAAAAATGATTTTAATAAAAATTTTTTTCGAATAAAGCTGGAAAAAAATGGGAGCAAATAATAGTAAAGAAAATCAATTAAAAGAAAAAGAAGCAAAATTAGAAAGAATTTACAGGTTGATTAATTTTATAGACGAACAAATTTACGAAGTAGTACGTACAAAAACAGTAGAATCATCTCGTATTCATGTACTAGAAAATGAAAAACTAGCGATTTTAACCGAAATTAATGATCTAAATAAACGAAAAAATGATATAGAAAATGAAATATTAGCTACTGTTGCTTTTCACGAAGACCTGGAAAGATTGTTAGAAGAATTTGAAGCGAAGGAAATAGAATTATTAACGGAGAAAAAAAAAAAATAAGTAACCAATGTATTGAAATACTCAATGAAACTGGTTATGAAGCAGACTTTGACGAAGATTCTGATCCTGATGGGGAAGATCCATCTTTTGGCAGGCGACTACTATATGGCGATCCCGATGAAGATATTCCCGAAGATTTAGATGGAGAAAGTGAGGTAAGCTGGCATGATGAAGAACCCGAAGAAAAAACTTTAATCATGCACGATCAATGTTGCGTATGTTATGATGAGAAACCTACAATAATTAATATCCCTTGCGGTCACGTTTGCATGTGCAAGGATTGTAATACTAAAAACGTGGGGAAGAAATGAATGCGCTATTTGCAGAACGGTAATAAAGAATTTCTACGTAATAAAACAAGACCGTAGTCCCACGATAACAGAAAGATTAGTAAGATTTTTTTTCTCGAAAGACTAAGAAATCTATAACTTGTAAAAAGTTATAAATTTGGACACAAGTAATCCTTTAAATGACAAACCGGAAATTCTTCTATCACGACCTTATCTTTTATCCTAAACATGATATCTAAAAACCATTTTATCGAGGGATTTTGGTATTTTTCGTGTATTCCGGAAAACAAAACTCGTCCCGTGTGAAATACGGTTATGGTATCGTATTTTCTGGATAGTTTACGCACGTTTTGCGTCTTCGTAATTAACTCATAAAACTTATCGTAGGGTATTTCCTTTTCTAAATGTACAACATTATCTTCCCTACTTATATCAAGCTCGTAAACCGGCATATCATCGATGGATTTTACGGGCGACATAAACTTGATTCCTATAAAATCTGCTATGGATGGTAAAAGGTTATATCGTTTATTGTCGACGAAATAGTTTCTCAGTTTTTCTTTGTCCACGGAAAACCCTAAATTAATAATAATATTTCTCATTACGGAAACCAAGTAAATCTTTACACTATCGAGTAAAATACATGACAGGGTTGTCTTGAGTACGTCCCATAAAAAGACTAAACCTTTTACGCAATGATCGTAAGACTTACACCCAGTAAGTTGTATTACCCCGTTTTTAAAAAGTTTTAAGTTGATTTTTTTCTCATCGAAGAAAAAAAAAATAAAATACAACTAAAAAAATTTTTCGGATTGCTTTTTAGCTCTACTGGCTGAAAGCCAGCAGAGCTTATGTCATGGCGGGGTTTCCGTCGTCCGTCCGTCCGTCTGTCCGTCCGTTAGTCTTTTTCTTGTTTACACGATAAAGTCTGCATTTGTTGCCGGATTTTCATGAAACTTGCACAGTTTGTTTATCTCATCAATAGCTTCAACCCTATTGAATTTGAAAAAAATCCAACAAACAGTATGGGAAAAGTAGCCATTTCAAGTTGAAAATTTCCAGTTCTTGTTTACGCGATAAAGTCTGCAAATAACTTCAGATTTTCGTGAAACTTGCACAGTTTGTTTATTTCATCAATAGCTTCAACCCTATCGACTTTGAAAAAAATCCAACAAATAGTATGGGAAAAGTAGCCATTTAAAGTTGAAAATTTAAATTTTCTGTTCTTGTTTACGCAATAAAATCTGTATTTCTGGTCAGATTTTCATGAAAATCACACAGTTTGTTTATCTCATCAGTAGCTTCAACCCTATTGATTTTGAAAAAAAAATCGAAGAAACAATGTGGGAAAAGTAGCCATTTCATGTTGAAAATTTCCAATTCTTGTTTACATGATAAAGTCTGCATTTGTAATGAGATTTTTGTGAAATTCACCCAGTTGTTTTGTCTCATCAACAGCTTGAATCCTATTGATTTTGAAAAAAAATCCAAGAAACAATGTGGGAAAAGTAGCCATTTTTTGTTGTTGAAAATTTACATTTCCTGTTTAAGGGATTAAGCTTGTAGTTTGGGTTGGATTTTGGTCCCTGCCAGTAGAGCATATTCAGGCCCTTCAGGGCCTTCTAGTTCCTACTTCTTTCGGAATATAAGACATACGCGCTAATTCGGGCGTCTTAATGATCTCTTTAAGCAACTTTTCTAAGTTAAGACCATCTATGTTTGTGTAAGCCATAAATACTTGGGTAGAAACTTTTTCGTTCATTTTTAAAACGAAAAAATTTAGTTACTTGGACAAAAATTCCTATTTTTCATTTATTTTTTATTTAAAAAAGTTAAATAAAAAATTGACTTAAGTAAAAAATTTTTTCATATATAAAGCGTATAATGGCAAAAAATTAGACAAAGTTTCAAGACTTCGATATAAATAATTTAAGAATTTGCGATGGCGCAATAAATAGGTCTTACAATTATCAATCAGTAGGGATCTTATACGAATATCCGGATGGAGAAACGAGAGCTTTACGATTACGTTCAGGTCCCTTATTTACGTATGGAATAAAAGCTTATAAAGATAATTCGAAAGATTACTTTATGACTATTTTATCTTTTAACGACTAAGAAAATCCGTCACAGAAAGAAACTGGATTTAAAAAAGTATTAGATGATATTTCGGATTTTTTACGAAAAGAAGCGCCTAAAAAATGTATAAAAAATGATAAAAATATTAAAAATAAGAATTTTAATGATTTAGAAATTGTTAACGGAGATATTTTTTACCTGAGACTAAAACAAACTAAAATATACGACGAACATGGAAATCACGTACAAAGCTTTATAGATACTAGTTTTTTCGAAAAAGGTAAAGATAACAAACTCGTAAAAAAAGGCCCTCTTTCTTTCACAAAAATAAGATGTAAAGTAATCGTCTATATGGATATAACGGATATTTTTATTAATTGTACTACAATTAAAATACGTACTAGTGTTTCCGAAGTTCTTATTATTAAAAAGAATGTTCCTCAACCTATAAGAACAGGTATAAACCAATTTACCCCTTCTTCGGAATTAACATTTGGTTCCGACGATGAAAGCGAAACTGAAGATGATCAAGAAAATGTTACTGCTTTATAATATTAAAAAGTAAATTTATAACTTTTTTAAAAGTTATAAATTTTTATAAATCGAGTTCTATAAGTATCGTTAAATAAGCATTTTTTACATTAAGATTGCTAGTCTTCGTTAATAAGTTTATGACGTCGCACTGCTTTATTTCTAAAGGTTGAGGAAAAACTACACAACTACAGCCTTTTTCCGTTTCTTTTATTAAGGAGTAGTCAGTTTTTTCGTCGCCGTTTACGACTACGTTAATTTTTATCTCTTCTTCTAAAGGCTTATTTCCTTTTAAAACCATTAAAGAACCTCTTATAATTCTACCCGAAACTGACATGCAATAACCCCCTAATCCGTGCGATCTTCCCCTACTGCCATTACCGAAAGAAAACTCGTAATTTCCTTCTAATAAACTTCCTTGTTCCTCAGCGTGAACGCTTATTATAGGTTTATTTATTTCCTGCCTGGATAAAGCTAATAGCCGCTCGGATAAAGCTAATAGTCGCTCGGTTAAAAAAGATTTCGTTACAGGATCATCCTTATCGACGGGTTTGGGCAACCTCGTAATTCTTTTTCCTTTCATATCTATTTGACCATTCGCGGTAAAAGAACCGTCAATGTTTCTCGTTAAAACTTCTCCCCCCATGGCCGCTAAAACTGTACTATCTACGTAAAATTTATTCGCGGCTTGCTGCTCTTCTTAAGGAGTTCCGATATTAGCAATTCTTCGTCCTCCCATAGAAATGTCCACAGTCGCTATATAACCTGCGGGACCGTAAACGAAAGCTTGATTAGCGAAATCTACGTAATTCTTAGTCGCGGCGTCTTGCGGTTCTGCGGGGTTTAAAAGATTCGTCAACTGGTAACCTCGCATATCTATATTCGCGATGGCCGAAAAACTACCGTCTTGTTGTTGAACTATCGCTCTACCGCTATCATCCACATATTTTTTAGTAGCGGCTTTGCTCGGTTCCGTAGGATCGTCTAAGTTTTTTATCTTATTAAATCCCATGTTTAAATATCCCGTAATGTGATAACCCCCATTTTTGTCCAATAACCCCGCGTTGGAATCGACATAATCCTTGGTCGCTACGTCTTGAGGATTTACGGGATTACTAACCCTCGTTAATGTATTACCAGTAACTTCCGTCGTTCCGTCTTTACGCAAAAAATTATTATTTATGTAAGTCAATGACGCTTCATCGTCGCTCGGTTTAACATCATCCATTCTTCCAAATTTATCAACGGGCATCTTTTTTATTTAAAAAAGTTTATTTAAAACTCGTTGAAATTTATTCCCCAAGGTTAGCTCTTTAAGAACGTACAAACATAAATGGCTGCAAAATACTTGCCCGGCTCGTTGTAATTGGTCCGAATTATAAAATATCGGATCTACCAGATAGTCTCGAAGTTCGATAGGCGGTTGGACGCAGTAACTGTCGAAATAAATTTTTTGTTTACCGTTTTTATACCAAGCGACCCAATGCGTCCCGGGGCCGCTCGTGTCATCGAGATTTAATATGCCGCATTCCTTTTTTCTACACCTTCTCGGTAAAGCGTTTCGTAAAAATATCCCCCTAAAAGAAGGAATTTTTAATTTTCTCGCTGCATCTTCTAGTTCGAAGTTGCTCAACGGTTTGTTCGGTAAAATTACGTTTTTGATCGCGATATCCGACATTTTTTTTATACCTAAGTATTTTTAATGTTCTTGTTGTCAACCCAAGAATTAAACTCGTCGGAATACCCTTTCCATTTTACCAAAGATTTCTTTTTTCCCTTTTTAATAACCTTTTCTATCCTAAATAACTCCTGACTAGTTTTTTGTAGTTCGGGTTCGTAAAAGGTACCTCGTATTTCTTCTCCGTTAAGATCCGTAATTTTATACATTATGGGTGACGTACGTTTTACTTCGGAAATCGTAAAAACCTCTTCAGTCCATCTTGTGGTATAACCCTTTTCGAAGGTCTTTTTCTTTTTAGATATCCTTACTTTATCGCCTATGGAAAACTTAGGATTTATATCTCTTACTTCGTGACGTTCGGGATAAAGAGTTTTCCAAACTTTGGTTTCATTAACCTTTTTACTAGCGTTTACTGGCGTCATCTTAATAGAAGAATGTTTCGCGTTATTATATTCTTTAACGAGATCCGGCAGCACGTTAATGTAAACGTTAGTGGAATTAGCGGAAAAATATTTCCACATTTTTTCTTTCATCGTTCTAATCCATCTCTCGATGACGCTAGACTTCATTTTCGGTAGAATACAACCCTATCAGGTCTTTAACATCCTTGTTATAAAACTCTTTACCCTTATCCACCCACATTATTTCCGGTTTTCTCTCTTTAAAAGTACTCTTTAATGCCGCGGCGACAAATTTTCCTGTTTTATTAGCTCACCTGAGCACATAGTGCTCAGCGTGAGCTATTGTGATCGATCGTTGTCCGGCGTCCGTCCGTCCGTGTGTCTGTTCGTCCGTCCGTCCGTGAACAATCACTTAAAGAATCTTCTCCTCTGAAACCGCCCAACAGATTTCAGTGAAACTTCACAGAAATGATCCTTAGGTGATGCACTTTCAAAATACTTCAAAGATTTGAATTCCATGAAGAACTCTGGTTGCCATGGCAACCGAGAGAAAAAACTTTAAAAATCTTCTTGTCCCAAACCATAAGGGCTAGAGCTCTCATATTTGGCATGTAGCATCATCTAGTGGCCCTCTACCAAAATACTTCAAATTATGGCCCTAGTGTTGAAAATGGCCCTATGTTGTGGGTTCTCGGATTTCACATAGAGATAAAGAAGGAAATCTTTAAAAATCTTCTTGTCCCAAACCATAAGGGCTACAGCTCTCATATATGGCATGTAGTATCATCTAGTGGCCCTCTACCAAAATACTTCAAATAATGGCCCTAGTGTGGAAATTGGCCCTATGTTGTGGGTTCTCGGATTTCACATAGAGATAAAGAAGGAAATCTGTAAAAATCTTCTTGTCCCAAACCGTAGGGGCCAGAGCTTTCATATTTGGCATGTAGCATCATCTAGTGGCCGTCTACCAAAATACTTTAAATTATGGCCCTATTGTTGAAAATGGCCCTATGTTGTGGGTTCTCGGATTTCACATAGAGATAAAGAAGGAAATCTTTAAAAATCTTCTTGTCCCAAACCATAAGGGCTAGAGCTCTCATATATGGCATGTAGTATCATCTAGTGGCCCTCTACCAAAATACTTCAAATTATGGCCGTAGTGTTGAAAATGGCCCTATGTTGTGGGTTCTCGGATTTCACATAGAGATAAAGAAGGAAATCTGTAAAAATCTTCTTGTCCCAAACCTTAAGGGCTAGAGCGTTCATATTTGGCATGTAGCATCATCTAGTGACCCTCTACCAAAATACTTCAAATTATGGCCCTACTGTTGAAAATGGCCCTATGTTGTGGGTTCTCGGATTTCACATAGAGATAAAGAAGGAAATCTGTAAAAATCTTCTTGTCCCAAACCATAAGGGCTAGAGCTCTCATATATGGCATGTAGTATCATCTAGTGACCCTCTACCAAAATACTTCAAATTATGGCCCTAGTGTTGAAATTGGCCCTATGTTGTGGGTTCTCGGATTTCACATAGAGATAAAGAAGGAAATCTGTAAAAATCTTCTTGTCCCAAACCTTAATGGCTAGAGCTTTCATATTTGGCATGTAGTATCATCTAGTGGCCCTCTACCAAAATACTTCAAATTATGGCCCTATGTTGTGGGTTCTCGGATTTCACATAGAGATAAAGAAGGAAATCTGTAAAAATCTTCTTGTCCCAAACCTTAAGGGCTAGAGCTTTCATATTTGGCATGTAGCATCATCTAGTGACCCACTACCAAAATACTTCAAATTATGGCCCTAGTTTGAAATTGGCCCTATGTTGTGGGTTCTCGGATTTCACAGAGAGATAAAGAAGGAAATCTTTAAAAATCTTCTTGTCCCAAACTATAAGGGCTAGAGCTCTCATATATGGCATGTAGTATCATCTAGTGGCCCTCTACCAAAATACTTCAAATAATGGCCCTAGTGTGGAAAATGGCCCTATGTTGTGGGGTCTCGGATTTCACATAGAGATAAAGAAGGAAATCTGTAAAAATCTTCTTGTCCCAAATCATAAGGGCTAGAGCTCTCATGTATGGCATGTAGTATCATCTAGCGGCCCTCTACCAAAATGCTTCAAATTATGGCCCTAGTGTTGAAAATGGCCCTATGTTGTGGGTTCTCGGATTTCACATAGAGATAAAGAAGGAAATCTTTAAAAATCTTCTTGTCCCAAACCTTAAGGGCTAGAGCTCTCATATATGGCATGTAGTATCATCTAGTGACCCTCTACCAAAATACTTCAAATTATGGCCCTAGTGTTGAAATTGGCCCTATGTTGTGGGTTCTCGGATTTCACATAGAGATAAAGAAGGAAATCTGTAAAAATCTTCTTGTCCCAAACCTTAAGGGCTAGAGCTTTCATATTTGGCATGTAGCATCATCTAGTGGCCCTCTACCAAAATACTTCAAATTATGGCCCTAGTTTGAAAATGGCCCTATGTTGTGGGTTCTCGGATTTCACATAGAGATAAAGAAGGAAATCTGTAAAAATCTTCTTGTCCCAAACCTTAAGGGCTAGAGCTTTCATATTTGGCATGTAGCATCATCTAGTGACCCTCTACCAAAATACTTCAAATTATGGCCCTAGTGTTGAAAATGGCCCTATGTTGTGGGTTCTCGGATTTCACATAGAGATAAAGAAGGAAATCTTTAAAAGTCTTCTTGTCCCAATCCATAAGGGCTAGAGCTCTCATATATGGCATGTAGTATCATCTAGTGGCCCTCTACCAAAATACTTCAAATAATGGCCCTAGTGTGAAAATTGGCCCTATGTTGTGGGTTCTCGGATTTCACATAGAGATAAAGAAGGAAATCTGTAAAAATCTTCTTGTCCCAAACCGTAAGGGCTAGAGCTTTCATATTTGGCATGTAGCATCATCTAGTGGCCCTCTACCAAAATACTTCAAATTATGGCCCTAGTGTTGAAAATGGCCCTATGTTGTGGGTTCTCGGATTTCACATAGAGATAAAGAAGGAAATCTTTAAAAATCTTCTTGTCCCAAACCATAAGGGCTAGAGCTCTCATGTATGGCATGTAGTATCATCTAGTGACCCTCTACCAAAATACTTCAAATTATGGCCGTAGTGTTGAAAATGGCCCTATGTTGTGGGTTCTTGGATTTCACATAGAGATAAAGAAGGAAATCTTTAAAAATCTTCTTGTCCCAAACCATAAGGGCTAGAGCTTTCATATTTGGCATGTAGCATCATCTAGTGACCCTCTACCAAAATACTTCAAATTATGGCCCTAGTCTTGAAAATGGCCCTATGTTGTGGGTTCTCGGATTTCACATAGAGATAAAGAAGGAAATCTTTAAAAATCTTCTTGTCCCAAACCTTAAGGGCTAGAGCTCTCATATATGGCATGTAGTATCATCTAGTGACCCTCTCTCAAAACACTTCAAATTATGGCCCTAGTGTTGAAATTGGCCCTATGTTGTGGGTTCTCGGATTTCACATAGAGATAAAGAAGGAAATCTTTAAAAATCTTCTTGTCCCAAACCTTAAGGGCTAGAGCTTTCATATTTGGCATGTAGCATCATCTAGTGACCCTCTACCAAAATACTTCAAATTATGGCCCTAGTGTTGAAAATGGCCCTATGTTGTGGGTTCTCGGATTTCACATAGAGATAAAGAAGGAAATCTTTAAAAATCTTCTTGTCCCAAACCATAAGGGCTAGAACTCTCATATATGGCATGTAGTATCATGTAGTGGCCCTCTACCAAAATACTTTAACCCTTTACTGCACAATGACGCCTTTTGACGCCCCAGGGAAAGAAGCGTTTTGAAAACATTGTGGGAAAAGGAGAAAATGCTGGCAACCAGCATTTTCTCCTTTTCCCACAATGTTTTCTACCCTATCAAAGAAAAGGTGCACCAATTGAGCCACATTGAAATTGTCGTCTGCAAATGCTTTCAATTTGGACAAGGGTAAAATTTTGTCGTCTGGTAATGGGTTATATAATGGCCCTAGTGTGGAAATTGGCCCTATGTTGTGGGTTCTCGGATTTCACATAGAGATAAAGAAGGAAATCTGTAAAAATCTTCTTGTCCCAAACCGTAAGGGCTAGAGCTTTCATATTTGGCATGTAGCATCATCTAGTGGCCCTCTACCAAAATACTTCAAATTATGGCCCTAGTGTTGAAAATGGCCCTATGTTGTGGGTTCTCGGATTTCACATAGAGATAAAGAAGGAAATCTTTAAAAATCTTCTTGTCCCAAACCATAAGGGCTAGAGCTCTCATATATGGCATGTAGCATCATCTAGTGGCCCTCTACCAAAATACTTCAAGTAATGGCCCTAGTGTTGAAATTGGCCCTATGTTGTGGGTTCTCGGATTTCACATAGAGATAAAGAAGGAAATCTGTAAAAATCTTCTTGTCCCAAACCGTAAGGGCTAGAGCTTTCATATAGGGCATGTAGCATCATCTAGTGACCCTCTACCAAAATACTTTAAATTATGGCCCTAGTGTTAAAAGTTGACCCTATGTTGTGGGTTCTCGGATTTCACATAGAGATAAAGAAGGAAATCTTTAAAAAATCTTCTTGTCCCAAACCATAAGGGCTAGAGCTTTCATATTTGGCATGTAGCATTATGGTGTTGAGCTGAGTTGCATTTCAGGTGAGCGATTTAGGACCATCATGGTCCTCTTGTCTTTTAATGGAATCGGCCAACCGTATTTGGAAAAGATATCGATGACTGCGAGAAGATATTTTATACCCCGATTAAATTTAGAAAACGCTTGCATGTCTACTAAATCAGCAGCCCATATTTTATCGATACTGTTTACTAAGACTCTCCTTTTCTTAAATTTTCTTTTTACGGGTTTATGCAGCTCTTCCAACAGCGATGTCATGTCGATTTTTTTTTTTTTTAATCCCCATTCCGAATTTTTTCTTCGTTTCTATCATATTACTAACGAGGAATCGTTCCATTTTTTCTCTAATCGTCGGATTATAGATTCCCTTTAGCTCCGTTAACATATTAGCGTTGCAAATAGAATTTCTGGTAGCCGTGTCATTAAGATAGCAAATATCGTGATGGTATGCCACTTTATCAACCCGGTTTATCGGTTTACTCCATTCTTTAGGCGTTGAATTGGGATTGAGTCTTTTATTTAGCTTAGTACCGGGTCCAGTAAAATTATGACCCGGGAGATGCATTTCAACTGGTAAGTTATTAATAAACTTATTTAGTATTGAACCGCCCTTTTTTTTTTTTTTTAACGAATTTTGTTTTAGTCGTTCTGCATACGACGCATTTTCCGCGCACCATATTTCTTCCATTTTTACTAACAACGTAATTTACGTTACTAGTATCGGTGATTTTTCTACATTTAACGCAATACATCTTATTTATAATTTAAACTTATTTAAACGTATATAAAAAAATGGATGTCATAGATTTATCGTGGAACGAAGTAGTATCGAAGAGACTTAATAACCCTTTTTTACCTAAAAGCATTAGAGGACTAATTGTGGGTAAATCGGGATGCGGTAAAACGACGCTTTTACTTAATCTTTTGTTAAGATCGGATTGGCTCGATTACGATAATTTATGCGTTTTTGGAAAAAGTCTTTTTCAACTCGAATATCGTATACTTAAAAAAAGCTTTCGAAGAAAAACTACCGAAAGAGGCAATTTTAAAGTTGTTTAACATGCGCGATGAAGTTCAGGATAAAAACGTTTCTCCCGCGGCTTTGATCGAGAAATGGATTGAAACCCTAGAGAGTAAATCGAATATTAAATGTAGTTTTTTTGAAACTGCCGAGGATGTGCCTGATCCGAGAGAATTAAAATCGGAAAACAAAAATTTAATGATCTTCGATGATTTACTTTTAGAAAAGCAAAATAAATGCGAGTGTTACTATATACGCGGAAGACATAGTAACGTTGATTGCTTTTACCTTTCGCAAAACTATTTTAGGTTGCCAAGGCAAACTATTAGAGAAAATGCGAATTTTATCTGCCTTTTTTGTCAAGATCATAAAAACATTAATCATATTTATAGTGATCATGTTAGTGAAGATATGTCAAAAGAAGAGTTTAGAAAATTTTGCTACAAGGTATGGGAAAAACCTTTTGGTTTTATCGTTATCGATTTATCGAGTAAAAAAGACGAAGGAAAATATAGGGACGGTTTTGACAACTTTTATATACCTTATTCGATAGAGTAAAAAAAAAATTGAAGATAATAAAATTTAAAGAAATAATAATTGTAAAAAAATGGCGTGCGATAATCAAGTAAATTTTTTTACACTCAATTATAGATTAAATGGTCTTACAGTAAATAAGGTTATGAGGGATATTAGAAATTATGTAGAAAATATATTAGGAGAAAATATTGATAAATGTGCCACAAAAAGAATTTTTAATAAATTCTTGCAAGTTCTTAATCTAAAAAAAGAGTTTAGTTCTTTCGTTAAAGAATGCGATGCTAGTGAAGAAGAATCGTACGCTCCTTTTATAAAAAAACGCATTTCCGAATTATTGCGTGATGCGATTAGGTGGGCAAAGATTTTCGAAACTGAAAGGGAAGATAGAACGAACAAAAAGCATAGAAGACATATAATAAAAATGTTGCCTCATTTAAAGGAAATTGGAAAAATATGCTTTTTTTTCTCTCCGAAAAACAAAGCTTCTGTTATTACTAGAAATAATACTTTAAAAAATTTTTTCAACGGAAATTTTGAAAGAGAATATCCAGGATTAAAAAAAAATTCATCCTAAACTTTAGTTAATGTTAGTTTTTATTTAAAAATATATCTTTTAACGAAAGATATATTTTTTTAAAAATTTTTTACTAAAAAAATTGAAGGTAAGAAAATTTAAAATAAATAATAATCGTAAAAATGAGTCATCATTTAAAAGGTTTTAAAAATCATAAATATGAGTATAATTCGAGCGGCTTTACTCCGAGTGAGTTTATGGAAGAGTTTAAAAATTACGTGGAAAATGTAATACCGAAAGAACTTGAATCTTGCACAACAAGAAATTTAGATAAAGGAATTCAACACAGACTTAGATTAAAAAGAGAGTTTCTTTCTTTTGCTAGAGGATGTGGCTTGAATAAAAAAGAATTACGCGTTCTTTTTATAAAAAAAATATCTTTCCGAATTATTACTTAATGCGAGTAAGCATGCAAAGATTCTCGAAACTGAAAAGGAAGATAAAACGAGTAAAAAGTACATAGAGCATAAAAACGAAATGTTACAATATACACACAAAATAACAGATGTATATCTTATATTTAATAAACGTGTTAGGTCGCTCCGAAATTTTTCAATAAAACGTTACACCAGGTTTGGACTATACTAAATAGTGTTACCCGAAAATATATCTTCTAACGAAAGATATATTTTTAAAATAATTTTTTTACTATAAAAAATGGAAGATCATTTAAAACAAATAGCTAAAAATACAGAACATAAAATGTCATCGCAAATTATAGTAAGTAACGATAAAACGCGTTTTACGACGAAGTTTAATCCGCCAATTAGACTGGAATACGATAGAAAATACGAAATAGCTTTGGTAAACCTCGAAACGTACTATTCTTTTCCAAACATTGACGCGTCGAATAACGCGTTTATTTATTCTCCGGACAATGGTGTTTCGTGGGTTAAAATACTAATACCGGAAGGAAGTTACGACCTCTCAAACATTAATGATACCGTTCACCAGGAAATGAGGAAAAAAGGCCACTTCGATTTAATTAACGACGAATATCCTATACATATTTCCGCAAACACGAATACGCTAAAATCTATTCTTACTATCGAAGACGCTTATCAAGTAGATTTTAATCATCCAAACTCCATTTCTAAAGTTTTAGGTTTTACTCACGTGAAATACGAAGCGGGTTTTCATGAGTCGGAAAACGTAGTAAACATTCTCAGCATAAATTCCGTGTTCGTTAACATCGATATTATCTCGGGAAGCTACGTTAATGGTTCGACGCAAAACACAATTTACTCTTTTTTTCCCAATGTCGCGCCCGGATATAAGATAATAGAGTCACCGGTTAATTTAATATATTTACCGATAACGAAATACGACATACACGATATGGAGGTAAAAATTACGGATCAAAATGGAACTTTACTAAATCTAAGAGGCGAAAATCTAACGATTAGGTTTCATATTAGAGAGGCATAAAAAAATAAAAAACGTATAAAAAATGACGAGATACGTGAGTATTAAAGTTAATATAACGGAGGGGCAAAAGCAAAAACTTTTATCCGCTATTAAAAAAGGGGGTTGCCAAACGAGTATTCGTTTATCACATAAGGACTTAAACGGCAATGATGTTTTAGCCGTTAACCAGTCGCAAGCGAAAAAAATAGCCAAAGCCTTCGAAAAAAATAAGGCGTAACAATAAGAATGTCCGCTAAGCAACTTAAACACAACATGAAAATAGAGGGAGGTTTTCTCGGAATGCTAGCCGGTTTAGCCGCCAGCGCTTTGCCGGCGATAGCCAGAACCGTTTTGCCGGCATTAGGCGTCGGCGCTCTTTCGGGACTAGCGTCATCGGGCGTACAAAAAGCGATGGGTTCGGGTCTTTACCTTAAAAAAGGAGGTTGCGTTTGCCGGGTAGAAACTGACGGAAATGGTCTTTATTTAAGTCCTTATAAAGGCAAAGGATTAAGGTCCGCCGGTAACGGTTTATATTTAAAACAGGATGGAAAGCTTTACGACGGAAAAGGTCTTATTCTCGGACCCAATAGTCCTTTCACTAATATTCCCATTTTAGGAGCTATTTTATAAATTAAAAAAGATGAATGTTCACAAATTTAGCGTAAAACCGAAAATTTCTCGAGCGAAAACGATCCATTGGAGACTCGCTCCTAATTTAAAATATCCTCCGATAAAAGAAAATCCGTTAACTTGGAAAATCTTTAGCCAAAAAGAAATTACGTTAACTCCGAGGCAAGTACTTCCGATGCAATTAGGTTTAGGCTTCACGTTGACCAAAGGCGTAGTTTTAACCTCATTAGCGTATTCTTTAAGATTGAAAAACTGCAGTTTACAAAATGAGATTAGTCTCGGAGACGTTGACAATATTTTAATTACTATGACTAACAATTCGAAGGACTCAGTAAAAATAAAAGAAAACGAACTTTTATGTCGCGTTTATTATCATCTTTAAAAAAAATTTCGTCTATAAAAAATGTCTGAGATGCAAGAGATTAAATATCCTATATTACCCACGGCTGCTCCGGTTGACGAGGGTCAGGGTTATCGTTTGCAGAAAATTAACGAGATACAAAACTTCTTAGAAGGCGAGGTCGCGAAAAGAGAAGCTTTAAGTAAAAAATATTTTAGAGCCGTGAGAATAGTAGACAACGTTGACACCGTTTTAGTTACAGTTACTTTAGCCGCGGGAGATGACGAGCGAAACGGAAGTGTCGTTAATAGAAAGAGGGAGAAGAGAACAGCGTGAGTCCTTTCGGAGGTTGGTTGAAAAACATCGTGCCGGGCCGTTGGAATATTAAAAAACCTAAAATTAAATTTTCGTGTAGTTTTAGTTACGAAACGGGTTAAAAACTGTAATAAAAACTGTAATAAAAAAAATAATCCTAATAAAAAATGTCTTTTTTAAAAATCGCTGATCCGATAAAAAGGGAACAAACTGTAAAAGAATTTCTCGCGATAAAAAAGAATATTTGCGCTAACGAATTAGCGGAAAAAACAGGTAAAATAGAATTACAAACGGATCTTTCGGAGTTTTTTAAGCCTATTACAGAAACGCAAAAAGCCGAAACAGAGAAGATTACGAAAGGACTTGAACCTAGTGAAAAAAGTATAGAAGACTTGCCTAAAGCTATTACGTTTCCAGCCTTTCCTACTATCACAGCTTATGAGAAATCGGAAGGAGAGGATATTGAAGATGTATTTAGGTTTATGGAAGAAATGGAAGAAGATGAAGAACCATTATTACTAATTGGACCACTCGCGGTGCAGCAACTAAGAAGGTTTACCAATAAAGATGAAGCTGATACAATGTATGGGATATATGACAAAAAAGGTAAATTTATATTGGCAGCGAGGAAGCTGAAATTTTAGGAAATGATATTTTAATTGGAAATAAAACCTATGAAGGTACGCCTGGTCTATGGGAACTTATTGTAGCTAAAAGACCGGACAAAAGTAAATATAATGAAGAGGACTTTGATAATTACAAGGAGATTATGATAAAATCCAAAACCCTCCGTCGCGGTAATGATCCGAAAAGTAATTTACCAAAAAGCGGTAAAAGTTACAAATGGAAAAACATTCTTTCCTATATTTGGAATGATGCTTCAATCCTCGGAAAAGGAATTGTTATCCCCAGTGACCCTAACGCGTTGCTAGAAAAACTCGACTTACTTATGGCTGGTAAAGCGGCGGGTAATACGGGCGTGAGAAACGAGTTGGAGAGCGTGTGCGACGAATTAAAAAGGCAAGGCATTTTCGATAGTGAAATCTATAAAAAAATGATGTCCTTATTATAAAAATATGATCATCTATAAGAAACAAGGATTTGTAAGAAGAAATAGATACGGGGGAGCCAGAATTTTTGACAGCTTAGCAAACTTTCTCGCGAGACTTTTTAGTAGTAGCGCGGCTAAACAAATCGCGTCCTCAGCCGTTGATGTTGAAAAGAGCATCGCTAAGGAAGGAGCGAAAAAAGCTTTAGAGGCCGGAAAGAGCGCTGCTATAGATGCGGGAAAAAAGTTAGTCGAAAAGGCTTTAACGCCGAAATCTAAGAAAGTTTTACAAAAGTACGATAATATACCTACAACGACGCCTGTTTCGCGAGACATAAGCTCTTTAATAGCTGGAAGTGGTACTGATCCGATTGCTATACAAGAATTAGTTAAAAAATTAAATAGCGGAGCTGGCATTAAAACGACGTAAAAAATATTATAATAATTTAAGATTATTATAATATAATAAAAAAAGAGCATTTTAAACATTACTGAAACGAATTTAAACGATGATACTATCGAAGAGTACGAATACTTTGAGTATTTACCGATTGTAGGCGCCGTTAATACTCTTAACAATACCGGAGATATCGCGATTAACATCGAAACTCAAGATATTTTTATGTTTCCTAACAATAGCTATTTACTTATAAAAGGTAAATTAGTAAAAAATGATGGTACAAGATACACAAATAATGATAACGTTGCTTTAACGAACAACGGTTTAATGTATCTTTTCAGTAATATTAGGTACGACCTTTCGGGTAAAGAAATCGAAAGAATATCGCATCAGGGGTGGGCCACCACTATGCTTGGATTGTTAAAATATGATGATGATTTTTAGCTCCACTGGCTGAAGGCCAGCGGGCTTATGTCATGGCCCGGTGTCCGTCGTGCGTCCGTCCGTCCGTCCGGTCGTCCGTCCGTCCGTGCGTGCGTGCGTTAACTTTTATTTCAAACATCTTCTTCTCTGAAACTACCCATCCGATTTTCACGAAACTTCACAGAAATGATCCTGACATGGTCCTCTTCAGAATTTCTTGAAAGAATTTGATTCCTTCAAAAACTCTGGTTGCCATGGCAACAAAACTGAAAAATATTGGAAATCTTTAAAAATCTTCTTGTCTGAAACCATAAGGCATAGGGCTACCAAATTTGGCATGTAGCTTTATGTAGTAGACCTTTATCAAGTTTCTTCAAATTATAGCCCTGGGGTCAAAATTGGCTCTGCCCCAGGGGTCACAAGTTTTACATAGGCTTATATAGAGAAAACTTTAAAAATCTTCTTGTCTGAAACCATAAGGCATAGGGCTACCAAATTTGGCATGTAGCTTTATGTAGTAGACCTCTATCAAGTTTCTTCAAATTATAGCCCTGGGGTCAAAATTGGCTCTTCCCCAGGGGTCACAAGTTTTACATAGGCTTATATAGAGAAAACTTTAAAAATCTTCTTGTCTGAAACCATAAGGCATAGGGCTACCAAATTTGGCATGTAGCTTTATGTAGTAGACCTCTATCATGTTTCTTGAAATTACAGCCCTGGGGTCAAAATTGGCTCTTCCCCAGGGGTCACAAGTTTTATACATAGGCTTATATAGAGAAAACTTTAAATATCTTCTTGTCTGAAACCATAAGGCCTAGAGCTACCAAATTTGGCATTTAGCTTGATCTAGTTGGAGTCTACCAAAAGTGTCCAAAGTATAGTCCTGGGGTCAATTTGGCCTCATACTTGGAGGGGGGGGTTCACTAGATTTACATAGGCTTACATAGGGAAAACTTTTAAATCTTGGTGTACACAGCCATAAGGCTTAGGCTACCAAATTTTGCATATAATTATAGCATTATTTAGTGGACAGTTACAAAGAGGGCCCAAGTTACAGCTCTAGGATCAAGTTTGGCCCTGCACCAGGGATCACAAGTTTTACATGGGTTTATGGAGTGAAAAGTTCAGAAACCATCTTGTTACCAGCCATAAGGCCAAGAACTCCCACATTTGGCATGTTATTCTTCTAATACAATATTCCCCATTTAGTCAGACTGTAGCCATGAGGTCAAAGTTTTATAAGGGCTTATATAGTGAAGACTTTTCTTCGTGGTTTATATTTATAAGCCAGTGGAGCGATACAGGGCCATCATGGCCCTCTTGTTTTAAATCACGAGGGTTAAACCAATTGTGGTATAAGGATACAACGGTCGCGGCAGCAGCTGCTAATTTGGGTTGGAATCTTAGAAAAGTATATATTATTAATAGTATTGATAATGTTAATGCTCCAACTGGAGAAAAGGGCACATTTAGCTTTAAAATTCCATTAAAACATATTTTTGGTTTTTGCGAAGATTACGATAAAGTCTTGTACGGAATGAAGCAAACTCTTTACTTGACAAGAGCCGGAGATAATGACACTATTTTTAGAGAGGCTACGGTACCTGCTGCTGGTGGCAACCCAGCTCTACATGAACCTGGTAAAGTTGTACTGGAAAAAATAGCGTGGTATATGCCGCACGTGTTGCCCACGGATCAGTGTAAAATGCAACTTTATAAACATATCAATAACAAAGAAAGTTTTCCGGTCAATTATAGAATGATACAATGCGATACTGCTGAGGTTCCTCAAACAAGATCATTTACTTGGAGACTCACCGTTAAAACGTCACCCGAGTTTCCGCGTTACATTATTGTCGGTTTTCAGTCGGGGAAAAAAGATAATCAAGAACAAAATCCAGCCATATTTGATCACGTTCACGTTACGGATATTCACATTACGTTAAATTCTTTTAAATATCCTAGAACAGACTACAAACTTTCTTTTAAAAACAATACATTTAGTAGAGCGTATGGAGATGCCGCCGTGTTTAGATCTAAGTTTTTTCTCATGGATGATTTAGTGTCAAATCCTAGCTTTACCCCGTTAGAGTACAAAAACCTGTATCCTTTGTTTTTGTTCGATGTTAGCAAACAAAGTGAAGGGTTAAAATATTCCGTAACCGATATTCATGTTAAGGCAAATTTTGAGGTTAATATACCTGCAAATATGCATGTGTATGCCGTTATTATTAGCGATAGGCGAATAAACTTCCAGTCTGACGGAAATAAAATGAGCATAGTATATTAAGATTTTTTCTTTAATATAAAAAATGATAAGCAAATCGGGTTTAAAAGATATTCTTAAAGAAAATAATATAAAATTTTTTTCTTATTTGGATAAAAAACAATTGATCGATTTAGCTAAAGAACACGGGGTATTACCGGAAGAGCCTCCTAAACCAGAAAAGACGATAGATCCTAGGTTCGATAGATTAAAAGATATTAGGAATAATCCAAAAAAAGTTTGCGTAGAAAACGTCAAAACGGGAAACGTACGCGATTTTTGCTCGATTTATAAAGCAAGCAAATTTATCGAGACCAGTCCTCAAACGGTTTGTAATTGGAATGGTAGAGTTTGGAAAGATAAATATAAAATAACTATAACTTAATTTTATTACGATTAAATCGTAATAAAATTGATTACCAACTTAAATATTTTTTTATTATAATATAAAAAATGTCGCGTTATATTTCGAATTTATTTTATGGAATGGTAGAGTTTGGAAAGATAAATATAAAATAACTATAACTTAATTTTATTATGATTAAATCGTAATAAAATTGATTACCAACTTAAATATTTTTTTATTATAATATAAAAAATGTCGCGTTATATTTCTAATTTATTTTCGACGGCGAAACAGGCCGCATCTAGGGCCTACTCCGCGTTTGTCCCAGAACCTATACAGAGAAGAATAACTAATTTCAATAATTGGCTTGTCGATAATGTAGATTCCACGGACATACCGCAAGTACTGGATGACTTTAGATTGCACGTGAGAAGATCCATAGTACCAGCTACGCCGGGCGTTAGAGCTCCGACTCAGTCGAGAATTAGGTTGCATACTAGACCTTCTTCCCGGGTACCCTTAGTACCGCGGGCTCCTCCTGTTAGGGAACGATTTAATATTAGTTTAAAACAATCTACATTTCTAGATTATACTAGAGTGTATAAAACAGATGGAAAAAGGGGTTATTTGCCGGACGAATTTTTTAACGAAATGGAAGAGTCTATTCGAGGCATTCTTAGAAGTAACCTACGAAAAAAGGTAAAACTAGTTCTTAGAAGCAGATACTTTTATATAACAGACCCCGATAAGGAAGAAAAAGAATTTGCTTTTCACTCGAATCAACATTTAAACTTAAATGGGGAAGAGGTAAATGATATGTTACGAGATATGTGGGACGAAATTAGGGCAAAAATGGATAAGTTTGAAAGAGAAGGCAGCGGATGGGTTTTTGTACGTATAATGGTATTAGAACTGCATACAGTCGTTTACAAACCTTTGGGGGCTAATGGGTGGTTAGATTTGCCGGATTGGATTAAAAATAAAAAGGCCGTTATTAATATAAAAAATAAGGGTAATGAATGTTTTTTATGGTGCGTTTTAAGGCATCTTTATCCTAAAAACGATCATGTGGAAATAATTGATGGGGATTTACGGTCGAGAGAACACAGTTTAACCATGGATGGGATCGAATACCCCGTCTCGATTAAAGACATAAATAAGTTTGAGAAACAAAATCCGGAAATCAGCGTTAATGTTTTTGGTTACGAAAATAAAAAAATTTATTCTCTTAGGAACGCAAGCTTCGAAAAAAGCAATCACATAGACCTGTTATATATTAAAGACGGAGAAAAAAAAACGCACTATGCTCTCATAAAAAACTTTAATCGGTTACTAAGAAGCCAGGTAACAAGTCATCATAACGGAAATATTAAATTTTGTAAGCGGTGTTTAAACCATTTTGGAAACGAAGATCTTTTAGAAAAACACCGAAAATTTTGTAACGATCACGAGAGCATTAGATTAGAGATGCCGGAAAAAGGTACTATGATAAGTTTTAAAAACCATTATAGGAAACTACCGGTTCCTTTTGTTGTGTACGCCGATTTTGAGAGTATTTTGGAACCTATACATACGTGCGAATTAAACCCAGAAAATAGTTTTACTATAAAAAAACATCATCATGTCCCTTGTAGTTTTTACTATCTCATAAAATGTTTCGAAGATAATGTTTGCCCGCCTATTACGAGAAGTTATGTTGGAAAAGATGCTGGGGAAAAGTTTATAGAACGGCTAATATCCGACGCGCGAGAAATTTACTGAAAGTACTACCGTGATAGAAAGCCTATTATCATGACCGAGGAAGAAGAGACGGATTACGAAAATCAAACGCATTGTTGGTTTTGCGGTAAAGAATTTAATAACGATAAAGTAAGAGATCATTGCCATTTTACGGGTAAATATAGGGGCCCCGCGCATAATTCGTGTAACTTAGAAGCAAAAATGCTGGACTTTATCCCCGTGTATTTTCATAATCTTAGTGGTTATGACGCTCACCTTTTTATTAAAAGTCTCGGTAAACATTACGGTAAAATTAATTGCATCCCAAATAACGAGGAAAAATACATCAGCTTTAGAAAGGATATTGTCGTTGATGAGGTAAAAGAAGAGAATAAGAAAAAAACGATATGGCATAAACTTAGATTTATCGACACCTTTAAGTTTATGAGTACAAGTTTAATCTTTCGAGCAATTTAAATAAAGACCAAATAAAAATTTTATCGCAATTTTTTACGAAAGAAGAGTTGCCATTAGTTAGAAAAAAAGGAGTTTTTCCCTACAAATACTTAGACTCTTTTAAAAGGCTTAAAGAAACACAGTTACCGCCTAAGGAAGCATTTTACTCCAGTTTAAACGGGGAACATATTACCGATGAGGACTACGCTCACGCGAAAAATGTTTGGAAAACTTTTAACACGGGCACGCTAGAAGATTACTTAAAATTATACAACAAAACGGACATATTACTTTTGGCCGATGTTTACGAAAACTTTAGAAACGTTTGCCATAAAAACTATGACTTAGACCCTAGTTGGTATTATACCGCTCCTGGTTTAGCTTGGGACGCCTTGTTAAAGATAACCGAGGTAAAGTTAGAACTTTTATCGGACCCTGATATGCTTTTAATGGTAGAAAATGGGCTAAGAGGCGGAGTTAGTATGTGTACAATGAGATACTCGAAAGCGAATAATAAAATACATGGGGGATCAATATGTGATGAACGAACCTTCGAAGCATGTAATATACATAGACGCAAATAGTCTTTACTCCGGAGCAATGAGTGAGCCTTTACCCACGCACGGTTTTAAATGGATGACGGAAAATGAATTAAAAAATTGGGAAAAATATTGTGGTAAAAAAGGAGAAGGTTGTATCTTAGAGGTAGAATTGGAATACCCTAAAACATTACACGATTTTCACAATGACTTTCCTTTTTTTTTTAGCGCCTGAACATTTAAAAGTAGAAAAGGTAAAAAAATTAATTCCCAATTTATACGATAAAGAAAAATATGTTCTGCATTATCGGGCTTTAAAAACGTTTATTGACTCGGGCCTTAAATTAAAAAACGTTACCCGAGGATTTAAATTTAAAGAAAGTAATTGGTTAAAATCTTTCATCGATCTTAACAACGGTTTAAGAACTAAAGCCGAAAATGATTTCGAAAAAGATTTTTTTAAGTTGATGAATAATTCCATTTTTGGTAAGACAGTGGAAAATATAAGAAACAGAGTAGATATAAAATTACTTTCTGCCGATCAATCTTATTTTTATAAAAAGCAGGTAGCAAAACCAAATTACGATCATACGACTATATTCGACGAGAATTTAGTAGCTTTACACATGAAGAGAACCTTAATAAAATATGACAAGCCCGTTTATTTGGGTATGAGCATTTTAGATATCAGTAAAACGCATATGTATAACACTTATTATAATTATTTTAAGAAAAAGTATAACGATAAAGTTAAATTGTGTTATACGGATACCGATAGTTTTATACTCGAAATAGAAACGTACAACCTTTACGAAGATATTTGTCCGGACATACCTAAAATATTTGACATGAGTAACTATCCGACCGATCATCCGTGCTATTTTAGTGGGAACAAGAAAGTAATAGGAAAGTTTAAAGACGAATTAGGAGGTAAAATTATGACGGAATTTGTAGGATTAAAAGCGAAAATGTACTCTTATAAAACATTGGATAATAAGGAGGATAAAAGATGCAAGGGGATTAAAAAGTCGGTCGTCAAAAACGAATTACATTTCGCGAATTATAAAGATTGTTTATTCACTAAAAAAGATCAGTATAGGCAAATGCGCGTACTAAGAAGTCGTGGGCACGAAATGTATACGGAAAAGATAAACAAAATAGCGTTAAGTCACGACGATGATAAAAGAGTTATATTAAAAGATAGTATAAATACGTTAGCTTTGGGGCATTATAAGTCGTACGAAAATTTATAACTTTAAAAAAAGTTATAAATTTATTAAAATATTCTTACCACGTCAAATTTTAGTCTGCACGTTGGACATTTAGTTATAGCTAGTTTTTTCTTTTCACTATCATCGAGACAATCAAAACATATTACCATGTGACCACAGTTACAAAATAATACGTTCGGTTCTTTATCTCTGCATATAACGCATTCTTCTTCTTCGTAAACTCCGCCTTGATAACAAACTGACGTTGTTGTTTCGACATTTTGTACTTCATTTGTTATTCTAATTTCGTAAGGATCTGTTACTGGTGTGGTTTCTGTGTGAGTTTCTATATCGAGTAATTCGTTATGGCTAGATTCTTCTTCTTCCGACAATGAGGAGTCATCATCCAATTCTATAGGATCATCATTCCAACTATGAAATAAACCAAAGTTGCCATCTTCCCACGAATGAGGAAAATCTGTCGAATTAAAATAAACACGATCCATAACAAGATTTACGAAAAGAAGCAGTTCTTTTTTATCCCATTCATAAATGCCAGCTAAATTATTATATGACCATAACATATTGTAGGTGTGTAGATCATTCAAATCTAGCGTAATATGACTTTTCGTCGGAAATACTAACGTTATGCGAGTTAATACATTTTTGTAAATATAATCTATCTTACTATATTGGTAGTAAATAACCAGTTTTAATCTTTGCAACGATAAGAAATCGTTCTCGTCTATGCATGGTGGTAATGCTATCATATTCGGATCTCGATATTTTACTTTGCCAAAATAAATTTTATCTTCGTGTACTTTAGTTAAATGCGAAATAAATCTGATGTTTAAACTATTCATCTTTTTTATACGAGAAATTTTTTCTTAAATTTTGATAAATACTAAATTTTAAGCGAGAAATAATTTTTTTTTTTTTTTTTAAAAATGAACCGTAATCAGTTAGAACGAGAACGTGTAAGATCGTTATATGACGAAAAAATCTCGGAAAATAAAAATCATATTAAGGCGTTAAAAGAGGTAAATAAGTCTTTACAGTTGATTATTGACGAAAATGATATGAATCGTAGGAATGAAAAATTTAAACAATCCATAATTAATGCTAAAAAAAGAAGTACTAATAATAAGATAATAAGTAAACTAATAAAGGAAAACAGACGTTTACAAGAGGATAAAAATCATCTATTAACTTTTTTACGCGTTTAAAAATATATATTTTAAATAAAATATATATTTATAAATTGCGTTTTATTTGGCACTCTGTATTGCATAAGGGACAACTTTCTAAATTACCTGCTGTATCACAACCCTCGCATACAACAATATGTCCGCAATTACAAAACATTACGTTTGGTCTCGCATCTTTGCAAATGACGCATTCTACTTCTAAAAATGTCGAGTTTCCGATTTTACGTATTATCCCTTCTGTCTGCGTAAGATGTTGGTTTTCCGGTCGCACAATTTCTTCGTGAAAATCCCATATATCTTCCAACTCTTCTTGCTCTTCTATAGGAAGATCACCCCATCTACTAAAGATATCAAAGTTACCCTCCTGCCAGGAATGCGGGAAATTCTTGGGAGAAAACGCAATACCGTAGACTTTCATACTTAAAGATAGCGATCTGCCTTCTACATTTTTCGGTAATAAATATTTACGCGCAATATCGTCGTATCCCTCCTCTTTATCCATAATTTCTGTAATCAATTCGTCAGTTGAAAGAATTAAAATTAACGTTACTCCCCTGAATAAGGGCTGATGGATTACCTTACTACGTTCATAGTAAACAGCCGGTTTTATTCGCAACAGTGCTAGGTAATAGTTTTTACATTCGAACGGAGGAAATGCTATTAAATTTGGAGAACGATATTTCCGACGCCCGAAGTAAATTTTGGCTACTAGCGTTCTAACTAGATGTAAAATAAAGCTGCTATTTAAATTATTTAATACGCTCGTATTTTTTTTTTACAGCTTTATTCGAAAAGATTTTTATTAAAAATCAAATTTTTTTTTCGAACGAGAATTTATAACTTTTGAGAGTTATAAATTTTTTTTCTGAGAGACGCTCGAGGGGATAGGAAGATAGTAGGATCGGGAATTTTTTGGGGAGACGTGCGCTGGGAAATTTATTTTTTTATTATTTTTTAATTTTTATTTTTTTTACAAAAATGGATGTACCTTCTGGGACAAAAAACGGATGGGCATTCTGGCTCGAATATCGGGGGATGGGAATTCTGGGGCAGGCGCCGGATTCTCCTAGAAGGTACATATTATACACTACTGTCTACATTTTTGTCGAGTGGTAAAGAGTTAAGTGAATTCACTTGTCTATATGGTAGTTTACCACCTATATCCTATAGATTCTCAAAGCTCAGAATGTCTCTGTATATGGACCTAGAAATACTCAAACAGTGGTATTGTTGGGGTTTCCAAGACTGGTTTTATATGCTTCTGCGAGTTGATTGGATCAGGATCAGACTGCACAGCTCAGGCAGACTGATCTAGAATCTAATCTTCCACTACTAAGGAAAGCATGACAAATTATATAAAGTCACATGCTCCTTGACCCTTTTTTACCAAATGACAAAATTTTAGACTTGTCCAAATTGAAAGCATTTCAGACAAAAAATTGAATGCGTCTCAAATAATGAAATTTGTCTTTGATAGAGTAGAAAAGATTGTGGAGAAAAGGAGAAAATGCTGGTAATCAGCATTTTCTCCTTTTCCCACAATGTTTTCAAAAGGCTTTTTCTGTAGGGTCGTTAACCCGGGATTGTGTGGTAAAGGGTTAAATTCAAAAGGTAAATCACTCTTATATGTTTGTATATATTTAGATATGTATGTCATTAGTATTAGGGGCAACTCGTTAACCCAGGTGTGAAGTATTACTATTCATCACCCCTGGGACATTCAGTTGTGAAACCGTCGTTTCTATGAATATTCATAAGATTGCGAATTACATCCAACAGCCGATCGAATTTGTCGATAACATAACGGTACTCTCTTGTAGTGGAGGATAATCACATATCTTCCATTAATTTCAATAAACCGGGTAAAATCCACATCATTATCAACGAATATGGTGGCCACCAGTGGGCCTTCCTTCTGTGAGTAGTAGAAAACTAGTGACCCAAAACGCTTAACTTCCACCCAACTTCCACCCACCCAAGTTGGGTGTAAGTTAAGCGGATCTTCAGCGGATGAAATTCCTGCCATTTTTAATTTCCAGTGTTTTCGATTGAAGATGGCGACTTCCTGTCCTCTCGGTTCAAGATGGCGGCTTTCAGTCTTCTCGATTCAAATTTTGAAAAATCCTGCTTTTTTTAAAAAACAATAAAGGGAAAGAACTAAATCTTCTGCGTTAACATCCTTTCAAAAGTTGTCTTTCTTTGCGGGAGTTTTGAAAAAGTAGCGATTTTTCCCCTAAAACTGCGTTCCCCTTTTATCTAACCCATTAATTTTGTCGTCATATTCTTTCATTTCTTGTTTGTCTTTTGGAGAATGGAATCTTGATTTTTGATGTCTACACATGAATAAGTCGGAAAAAGAGTCAATTTTAGAAAAGTATTATTTTGATGCTAAAAATGCCATTGCCTATATGGGTCCACAAAAAGTGTTCTTTGAACTGAACAAGAAATACCCAGGATTAATATCTTTATATTTTATAAAAAAGTGGTTGAATAATCAAGATGCCTATTCCCTACAGAAACAACCAAGATACCGTTATAAAACGGCTGAAGTGCGTGTGTCTGGGGTTGGTGAACAATTGGATATGGATTTGCTATCAATGATGAATTTGGCTGACAACGATGATGTGAAGTACTTACTCTTTGCAATAGACGTGTTTAGCAGAAAAATCTGGGTGAAACCTTTGAAAAACAAAACAGCTAAATTGGTTTTTGTCAGCTGTAAAAGGCATACTCGACGAAGTCACACCAAAGAAAATTAGGTCTGATAAAGGATCCGAGTTTGCAAACAGATGGTTTAAAAAGTTTTGTAAAGACAGAGGCATTTATTGTTTTACGACAAACAATCCAGCAAAAGCAAACTATGTAGAACGCGTACAACATACGATTGAAACAGCTCTCTATCGAATGATGCGTCATCAACGAAACTACCATTACATTGATAAATTAGATGACATTGTTGCCAATTATAACGCCTCTCCACATCGTAGCCAAGGAAATTTAGCTCCAAATGATGTCAACAAGAAAACGGAGGCAAATGTTTGGGCACAGTTATATTTGAAGAAACATACACTTAGAAAAACAAAACCTAGCTTCAAATTCAAAATTGGAGACTTTGTTAGAATTAGTTTCTTAAAACAACCGTTTCAAAGAGCATATCAGGAGCACTATACGACAGAGGTATTTAAGGTTTCAAATCGTCTTCTCAAATAAGGTCTTCCGATGTACAGATTACAGGACTTAAAAATGAGAAAATCAAGGGTATGTTTTATGGAAGTGAATTACAGAAAGTCGATAAAGACGAAAACAGTTTATGGTTTTTCCAAAAAAATTATTAAAAGATGAAGACGAAATGGAAAACTACAATATTTTGTGAAGTGGCAGGGGTTTGATAATTCATTTTCAAGTTGGATTGACGCTAACGAGGTTAAAGATACGACTGCCTAAAATATGGAACATTATGTATACCTAAAGAGTACGGACAGCAACAATATGTTTCCAGATAACCGGGTGTTTAAATTTAGAATTCATCTTAAAAAAAAAAAAACCCTCATTTTGAATGGATTTTGGAAGGTGGGTCTGTGTGAACTTCATGTCAAAAAGCAACTCAACAAACCGAAAGCTAAAACTCAGACTGATACCGTTTTGGATCTATATTCAAATATTTGGATAATCTGACAAGTGATATAAATGTGCGTCTAGCAGCATATCTCAATAAATATCGTCAGTTTCGCAATGAAACAAAAAACTGTCCGTGGCTTTCATGATAAGTCTTAATTTGTTCCATATTTCGGTTTCAGATATTTGTAATAGAACTCGTACATGATGATTTTGCTCAGATCTAAGATGCACATGCCACTATAGCTAGGTTTTTTAATGTTACTTTCACTTTTTTTAATTCTACTGCAACCAAGTCTTCTGAAAAAATTTTAGTTGACTTGTAACTGGACTTTGAGGCTAGTTTACAAAGACGATTTTCTGTATGCACCAATTCAATATTGGGATGTTTTCGAATGTTTTCCATCGTTTTGCCAAACACGGACCCATTCAATAACTTGTAGAATCCCTTGGCAAACGCTGTAGTGGCATGTTTTCTTTTCTCTGTGTTAAAGTTAATGTAGTTTGTCATCCACGGAGCTTGACTAAACTTTAATATGCGATGTATGTCAACTAAAGCCATTCCCAGTTCAAGGTAGAGTCGCAAATTTCGAAAGTGAAGCATGTACTTTTGTTTTGCATCAAGTGACAAGATCACTTTTTCCATTCTCCCACGTGCGGGTAGAGGATTGTCATCGGTATATCCATGCAACTTCTTCCACAAAGTTTTAGCGTAAGGTGATAACTCTTCGTCAGTGATCACCTTCCGCTCTGGCGCTAGTGGGTAATCGTTGTGAAGGTCGTGAAGGTGAGCGGGATAATCCAAGGTAACCTCTAATATATACCCATAATCACCGTGAATTGGTATGAAATGAACGTCAAATTGTCTGATTTCACGATCATTCATCCACTGAAAGCTATCAATAGGAAGTGGTTGACACATAGCCCACCCGTTCAAGTTATTCATGTCTAAATACATCAGATACGAAGTTGGAAGGGAGGGGTCATAGTTCTCTAGCTTAGGGTTGTTGTCCTGCTCAGAACGGTGTGAAATCTGTGAAATCCCGCCTCTCGAGGCCTTCTCTAGAAGTAAAGTCATGTCTATATCAGTAATAAGCTCAAGTGAAACATTTGTCAAAACATTTGAAACATTTGTCATCTTCAAACATACTGCCCAAGCCAAACCAGGTGATGTCATGAAGTGACATGGATCCAGTCCATACTGGTCCATACTCGAATTCCTAAAAGATTCAAACACATCTGTCAACAATATCACATCACTATGTAGACATAAATTATGCAGAATTTTTCAAGTTGTGAAAAATGACTGGAATGTGCTTGGCTACTTGACATTTTAAATTACATTCGTTATGAGCCATGCCAGTAAAGGCTCCCGTCACGTGATTGTTATGTCAAACTCTTCTGTTGTAGGTGTCATCATAAAGACTAAACTTTTTATTGCAAAAACAACAAGTCGTGGCTTCTTTCACTTTTACAATGTCATCGGTTGTCATAATCGTATCTTTCGGGTGTGACATGATATTGTTGATGATTGCACTCTCTTGAAGCAAGCACTCAATCAGTTTAGTAGCGGCATCTGGCCCTCTGTACACCACCGTAGGTTTGGTATATGCAGAGTCTTCACAAACGACTTTGTAGCCAAAGCCACAAACATTGAGTCTGTGGCTCTGTAAGGTGTGGGTATTATCCGGATTTGGTGGGCACGTATCTATTTTTCTGTTTAACGTCTCGAAATCACAGTAAATTGCAAAGCTTGTTTTCAACATTTTATGAAAATCTTTAAATTGCAAAATGTTGTCTCCTAGCGCTGGCAACTCTACCTTTTGAGGACCATTGATTTTACAATAAGGTACATGGTCCGATTTTAACTCGGGTCTTATAAAACCATGGAGGCAATAAGGGCAAAAAAATGCTCGATTGTGACGAGAATTCGTCCTGCTCAGAAAACGATCTAAGTTGGAAATCAAACAGCAGTGTGTCTTTTCTCCATCTTGTAATAGAAGTAAATTTACGTGGTGAAGACGCTTAGTGTGTTCAGTGATTCTCAAGGGCACGATTTCTTTATCTTCCATCGCAAAAATGTTTACTGATATATTAGAATTTTGACATTCGAATCTGTTCATTTGCGATAATATTTCTGGATATTCTATTCCACTCATATCAAATTCATGCTCATATGGTATGTAATGAACCACGTTTTCTGGAGTGTCCACAGCAGGGTGTAAAGACGCTAGTATACAGTACGCGAAACACTTACTGTCATTGTTGTACTCATTTAAATAAAATAATAATAGTAATGCTCAGTAATCCGTAGACAAACTGAATCAAGGGAATTTAGGCCTTCATTTCATCATACAGTCTTTGCCAAACGCCTTGGCAATAAAATATAGAGGTCGGCCTGTGTTTAAAGACATCATTGGCATGCTTTAGAAGCTGGTAAACGAAATAGGTTTTGCCACTTCCAATCATTCCAGAAACGATAACATTGCACGGAGATTCAAACTGAAGAACACTTTCCATCTTGATATTGCCAAATGACGATGTTAAAATAGAATGTGTGTCTTTATATGAGAAAGAACATTACGAGAACAGTCATAAAAGAACGCTCGATCAAGTTTTGCTTCTGAAGGCACATGGCTGAATGTGTAGCTTTAGAACAGGAAAAAGAAAAAAAGGCAACACAATTACAGTGGTATGTTTGATAGTATTTTTTATGTCATTCCAAATGCACTCAAACAATCCTCTCTATACATTACACACAAAATCCACAGTTTACAATGAGTAATGTATGGCACTTGACTAGTTTGTTTACAGTTAAAAGTAACAAACACAGTGTTTATAGTCTTTTTTCTAACTCGTGAAAGGTGAGAACCATTTTTTTCATTTTTTTTTACACCAAGACTCGGTTTTCATTGTTTGTTGCCAGTCCTCGCAAAAATATTTCAGTTTTAATAGTCCTTGAAGTTCTCATAAATCCCTTGAAATCTCATAATTCTCGAGCATAATATTCCATCGTGTTAAAAGGTCATCTTCTGGAACAGATTGAAGAGCTATGTCAAAGTAATTTTCAATGGCACATTTCATATCGCAAGTTAAACAGGTATGAGTCCTCTGTGATAAATCATTAAACCAACATCCCAAACACGTTTTCTTCACTAGGCTTTTTATAATGTTCAATACGGATTCTGCATATAACACATTGAAACAAGAATCAGCTAGGGAAACTGCTCTTCGTTGGTCCATGGTTGATTTTTGCAGATGGATCTCCAAGGTAATGGTGATGAAAATGACCTCCAATCGCAATCGCTGGTGTTCACTGAAAGTGAAGAAATTGAAATGTTGTCTGGGTTTGATTGAGATAGTGGTGGGACTGGAGTGCGATAGCCAATGATAGCTAAGAATACACACTGTGGCAAATATTTATAATGTTCTTGAAAACTATTGTCAGTGTTTTTCCAATCGCATACTTGAACTCCACAAGACAAGCATTTTACAACGTCACTCTGACCCGTATAGAAAAATCCACTTTTTACCAAACTGAATTTATCTGGTATGATTTGATTTGACCATCGTTGATAAGAAGTTAATCGTATGTCAGATCCGTAATAATTTGGATAGGTGAATTTGATGTCTGGTTGACAAACATCTATTCGCGTATTCTCTACTTTATCCATGTTTTCACTTGAGTGTGCTAACTTCAAATACTAGATTGCACCTTAGTAATGATTTTTATAAACAATCTTAATAACCAATCCACTGCTGCCAGTCGTCTGGGGTACAAATTACACACTGCAGATAACCCAACTGATTATTATGTTCTTCACCGCAAGACCAAAGCGGAAGTGTGTCGCTCGCTTCCATTTCTACATACATCTGTGGTTCCTCGTCATATACGGTCAGCATTTCAGGGCTATTGCGTGTGGGTTTTCCAGAAGACCCTTGAAGATGATTGACAATGGACTTCGCTTCAGAAGTCCTGTCTAAAGTGCTATAGCTGACTGTCTCATTTGATTCTGTACTCAATGGACTTGTTTGCGACACCAAAGAGTCTTGTGGTGGTAGCACGATGGTATCTTCTTCAAACCAACTATCGATTTTAGAGCTCTGTATGTCGTCTGGTGTAATTTGAGGCTGTTCATTGAACCAGGCGTTGACAAAAGAGGTTGTTATATTGCTAGGAGTGATTTTAGAACAGCCTGCCTTAACAGATTTCTGATTTTGAACGTTAATCTCTTGCCGTTTCTCGTGTTCTTTGCTTCTGGTGTGCCGCTTCCAATTACAGTAAAGAACATGCTTTTTACATAAAGTACAGTAAGTTTTGTATTTAGGTCTATTCATGATTTATTGTAAATAGCCACTTAAAAAGTCAACACTCACTTTAAATTCACACAAAATGTCAAAAATGTCTTTATCGAGTTTGACTTGCCTTTTACCACTTTTTAAGATAATCACAGGTTTACTTCCTTGTTGTGTTATGATTAACAAAACAGATTGGTTTAAGGTACATGTTATTTTATCATATTTCAGCTGACAATGAACTTTTTGAAACGGTTCTGCTGTAAAATTAAAGTCCATCCTATCAATCTAAGCATGAGCCATTTATTCCCAATGATTCGTCCCACCAGTGGTTTTGTGATTGGTAACGGTTTTGCAAGATGTGGTAATTCCTCGTCTAAAGCTAATGACAGGGGTGTGTAATAACGCTGACGATGATGGTATATAATACTATGAACTTCTTGATTAACCCAAGGTTGTTGTTGATGCGGATTAGTAAACAAAGACCGGTGAAAAATGATAAAAGTAGTCCCCTCCAGACATTTAGTATCGTTGGAATCTCTTCACGCTTCCATAAGTTGACGGGTCACTAGCGTTGGGCTGCCTATTTTTGTTTCTAACTTGGGGATTCACTACAGGAATGTTTTCGTTTCTGACTTGTGGATTCACCGCAGAAATGTGAGTGGAAGTTTGTGGTCCATGGTTAGGATAAGGTGCTTTTACTTTCTCCTGTGGAAAAAAGACAAACACATAAAAAAAATAAAACCTAATTTGTTTGTCCTGGAGGAAGTAAACATACGAGAAAGAATATTAACTATGTGTTTAATAAGGAATAAGTCACCATTTGATTAATATTTGAAGTAATAAAAAAAAATATTTGATTTATGTCAAGGTTTAAACAAACATTATTTTTTACAAATAAAATACATGAAACATACCTCAGTCAACATGTACGGAACATATTGTTCCATCTCCTCAATAGCCAGCTTTAATTCCATGGCCGTATCCCACCGCAGACTTATACTTTTACTTTTCGTCTCATCATATGACCCATTGCTTAAAAAGCAATCCTTTCTACAATTTAAATGAAGAAAGGCAGAGTCGTTCCATTTTGTCAAACAGACCTCCTTGGTGCTGTTTAATTTGTATCTTAATTTTGTCAAACATCCATCATTACTGTAAATTGTTTCCATTTTTTTTTTTCTGTGAGAAATAAGAAAAATAAACTTACGAAAAAAATAATATAAGTTGTTATAAAAAGCTAAGTCCAATTCAAGTACCTTCAGGAGCAGAATGATGTTTGAGCAGGCCCCTACAGCCTATTTTATAGGTCTGTGAATAGAGCGTGACAAACCATCCTCTCTGCGCATGCTTGTGCCTTATTTTTACCAGTTTAAACCAGTTTTGAACCAGTCTGAACACGTTCATATACCTCACGCCATCTCTATTTATAGATGTAATTGTGACATTGCGAACTGCGCATGCGCAAAGGATCACACTATTTTGTACATGGGGTGGATTTAAAATAGATCTTATATAAGGCGTTCTAGAAAGATTCAGTTCACTAATCAGTACACAAAAGTAGGTCAGGTTGTCCTTTAAGCATCTTTTTTTCTAAACAGTCATACTGGAGTATGTATTTTTATTGCCAAAAAAGATCGAGAAAAAATACAAAAGTCTATAAAACAATGTACTTTTATCATAATTTGACACGTTATTTCAGTGCTTTCAGTTCTTTGATTTTTCACTTGACATTTAAACTCGTGTCACACAAGTTGAAACAAACTAGGAGGGTAAAGAAATGTTGTATGGTTAAAAAACAGTGGTTTAAACATAGTCTTTTTTAAACAATTAAAAGTTATCAAGCAATTTTTCCTTTTCGTACAATACTCAAGTCGTCTGCTTTCAAAATAGTTTACAGGCCTATGAAAGCTCTAGCTTTTTTTCACTTGATGTGTGCTCTTTTGACATAATGCTTACACCATGTTCATTTTTTAACTTGGGCTGTGAAATGTTGCACATTTAATAAAAATGACTGAGTTAGAGAAAAGGAGATACAGAAATAATACTATTTTAACCCTAAGAATGCTGCAAAAGGCAGAAAGCATTAGATAAAATAAAAATGAGAGTGGAAGGGAAGCAACTCCAATTTAAATATCAATATTCAAAACAGGTTATTTTTCTTTACATTACAAAGGAAAAGCACTTCAGATAAATATCTGACTTTTTCTATGTACTGTGTTACCCTAACAAGATACTTTTAATTTAGTCTTAGGGTCCTGCATGGCTCAGTGGTAAACTGTGGGACTCGTAACCTGGAGGACCCGGTTTCAAGCCCCCACCTGATCCGCTTGGTTTTTTGTGGGAGTGTCCTTGGGCAAGACACTTCAGAGCCCTACCCTAGTACCGATGAACTCCAGGAACCACACGAATAGGTCGACTGTCGCCGTGATATAACTGAATAATGTTGAAAGCAGTGTAAAACACCATTCAATCAAATCAATCTTTAACTTAGTCTTTGAAATAGGCATACATTATCCAAAATTTGGCACTGTAAAGTGTGACAAACTTACCAGATCGGAATACTTTCCTCCCCATCGATATGCTTAGTCTTCTATCCAAATCTATGCAGCATTTTTGTGTCTTGCCATGTTTTTTTCAAAACTGAAAATTTCGACATTTAAACTGAATTCCAGCTTGAAAAAATTTTTTTTTTACATGGCAAGACACTGTAATTTCATATCTTTGTATCTCAACAGAATTTAGAAATGATAATCCTTGGACAGTTAAACAAATCACAACGAGATGAAATTCAATAAAGAAAACTCATTAGATTATATATCCAGGTCTTGTTGTTAAGATTGCACCTCTATTTCACATTCCAAACATATAGAACAAAACTTGATTAAAAAAAAAAATGTTTTTTCAGTATAATTTATGCTAAACTTTTTACACTCGCTCAGCTGTTGAGGTTGAATACTTTCTACATATAGTTCATAGCCTTGACGACGGATGTAAAAATTTACCTGTGGCTTATTGATGCGTTTAAAGGTGTATGAACTGTGTCACATAAAAAAACATGGGCCTGTTTTTTTTTTACAATTACTTCTAGTCTAAATCATCTCCTGCTGCAATCATTTTGAAGTAAAAAGTCTTCCTGTGAACGATTCTAACTAAAATGTTTTGGGGTGCGGCTTAACCCCACATATCTAGATAAAATTTAGGTAAAAGTGGAAAAACGATTTTTTTCTTAAATTCATGCGATTTCTGGGTGGATGATCTCTTTTCTATATGATGTCAAATACACATTTTTTATAAAGGCTACAAATGCACAATTTTGAGACCATTTTTGCTTTGTGTTCAAACTTACATGTCTCTTATGTACATGTATAGGCAAACAGAAAAACAGTGCATTTGTAAGCAATTGATTGTCTCCTTGCTTTTTCAATATGCAACAGGGTAGGTAACAAGCTGCAATATTGAGTAGAGTTTGAAGTCAAAAGTTGTGACCTGTCTCTTCACCCATACTTCTGACCTAAAACATCTGCCGCTGCAACCATTTTTGGAGTAAAAGTACTGAAAACATCATTATAGTCATATGAAAATATGCAGTACATGCTGGTTGAATTCGACTTTTCTGGTTTGTTTGAGTGTGTTTACTATCTTATCGCTTTACACACAACTTTTTCAATGACATATGGGTATAGAATTCAGAATGCAGGTTTGTAAAGGGTCAAAATAACTTGATCATCTGTGATTCGGGTGAATACATTTTCCACCCATACTCGCGTTAAAAATCCTTTAAAAGTACAAACTATTTAATAACTAAAGTTCCAAAAAGAATTACATATCACATTTTTATACCCCCCACAACAAAGTGGAGGGGGGTATAGTGGAATCGCCATGGCTGTCCGTCTGTCTGTCCGTCCGTCCGTCTGTCTGTCTGTCTGTAGACACAATTTTGTCTGGAGCTTTTTTCCTACAGTTTTTCAAGTACTGCACTGAAATTTACACATAATGCTTGGGTACATATGAAATTGTGCATGTGCAATTTTCACGACCTTGCTGCCATTGGTTGCTGAATTATCTCCCCTTAAGCTTGTTGCCCTTTGTAAATTTTAACTATGGATTTTTGTCCAGGGCATAACTTCCAAAGTATAGAAGCTAGGAACTTCAAACTTCACACAAAGTTAGATCATATTAAGGAGATGTGCAGATGTACAAAGAACAGTAACTCTATTTCATTTATTTTTCGAGTTATTGCCCTTTGTAAATTTTAACTTTGGATTTTTGTCCAGGGCATAACTTCCAAAGTATAGAAGCTTATGACTTCAAACTTCACACACAGATAGATCACTATAAGGCGAAGTGCATTGTATAAGAACCGTAACTCTATTCCATTTATTTTTCGAGTTATTGCCCTTTGTAAGTTTTAACTTTGGATATTTGTCCGGGGCATAACTTCTGAATCATTTAAGCTAGTGACATCAAACTTCATATACAGATAGACCACATTAATGAGAAGCGCAGTTTACAAGTACCATAACTCTTTTCCCACTTTTTTTTCAACTCTTATTTTTTTACGAAACCATTCTGCATTCTGTGACAAAGAGCTGTTTTGTGACAAGGAGCTGGTGGGGGGTATGATCACTTTTAGTGATAGCTCTAGTTGTATTTTCCTCTATAGGGTGAAAAAACTAGAAGGAAATACAAGTGGCTGTATTTGCGATTCGTTTCTTTCTTGAATTAAAAATCAAAAGGCGTGACTTGAAATTTTGTGAAAAGTGTGACGACCTATGACTATAACGCATCCTACACGTTTTAGTTGCTTCCCTTGGACTGTCAATCATTCAGCTTCAAAAAATGGCGGGAATTTCATCCATTTTAGTGCCCCAAGACACTTAACTTACACCCAACTTCCACCGTTTTTTAAAAAAAGCGGGATTTTTCAAAATTTGAATCGAGAAAACTGAAAGCCACCATCTTGAACTGAGAGGACAGGAAGTCGTCATCTTCAATCGAAAACACCGAAAATTAAAAATTAGCGGGGATTTCATCCGCTGAAGATCCACTTAACTTACACCCAACTTGGGTTGGTGGAAGTTGGGCAGAAGTAAAGCGTTTTGGGGCACTAATTTTCTACTACTTCTGTGGCATTTGCCTTATGATAATCCAGGGCAGACATTATAAATCCTTGTATATAAAGGCAAATATTCAGAAAAAAGCATGCTGCAGCAGTCTTTAGGGGTATGTAGCAGGGGTGACGTCATCCTCGTTGACCCAGTTCCGATGTAATCCGTAAACTACATTCATCGATTTGATTGGTTGTAGACGAGGTAAAAATAGAAATGATGGCATGTGGTTGATAAAAATAGATTAAATTTTCTCACTGAAAAACAGATTACCAATCAAAATGCCTCATTAACCCTTTCCCAAATGACAGATTTTGGACTGGTCCAAATTGAAAGAGTTTGCAGACGACAATTTTAAATTTGATGAAAATGGCAGAAAGGTCTCAAAAAGGGTAGAAAACACTGTGGGAAAAGGAGAAATTGTTCGTTACGAGCAATTTCTCCTTTTCCCACAGTGTTTTCAAAAGACTTGTACTGCAGACACGTGAAAACCAGGGCTTGTTTGGGAAAGGGTTAATAATTCATGAGAACGAGAAAACATACGTGAGATAACCCAGGGGCGATGAATGTAGTTTACGGAATACATCGGAACTGGGTTAAAGAGGATGTATTAGGGGCTGGAGGCCTTTATACTTGGAACATTGATTGGTTGTATGGTGTTTAATGCTGTTTTCAATGTTATTTCAGTTATATAGTGATAGTCAGTGTGCCCATGCATGCATTCCTGGAGCTTCTTTAACCAGTACTGTGCACAATTTTCTTTCCAAGCCACTGACTTCTTTCCCACATAATCATCATAGAAACAATGACCATTGATTGATTGACTGATTGTATGGTATTTAATGCTGTTTTCAACATTATTTAAGTTATATCGCAGCGGTGGTGCATCTGTCCATGCTTTCCTGGAGGTTATTAACCAGTACTTTGCATATTCTTTCCAGTGACTGCTTTCCCATATAGTCGTCATTGAAACAATGGTCAGCCGTGAGAGAGGATTGAATCCTGTCAGAATGACTATCATCAATCCTCAGAAAGAGATTTGCTGAGCTGGGGATTCGAACCAGCATCCTGCAGTTCTCAAGTTCTGTATGCTAGCGACTGCACTGCTGGGGCCAGGCAAATGCAAATGGTGTAAATCAAGATTAGGCTACACAGAAGTGTACTCTGATCTTGGACTCAACATTTCTCGGCAATATTTTCTATTAACCCTATACCACACAACCCTTACTTTTAATGACACAAGGGAAAAACAAAAACATAATTTTTTTCTTTCATAGAGTAGAAAACATTGTTGGAAAAGAAAAAAATGGTGGTCACTGGTGACCAGCATTTTGTTTCCTTTTTCCACAATCTTTTCTACTCTATGAAAGAAAAATTTTATGTTTTTGTTTTTAGCCCCACTGGCCAAAGGCCAGTAGGCTTATGTCATGGCCCTGTGTACGTTGTGCATCTGTCTGTGCGTTTGTGCGTACCTTAACTTTTATTTTAAACATCTTCTACTCTGAAACTGCCCATCAGATTTTAACGAAACTTCACAGAATGATCCTCCCATGGCCCTCTTCACAGACTCTTCAAAGAATTTGACTCCTACAAAAACTCTGGTTGCCATGGCAACAAAACTGAAAAATAATGAAAATCTTTAAAAATCTTCTTGTCCGAAACTGTAAGGCCTAGGGTTACCAAATTTAGCATGTACCGTCATCTAATAGACCTCTACGAAAATTCTTCAAATTATAGCCCTGGGGTCAAAATTGGCCCTGCCCCAGGGGTCACAAGATTTATATAGGTTTTTATAGTGAAAACTTTAAATATCTTCTTGTCCTAAACCATATGGCCTAGGGCTACCAAATTTGGCATGTAGCTTCATCCAATGGACCTCTACTTAATTTCTTCAAATTAAAGCACTTGGGTGAAAATTCGCCCTACCCTGGGGGTCACAAGTTATACATGGGTTATATGGGGTAAAAATTAAAAAATCTCCTTCTAAACCACATGGCTTAGGGCTACCAACATTAGCATGTAATTTCATCTGATGGACCTTTACTTAGATTCTTCAAATTATAGCCATAGGGCCAAAATTGGCCTCGCCCTGGGGGTCACAAGTTTTACATGGGCTTATACAGGGAAAACTTTGAAAATATTCTGGTTCTAAATCATATAGTCTAGGGCTACCAAAATTGGCACTTAGCTCCATCTAATAGACCTCTACTTATACTCATCAGGTTATAGCCCTTGGGCCAAAATTGGCCCCACCCAGGGGGTCACAAGTTTTACAAGGGCTTATACAGGGAAAAGTTTAAAAATATTCTGGATCTAAACTATATGGCCTAGGGCCACTAAATTTGGTATGAAGCTTCACCTAAGCAACCTCTACTAAGATTCTACAAATTATAGCCCTTGGGTTAAAATTAGCCCTGTCCCGGGGGTCACAAGTTTTACAAGGACTTCTATAGTGAAAACTTTAAAAATCTTCTTGTCCTTAGCTGTAAGGCTTAAGGCTACCAAATTTGGCATAAATCTTCATCTAGTGGATCTCTTCTTAATTTGTTCAAAATTTAGCCATTGTTCAAATTGAATTAAACCCCTTCATGGTTTATTAAGGAAACTGAAGACCTTGTTTATAACCATACAGCCTAGTCCTATATTACTTGGTATGTGGTTATATCTTGTTGACGTCAACCAGGATTCAATTAATTATAGCTCATAATTACAGCTTGAAATCGTAATCATAGGTAAAATATGGACTGGGGTCTCAATTTTCACTTGGGCTTTTATCAAGAAACTTTATCAGTCTTCTTGTTAGAAGCCTTTAGGCCTAGAGTTGTGATGTTTGGTGTGTATGGTTTGTACATATTATCCAGTGGAGCGATACAGGGTCATCATAGCCCTCTTGTTAGTTACAAATAATTGGTTATCTGCAAAAGCTTTCAATATGGACAAGGCTAAAACTTTGTGGTTTGGTAAAGAGTGAACCATGACATTAGAAGAGCAAAATCTGCTTCTTTAGTACTCAACCCTTTACGAAATAATAACTCATTTGAATGGCTCTAAAAACGTAACCAGCATTTTCTCCTTTTCCCGTGATGTTTTGTACCCTTTCACAGGCAAATCTTATCATATGAGCCATATTCCATTTTTTGTCTGCAAATGCTTTCAGATTGGACCAGTCTAAAATTTTGTCATTTACTAGGTTTATTAGAGTTTATTAGAAGATCCATTTGATGACAAAGCACTTTAAGGTTTATTATCTCTTTCTATAACTCTTTACCAATGGCGAGCCATGGTAGCTCAGTCAGTAGCATGCAGGACTTGAGAACAGGGGCTCGCTGGCTTGGGTGCCGGCTCAGCCAATTTCTTTCCAAGGATTGATGATAGTCATTGCTGCAGGATTCATTCCTCCCTCACTGCTGATTGTTGTTTTGACGATGGTTATGTGAGAAAGCAGCGACTGGTTTGGAAAGGATATTGTGCGTAATCCTGGTAAAAGAAACTCCAGGAAAGCATGACAGGTGCACTCACTACAGTGATATACCTGAAATATTGTTTAAAACGGCGTAATACACCATTCAGTGAATCAATCTTTACCAAACAGGTCTAAGTTTTAAAGACCGTGAGGAAGATACCCTTTGAAAACATCATTGGAAAAGGACAAAATGCTGGTAACCATCTCTTTTTCCAACAATGTTTCCTTTCTTTCAGACACAAATCCTACAATTTGACTTGTCATCTGCTTAATATGCATTCAATTTTGCCAAGTTAAAAATTCTTTCATTTGGTAAAGAGTACATACACAGGGGACAATCACATGGTTATAAGAACTCCTTTGGTGAAAAACCAGCAAACTTATTATATGCCATGGCTGTGTCAGGCATGCTTACATCATTAACCCTTTCCCAAACAAGCCCTGGTTTTCACGTGTCTGCAGTACAAGTCTTTTGAAAACACTGTGGGAAAAAGAGAAATTGCTCATAACGAGCAATTTCTCCTTTTCCCACAGTGTTTTCTACCCTTTTTGATAACTTTCTGCCATTTTCATCAAATTTAAAATTGTTGTCTGCAAACTCTTTCAGTTTGGACCAGTCCAAAATTTGTCGTTTGGGAAAGGGTTAAAGTGCCAAATAATCCCAAATGGACACTTTCAGTCTAGATACGAGAACTGAATAATTGCAATGTCAAGGCTGCTCATGTTCAGTGTGGCTAAGCAAAGAGGACAGTGTAGATCAAAGATCAGACTGCATGTCTTGATCTACACTGGCCGCAACAGCAACTATATTTGTGAAAGGTAGTTTAAGGGTTAACTTGTATTTCATCTTCTCAGAAACTACCCTTTTTTGCCTCTAACTTCTGATGTATGTGAGAAAAGTAGTGACTTGGAAAGAAAGTTGTGTCAGTACTGATGTGAGAAAGCCAGGAAACACATGCATAAGTCATATGACGTAAGCTGTTAAAACAGCATTAAACTCCAATACAAACCAACTGAAATTGAAACTACCCATCCAATTTTGACTAAACATTACAGAAATGGTCTTGCCATGTTGCTCTTCTGAATTTGTCAAAGAATTTTATCATGTTAAAACGTCTGGTATTCCATGGCAACAACCCTGAACATATTGAAAATTTGTGAAAATCTTTGTTTCTAACCATAATACACATTAAAGCTACTGAATCTTGCTTGTAAATTTTGATACTGATTATTCAAAATTTTGTTTTACTGTGTATGTGTATTTTTTAATCGGGCGGTAGACCGATTAGAGAGATGGAAAACTTCAGTTACCCGTCCGCTAAGGGCAAACTCATGTAACTGCAACTCGTAACAGCTTTTACTTACAGCGTTTTAACGCTTATACCTGCTGTGATGACCTTATTACAAAAACTACTTTTGACCCAGATAACCGCACTTTTGACCCAGATAAGCGCAGGAATAGTAATTAGCGGTAAACAGGCATTAAGTAATGTCAAGTAATCCCATAATAACTTTCAAATTATGTAATAAACGGCGGTTACAATTTGTTTAGTATTGAAGTATATCATAATTATAGTATTATCAAAATCTATGGCCAACAAAAACTGGAGCAGTTTACTTTCAACACGATTATAAGAAATAGGGTCAGTAATTAGCAGCAACTTTATGAATGAAACTAGTGCAAATCAAGTGCATCGGGTGATGTGAACACATCTTGTAGTCGTCTGCTGTCCATATCATTCGGCAAATTTCGAGTGATCCGTTTATAGTTATACGTAGTTACGGGATCGGCCGAGTTGTGACGAATGCTCTCCGTATATGTAGCAGGTGTTGAAAAGATGATAGGTCATTTTGATCTTGAGAGGAATAAAATCACAACAGAAAGGAGTTTGTAAGGAAAAATTGCTTTAAAAAAAAATGAAAATTTAGATTGCTTTGCCTAAGAGAAAACTGATGTAAATGCAACTCGTAACAGCCGTAAGTTTAAAATAGTAATGGGCCGTCGGTCGTTTAATGCAGGGATTGTATATGTGAGGCGAAGCGTGTGAAGCTGCGGGGACAAAGGGTATAGAGTTGTGTAAAGGTTATGGCCCTCGCGGAGAGGCCATTACGTAAATATTTTCAGAATGGACTGGCGATTCACCGCTTACAACCTTAGTACACAGACTGTCCATTCACAATACTGACTGATCATGCATCTATTAGCGTATGATGTATTAACCCTTTGGCTGCTAAGTGCGACTCACTGACCTTTTTGCGAACAGTATAGATCAAGATCAGACTGCACAGAACGTGCAGTCTGATCTTGGATCTACACTGTCCGATAGGGAGATTTTTCTTTTTCCAAAAGAGAATAAGTTTGACATAGAATTATTTGGGTTTTACTACTGGTTTGAAATTTCATTTCAATGTTTTAGCGGGATAAGGGTTAAATTGTTTTCACTCCCCCTCTTCCTCTCCTTCTAGCCATGGCACTACCATTTTACACAGTCACTTACATGTTTCTTCTTGGTGAGTTTCTACAGACTAGAATCAGTATGCTAACCCTTGACCAAACAATCCTGTGGGGCTTTGAAAATACAGTTGGAGAAACTGCATGTATTCAGCATGTTCTCTTTTTTCCACAGTGTTTTTCACCCATTTGAAAGATTTCAAAATTTTATCAAATAGAACATTTTCATCGAGGATAAAAAACCCTGAAACTGTTAACACAAATAAGCTCACTTACTGTTATATTCTTCATATCTGAATCAACGGACCAGGGAAAAAGTCTTTGCAGAGGGTGCAGATTCAGACCAGACTGCTCAGAACATGCAGTCAGATCTTGGACCTGTCATGCCAGTTTTCCGAGTTCTTCTGCTCAAGACAGCAATGGTCCTGCAATATTTAGACTGCTTTTCCAAGCTTAACATGTCTATTTTAACAATTTAGCGCTCTAAGCGTGCAAACGTCAAGAACATGTTTGTCTCATCAGCTATTCCATATTGGTCGATTCTCATTCTTTCCACATTTCAGATAAAGAGATCAAGGCTACCGCAGTTATGCTCTTGCTGATTAGAATGACTCAAATACAATTACCTGTGTTGGCTATGGACAAGTAGAGTCGCTTTTGAAGACAGTAAAATATAAAGATCAGACTGTCCTTTGAACGCAATGCAATTCAATATCACAGACGTTCATATCTTAGATCTAATTGTCTGTTTATTTGGGATGTATAGGGGGGGGGGGGGGGGGGAACGACCATGAAATTGTAGCCTAATGTTTGATATTGTTTTCCTGACTGTAAAAGGCTAGTCGATTAACTGAGTGTTTTAACTCTTAACCAAACTATCCTTTGTTAATGGCCATGAGACAGAAGTTGAAAACATTGTGAGAAAAGGGGAAAATGCAGGTTACCATTTTCTCCTTTTCCCATGTTTTTTTACCCTTTCAGCGATTCAAATCATCATTTGGTCTACGTTTAATTCGTCATGTGCAGATGCTTTTGATTTGGACAAGTCTAAAATTTTATCATTTGGTGAGGAGTTGACGGTTAAGGAGCTATTGGGTATCTATATTCTTTGAAAATATAATGTAGGAGAAATTTGCCAGCAGACGTTTGGACTGGACGATTTGGCCCGCTAAAATATAGGTAGGACAGTTTGTCAAGATGAATACGATGTCTTGTTAAAAATGGAAAAATGAAAGCCCACAAGCAGCCAAAAGTAAACAATTCCAAAATTATGGTGCAGGCATATTTTATACGGCTTTCATATGTTACAATACAGTTACCAAAGTTGCCAAAGTTACAGAAAAGAATGTATGTATTTTTTCACTCTTTTAAAGGATTGGTAGGTACTGCTGTTCATGATGAGTGATATCTAAAACTTGATAATGGGTATTGCTGATCAGAATTGTCACATATCTTTAATGTTCTATTGCTGTCGGCTGGCAAACATAGTCTATATTTTAACCAATCGTTAAACTACTAATTTGTAAAAGACAGTTTAAAAAAGTTGGATCCTACGTGGCTCGTTTGTAATGGTGTACGATTTTTTGTCCCATACATAGTTCAAACATCTACCATTTGATTTGTGATTTCAAACCACTGTAATTATTCAGTGTCGACCGATTACAGTGCTTACAGCACTTTGATTATTTGTAGCCGAATGTGCTGGCTTTTGGCCACCTTATCTTTACTGATAAAAAATGAATAAATAGAAATTTGTGATTGGTTAAAAATGTAGACACATTTATCTTCAGGGCTGCCCTGCCTATTTGGAGGAAATTTACACCGTCTGTCTTTTTAAAGAGATTTCTTGTTTATTTTTCAGATTGATGGTGATAATTACGATGAAAACGATCTACTGCAAACAATCAGGAAAGAGAGAGGTTATAACTATGAGGACTCTATCACATGTTCCAGAGAAAAGCTTCCGAACTATGATGAAAAGGTTGGTGATAATGAACCATAGATATTAGAGTGCTAAATAAACAGTATTTCTGCATAGAAACCTAGCACATGTGTATGCCTCTTCATTAACCCTTTTCTACACAATCCAGAGTTTTAATGACTCGGAAGGAGAAAGCTTTTGAAAACATAATGGGGAGACGGAGAAAATGCTGGTAACCAGCATTTCCCATAATGCTTTCTGCACTTTCAAAGACAAATCTTCTCATCTTAGCCAAATACAATTTATTATTGGCAAAATACTCTTAATGACTCTTAAGGAGAAAGCTTTTGAAAACATAATGGGAAAAGGAGAAAATGCTGGTAACCAGCATTTTCTCCTTTTCCCATAATGCTTTCTGTACTTTCAAAGACAAATCCTCTCATTTTAGCCAAATACAATTTGTTATTGGCAAATACTCTTAATTTTGATGGATTCCAGATTTTTGTTGAAAGTTTTTGTCAAAGGGTTAACTCTATACCAAACAACAAAATTTTAGACTACTCCAAATTGGAAGCATTTGCAGACGACAAATTAATTGTGACTTAAAAATTAAAATTTGTTAAGGGACAGATAGAAAACATTGTGTGAAAAGGAGAAAATGCTGGTTACCACTTTTTAGGGTCGTTAAAAGTTGGGATTGTGTGGTAAAGAGTTAAAGGCAATGCTTCAACAGAGCTCTGCCAAGCCCTGGTTTCATAGTTGGTGGCATTCAGGACTGTAGACCAGGAGGTCACTGGTTGAAATCCCCAGCTTGGCCAATTTCTTTCTGAGGATTAAATATAGTCATTGTGACAGGACTCCTTCCTCTCTCACTGCTGATCATTGTTTCACATATGGTTATGTGGGAAAGCAGCAAGTGGTTTGGGAAGAATATTGTGCAAAGTACCAGTGAGTAGAACCTCGAGGAAAGCATGGATAGGTGCACTGGCTGTGGTGATATAGCTGAAATAATGTTGAAAACAGCATTAAACACAGTTGCAAATAAAGCATATGTATGCAAACACAACCAACAGATCTGTCAGTTGCTGAGTTATATAAAAAGTCATTTTTGTGGCATTTGTCAAAGACAGTGCCACTATAAGTTTAATACTGTATTTTGAAAATCATGTATCGTAGTTTGTGCAAAACCAAAGGAAGTAAACCCTATTAAACTCAATTTTTCCAAGACAAGTGTTTCGATAGCTCTCAGATAAATAATTAACAATGGCGTACATGTATTAAAATAAATTGGATTAGGCCATCGATCATGGGAATACTTCTCTTTTTATTGAAAATATCTATACCCACTATGGCCTTCTGTTGGCGCAATGATACACACAACCTTTTTCTCCTGAACGTGTTCGTCCCAAAACCAGTTGGTCCCCGGACTTGTTTGTTTCTTGGGCTGTTCCTCCCTGGGCATGTTCGTCCCACATTATTGTTTGTTTATTTTTTAAATTATTAACCCTTTACCAAACGACAAATTTTAGACTAGTCCAAATTCAAAGCATTTGCAGACAACAAAATTAATGTAACCCAAAAATTGAAATTTGTTTTGGGAAGGGTAGAAAACATTGTGGGTTACCAGCATTTTCTCCTTTTCCCACATGGTTTTCAAAAGCTGTCTTTTTCAGGGTCGTTAAAATTCGGGATTGTTTGGTAAAGAGTTAAATCCATGCAATGCCTCCCTTGACAAAATTAATGTTACACCAGTGCTTTCAACACTTTGATTTGTACAGTAGCGTTAACCCTTTACCCCACAATGCCGCCTTTTGATGCCTCTGGAAAAGAAGTCTTTTGAAAACATTGTGGGAAAAGGAGAAAATGCTGGTAACCAGCATTTTCTCCATTTCCCACAATGTTTTCTACCCTATCAAAGGAAAGTTGCACCATTTGAGCCACATTGAAATTGTCGTCTGCAAATGCTTTCAATTTGGATAAGGCTACAATTTTGTAGTCTGGTAAAGGGTTAATGATTCATTTTCAGATCAGTATGGACAAGTCTACCGTGTTGTCATCTAAACTGGTACCCATTGTATCTCCCGTAACTGTCCAATAGACAACAGGCAACAAGGGCGGCTATTGGTTTTCATATATCCAAAATCCACCAATCATGCAGCACGTAACAGAATGACTTAATTTCTGTTTTAAAATAACTGAAAAATATTCTTACTTTGGCTAAGACCTTCATGACAGGCAATCTTTTTTCTGAGCATGATCAATTTATCAAAATCGCTAAGAAATTTATTCTTTATCGATATGGTTTATCTCTCTGCATAAATGATATCAGAATTTAAATTTCCAAGTCTCGTGTTATCCCATGAAATCTCGAACTGGGCAGAAACTCGACTTGTAAGCACCTGTTGTTGATATGAAGATCGATAACAGGTTGCCAGTTTAGTTTGTCATCTAGTATAGAGTTAACCCTTAACCCTTTACCACACAATCCCTACTTTTAATGACCCTGGGGAAAGATGGCTTTTGAAAATATTGCAGGAAAAGGAGAAAATGCTGGTAATCAGCATTTTCTCCTTTTCCCACAATATTTTCTACCCTATCAAAACTGAAATCATCATTTAAGTAACATTTATTTTGTCGTCAGCACACGCTTTCAATTTGGATGAGTCCAAAATTTTGTCGTCTGGTAAAGAGTTAAAGCGCTGAAAAAACCCAGTGGACATTTTTCTTTCTAGAATAAGGCCAGGATGATTGTAAATTCATGGCTTTTTTTTGTCTGTATTGTTTTAGCAAAGCAGACAGGGTAAATCGAAGATCAGACTGCATGATTTGTGCTGTCTGATCTTGATCTACTCTGGCCGCAAAGGCAACTATAGTAGTGAAAGGCACTTTAAGGGTTAAACTTTTACAACACAATCCAGAGTTTTAACCCTTTGTCACACAATGGCGAATTTTAAAGACCCTGAGGAAGAGGCCTTTTGAAAACATTGTGGGAAAGGGTTAACCTTTCACTAAACAATCTAGTTTCAATGACCCCAGGGAGGAAGGTTTTTAAAAAAATTGTGGGGTAAGGAGAAAATGTTGTTTACCAGCTTTTTCTCCTTTTCTAACAATGTTATCAAAAGGCACCTACAGCAGTGAAAGAAACTTGAGACTTTTAGACTAGGCAAAATCGAAAGCATTTGCAGACGACAAAATAAATGTGTCTGAAAATTTGAAATTTGTCTTCAGAAGGATAAAAACATTGTTGGAAAAGGATAAAATGCTGGTTACCAGCATTTTCTCATTTTCCCACAATGTTTTCATAATGTTCCTAGGGTCGTTAAAAGTCGGCATTGTGTGGTAAAGGGTTAACTCTTTAAAAAAAAGTTTTCATTTACTAGTAAAGATTTATTTGTAGCTCAAAATGTTCTTCGAGGAGCATCTCCACAGCGATGAAGAAATCCGTCTCTGCACCGACGGAAGTGGCTACTTCGATGTCCGGGATCACAATGACAAATGGATAAGGATTGAACTTGTAAAAGGTGACCTGATTATTCTGCCGGCGGGAATTTATCACAGGTTCACGCTGGATGCCAAGGTAAGATATTTGGCAGTATTGAAGATGAACCCTTTACAACACGATTCTGAGTTTTGACGACCCTGAGGAAGAAGGCATTTGAAAACATTGTGGGAAAAGGAGAAAATGCTGGTAACCAGCATTTTCTCCTTTTCCCACTATGTTTTCTACCCTTTCTGATACAAACCTCATCATTTGAGTATTATTTTCATTGTCATCTGCAAATGCTTTGAATTTTGACAAGTGTAAAATTTTGCTGTTTCGTAAAGAGCTAACTCTTTTTCCTATATGGTAGGCCCTTAAAATTTTTGTCGACCTACCATTTTTGGTAATATTAATTCCTGGTATGTGTTTTTTTCAAACCATTTACGAACTCTTTCACAGATAACAAAATTTTGAGACTTGTCCATTTTGAAAGCATTGTAAGAGGACATATTTCAGGGTAGCCGAAACAAAAGGATTTGTCTTTAACTCTTTACCAAACAATCCTGTGTTGTAACCCTTTACCACACAATCCTGACTTTTAACGACCCGGAGGAAAAAGCCCTTTGAAAACCTTTAGGGAAATGGTAACCAGCATTTTCTCCTTTTCCCTTAATGTTTTCACAAGGCCTCTTCGTCAAGGTTTAGAAAACTCCGGATTGTGTGGTAAAGGGTTAAGAAATATCGACAAAAGCCACATTTCCCACAATGTTTTCTATTCTTCCAAAAACAAATTTCAATTTTTGAGTAACATTTATTTTGTCGTCTGCAAAAGCTTTCAATTTGGACCAGTCTAAAATTTGTCGTTTGGTAAAGAGTTAATGCTTGTTAGCAGCATTTTAGCCTTTTCCTTCAGTGTTTTCTGTCATTTCAAATGGGTTCAAGCCCCACCTGATCTGCTGGGTTTTTCATGAGTGTGTCCTTGGTTATGACACTTCAAAGCCCTAGCCTAGTACTGGTGGAACCCAGGAAATACATGAATTTGTGAGCTATTGCAGTGATATGACTGAAATAATGTTGAAAGCAGCGTAAAACACCATTCAGTCAATTAATCAATCTATCATTTCTAAGACAAGTCCCATTATTTAGGTCAAATTTAATTTGCTGTATGCAAGTGTTTTCATTTTGGAGAAGTCTGAAGTTTCGACATTTGGTAGAGTTGAAAGAAAAATGGTGAGATAATGAGAAACTGCTGTTTACCTGCATTTTCTTTCTCCCACATTATTTTTCAAAAGCCTACTTCACTAAGATTGTTAAGGTTAATGGTTAAGTCCAACATTCTATTTACTAGTATACTCATTTAACCCTTTACAGTTTTACCACACAATCCTTATTTTAACTCTTTACCACACGAGAAAAATGTAGACTGGTCCAAATTGAGAGCATTTGTCTCAAAATGATAGGATTTGTCTTTGAAGAAAACATGGAGGAAAAAGGAGAGGATGCTGGTTACTAGCATTCTCTCCTTTTTCCATGAAGTTTTCAAAGCTTTCCTCCTCAGGATTATAAAATCACGGAATTGCCTAACTTGAATTGATTTACCATAGTTTCTTTTTTAATTTCATTTTAGAACTACATCCAAGCAAGACGCTATTTTGTTGGAGTTCCTGTCTGGACACCA